>CM066314.1:54228000-54860500 GCA_033807775.1 Saussurea involucrata | reverse complement strand
CTTCTCCTATTGCCATTCACGATATCTATAAACACATTCAAATAATAATAATTTAAAACGATTTAATGAATTAGTTAATATATGATTATTATGTTAATGCGATAGGAGTGTAAAACAAAATTGAAAAAAAAAATAAGAGATGTACCATAAATTAAGTAATTAACTATAAGGGTATGAATTTTAAATATAAAAAATATTTTTTTTATGTAGTGTATAACTGTATATGATATATATTAAAATATATAAATCCAAAAAAATTCAAGATTGGGCTCATTTCGAACGTATCGAATATACGATTATAATGGTGTAATTTGTTAAAATTAAAACGTATTTTTTAACGTATTTTAGTTAATAAACGATTATATGTGTTAAATGTAAAATTAAAATAATGAAAGTAAAGGGTATAAAGTAAATTTAGTAAATAAGTATAGGGGTTGAAAGTGTAACATTTCATTTTAAATTCGTAAAATTGGACGAAAGCGGGGGTGAACAGTGTCAAACGCGGGTCAAATTTTCAAAAATGGTCCCTGTAATTTTTCAAAAATGGTCCCTTCCAATTGAAAAGTCACAAAAATAATCTCATCGCGGGATGAGCCCGCGATCGCGGGATTCCATTTTTCAAAAATGGTCCCTGCAAGTTTAAAAAAGTGTCAGAAATGGTCCCTGGCCCGCGATCGCGGGTTCCCATCGCGGAAAAAAAAAAGGTATTTTTGCAAAGTGGGAGAGATTTAGGGCATTTTGGTAACACTTTGTCAAACTTAGGGTATTTTAATTAATTTCCCTATTTAAAATATATATATATATATATAGTGCGCTGTATTGCGCAAGTACCGTTCTAGTTTATAATTAATATACATTTAAATCGAGATTTATGTTTCGATTTCAGCATTAAAAAATGGTTATATTCCCTTTCTAACTTTTTCCCATTTTTGTCTTGTATCTAACAAAATTCCAATTACTCGTGTACACAATATTTTGAAGGGAAATTAATTAAAATACCCTAAGTCAAACCATGTTTTACTAAAATACCACAAATCTCTCCCATGTTACAAAAATACCCCAAAAATCCGCGATGGAGCCCGCGATCGCGGGCCCCAGGCCACGTGTCACCAAAGTTTGCCCACTTTGCCCGCGTTGGTCCCTCAAAAATGCTCGCGGTCCAGCTTTCCCCCCTCAAGAATGCCCGCGTGTGCAGTTTTGGTCCCTGCCCACGTTTGACTCTCGTTGACCCCCGCGATCGTGGGCTACACGTGTCACCAAGTTTGCCCACTTTGCCCGCATTGGTCCCTCAAGAATGCCCGCGGTCCAGCTTTCCCCCCTCAAGAATGCCCGCGTGTGCAGTTTTGGTCCCTGCCCGCGTTTGACTTTCTTTGACCCCCCGCGATCGCCGGCAAAAGTTCCACGTGTCGGCACAGGGTTAACCCTAAAATCCCTTTGACGAACCAAACCCTAAAAAATGTTTTCTTCGGCCGCACTATATAAGGGGGGGAACCAAAAACCGGTCACTCTCATTTTTTTAATAACTCTCTCAATTTTTAATCAAACTCTCTCAATTTTCTCCCACTCTCTCAATTTTGTCGTGTGGAATACTCGTTCGGGTTTTGTGAAGATGTCTCGTATTACCTCTGTGGTATGTTTTCCTTATGTTTTTTGTTATTTTTTGTATGTTATTTTAAGTTAAGATATATGATTTGTAGGTTGTTATAGTGTTTATAACTTATGTTTGAATATGTTCTATGCTTAACATGATATGCATGGTTTTATGTTTGAATGTGATATTTGTATGTTATAATGTGTATGTTGTTATAGTGTGTTTTTTTATAAAAAAATTGTTAAGAGTGTTTTTTTATAAAAAAATTGTTAAGAGTGTGTTATTATAAAAAAATTGTTAAAAATGTGTTTTTTTTTAAAACACACTCTTAACAATTTTTTTATAAAAACACACCCTTAACAATTTTTTATAAAAACAATTTTTTTATAAAATATTGTTAACAGTGTGTTTTTATAAAAAAAATGTTATAGTTTTATGGTTTTATGTTTGAATGTGATATTTGTATGTTATAATGTGTATGTTGTTATAGTGTGTTTTTTATAAAAAAATTGTTAAGAGTGTTTATTATAAAAAAATTGTTAAAAATGGTTTTTTTATAAAAACACACTTTTAACAATTTTTTTATAAAAACACACCCTTAACATTTTTTTATAAAAACAGTTTTTTTATAAAAAACTGTTAAGAGTGTGTTTTTATGAAAAATTGTTATAGTTTTATGGTTTTATGTTTGAATGTGATATTTGTATGTTATAATGTGTATGTTGTTATAGTGTGTTTTTTCATAAAAAAATTGTTAAGAGTGTTTTTTTATAAAAAAATTGTTAAGAGTGTGTTATTATAAAAAAATTGTTAAGAGTGTGTTTTTATAAAAACACACTTTTAACAATTTTTTTATAAAAAAACACTCTTAACAATTTTTATATGAAAAAACACACTATAACAACATACACATTATAACATACAAATATCACATTCAAACATAAAACCATAAAACTATAACAATTTTTTTATAAAAACACACTCTTAACAATTTTTTATAAAAAAACTGTTTTTATAAAAAAATTGTTAAGAATGTGTTTTTTAAGAATGACAACTTAGGTCCCTACGGTTTTAAGAATGACAACTTAGGTCCCTAAACTTTTAAGAATGCCAATTAGGTCCTAAACTTTTAAGAATGACAACTAGGGTCCCTAAACCGCACTTTATCTATATATAACAATATGATACGTTGAAATAAAATAAACCGCACTTTATCTATATATAACACTATTATACGTTGAAATAAAATACCACCGCACTTTATCTATATATAACAATATGATACGTTGAAATAAAATAAACCGCACTTTATCTATATATAACACTATTATAAGTTGAAATAAAATACCACCGCACTTTATCTATATATAACAATATGATACGTTGAAATAAAATAAACCGCACTTTATCTATATATAACACTATTATACGTTGAAATAAAATACCACCGCACTTTATCTATATATAACAATATGATACGTTGAAATAAAATAAACCGCACTTTATCTATATATAACACTATTATAAGTTGAAATAAAATATCACCGCACTTTATCTATATATAACAATATGATACGTTGAAATAAAATAAACCGCACTTTATCTATATATAACACTATTATACGTTGAAATAAAATACCACCACACTTTATCTATATATAACACTATTATACGTTGAAATAAAATACCACCGCACTTTATCTATATATAACAATATGATACGTTGAAATAAAATAAACCGCAACATCTATATAAAATAAAATAAACCGCAGCATCTATATATAACACTAACTATAACATCTGTGAATGACTATGTAGAAGGATTTCTTTAACATCGACTTGACGCTAAGGTGCAAAGTTTCCTACATCGAGGAATTAGGAGCGCTCTTTAGGGGATTAGGTGATCGCGCGGATACCCTTGAGACCATCTATAGAGGGACACCGTTCGGGCCATGGATTGATGTGTCTTACTCTGGTGGCGACCCTACGCTAGTACACATGTTTCTACAGTTGGAGGTCGAGGACGCCAACGCTGAGCCGGAGGAGATGCATTTTGATTTCTTCGGCTCTCAATTGCATTTTGGGCGTCGTCAGTTCTGTCTAATTACAGGACTACGTTTTGGAGAGGCTCCCCCCCTTCCTCCCTTAGAAGACTGCTCCTTCGTTCCTAGGGTTTAGGGCATTTCAGCATCTCGTTTGAAGCTGAAGGCAGCCCGGGACATGATGAAAGAGGGCCTTAGTGCCCTAACCGACGACGATGTTGTCCGTGTATGCTTGGTGGTGATCGTGGATATGGGCTTCCTGGGCCGTGAGTATAGCCAGTATGCTTCCGAGACGGTCCTTAGGGCCGTCGAGGACCTTGAGCTGTTTAACAGCTACCCGTGGGGTAGCCATATCTGGACACATTGCTACTCTATTCTGCACCGAGCCATAGCCATACGCGTTGATCGACATGCAAAGATGAATTTTTGTGGTTTTACATACGCCTTCAAGGTTAGATACGTAGTATAACAATTGTTAATAATACATACAAACTGTTTGGCTTTTCTTTTTACGTACTTGCTCTTCTTGTCTAATTCCAGATATGGATCTTGGAGATGTTTCCCGCATCAATCCGATATTTCGTCAAGCGCGACGATCGAGTACTTAGGGGAACCCGTTGGGACAAGCGTGTTACCCTAAGTAGGTCGCTTTGGTTTCAGTTCTTCAATGCGTCTAGAAATGTAAGTTCTTTTACTATGTTTACAATTTGCATACGTTAGTCCCGCTTATTAATTTCTTTTATGTTTTATCATATATTTAGCAGCCACTCTTGCCTTTCGATCGCCTTGTGCCTACTGTCGATGAGATGGGCACAGATTGGTACAGAGACAGCGTGGCCTTTATTGACGCAGAGGCGGAAAGGGCTCGACGTCCCCCTACTTCCACATCTGACGAAGATGAGGAAGACGACGACAGGCCCCCTTCCGGTGGATACCAGCCGCCCCCTTCCTCCTCCTACCAGCCGGCCCGTTCCTCCTCCTACCAGCCGGCCCGTTCCTCCTCCTACCAGCCGCCCCATTCCTCCTCCTACAATCCATATGAGGCGGCCCCTTCCTACGAGCCACAGCGTGGCTCTCATGAGCACATGTGGGACTACGTCCACGGGCCGCTAGAGTCACGTGTACAGCTTCTGGAGGGATTCTACAGACAGTTTAGCGTTGTCAATGTTAGTGTTTAACTTAATTTGTTGGCCACGTTTATTTAGTTTGTATATTAATATTACGTTCTAAATTTGTTTTAGCTGTCGAGTACGACACCGATCCCCGCTCCGTTCGGACAGGGGGCACAGGAGACATTTGCCACCACATCCTATCCGTCATTCCCTGAAAATGTAAGTGACATTGAGTAACCATTATAGTTATATGTTTGTTCCTAAGTTTGTAACTCTTATAATGATCAATGTCACGCAGGCCGGGATGTCGGGGGCCGGGATGTCCCAAACGCCGTTCGCCACCACATCCTATTCTACTATCCCGGAGAGTGTAAGTGAAACTGAGTAACCATTATAGTTATATGTTTGTTCCTAATTTTGTAACTATTTTAATGATCAATGTCACGCAGGCCGGGATGTCGGGGGCATACACCTCGCAGATGCCGCCGCCGTTCGCCACAACATCATATTCTACTATCCCGAAGAGTGTTAGTGACACTGAGTAACCATTATAGTTATATATCGATAATCCTAATTTTGTAACTATTTTAATGATCAATGTCACGCAGGCCGGGATGTCGGGGGCACAGCTCATGCCGTCGTTCGCCACCACAGCAATCACACACATCTTTGGCGGTTCGGCCGATGACTATTACAGGCCGGAAATGCATACTGTAAGTTATTTTGGTAGTTTTGGTTTAATTGTGAACATTTCCTAAATTGTACTTAAAACATTGAGTAACGTATTTTTCAGACGGGGTCTCCTATTATCCAGGATCACTTCTCGGAGCCTGACGATGACTCGATGGATGTTGTAGATCCACCACCACAGGTGACCCCGCTCCCTCAAAAGCGGTCGCATAAAATTTCACAATGGTTTCGTCACCCGTTTGGCCAACAAGGATCTACGACACCACCGGCCGCTAAAAAACAAGCAAAGAAAGCGGGGGGAAAGAAGGGAGGAAAGAAAAAGGGAAAGGTGTCTTCACCGGAGCCTCAACCGGCATCAGAAATATTGAGGATTTGCCGGACTGGTCGCCTCCCCCCCTTGATCTTCATCCCTCACTTGAACTTGGAAATCACCCCCTCGTTTTTTAATGTATTGCTGGCCGTTGACCCTTTGGAGTCTGACTTACTGGATGTGGTTAGTATGAAGTTTAATTATAGTCATATAATCAAATATATTTATTTTACATGTCTAACCATCTATTTTTTTTGTATAGCACATCGATTGTTGGGTCTCGCTGTTGCAAAGACATCGTGGAACAGACACGAGGTGGACCATGATGTTCAGTATGTTCTTTCATTACTTGTTGATTGAGCATCTAGGTCCCACCTCCGTGGTTAATTCATGCAATGGCGTGGAAGGGACCTCTTGGGCTCTCCTCGATGTGGTATGTAAATCGTTTTACTCTTATTTTATTTAACTTGTTTTGTTGCTAACTAAGTTGTCTAATATTGTAATATTTCAGGTGTACATCCCAATATGCATTAATCCCCAACATTGGCTGCTTGGAGTGTTTGAACTTGACGCTATGACCTTGACCATATATGATAGCGACAGTGCCAATCTCTTCAGACAACAATTGGAAGAGCAAATGACAAAGTTTAAAGCTGTGCTATATGACTTCTTTTGCCGGGTCAAGGATGTTAGACGTCGCGAAATGACAGGTGCCTTTCGCTATAATTTCGCCAAGAATGCACCCCAGCAGGCCGGGATAACTGCAGATTGCGGTGTCTAGGTATGCCGTAATGTCCAAATGTTGATAAATAAAAACGAGGTATGGTACACCCTGACGAGGCCGAGGTTGTTGCCAAAGATTTCCGCATACATATGGCGGAGTCCATTTATGAACATTGTCAAATAGGGTCACGTTAGGTTGTTTATGTAACATTAAATAATTGTTATTTTTAGTATTAACTTATTTTGTTAAAGTATTGTGATTGACTTACTATTTACTTCATTTGGTTTTTGCTAATTTCATCCATTTACTCAACTTTGAGTATCGATATCTCTTTCACACATACTCTATTTTGGACGCATTATATATCATTTCGAAGATCTATTTTGGACGCATTATATATCATTTCGAAGATCTCATATAGAAGAACATAAACCTACTAAAAGTTAGTTATATATAACACATATATACAAATTTAAATGCGTCCAAAGTTTAGTAAAACCCATATTTCCAACACCTAGTAAGTAGGTTTATGAAACTTGCGATAATCCTAATACAGAGATTATTGGATGAACAAACATTTATTTCTTGATTATTGGGGTATTGGTTCTTGTTGTCTGGAAGTGATTCATATGATACAAAAATTGGTATCATGTAATGTAGAACAATATCTATATTATAGAAACTTGCATTTGATAGTACCATATAAATCTGATCTAAATTCTCATTAATTAGCTATGTTTGACTACTTAAAGACTAATTTTCTGCCTAATGAAAGACCTTTATTCAAGAGCAGACGAATATTGCAGTTACTTTTTCAGTGGAATCCTACAGGCTCTTTTCAAACGAATCTTGCACTGAACTATTTAGACGAATCATGCAGGCAACTTTTTCAGACGAAATCTTTGACCATATCTGATGAAGAACATACATTTCACAACTTCCTATCTATCTTTTATACAAACACACTCTCGCTTTTTTAACACAATGGATGGAGGTTCAAGATCAAGGGGGAACAGATCGACGAATGTGGCTGGAACTTCACGTTCGGGAGCCTACCAACCACTGAACGACGGAGCTCGCCGGAGCTCGCCGGAGTACCTGGAAGGTACCGGAAACAGACGAGGAGTGGATAAACTGTGGGCGAACTGCAGCCGATTTTCCATTCACGCCTGAGGAGGAAGCAGACTGGGAGATGGCATCCTACAATTACTACTTCGATAATGGCATGAGAACCCCACCAATGTATGATTTTATGCCGATGGGTCTTCGACAAAGTCAACGAATTACTCCCGCAGTGCAAAAAGCCATTGATGAGGCGAACGCCGGTATCGAAAAGGTAAAGGGTATGTGGAACCATAACAGGGGGATTCAGCAGGGGAAAATGGAGTATCTAGCGGAGAAGAAACGAGAACTGGCCATGACTAGGGCTCACGTTCGGCACCTGCAACGAGAGATTAAGGAAGCTGAAGAGGAACTAGAAGAACTCGAATCGGACTACATAGGAATGGAGGACGTGATCAAGGAAAAGGTTAACTTCATCACAGGACTCCAGGACGCCTTCTAGTAATAGATTTATTTGTTTACATGCACTGTATCCGTTTCGGTTGGGAAGATGATTTGCAATAATTTTTATATGATGTTGTTAATTAATTTCCTTGTTAAATAACTTAAGTGAATTTCTATATTAAAAACATTAAAAAGGAAATGAAACAATACATTAGAAACCACAAATTAAATAATTAACTATAAGGGTATGAATTTTAAATATAAAAAATATTTTTTATGTAGTGTATAACTGTATATGATATATATTAAAATATATAAATCCAAAAAAATTCAAGATTGGGCTCATTTCGAACGTATCGAAGAGACGATTATAATGGTGTAATTTGTTAAAATTAAAACGTATTTTAGTTAATAAACGATTATATGTGTTAAATGTAAAATTAAAATAATGAAAGTAAAAGGTATAAAGTAAATTTAGTAAATAAGTATAGGGGTTGAAAGTGTAACATTTCATTTTAAATTCGTAAAAATGGACGAAAGCGGGGTGAACAGTGTCAAAAATACCAAAATTTTCATAAATGGTCCCTGGAATTTTTCAAAAATGGTCCCTTGCAATTGAAAAGTCACAAAAATAGTCCCATCGCGGGATTAGCCCGCGATCGCGGGATTTCATTTTTCAAAAATGGTCCCTGCAAGTTTAAAAAAGTGTCAGAAAGGTCCCTGGCCCGCGATCGCGGCTCCCATCGCGGATTTTTAGGGTATTTTTGCAAAGTGGGAGAGATTTGGGGTATTTTGGTAACACATGGTCAAACTTAGGATATTTTAATTAATTTCCCGAGCTAATATCATAACATAGTTTCAGAAATGTGCATGAATGGATGTTATTGTAATAGCTTTCAAAGAATGGATCAGTGAGAGGTGTGTCATCTAAGGGGAGGAAGCCAAGTTGCTTTTAGGGGATTTGTTTCTGTTTCCTCACCGTGTTCTCAAATTTGGGAAGGAGTAAATTACATTTTTGGTCCTTGTGGTTGCTACTCAGTATCAAGTCTAGTCCCTATTTTAAACTAATTACATTTTTAGTCACTGTGGTTTCTACTTTATTTCAGATTTGGTCCCTTTGACTAACTCTGTTAAAAAAGTCTATTAACTTAAAGGGTATTTTGGTCTTTTTATTATTTTCTATAATTTTTAGTTAAAACTAAATAAATAGATCATTTAATAAATAAAAACCCTAAGACATCTTCATCCCGGCGTCGTTCTCTTCCAAGTTCTTGTCTGCCACCCCAAACCCCTTACAGAACCCTCACCCCAAAGCTTATTATCATCCTGTCCCCCAAGACTAACCATCTTCTCCGGTAGGAATAACCATCTCCGACGAGACCATCGATTATCACACCTTCCCCAAAGCTGATTATCACCCCGGCCATATACACGGCCACCACCTGCCCACTCATCTCCGGCAAGACCTGCGACGCAATGACTGCACCAATCATCTCCAGGTCCATATTCTTCATCAGATCTATCTCTAGACGCAACGACCCGCGATTCAACGATGCAACGTCCAGCAATGCAACAACTGCACTTCCATTCTCTTCATCATATCCATCTCACCATTAGTCCGAGAGAGAGAGAGAGAGAGAGAGAGAGAGAGAGAGGGAGGGAGGGAGAGAGAGAGCGTGGTGACTGGTGGTGGTTGTGTTTTAGAACTCGTATGCAAAGACAGAGCTGTATATAGAGAGATGATAGACGCCTATGGAAGACCTCCCTTAGCCACCTCTATAACACCCGTGATTTTCGGATAAGTACAATT
Source organism: Saussurea involucrata (assembly GCA_033807775.1). Classification (NCBI taxonomy): domain Eukaryota; kingdom Viridiplantae; phylum Streptophyta; class Magnoliopsida; order Asterales; family Asteraceae; genus Saussurea; species Saussurea involucrata. The sequence goes on along the minus strand of CM066314.1, from coordinate 54,850,715 downwards.
TCAAGTCAGTGTGGAATCGATCTTTTAAGATAAATATGAAAAATAGGATTTTGGATTTAATCCTAGATTTAATGGTCTAGTTGGATAGAGAATCCAAATATGAATCCAACGGTCCTTTCCGGAGCAAAAACGAAGTTAAAACGAAGAAGTTATGGCCAAAACAGTGATCGGGCGACAAACCGGACAAACTGTGTCAAGTTGACGTCCGCAAGGTGCTTCAAGCGGACGTCCGCATAGGCCAAAATTGTGCTTCCGCGGAAGAAACAGAAACTGGGGTCCGGGTGCAAGTGGACGTCCGCATAGGACATCAAGCGGACGTCTGCATGATGTCAGACATGATTTTTCCCCCTTTTCGTCAAGAAAACCCTCCCCTCTCTCATACTTCACTTCAAAACTCGAAATAAACTCTCCCTGTTCCTCAAAACCGTTCTTTCTCCCCAAGAAACCCTAAATCCTTCATCTCCTCTCCATCTTTCTTCCCCAAATCAAACCCCTTACCATTTTTATGAACCTTAACCTTTCTAGAACCCTTTAACTTCATCTTCTCCATCAAGTTTCTAGGGTTCCATCCAACCCTTTTTCTCCATTTGGAAGATTTGGAGTGTGTGGTTCATTTTGGTGATTCTAGAGGTATTGTGGTTGGTGGATTCAAGTTGTGGTTAAGGTAATATTCTCTTTTCTTCATCTATGAAAGTTAGAGTTTTGGTATAAGTTGAGATCTTGATGTAAAATGTTTGGGGAATGATTCTACATGTTTGGATCTGAATATTTATGGTTGGAAACGTATGGATCTAGGTTTTTGGAAGATTTGGGCTTGAAGATTCGTGTTTCTTCAAAGGAGCTTACGTTTGGGGAAAATCTAGATTTGGCCTTAATCTAGCAAGGTGAGTTCAAGTTGATTTGTGAAAATGTTGTACATGCCAAAAATGTTATTTTCAAAGTACTTTGTGTTTTACATGAAAATTATCAATTGTTGAGTTATTTGGTGGGTTTTGACTTTTTGAAGTATTTAACTTTGTAAATTTTGTAAAACACCTATATTTGAGATTTTTGGGAAATTTGATAGATAAATCATGAATGAAAATGATTTGATGATTTATTTTATAAATGGAGTCTACTTGATACGAAAATGCATTTTTAGTGTATCTTTTGGAAATATGCATATAGTACGTTATGGGACGATTTGAAAGTGTAACGGTGTGAGTTCCTTGGAAAAGAGGGTTGTCCTAACCCAATGTCTTGTCTCGGGTTTTTCATGGATTCGAATTATTTATTGACAAAAGGGTGTGTTGCTACGTTTAATTTCATTTTATGACTTTTCACGATTTATCTTTTGAGTTAGTCGAGCTTATGGCTTGGTAATGGATTTTGTTAAGTCTTGGGGACATGGTAATGGATTTTGTTAAGTCTTGGGGACATTTGTCCAGTTTTGATAGCTTAAAGTCGAGTTTTGGTCGTGATGTATGTTTATTGGAGAATTACATGTTTTGAATGCGTTGTTCATTCGTTTGGGGTCATGTAATGTTTTAGACCTTATTTGCTATGGATCCATAGGCACTTGAGTTTTTACGTTCAATGATGAGACGCTAGTTTCTCTCATTGTAGCACGGAATAGGCATCGAGTTTCATGGTAAGTAAGATGTGGGCCTATATGGTCAGGCATCGTCCCATGAGCAGTAAGGTGTAATTCCGTATGTGCTTGGCACGGGATAGGCATCGGGTTTCATGGTAAGTAAGATGTGGGTCTATATGGTCGGGCATCGTCCCATTGGCAGTAAGGTGTAATTCCAATGTGCTTGTTTTTGTGGATTTGGAGTGCCCCAATGTATAGACCTGGAGTGGTTGAAATTGGGGGCTCCCAAGTCTCCTCGGGCAATAGATCTAGAGTGGTTAAGCTCGATATGTTATGAGAATAGTCCACATGTTTGTTTTATTACATAGATATGTGACCCACTTTTGTGTTCCGTCACGTGCGATGTAACTGGGTCTCCCCCGTCACCGAAAGGTGTTGCTTTGAGTATTTGTTTTATCAATGTTTCCGGTGACGTATTATATTTATATGGATTGTTTTCCACGATATGTGAGTTGTGGGTTATGTCTCATCCGTGTTTAGGATGTTTTGAATAATAACAATTTATTTATGATTTCATTCATTTTGGAAATCAAATTCTATTTCACTTTTCAAGTTGGTTTTGGGATGAGTCCATTATGAGAATCGTTTTACATTAAAGCTTTCATCACGGGATTCGTGTGCGTTGGAAAATGGGTGGTTTGCATCTAATGTAAATCCTTTGAACTCATGATTTAAATTGCATCTCTCTCGTTTTACCAATTATATAATCATGATAAAACTCTTGAACTCACTAGGCGTTAGCCTAACCTTTTACTTGTCGGCATGTGCAACAGGTTCCGGTTGGGATGTAGTTTGTTGGTGATTTTAGTGAAATCATCGGTCATTTTGTGTAATTGGATTCACAAAGGTAATAATGGGGTTGTTAGCTAAGCTATAACATGAGTTAGGAGGTGTGGAGTGCACACTCGTGTAACCTAACTAGAACCCGGGATTGTTGGACGGTTAAAATCGACAAGTTACAAAGTGGTTTCATGAGCTGGGTGTCGGGGCTAGTTGTGGCGCTAGTTGAACTAGCACGAAAGTAGCGCCGGAGTCTGGAAGGCTTTTCTCATTTGTAACTCCGGTCATTAATTCAGCAATCAATCCCATTAAGTGGGATATTATTACCAGTATCAATATAGGTCGGTTACAACTCTCTAAAGGTGTATAAGTATGAATCGATCATTGCCTTGATCGGGACACCAAAACAAAGAGATTATCCTTTAGAGAATTTCGTGATACCCAGCCATATAGGGTCGAAATATCTCTTACGAAAAGCGATCTCTCACGCGATCTCTGCGTTTTATCCAAGTTCTTACGATCACCTCTTCCTCATCTCTTTCTCGGTTGCCCCCAACAATCGTAAGAGATATTTGCTTATCACGAGAGAGATGACGAATGATCAAACCGTGAGAGACATGACTTCCAAGTTCACAAAACTTGAGAAGTTTGAAGGCATGGATTTTCGTAGATGGCAGAAGAAGATGCACTTCTTATTGACAACGTTGAAGGTGGTGTACGTGCTTAGCACCCCGATACCGGAGGTGATGGAGAACGAGACATTGGAGGTTACCCGGCGTCGCGGCAAGTGGGAGAATGACGACTACATCTGTCGTGGCCACATCTTGAACGGTATGTGTGACTCCCTCTTCGATATCTATCAAAATGTGGAATCCTCCAAAGAGCTATGGGACTCTCTCGAGTCAAAATACATGGTCGAGGATGCTTCTAGAAAGAAGTTCCTCGTGAGTAATTTTAATAATTACAAAATGGTGGACTCAAGGCCGGTGATGGAGCAATACAATAAGCTCCTTCGCATTCTAGGCCAATATTCTCAACACAATATGAAGATGGACGAATCCATCTCCGTATCGAGCATTATTGATAAACTGCCCCCCTCTTGGAAAGACTTCAAACATATGTTGAAACACAAGAAGGAAGAGTTGTCTCTTGTACAACTCGGTAGTCACTTGCGCATAGAGGAATCTCTTCGGGCTCAAGAGGCTGAGAAACCTAAAGTAAAGGAGGTTTCTGCACCTTCGGTGAACATGGTGGAAGAAGGAAAGACTAATAAATTCAAAGGAAAACGGAAGTTCAACGAAGCCAAGAAAGGGCCCAATAAAAAGGTTACTTTAACCTGTTGGACCTGTGGGATGACCGGCCATCTCAAGCGGGATTGTCGGGTTGTCAAGAATAAGGGTGGAGCAAGCACGAGTGGAAGTGGGCAAGGATCCAAGGATCAAAACCCACGACAAGGTCAGTTTCTTGGCTTTGGTTTTAATTCAAATTTGGATTATGTGCCACTGATATCCGAATCATTTTATGTGCAGGATGATGATGTCGCTTGGTGGATCGACTCGGGTGCTACAAGTCATGTGTGCAAAGATCGTCGTTGGTTCACTTCCTTGGAACCGGTTGAAGACGGATCAATGCTATGCATGGGGAACGAGTCGGTTGCTCCCATTCTTGGACGTGGCTTAGTTAGGCTAGAGTTTAGTTCTAGCAAATTTGTTGAACTTTTATATGTTTTGTTTGTACCACGAATTCGAAAGAATTTGGTTTCTGGTAACATCCTGAATAAGTTAGGATATAGGCGAGTTTGTGAGTCGGACAAGTTTATCTTGTCATACGATGGCTCTTGTGTAGGATTTGGTTTTATGTTGAATAACATGTTTAAGTTAAATTTGAATGAAAGAATTTTGTTTCAAATTTTGTTTATGATGCAATTGAATTGCTTTATATTGTGTTTAAAATTCTGTTTATGTTGCATATGAATTTTTTGTTTAAAATTCTGTTTATATCGCATATGAATTTTGTTTAAAATTTGGTTTATGTTGCATGTGAATTTGTTTTAAAATTCTGTTTATACTGCAAGTGAATTTTGTTTAAAAATTCTGTTTATGTTACTTTATGAATTGCTTGATGGATTTTGGGGTGAAGCCGTGTTAACGGCTTGTTTCTTGTTGAATCGGGTTCCCAATAAAAGGAACAAGATTATCCCGTATGAACTTTGGTTCAAAGGCCTAACTTGAGTTTTATTCAAGTTTGGGGCTGTCGAGCGGTTGTTCGATTACCCGAACCCAAAAGGAAGACTTTGGGTGATGCATCTTTGTTGGATATGACGTGCATTCCAAAGCTTATAGGTTCTATGTTATTGAACCTAATGATTCTATAGCGATTCACACCGTTATAGAATCGAGAGATGTGATATTTGATGAGACTAGATTCTCTTCAATGCCGAGGCCAAAGGACATAGTTTCAAGTACTAGTGAAACTAGTGAGGTTGAAGAACAAGCAATTGTTCCAACCGAATCTCCGATGCTTCGTAGGAGCAAAAGAGGAAGGATTGAAAAATCCTTTGGTCCCGATTTCCAAGTGTACTTGGTAGAGGGATCAAGAGATGAGATTGGATCCCAATTCCTTTACTGTTATAGTGTTGAGGAGGATCCAAGATCATTTGATGAGGCTATGAAGTCTCAAGATATTGCTTTCTGGAAAGAAGCAATATATGATGAAATGGACTCCATCATGGGGAATAATACTTGGGTATTATCGGACTTGCCACCGGGTTGCAAACCTTTGGGTTGCAAGTGGATCTTCAAAAGGAAGATGAAAGCGGATGGGTCAATCGACAAGTTCAAGGCTCGATTAGTGATCCAAGGCTTTAGGCAACGGGAAGGGATCGATTATTTTGATACTTATGCCCCGGTTGCAAGAATCTCCCCTATTAGATTGTTGATAGCCTTAGCCGCTATTCACAATTTGGTGATTCACCAAATGGATGTCAAAACGGCATTCTTGAATGGTGACTTGGAGGAGGAAGTTTACATGAAACAACCGGAAGGTTTTGTCATGCCCGGAATGGAGCATAAGGTGTGTAAACTTGTAAAATCATTGTATGGGCTTAAACAAGCACCCAAACAATGGCATTAGAAATTTGATGAGGTTATCTTGTCCAACGGTTTTATGATAAACCAAGCGGACAAGTGTGTATATAGCAAATTTGATTCTTCCGGTAACGGTGTAATCATTTGCTTATATGTTGACGACATGTTGATCTTTGGCACCGACCAAAATCAAGTTGGGAAAACCAAAGAGTTTTTGTCATTGAGTTTCTCCATGAAAGATATGGGAGAGGCGGAAGTGATCCTTGGTATAAGGATCAAGCGTGAGAACAAAGGGATTGCAATTACGCAATCTCATTACGTTGAGAAAGTATTAAAGAAATTTAATTGCTTTGATTGTTCTCCGGTGAGTACCCCATGGGATCCGAGTGTGAAGCTTATGCCCAATTCGGGTGAAGCAGTGTCACAACTCGAGTACTCAAAGGCTATAGGATGCTTGATGTATGCCATGACAAGCACTAGGCCGGATATCGCATTTGCCATAGGAAAGTTGAGTAGATATACTAGTAATCCTAGTATTCATAATTGGCAAGCGATAAGACGAGTATTCAAATACTTAAAGAAAACCATTGATTATGGTTTGTCACATGTCGGGTTTCCTTCAATATTGGAGGGATATTCGGATGCAAGTTGGATCACCAATTTGGAAGATCACTCTTCTACGAGTGGTCGGGTGTGCTTGCTTGGGGGAGGTGCCATCTCATGGGCTTCCAAGAAGCAAACTTGCATCACGAGTTCAACTATGGAGTCGGAATTTGTGGCATTAGCCGCTGCCGGTAAAGAGGCGGAATGGCTATGGAATTTGGTCCATGAAATTCCATTATGGCCGAAACCAATATCACCCATTTCTATCCGTTGTGATAGTGAGGAAACTTTGGCTAAAGCTTATAGCCAAGTGTATAATGGCAAGTCTAGACACTTAGGTGTTAGACATAGCATGATTCGTGAGCTAATCACGAATGGGGTGATTTCGGTTGAGTTTGTTCGATTGCAACAAAATCTAGCGGACCACTTGACGAAGGGGTTAGCTAGGGACTTGGTTCACAAGTCGGTGATAGGGATGGGATTAAAGTCCATCTAAATCTCTAACGGTGAGATACCCAATTCCCTTCTAATACAACGTTAGAAGTTGAATTCAATGGGGAAGCTCACTCTAAGAGATTGGAGCACAAGACGGTCATCCCAAGGTGTGTGCTCGGTACTGCAAGTGAAGGAGGTAATTGTTCTTTTGTAAAAATGCATGTGCAGGTGCATGAGGAAAAGAACTACCTATATGAGTGGGAAGTGTGGCCCCTTCAAGAAGCTTGGACTTGGCTTTGATGCACTCATGAATGGATAAGGACACATGGCATGTATAGTGTCAAGTTTATATGTTAGAGAGTCTTTTAAATTCATGTGTATGTTATCTTCTGGTACTCAAATGGGTTGACGGGTTCAATCCATAGGACACCCGGATTCTCGAGTATTTGAAATGTGTAATGTACTAAGATGGAAATTCAATCTTTTAGATATTTTCATTTATGCATGAGTTTGTTTACCTGTATTGTAATTTTATTTGTGAATCAAGGATTGCACTAAAATGGGGGAGGAATGTTGGTGATTTTAGTGAAATCATCGCTCATTTTGTGTAATTGGATTCACAAAGGTAATAATGGGGTTGTTAGCTAAGCTATAACATGAGTTAGAAGGTGTGGAGTGCACACTCGTGTAACCTAACTAGAACCCGGGATTGTTGGACGGTTAAAATCGACAAGTTACAAAGTGGTTTCATGAGCTGGGTGTCGGGGCTAGTTGTGGCGCTAGTTGAACTAGCACGAAAGTAGCGCCAAGCTCTGGAATGTTGCCCACGCTCCTTTTGGCGCTAGTTGAACTAGCACGAAAGTAGCGCCGGAGTCTGGAAGGCTTTTCTCATTTGTAACTCCCGTCATTAATTCCGCAATCAATCCCATTAAGTGGGATATTATTACCAGTATCAATATAGGTCGGTTACAACTCTCTAAAGGTGTATAAGTATGAATCGATCGTTGCCTTGATCGGGACACCGAAACAAAGAGATTATCCCCTAGAGAATTTCGTGATACCCAGGCATATAGGGTCGAAATATCTCTTACGGAAAGCGAGCTCTCACGCGATCTATGCGTTTTATCCAAGTTCTTACGATCACCTCTTCCTCATCTCTTTCTCGGTTGCCCCCAACCAATATCACCCATTTCTATCCGTTGCGATAGTGAGGCTACCTTGGCTAAAGCTTATAGGCAAGTGTATAATGGCAAGTCTAGACACTTAGGTGTTAGACATAGCATGATTCGTGAGCTAACCACGAATGGGGTGATTTCGGTTGAGTTTGTTCGGTCGCAACAAAATCTAGTGGACCACTTGACGAAGGGGTTGGCTAGGGACTTGGTTCACAAGTCGGTGATAGGGATGGGATTAAAGTCCATCTAAATCTCTAACGGTAAGATACCCAATTCCCTTCTAATACAACGTTAGAAGTTGAATTCAATGGGGAAGCTCACTCTAAGAGATTGGAGCACAAGACGGTCATCCCAAGGTGTGTGCTCGGTACTGCAAGTGAAGGAGGTAATTGTTCTTTTGTAAAAATGCATGTGCAGGTGCATGAGGAAAAGAACTACCTATATGAGTGGGAAGTGTGGCCGCTTCAAGAAGCTTGGACTTGGCTTTGATGCACTCACGAATGGATAAGGACACATGGCCTGTATAGTGTCAAGTTTATACGTTAGAGAGTCTTTTAATTCATGTGTATGTTATTTTCTGGTACTCAAATGGGTTGACGGGTTCAATCCATAGGACACCCGGATTCTCTAGTATTTGAAATGTGTAATGTACTAAGATGGAAATTCAATCTTTTAGATATTTCATTTATGCATGAGTTTGTTTACCTGTATTGTAATTTTATTTGTGAATCAAGGATTGCACTAAAATGGGGGAGGAATGTTGGTGATTTTAGTGAAATCATCGGTCATTTTGTGTAGTTGGATTCACAAAGGTAATAATGGGGTTGTTAGCTAAGCTATAACATGAGTTAGGAGGTGTGGAGTGCACACTCGTGTAACCTAACTAGAACCCGGGATTGTTGGACGGTTAAAATCGACAAGTTACAAAGTGGTTTCATGAGCTGGGTGTCGGGGCTAGTTGTGGCGCTAGTTGAACTAGCACGAAAGTAGCGCCAAGCTCTGGAATGTTGCCCGCGCTCCTTTTGGCGCTAGTTGAACTAGCACGAAAATAGTGCCAAGCTCTGGAATATTGCCTGCGCTCCTTTTGGCGCTAGTTGAACTAGCACGAAAGTAGCGCCGGAGTCTGGAAGGCTTTTCTCATTTGTAACTCTCGTCATTAATTCCGCAATCAATCCCATTAAGTGGGATATTATTACCAGTATCAATATAGGTCGGTTACAACTCTCTAAAGGTGTATAAGTATGCATCGATCATTGCCTTGGTCGATACACCGAAACAAAGAGATTATCCCCTAGATAATTTCGTGATACCCAGGCATATAGGGTCGAAATATCTCTTACGGAAAGCGAGCTCTCACGCGATCTCTGCGTTTTATCCAAGTTTTACGATCACCTCTTCCTCATCTCATTCTCGGTTTAGTTCTAGTGACACTGTGAAGAGATGAGTGCTAGTAGTGTGCGCGAGAAGTGATTTTCTTGGTGAAGTCTTCCGCACTTATTTTGGGATTAGCAACTTGTACTTGTGTTAAGTAACACCCGACTTTATTTGGTCACATAGTATGACTTGAGTTATTAATTGTGGGAGTTGTTATGTTTTATCTTGAGGTAATTCCAAGAATGGTTTGTAGAAGGAATTTTATTCCTTAAGTGATTAATTTATCGAAATTTTATTTAGTTGCTATTTCCAATTTTGAGGGTGTTACAAATTAGTGACACTGTGAAGAGATGAGTGACACTGTGAAGAGATGAGTACTAGTAGTGTGCGCGAGAAGTGATTTGCTTGGTGAAGTCTTCCGCACTTATTTTGGGACTAGCAACTTGTACTTGTGTTAAGTAACACCCGACTTTATTTGGTCACATAGTATGACTTGAGTTATTAATTGTGGGAGTTGTTATGTTTTATCTTGAGGTAATTCCAAGAATGGTTTGTAGAAGGAATTTTATTCCTTAAGTGATTATTTTATCGAAACTTTATTTAGTTGCTCTTTCCAATTTTGAGGGTGTCACAACCTCCATCCCAAAACTGGTTCAAAAAACATCTCCATCTCAGATTTGGTTCGTCAATTTCGTCCTAGACTTTAAGATCTAGATATGATTCCTAGTACTGTTGTTAGTCATATAACTCTTGTGAACCCTAATGCTTCTTCACGTTCATTGAGATTAATCATGTGTAATTTCCAGTGGGATTTATGTTTTACTCTTCTAGTGTTTCGTTTGATTTGAAACATAGGGTTATGTTTTTTAACAGAGAAGATGACAAATGTTTTGATCTGTATTCGGTTTTGTTTTTCTAGGTTTAATTAGCCGGAACAGAAATAGGTTTGTTTTGCATGAGAAGATGAAACGAGTAAGGGTCAGGACTGTGAGGTTTCTTCATAATTTATCATATTAATATATGTAATTCTAAGTTAAAATCAAATAAAATAGAATAAAAAGACTAATATACCCTTGAGTTAACAGATTTATTTAACAACATTTAGTGAGAGGGACCAAAATCGAAACCAAATGGCAACCATGATGACCAAAAGTGAAATAAAATGGCAACCACAATGACTAAAATTGTAATTAGTTTAAAATATGGACTATAGTTGATAATGAGTGTCAACCACAAGGACCAAAAATGTAATTTACTCTTTGGGAAGAAAAGAAAGGACAATAAAAGGAAGTTATTCATTTGTGTTCTTGATATGAAAGGGAAGGAATGTAACACCCTCAAATTTTGGAAAGAGCAACTAGGTAAAATTTCGATAAAATAATAATCACTTGAATAAAATTCCTTCTACGAGCCATCCTTGAAATTTCCTCAAGATAAACATAATACCTCTCACAATTGGTAATTCAAATCATACTAGGTGACCAACTAAGGTCGGGTGTTACTTAACAAAATTACAATTTGCTAATCCCAATCAGTGCGGAAGACGTTACTTAAACAAATCACTTCTCGTGCACCCTACTAGCACTCATCACTCCACAGTGTAGCTAAAGCCAATCCCAACCTGAACCTGTTGCACATGCCGACAAATAAAAAAGGTTAGGCTAACGCCTAATGAGTTCAAGAGTTTTATCATGACCATATAATTCATAAAACGAGAGTGGTACAATTTAAGTCATGAGTTCAAAAGAATTTACTTTATATGCAAATCACCCATTTTCCAACTCACACAAATTTCGTGCTGAAAACTTTAATATAAAATGATTCCTAAAAATGGACTCATCCCCAAAACCAACGTGAAATGTGAGATAGCATTTGATTCTCAAAACGATTGAATTCATAAATAAATCGCCATTATTCCAAACATCCCAAACATGGATGAAGCATAACCCATAACTCACATAACGTGGAAAGCAATTCATTTAAACATGATACGTCACCGAAAAAATGGATAAAAACAAATACCCAAAGCAACACCTTTCGGTGACGGGGGAGGCCCGTTTACATTGCACGTGACGGAACACAAAAGTGGGCCACATACCATGCAACAAAACAACACGTGGATTACTCTCGTAAACTGAGCTCAATCACTCCAGATCTATTGCCCACGAGACTTGGGAGCCCCCAATTTCAACCACTCCAGGTCTATACATTGGGTCACTCCAAATCCACAAAACAAGCACATTTGGGATTACACCTTACTACCCATGAGACGACGCCCGACCATATAGGTCCACGCCTTACTTATCATGGAACCCGATGCCTATCCCGTGCCAAGCACATATGGAATTACACATTACTGCCCATGAGACGACGCCCGACCATATAGGCCCACGTCTTACTTATCATAGAACCCGATGCCTATTCCGTGCTACAATGAGAGAAACTAGCGTCTCATCATTGAACGTAAAACTCAAGAGCCTATGGATCCATAGCTAATAAGGTCTAAAACATTCCACGACCCCAAATGAATAAACAAGTGCATTCAAAACATGCAATTCCCCAATAACGTAAATCATGATCAAAACTCGACTTTGAGCTATCAAAACTGGACCATTGTCCCCAAGACTTAAGATAATTCAATACCGAGCCATAAGCTCAACTGACTCAAAAGATAATTCATGAAAAGTCATAAAATGAGTTTAAACGTATCAACACACACTTTTACCAATAAATAATTCAAATCCATGAAAACCCGAAACAAACATTGGGTTAGGACAACGCTCTTTTCCAAGGAACTCACACCGTTACATTTTCAAATCATCCCATAACGTACTATATGCATATTTCCAAATTATACTAAAATGCATTTTCATGTCAAGTAGACTCCATATATAAGACAACTCCTCAAAACATTTTCCTTTATGATTTATCTATCAAGTTTTCCAAAAATCCCAAATATGGGTATTTTACAATATTTCCCAAGTTAAATACTTCAAAAGTCAAAATCCACCAAATAACTCAACCAATGATAATTTTCATGTAAAACACATAAATACTTGGAAAATAACATTTTTGGCATGTAAAAAGTTTTCACAAAGCAACTTGAACTCACCTTGCTAGATTTAGGCTAAATCTAGATTTTTCCCCAAACGTAAGCTCCGTTGAGAAACATGCATCCTCAAGCCAAATCTTCCAAAAACCTAGATCCACAAGTTTCCAACCATCAACATTCATATCCAACCATGAAGAATCATTCCCCAAACATTTTATATCAAGATCTCAACTTATACCCAAAACCCTAACTTTCATAGATGGAGAAAAGAGAACATTACCTTAACCACAATATGAATCCACCCACCAAAATACCTCTAGAATCACCACAATAAACCACACACTCCAAATCTTCAAAATGGAGAGAAAGGGTTAGATGAAACCCTAGAAACTTGATGAAGAAGATGAAGTTAAAGGGTTCTAGAAAGGTTAAGGTTTACAACAATGGTGAGGGGTTTGATTTGGGGGAAGAAGGATGAAGAGGAGAGGGAAGATTTAGGGTTTCTTGGGAGAAATCATTTTTTGAGAGAGAGAGAGAGAGACATCAGATTTGAGGAAATGGAATAAAGTGAGGGAAGAGAGAGGGAGAGGGAGAGGCCTTAAAGCAAACAAAAATATCATCAGACACCTTGCGGACGTCCGCATGGTCCTACGCGGACGTCCGACCTTAGCCGAACTGCTTTTTTCCCAAAATCCCCTGTTGCTTCCGCGGATGACATGCGGACTTCCGCGCATTGCGGACGTCCGGCCTTGCCCATGCGGACGTCCGCAACTCAAAAATCCCAATCCCAAATTTCGGGGTGTTACAAGGAATGAAAAGAAAATAATATTTTTTTATGTCTTGAACCATAGAGAAAGGAAAGATGTAAATTTTACGAATATAACCTTTATATTTGTTTTTCTCAGTTTTCCTTACGAGGGAGGGTTTTTTTGTAATAAAATATCACATACTTCTTTCCATCTCTTCTCATTATTTGGGAAGAAACATAAATAATGTTTTACTCCTATTACCGACACTAAGGGGATGTTTGTTGTTTTCTAAAAAACCTCTTAATACCTCTGAAGTCTGAATCGGTAAGACCTTTTTACGTTCAGACTTTTTTTTAGATTTTAGAGGCTCTTAAGTCCGAAATTCGTGTGAATCAGAAGACGTAACCTAATATCTTAAAACCTCTTATAGCCGCCATCAATTCATCACTTCATCCAGATAAACCATGATGGTACTCTTCTTATGTAGGTTGGAAGACCAAGGTGATGTTTGTTTTTTAAGATGTGCTGAAGTCTGAAGTCTAATTCACTTCTGATCAATAAGAGGTGGTGCTGAAGTCTGAAATCTGAATAATAAGACTGTTTGTTTTTGTAAACTGGTGATGTCTGAATCTGAATAAAATTAAAGACATGATGAGAGATTACTTGAATATCTCCGGGACATTTGATTTGTTTTAAGGAATGAAAATGGAAGCGGTAATGAAAAATAAAGTATAATAGAAATGGTTAAATTTTATTCCATTATTACTTTTTTTTAAATCCTCATTTCCAAGACAAAACAATTGGACAATGACCTTAAAAAACAAAAAGAAAGTTGCACGACATCTTCATCCCCATCGCCTCTTCTTGTGAATAAGAGAGAAATAAGTGGTTAGACTACCATTTTTTTCTTTCAGATGATTTTAAGTGATAAGTGGGTCTGAAAGTAAAAAAAACAATTTGAATTTAAAAACATCTTAACCGAATAAGTGACAAGTGGTTATTAAGGGTGCGTTTGGTATGCAGACATGACAGGATGGGACAGTGCACAACAAAACATGACTGAACAGTTGTTTGGTGTTTGATAAGACAAGGACAAGACAGATAACATGACCAATTTACCCTTAATAAGTTGTTTATGTATTTTATATACTTTGATTATTTATGTAATTTTTTAACTAAAAATGAAATAAATATTTTATAAATTAAAATATATTATTAGAAAGTTTTGTTCAAGACGATTAAAATGACCCTAAAATAAAACGTTTACGTAGTTTTTAATTTTTATTTGTTAACATTTTCTATATTTTTTACTATTAATATTTAATAATTTACATAAATTAACCACAATATAAAAATATATTTTGAGGATATTAAAGTAAAAATTTGAAGCACATAAATAAAATTTAAATAAGAAATAAAATCTAAAAATAATGTGTATTTGATGTTTTAGAAGAGAATTGTATTTTATTTTGATGTTATATTAGTAAAATAGAAGTCTGTTCTACATTGTTCTAACTTGTTCCATGAGGTGAGTCTGTTCCACATAAAAGTCCTGCCAAACGTGGAATATGATCCATGTTCTATTATGTCATATCTTGCCCAGTGTACGAAACGCACCCTAAGAGCCGAAATTGAAAAAATAAAACCCCCTAGAACTCCTTGTAAAAGTCAGTGGTTTCTATTTGGATTTTTTCCCTCTATACCCTTAGGATTAGGGGTGTTAACGAGTCGAGCTTTTAACGAGCTACTCGAGCTCGCTTATCTCGAGCTCGAGCCTAATAGTTGTCAAACTCAAGTCGATCTCGAACACAAAATAAAGTCCGTTTAACTTAACAAGTCGAGCTTCATAACACCAATGTTCGACTCTACTCGTTCGAAAGCTCGATTAAGCTTTATGAGTCAAGTCGAGTCGAGCCGAGCCATTCGAGGATATACTTTTTCAAGCCAAACATATTTATATGTTTACAAATTATATAATCAAAATATAAAAGTTATTGAGCTTGAATACATAAACACATTAATCGATCTTGAATTCGAGCTCATAAACGAGCATCGAACTCGAGCTCGATCTCGGGCATTGAAAAAATATTCGAGCTCGAGCCCGACTTTGAAAATTTAATCGAGCTCAAGTCGAGCTCGAGCCTGGTATAATTTTTTCGTGTCCGACTCGAATAACATGCTACTCTACTTGACTCGCACGTTTACACCCTACTTAGGATTAGTCCAAAAACTGATCCAAATCCACACCATTAACAAGAAAAAGAGCGGTCCTAACGATTACTACTTTGACACTGGTCTTTCCCCAGAGTGTGTGTGTGTGTGTGAGAGGGAGAGAGAGAGAGAGAGAGAGAGAGAGAGAGAGGCAATTAGGGGGAAAATTACAAACCGGCCGTAAGGCATAAAATAGTATTAATTAAAACAAAATCATTGACCCCATTAGTCTCCAATCTCCATATAAACAAACTACTAATGTTGATTTTGCACTCTAATTATTGGATTACGGATTTTACTTATGGATAATGCCGCCGATGGTGATGGTGATGGTGATGGTGGCCGGCCGACAATCATGGTTACAAACGACGACGGAATCGAGGCACCAGGTCTGCAGGCTCTAGTTCGCGTCCTCGTCTCTACCAATCGGTACCGTATTTGGGTTTGTGCACCTGATTCGTAAGTTCTTCCTCTTCCTCTTCCTTTCCTACTTGTTACCACCTCCGTCCTCAACGGTGGCTTGTTGATTTATGTCTGATTCACCGATACAACTGGAATTTATGCTTGTTTCTTGTTATGCATGTTATGTTAAGCCCATAAATAACAAAATTTTCATTTTAATAGAAAAAAATATTAATCATATTGAGATATACCCCATGATATTTCGTCTTGACTTAAAATATATTGTAAGAAACAGTATATAATTCTAATCAATTAGATATTACTATTGGTTATCCATTGGTTTGGTTGGATCGGATCGGATCTATCCAATAGTGTGATCCAAATTTCCAATCAAATAATCCACCATTTCAACGGCTTATTCATGTATTTTTCTAATTTCCTTAAAAACATTATATAGAATTTTGAAATTTATAATATTAAAACAATATTGTAGAATTTTATTAATTGCACATATATATTAGTTGTGTGGTAGTTGGATGGTAATTGGATCAGACCAATGCGTTTTTATTGGATTATTCAAGAACCGATTGATCCAATTTGTATGTTGAATTTTTGGTCTTATCTAACTACAATTGGTTATCGAATTATGGTCGGTGAGTTCTAACCGAACCAGATAGTGGATTGCATTTGCATTCCCCATTTTAAATTTTTTCCCTAAATTAAATCATAAAATATGATCATATTTAAAGATAATTTGAAGATAAAGAAACAATATAAATGTGATGATCATATTTTTTGATTTTTTTTCATAAAATGTGATAATCTCATTTATATCGTTTCTCTATCGAATTGGCATCAACCTTCAACTTTTTTGGGAAATGATAAATCAAGACTTGTGATTTTTCTTCCTTGTGAGCTAAATAATGGCTTTTGTGAATTTTTTTTCAATGTTATATGGAAATATAGACGAACACAGTTTAATAAATAAAAACAAATTATTTGCAAAAATAGAAAATCAATTTTAAAAAGATATATGAAAGTCTCAAGCGGAATTACAATGATAAAATGTATAATTTATATAAAAAAGTATAATTTAATCAAAGTTTTGAAAATTTAGAAAGATTGAAGGAATAAAAAAGGGTTATAATTGTCTTTGGTCATTTCATTCTAGGATGGAATGGAAAAATCACCCATTTCCTATTGGAATCACATTCCACAAGGAATGGTTTATTTTATTCCTGTGTGGTAACCAAACACTATTATTTTCATTTGTTTGTAATGCTCAATTCCTTCCCATTCCCACTTTGATTAGTGAATTGTTGTGAGTTGGAACCATTGAAGTTGCAATTAGTGGTGTCAATTTCAAATTTGTAACGGAAAGTTTGAGTTTCTATGGTTAATGTTGCTCCAACTATCATAAATATGCTCAATGTTACCACCTCTGAGGAGTATGCTTAACTTTCTTTAATGACAAAAATACCCCGAAATATACTTCTTGGTATTTTCTTCTCTCCCTCTATCTCTGTTTCCATCTTCTCTCACGTCTCTTTATGCTTTTCTGTAAATCTTCATAAACTGAAATTTTCACAATTATCTATTCTTTGTATAATTAATCTTCCAATAAATGCTTTAATACCCCTGTCTTCCTCAAGGTAGCCCCAAATCTTTACCTCCTGACGAAGTTTGCGCGAAACCACCACACATCTCTCTCTTGATTTTTATTAAGAGAGGATGCATTGAGAGGATACATCTAGTAAAAGGCCTAATTTGCATAGATAATATCAACTTTATCCATTCATCATGATAAACTTTTTACTTTCATTCTGTGTAACATCTTAAATTACCTCTTAAACTTTTCTAGATTGTAATAGTTTCTATATTGATCCAAAACCTTTCAGTTAGATATTTGTTTGAATTTTAAACCTTTGGATCAAAACTAATGTGGTTGCATACTGTGGTAATGTGTATGTAGGAGAGTGCCATACATTGAGCTAGTAGCATAGACAGGCTTCAAACCGAAGGCTTAAAAGACTGCTTTTCTTTCTCTTAATTATAATGGAAGTTCTTTGTTAATTGATTTGATTTGGTTTTCAGTGTAGGATAATAGTAAAATAAAGATTTTGTGTCTCATAAATTGGAGTTTTTTTTTTGTTACCATTTTATCCTTTCTTTGCATGTTTCCAGGGAAAAATCAGCTGTGAGTCATTCCGTTACTGTGCGTGCTGTCTCTGCAAAGAGAACTGAAATTGATGGAACAACGGCCTTTGCTGTTTCTGGTCCGTTTCATATCATTATCTCATCCACAACTTCCCTTGTTCCTGTTTTCTTTTGATAGGGTGAACTGTTAGAATAGAGTAGTTATTCATGTCTTCATGTATGTTCTGTTATTAGAGTTATATTTATGTTTTATCATTATCTTGGCCTATGACCCAATTTTTGCTATATATATGTGCATTGTTAATGGAATAAGTACACCATTTTAGTAAGTAGAACTTTTATGCTTGTAAGTAGTCTTTTAATCCCTAAGTTTTTATTTACCACTGTTATGATGTATCAAGTAAAGTTCTGGTATTCCTTTCTATTTTCAGCTGTGCATTGTGATCTACTTTCGGGTTAAGGCTTAGGTAGATTTAGTTGGGAGTTTAGTTTTCTTTGGTGTTTTTTAAGTTCTTACAATTGATTGATATATTGCCACAAGATCATTTCTTGAATGTAGAGGAATTCTCTTGTTAGTAAACCTGATCTATCCCATGTTTTATGTTGCTGATCCAATTAATAATTATTTTTCTAATAATATCTTGCAGGAACTCCAGCTGACTGTACTTCGTTGGGAATCTCGAAGGCACTATTTTCTTCTGAGCCTGATCTGGTAGATTATTGAGCTTCATCTCGTAATATGGAGCTAATATTATATTTTTTAGTTGAAGCTTCAACCACCTCAAATTATTATTTATTGTTTTGATATAGCTCTTCTTTTGAAGCAATATGCTACTTGTATCTAATCAAGTATGCTACATAATTCAATATAGTTTCCTGCATTTTATATCGTATCAAACTTACTGACTTGTTTCAGTTACTCTCTGCAGGTATTAAGTGGCATAAATATGGGCAGCAACTGTGGTTATCACATGTTAGTACCTATTTTCTTGTTAGTTTATGATTTCATCGAGCTCTTATTGCATTCATGTTAGTGTATTATTTGTTTGTTCTCCTGTTACTTTCCTTCATTTTTATTTATTTATTGGAGCTTATTGGAATGCAGTGTCTACTCAGGGACGGTAGCAGGTGCTCGAGAGGCTTTTCTCCATGGTTTACCATCTGTCTCAATATCATATGATTGGTACGTAAACTTCTTCCGCTTTACTTGAAATGTTTTTATATAATTGTGGTGTCACAAAAACAGATGATGATCTTTATTATTAACTCGAGTTATTGACAGGGTTAGGGGTACCAGCAGTATCAACGACTATACACTGGCTGCTGAAGCTTGTTTACCTATTATAAGTGCCATTCTTGTTGAGATTAAGAATAAAACCTATCCGCTGAAATGTTTTCTGAATGTAGATTTGCCCACAAATCTTCTGAATCACAAGGTTAGTTTCATATATTCCTGTAAAAAGTTGTTTCCCACAAGTCAAAATGGAGAATCAAAAGTCGATATCTCCAAAAAAGAAGTTTACATTCAACTCTAATAGCTTCTCTGTTTTGGAGATTCCAACATTTGTTATATTATTAAAATATTCAATACATTTAATAAAGAAGAATATGAAGTATTTATCCTTTCTTTTTTGTGTTATGTTAATAGGGTTTTAAGCTGACTAAACAAGGAAGCAGTAGAATTAAAGTGGGTTGGAAGGAGGTTCTGTCTGATGCCCAAAGTGGACATGTGTTATCAACAACGACAATGGATAAAGCTGTTTCACGAGAACACCTTGTATTCACGAGAGAGGTGCGTGGTGGTCATTACTTGTAGCTAAATATTCCATCAACATTTTCTCAATATCGAATTTATCATAAAAAGGAAAAAAAGTTTATGATGACAGGTAATTCAGAACAATTATGGTGTCTATATATAAAAGTCCATTCTGTATATATATATAATAGTGTAGTTTCTAAGAGAATTTGAAATCTTTCAGCTTTCTTTATTTATGGTTCATGCTGTTCTACTGCCTGATAATCTGTATTACTTGAGAAACATCATTGCTATTGATACTACTAGGTTTGTACTATTTCAAAGTTTTTCTTGGTTTTTAGTCCACCACATAAACTATGTTTAAAACATCATTATTATATGCTTGCTTTCAGATCCAGGAAAGCCAGGTTGAAGATGGTGGAACGGACCACCTTTCTCTTCAAGAAGGATACGTGCGTACTTTTCTCTACTTTCTGGAAGTTATTTTGCATGAGCACCCGAGTGATTTTAAATCCTTCCTGTTAATTTCCTTCCGGACACATCCTCACTAATCCCGATTGTCTTCTATTTCAGATAAGTGTCACTCCCATTGGGGCCTTAACTAATGCGGATACAGACTGCCAAACATATTTCAAAGAATGGTTACCAGGAGTGACTAACTGTACTTCTTTGCATGTATAATTTTGATAATACATACATTGGTGAAATTCCTAAATGATTTTGGATACTTGTTGCATCTTTAACTTGAAATCTTATCGGTACTTTTGGTTTTTGGGTGAAAAACCAAACGATCGCAGTAAAGTAAATCCCCCATGGACTTTGACTTGAGATCATGAGATGGGTAAGATGTATACACATATCCTTCTTGAACTACTCTGTTTCATATGGGGGATAAGACCCCGTAACCCAACAACTGAACTACTATGTTTCGTATGGAACGGATAGGGTTGTGCTTAATTTAGTGATACATAAGACCCTGTAACCCAACAGGTGGAATAATGCTGAAAGAAGACATGCATGCTAAGGAGAAATTCGTTTGTAGTAGATTGCATCTTTCCCCTCTCAATAGTATTTATGGAAATCCTTTTAAACCAACCCAATTGAGATTGTGAGAAATTCGTTTTAGAATAGAACACAACTTTGCTTCCTAAAAACCCATCATTGGAGAGTAGAAATGGCCAAATGGGCCCGACCCAGTCCGGACCGACGGAGGTTAGTACAACAGGTTTTCTAGGGAATTTGGCCGCAGATGAAGCCGCCAAACTCTAGATGCTCTCGATTCCAGTGGGGAAGGCGAGTTTCAACGTGCCTATTGCTGTTTGCAATCCCAACTCCCATGTAGGGGGTGTTTGGGGTTGCTTATTTTCAGGGCTTTTTGACTTATTTTGGTGCCAAACCGCTCTTGAGTGTTTGGATGAGGAAAAAAAGTGCTTATATCAGTGCCAAATCGGTGATAAACACTTTTTGACAAGTCAAATAATTCCAACTTACTAAAACCTAATTTACTTTTTATATAAAACTTCAATTTGACATGTGATAAATTGATAACCACTTCTGTAAAAAAAAAAACAATAAGATGTTTTAAATAAGCAAACTGCAAATCCCAAACCCGTACTATTCTCGATGAGTCCAACAAGGTGCCTTCTTGGGCTTTTGGGTCTGCCATCTCATAAAACAAGTAAACTGTAAAAGGCATTAATGATGCATTATAGATAAAGAAATACGTTTTCGGGCAGAGTATGTGCCTCCAGTAGAGATGGAGAGGATTGCTAAAGAGTTCTTGGAGCTCTCTCAGACTGCGGAGACTGTAAAGGAGATGAACCGAGAGTTCACGGAAATGGCATTTTTCTGTCCTTTGTATGCTGCTTCTGCGGACATGAAGAGGACACGGTACAAGAATATGTTACGTACCGAGATCAGGGAGTTAGTAAGTACTGCGCAATATGCTTCACTTGCTGCGGTGATGGAGGCGGCCCGAGGTAGAGTTCATCAACTGAGAGTGGAAGAGGCACAAGCTACGCATAGAGTGGTGTCAGGTACGTTCTTAGTTAACTCGGTGCCTGCTGTGGTGATGTTTGATAGCGGGGCTACTCATCCTTTCGTGTCTCACACTGTTAGTGAGCGTTTTGGGCCGAGTTGTAGGACGGTAGGCTGTCCGCTTGTGGTTGAGGTTGCTGATGACAGGACCTTGACGGTTTCTGACGTGTACCGGGGGTGCACTTTGGAAATATCTGGTGTGAGATTCCCTATTGTTTTGATTCTGATCGCTATGCGAGAGTTGTGCGTGATTATGGGCATGGATTGGATGGATGCTCTCGATGCGGAGATTGTTTGTCGTCGCAAACAAGTACGAGTTCGAACCCCAAGCGGGGGAGAACTGTTAGTTCAGGGCGACTCGTCCAGGCAGACCTCAGCGATATGTTCGGCTGCGAGGGCTCGGAGGTACTTACAGCAGTGGTCAGGGGTATCTAGCGTATGTGATAGACACGCGCGTCGACGGAGAGAAGAAGACCGCGGAGGATGTGACAGTTTTACGGGAGTTTGCTGACGTGTTTCCCGATGATTTACCGGGGATACCTCCCGAGCGACAGGTGGAGTTCCGCATTGATTTGAGACCGGGGTATCATCAGATGCGGGTAAGGAGTGAGGATACGGAGAAGACGGCCTATCGTACACGTTATGGCCATTGCGAGTTTATGGTGATGCCCTCCGGGCTCACCAATGCACCAGCAGCATTCATGGACCTTATGAACAGGGTGTGTAGCCCGATGCTGGATCGGTCGGTGATTGTGTTCATCGACGATATTCTCGTATATTCGAAGTCGAAGGAAGAGCACGAGATGCATTTGCGAGAAGTTTTGGAAGTTTTGAGGCGGGAGAAGCTTTATGCTAAGTTCTCCAAGTGTGAGTTCTGGTTATGGGAGGTCCAATTCCTAGGACATGTCGTGAACCAGAGTGGTATTATGGTTGATCCGACCAAGATTACGGCAGTGATGCGGTGGGAAGTGCCGAAGACTTCCACTGAAGTACGGAGTTTCCTTGGGTTAGCAGGGTATTACCGGAGATTTATTCAGGATTTCTCCAAGATTGCTTTACCTATGACCCGTTTGACGAAGAAAACTGCGGCTTTTAGTTGGGGTGAGGAGCAGCAAAGGGCTTTTGAGGAGCTGCGCAGACGTTTATGCGAGGCTCCGGTGTTGACTTTGCCCGAGGGTATGGAAGATTTGGTAGTGTATTGTGACGCTTCTCACCAGGGTTTGGGTGTTGTGCTCATGCAGCGAGGTAAGGTTATAACTTACGCTTCGAGGCAGTTGAAGCCTCATGAGGCGAATTACCCGACCCATGATCTGGAGTTGGGAGCAGTGGTGTTTGCTCTCAAGATTTGGAGGCATTACTTGTATGGCGTCAAGTGTACGATATACACTGACCATAAAAGCCTCAAATACTTGATGGACCAGCAAAACCTCAACATGCGTCAGAGGAGGTGGCTTGACGTAGTTAGAGTTTATGATTGTGAGATACTGTACCACCCGGGTAAAGCGAATGTTGTTGCAGATGCACTTAGTCGACATCCGGTTGGTGAGCCACTGCGGGGTTTGTGTCAACGGTTAACAGTGGTTGCACCTCTCCTTGAGTCGATAGGTAGTGCTCAGGAAGTGGTAATTCTGGACGAGAATGCCAAACGCGAGAGAGTTTCGGGAGAAATTCCGAAATTTGCCCGTGATAGTCGAGGCCTATTGACCCGGTACGGTCGAGTGTGGGTTCCCTTCATTGGTGGGAATAGGCAGATATTGTTGGACGAGGCGCATAAGTCCAAGTTTTCTATTCATCCCGGAGCTACGAAGATGTACCGCGACATGCGGGAGAATTATTGGTGGCCCGGCATGACGCGGGATGTCGCCAAGTGTGTAGAGGTGTGCTTGACTTGTCGGAAGGTCAAGGCTGAGCACCAGCGGCCGCATGGGAAGTTGCAGCCTTTAGAGATTCCGGTATGGAAATGGGAGCAGATCACGATGGATCTCATTACTAAACTCCCAAGGACCCCACGTGGGAATGATGCTATTTGGGTGATTGTCGATCGTCTGACCAAGAGTGCTCACGTTTTGGCCATCAGGGAGAGCTCCTCGGCGGAGAAGCTCACAGAGATTTTCGTGCGAGAGATTGTAGCCAGGCACGGGGTGCCAGTTTCGATTGTCTCTGTCAGGGACACCCGTTTTACCTCCCGGTTTTGGGAGAGGTTTCAGGTGGAGGTGGGTACGCGGTTACATTTTAGCACGACTTTTCATCCACAGACTGATGGGCTGAGTGAGCGTACTATTCAGACACTCGAGGATATGCTTCGGGTATGTGCTATTGATTTTGGAGGTAGTTGGGATCAGTACCTTCCTTTGGCGGATTTTTCCTACAACAACAGCTTCCATTCCAGTATTGGCATGCCGCCGTACGAGATGTTGTACGGTAGGAAGTGCAGGACGCCCATTTGCTGGGGCGAGGTCGGTCAGCGAGTATTGGGGAGCACCGATATTGTGCTGAAGACGACCGAGTTGATACAAATGGTGCGGGACCGTTTGGTTACTGCACAGAGTCGGCAGAAGAGTCACGCCGACAAGAGGCGATCAGACTTGGAGTTTCAAGTAGGGGATTATGTCTTGCTGAAAGTTTCGCCCTGGAAAGGGGTGATTCGGTTTCGTAAACGGGGAAAGTTGGGACCCCGTTACATTGGGCCTTACAAGATCATTGCTCGAGTGGGAAAGGTAGCTTATCGCTTAGAGTTATCGAACGAGCTGAGTTTGATCCACAACACTTTCCACGTGTCTCAGTTGCGGAAGTGTGTAGTGGATGAGTCTGCGGTGATTCCTCTCGAGGATATTCGGATCGATGAGCGACTTAATTACATGGAGAAGCCGATCGCCATTATGGAGAGGAGGATGAGGACCTCGCGTAACAAGGTACTTGGCTTGGTGAAAGTCCAGTGGCAACACCGAAAGGGTTCCGAGTGGACTTGGGAACCCGAGGTTGAGATGCGGGAGAACTATCCGGAGCTATTTGCGGACGTAGACTTCGAGGACGAAGTCTAATTCAAGCGGGGGAGAGTTGTAAAGCCCGTGTCCCGGTATGGATATTTCTTTATTATTTATTGTCTTAATATATTTTTCCTTAGCGAATTTTATTATCGAAGCTTAATCGGGTTCTGTTAGGAAAGACCATAAATGTTCAAGTATGGCGAAACTTTAATTATTTAGCAAGGTGTTGGAATACAAGGGGCTAAATGTGGATATTCTGAATGGAGTTTGCATGGGATCGGCCTTTAAGAGCCGACCCCTCCCCTCTTTTGTGTTTTTGGAGTCTCACGCAAGGAAACCCACAGGAACCCTAATCGCATTCTTTCCCTTCCCTTCCCTTTTTGCTGCTGCGGCTAGTCCACCAAGAACCACCGCCGGAGCTGCCATCGCCGTGTTCTTGCCGGCGAAAGTAGAGTGCAGCGAGAGAGGGAGAGATCGAGAGAGAGAGGGAGCCAGAGTTCGTGTGTCGCTGCTGTGGAGTCGTCGCGAGGTAAGGATTTGCATCTCCTTGTTTTTCTTTCTTGCATCGTCGTCGTTGTAACCGGGAAACCACCACCACCGCCGCCGCAGCCATGGCTGCCGGCGGTGTGTTGCCCCGTGAACCACCTTTGTGGTGGCTGTAAGGGCGGGTTAGCGGCTGTTTGTTTTTGCATGGGGGCGTGAGTGGCCGGGATAGGATGTTTAGATCATCCCGTTGCCTCGTCGGCTTTTCTTACCGAAACCGCCGGTGGTGGCTGCCGCCGCCGCCGCCGCCGACCACCACTGCCGGAGGTGGCAGTGGGTGGTGATGGTAGTAGTCCAGCCTTAGTAACCCTGAACCTTAACCCTAATTGCATAAACCTTAACCGAAAACTAAAGTTATCATTTTATGTGGTGATATCGGTTCTGCCCCTGTTTTGTTTCGTTCATAACTTTTCCATCGTAACTCGGTTTGAGGCGAAATCGGTGCCCACGATTCACATTCTGTGTCGGGAATACTTTCCGTGTTTTAGCGAAAACCTGGTTAAGCCTCTAGCTAGGTGCAAAATGGTCGTTTTTTCAGCAGGTCCGAAACTTTCAGCTTTGAGTTTCAGTTTTAGAAAATTCGTATAAAATCATAGGAACCTTGTTTGAACGCGTATAATATGTCCCTGGAAAGCTATGACCCAGACCCTTCTGTTTGTGGAATTTAATTTCTGGATTAGTGGCAGGGCCGTTCCTAAGGTTTTTTATGCCTTGTGCGAAAATGTTAAAAAATGCCCCTATGTCTATTTTTTTAAGCAAATGAACGACAAAACATACGATTCTTAAAAGGTTTGGAACCTAGTCATGCTAGATGACTCATCCTCACATTGATTTTTATTAATTATAATTACAAAAATACAAAGGGGCATAACAACCAAAACCCCGAATTACAAAATATAAAAGGATAAAAGAATAAAATCTAAATTAAGATTGTGTTTTCCGGTATTCCATTTTTCAAATTGAAATTAGCAGAATGGAACATTACTTCAATATATGGAGCTTAAAACTAAAAGATAAGGAAAATATTAGTTTTAACTTAAAATAGTAAATTACACGGAAGTCAATGTCATAGTTAGCAAAGAGTAAAACTCATACAGTTAAGGGTCTAAAGACTAAACTATAAATCTAACGGTAATGTCAAATCTCAAAGTAAACAAAAGTCAAAGAACAATGATAAATTGTAAAATTCATAATATATGCTATTATGCATTGCAAAGAAAAAATGCCCAATTAGGAAATATCATAATGTTGTTATTGTTGTGCAATGGCTCCAATTGTGCTCATAAGTGATGTGTTCATGTGCATTGCAAATTTCAATATGCAAAACGGATTGAACGAACACGAACAGAGGCTTGCTTTTGTTCATTCGCTTAACTTAACTGAATAAACAAACATGAACGGTAAAAGAACAGAAGTTTTTGTGTTTATGTTCATCAGTTTAACTTAACTTAACTAAACAAACGAATGAACACAAATGGTAAACAATGAAATTTTTGGTATTCTTGTTCATTCATAAAGAAAATGTGTTCGTTCGTTAAGATGCTAAACGAGCGAACATAAACGACCAAAACCTTTTGTGATCATATTCATTCATTAAGAAAATTTGTTTGTTCGTTAAGATGCTAAATAAAAATCGGCTTGAATTTTTTAAATGTTGGGTGTTCACTGGTTCATGATTTGCATTCAATATCGATCATTACGAGGCCTTGGTCTATTTTTATAGTTAAAACTCAGTTGTACAATTCCCAAATTATTAAACTCAAAACTAGTAATATATGACAACTTTATGCCCCCTTGAGCTTTGATGCCCTGTGCGGTGGCACGGGCTGCACGTGGCCACGGCCGACCCTGATTAGTGGGTCTAGAGGGGGCTAAACAGGTCCCGAACAGACCTGCAGTTTAGACTGAAAAGCTGAAATGTCACTCTTTTAGTCTTATGATTATTTTTAGGGTTGGGGCTTCGTGTTGACACTTTGTAGCACTTCTTTAGGTGGAAAGAAGTGAGTTGGAGTTGGCGGGCTCGTTTTGCTGTTGTGGATATTTGCGTTGCTTATCGAGGTGAGTTCTCTCACTACGTAGGATAGGGATCTTATGTGCATTACTGTAGCTCGTGTGTGCTAGCTATTTTTGTTGTGTGTGGTACTGGGTTGTGTATTGTCTAGAATGGACCTTGGGTGTCGTATAAAACTCGGGGAGATCGAGAGCTCGGGGAGACCGAGAAATACGTACACGGGTGTCGTACAACTCGGGGAGACCGAGGAATACGTATACGGGTGTCGTACAACCCGGGGAGACCGAGGAATACGTACACGGTATTGTATGAGATCGGGGAGACCGATGGTTATATATATAGATACAGTTGTTGTTGCATGAGTTTGCCTGTTTAGGATATGTTCTTAAGATGACATGTGTGGATTGATGGTATTTATCTGTAGATAGGGGTAGTGCTCATATGATTGCTACCCTATGTTAGTGTTTGAATTCACTAAGCTTCGTGCTTACTCTTTCCCTATAAATAACTGTTTCAGGTTCGAGTGGCAGTAAGGCGTGACGGTACACACTGGCACGTTGAGACTTTCGGCAATTTCATTATGATACATTATGTTTTATGATTTACATTTTCCGCTGTGTTAATTGGTTGGTTATTTAACTTAACGAGTTTTGGGAAAACGTTTGATTGGATTTAAATACTTATGGTTTGTTTAAAATAAAATAGTATTTTTAAAAGTTCAAATTTATTGTAATTTTTTGGACGTTACATATTTGTTACAAGAAACAATATCAATGAAAATATATAATTTACATCTAAACAACCCACTAAATTTATGGTCTTATGCTACATCTAATTAGTTGTCATTTATCAAATTGCATTTTATCTTAACTTAATACAGATTTTCTAGCAATAATTTTTTGTCGCCGTCCAACACAAATATATAAATGAAGGCTATAAGGTATTAACATAACATAATGAAAACTTATTATCCTCAAATCAATATTGTAATTAAGCTTTGGTTATCCCACGTTGATAAGAAATAGAAATATTCGAAAATGTAGTTGTGTATATGAAAGGAGAACGATAGCTTGAAAATCAGTATCAGATTATTCACAAATAATCACAAATATTAATTTATTTAATAACTACCACTTTTCTTATACAACTGCAATTACAATAAAAAAATGGAAAGAACTATTTATTAAAGTTCTTAACACACTAATAGTTGCCATGCTATTTTTCGGTTAAGAGATCACCTTTGGTAAAACAACATTTCTTACATAGTCTTTTATGTATGGAGAATAAGCTGAAGAATCACTATTATGCACGTGCTAACTTGGTTAGAGTTTAGAGTTATAACTTTACATATTGAGTTTTATCTAAAATACTCATCCTTTGCATGTTTTTTGAAACGAATCACAATATTTATTGCTACTTTTTGTCATGTTTAACATCCACGTTATACTTCATAGTTCATACAATGCTCTCACATCTAATATCATAGACTCTAAAATCGGATAAAATATACAACCGAAAGAATTATAATTTTACACCTTAACCAACTTATATATGTAATTTTGATCATAATATTTCGTTACCACGCAACGCGCGGTGTCACGCCTAGTAAAATCTAATTTAAAAATGTTTTCAATTTGTTGGAGATGCTCCTATAGATTCCACGGTCCGGTTTTCACTCCATGGTTAACCCGTCTCAAGAAACGCTTCACTTCCCACTACAATCTACTACAAACACACACTACGATTCATCAGGAATTCGCATTTGAATTCTGTTTTTCTGTCGTCACGATCACATATCGGATTCGGAAAATTTTCCGATGGAAAATTCTAGTGATGTTGGTGATGGTGGCGTCAGTGATCGGCCGACAATCATGGTTACAAATGACGATGGAATTGATGCACCGGGTCTGCAGGCTCTTGTTCGCGTCCTCGTCTCTACCAATCGCTACCGTGTCTGGGTCTGTGCCCCTGATTCGTAAGTTGTTCCTCTCATCTCTCATACCAATTCATCCAAAATCATTTCTCAATTTCATCATCTTTATTTTCCTCATTCAAAACATACACAAAGAGAGCATTATGAACAAACACAAATGGCTGTGAATTGAAACTGTTCAAGTAACAAGTAACAACTGATGTTGTGTTTCACAAAATACCCCCAAAAGTTTTTTCTAGTTGGGCTATTGTGATCTTTGGTTAGTTTCTAGACTCATGCAGCTAGCAACAAAGTATGAGGATCAAGAGCCACATTGCATGCCTGTTTCTATGGAAGAGTAGTGAATCTGGAGATATCTTTGAAGTTTTTATATTTGAAGTTTTCTTGGAGGGTCTACTAAACTCATTATTTTTAATCAAGAGAGGAAGCATTGAGAATTGAGATGATACATATTAGTAAAGGCCTAATTTGCATGGATGTTATTAACAGTTGTTTTTTTGTATCAACTTTTGTGTCATTCTGCATAATTTCTTAAATTACCTCTTAATGTACATGCTTCCTGTGTTGATCTTAAACCTTTCTCCTATTTGACTTGATGTTAAAACTTTCAACTAGTTGACTTGATCTTAAACCTTTTGGGCCGAATCTAACATGTGGTGTTCTGCTGTGATGATGTGTATGCAGTGGTGCCATGACACCATGGTGGAGTGAATTTGGGTTTGGTGATTATGGTTTGTGTGTGCCTTTTGGTGGTTATGGTTTGTGGTTATGGATCCATGAGTTGTTGCATCTCTTGAGAAAAGAGCTTCGTAGTTGCGACCTTTGGGTTGATGAAAAATATGTAATCCTAGGATTTATTTCTCATATTGTTTATTGAAAGAGAATAAGTGCTATCCGTTGAGCTAGTAGCATAAATAGGCTTCAAAAGAAAGGCTAAAAAAGACTGTATTCCCCCTTAATTGTGATGGTACTTTTGTGTTACTTGCATTGATTTGGTTTATGGTATCGGATAATAGTAAACTAAAGATTTGTGTGGTAAAATTCCCTCATAAATTGGAGCTTTATGCCTACCATCTATTATTGTTGGATATTTCCAGGGAAAAGTCAGCTGTCAGTCATTCCATTACTTGGCGTCATGATCTGTCCGCAAAGCAAACCAAAATTAGTGGAGCAACGGCCTTTGCTGTTTCTGGTCAGTTTTTATCGACTTGAATTATCCTATTCACTACTTTCTTTGTTCATATTTTGATAGGAAGAACTGTTAGAATAGGGATGTTCATGTCTTTTATATATGTTTGTTATTAGGGTTATTTATAGGGTTTTCATCTTGGCCAATGACTCACTTTTCACTCAATGTACATGCATCACTAATGAAATAATGAAACCTTTTGGAGTATTCTTCTTTTCTTGGTATCAAAGCCTTGTTGGGCTGTTGGCTCCTGGTACAAGTCCTAAAAATTATAATTCCTAAGTGATTTACCAATAACCAATGTTATTGTTAAATTCTAAACAATTAGAATCCGATATGGAGTCTCTTGTTATATTGGGTTAAGTATTTATGTTTTTTATGTAGTTGAATAAAGTAGCGTTTGATTAATCTTAGGATCCTAGAATGTAGGAACTGGCTGTTACTTCCTTCTTAATAGCAGCTGTAATTCTAATATTGGAGAATAAGATACAATTTATCTTTTCTCTAAAAACTCACAGTTATGATATATAGAGTACGGTTCTGACCCTTCTATACATTTTCTGTTGTTATCTACCTTAGGAGTAGTTGGAGTCCCCTCCATATTTTTTCTTGGTGCTTATAAAGAAGTTTTCGCAATTGATAGATATATTGCCACAAGATCAGTTTTAAATGTAGAGGAATGCTTTAGTTATACTGTCCCACCTTTTATATTGCTGGTATTCAATGTGATAAATATTTTGAAATAAAACTTTGCAGGAACTCCAGCTGACTGTACTTCGTTGGGAATCTCAAAGGCACTATTTTCTTCTGTACCTGATCTGGTAATTATTGATTTATATCTCATAATATGAAACTGATAATGGATGTTCTCGTTGAAGCATCACCTTAAAGTTATAAGTTTAATAGTTTCATGTTTTTCAATAGAAAATTTTATAAATGATAAAGTGTATGTCTAATATGCCTGTTGGTGATAGGTAAACCATGGTATACTCCTCTTATCTCTGTCTTAGGCTTTTCATTTATTATAGTTTAGCAACTTATTCTTAGTTATTCTTGATCAAGTTCTCATGGCATCATGTCTTCGAACAAGTGAGTGCATTGTGTTTCCGAATTGTTGTCAAGTTTTCATTTATTGGATGCATATTCTGTTATATTATATATAACTTTCGGATTTGTTTCACTTACTCTCTACAGGTATTAAGTGGCATAAATATGGGGAGCAACTGTGGTTATCACATGTTAGTACACATTTCCATGTTATATGATTTCCGTGTCTCATTGCATTCAGTCTTGCCAGTAAATTATAACTTTTAATGTCTCATTTGGCAAGGTTTTTGTTTTTTGTTTTTGCTATTACAGGAAACAGTGTTTGCCATATGTGGTCAATTTCTGAGAACCAAACATATCTTTACTACATTTTGGATTTGATAGTTACAAATCTCGAACTTAATTTTGATGTTTGTACAATATCAGAAAAAAAACCAATGTCCATTTATATTTGATTTTAATGAGGATGAGGTTTGAAACCCAGTAAGAAACGATTTCTGCTTTTTTTGAAAAAGATGACTTTGCCAAATGCGTTTTAAGTTCGTTGACAAACAAAAATTACCAACTCTGGTTGCATTTGAAAAAAAATATAAGCAGAAAACAGAAGTGCTAAGCCTTAACTTTCATGCAAATGTGTCTATCTTATGTGAGTTAATGATCTTATGCTTTTGTATCTGTCTTTAAACACTTTTGCGACCATTGCTAAAAAAAATTTATTAACTTGGCTTCTCCAAACATGCTGTTTGGGTGGCACTGCTTTTTTTATATCTGTTGTAACCTAAGTGGTCGTTGCTGATAGCTATACTGTTTTTCTGTTCTTGTTTTTCTCTCTTCATCGTTTCAATTATTTAGTATATGTATGTCGCTTGATGATATAGTGCAAACTCATTACTGGTCACTGTTTTAACCAAAGCTTCTTGAAATGCAGCGTCTACTCAGGGACAGTGGCAGGTGCTCGAGAGGCCTTTTTCTATGGTTTACCATCTGTCTCAGTATCATATGATTGGTATGTTAACATATTCCTATAGATATGTTGGTATAACAATGAAATTTGGCTTTTAACCCTTTGCATATGTTTAGTATAGAAGGGGATTAGCACGGATCTGAAAGGGAAATATGAATAATATGTGTCACTTGCTTACTTCATATCCAAATTGTGTGTAAAATCAATCGATGTTGTTTAGTTACATAATCCGCTCAAAGTTCTTTTCTTTAGGAGAACAAGTTTCTGACATAGTAAAAAGGCCTCTATGTAGATCATAGATTAACTTATTGCAGATGTTTGACATATATGCCCCAACTTGAGGAGGAGCATCAAATATAAGGTTAATTAGGTCCTTGTGATTGTAAAACTTATGGTAGGTTTGTAATTAAGGTTTTTTAGTCCAGCTCATTGCCCTCTATATATATTCTATACATGCAGACCATGTCATAATAAGAGTATCATGCTTTTTAGAAATTAGAATGTCATCCTTTTCTTCACTCAGTAAGTGATTAGGATATGTAATAACCAGTGTTGATCAGTGGCTCTCCATCACGAGGTTTTGGTTTTCCAAACTATGACATGGCCGAGTTTGCTTATTAAACCCAAGCAAACCACATTGAGATGGAAGGTTGCAGACATAGCTTATTCAACAAGATAATGGCGTTGGGTGTGTTTGTGATACCTTTCTGCTTAAAATATGAGAGCTGCCATGATCATTGGTGAGATCAAATTGCGAAATGAACTATGATAGTCAGGAGTAGATCGAATCGTTGTCCATGAGAACAATGTCATTCAGATATACATTGGAGACAATGGAACATGTGTAGAGGGATACAAGAGAGTGAGTGGAATGCAGCCATCATTGGTGCAATGTAAAACCATGATGATTTAAAATAGGCACAACAGAGCGATGTGGGTGAGTTTTCTTAACCGACAGAACTCACAACAGATCTGAAATAGAGGAAAACTTTGGTTAAATTTCTTCGGATTGGTAAGAGGAGGATGTGTTAACCAATAATGGACATTCGTTGTACCCAGACCACAGAAATATGCCACTTGTTTCATCAATCTGTTAAACAGATGAACTCTTGTGATCCAGATTATGTTCTAATCATACATTATGAATTTATTGGAAGATTTTAACATGGAAACTTGATGCACTTTTTATCCAAAAATGAAAGAAAAAAGATTTCATAGGATCACACTGTTATGAACTATGCACAATTTGCTACGGATTTTTTTTCTTCTTTCAAAGTAGAAATATTTCAGTCAATAACTGATGCCCAAAAGACAAAATGCATTATCTTGAATCCTGCAATGGAGGGAATACTTCGACTTTCATTAACAAAGCTTGTTTACTTGGGTTATTGACAGATGATGATCTTCATTGTTTACTTGGGTTATTGACAGGGTTGGGGGTACGAGCAGTATCAACGACTTCACACTGGCTGCTGAGGCTTGCTTACCCATAATAAGTGCCATTCTCATTGAGATCAAGAATAAAACGTATCCTCAGAAATGTTTTCTGAATGTAGATCTGCCCACAAATATTCTGAATCATAAGGTGAGTTTCATATATTCTTGTAAAATATGTGTCCGATGAACTTATCATATTGATATACATATTGCAGTTGATCATGTCAAAGAAAACAAATAGTAAATAACAAGGATGTTTGATAAATATGTATATACAGAATCATTTCAAATATATTTGGATAACATGTAATGTTGTTCTCATAAAGAATGTGGAGTATATTGTCTTATTTTCTTATGTGTTCTTTAACAGGGTTATAAGCTGACCAAACAAGGAAACAGTATCATCAAAATGGGTTGGAAGCAAGTTTCTTCTGATGGCGCCCAAGGTGCACATATGTTATCAACAATGACAATGGAGCCAAATTCAGTAGCATCAAACCCTGATTCTAAAGGTGTTTCACAAGAACACTTTTTATTCAGGAGAGAGGTGTGTGGTTCTTACTTGCAGCTAAATACTCTAATGAACATTTATTCAATATTGGGTTTATCATAAAATGAAAAAGCTTGTAATGACAGGTAATTCAGAACTATTACAGCATCTAAAAGTCCATCAGTATTTATTAGTGAAGATATTTAGGATTAGCTTTTGTTAAGATTCTTGAGTTGGCAACAAATCCTCTCTTTCCTTGCACACATTTCATATTTTCTTTTTTCATCATAATTGTGATTTGTTGAATTAAGAATCATCAGATATATAATGATAAGTAAAAGATGAATAAATAATGTATTTTTTATGAAATAGCTTTACATTTGCTTCTTTAGTTAATCCCTCGAGTTTCTTTTGAGGTTCATATATCTGTGTTATTATTTTCGACTCATATATCTTATTAGAATAACATAACAAAAAGAACAGGTAAACTCAAAAGAGTTTGTGAATGATTCACAATACCTATTGAGATATTTTAATTGTTGTATTCTAATTTAGGTTTTTATATTATATGTTATCTATGGCCATGTTTTCATAAAATAATCTATGGTAGGATTAGAATCTAAAGACTGTTGCGGAAAAGAACAGATAAACTATTCTAACAATCTTTCACAAAGTATACTGAAAACTAAAACAACTTGAACACTTAGAACAAAGCTTTTAAAGTTCTTGAGAGAGTGGAGGATGCTTGCACTGAGAGTTCTTTTAGTAAGCGTAGTTTGCATGGGAGCTTCTTCTTCCTTTTATAGTGTGATGAGCATTAAATGCTTGGGACACTTGTCATCAGGAGATTTGCTTGTAGATGTTGACTTCTGAAAAGTTGATATGTCTTTATCACCTTTTCATTGGTACTAGGAAGAATACCCATGCTGAATGAGACTTTATCTGAAAATGGATAAAATGACAAATAGTCACTTTTACCTGGCAATAGATATTGTCCCATAATAAATGATCTTCTTGATGTGTCTTCCAAGACAATTTCACCGATGATGTTCCACCGATATGAGTGACTTGGATCTTGTAACTTTCTCTAAAGAAAACCATTCATGAGAAGAGAATATTGATCCCACCGATGTGAGCATCCTTATCGGTGGGATACTGCTGGCCGACGTGATGAAGGTCGGTGGGGAGAGTGTCCACTGATGTGTGGGAACACAAATCGGTGGATAATGACTTGTTGAATGTTGAGAAGGTTATTCTCACTTCCACAATGAGAATGTCTTCAAGCTTGGTTTCGGTTGATCTTCGACTTCACCGAACAGTTGCTATTTTGTACAAGTCATTTTAATGAACCATGTTAAAATATTCTAAGTAAGATATAGGGAAAACATCG
The DNA here is from genome assembly GCA_033807775.1 of Saussurea involucrata. Lineage (NCBI taxonomy): Eukaryota > Viridiplantae > Streptophyta > Magnoliopsida > Asterales > Asteraceae > Saussurea > Saussurea involucrata. The sequence goes on along the minus strand of CM066314.1, from coordinate 54,815,274 downwards.
GTGAGTCAATTTCAAATCTTGGTGACCCAACAATCTCCCCCTATTTGAATTTGAGCTCTATTCTTAGAATATTCAAGAGTATCTGAAAGTAAAATGCATTTTGACTATTTTTACTCTTTTTGGGTTCTTTTCACATAGACCATTCTTTTTGTTCTTTTTGATCTAATTTCTTTTTGTATGAGTTTGTACACTATAAACAATATTTACAAGTAAGAAAATATAACTATGTGCAACAAGGAAATTCAAAATAGAAGAGAAGTACTCGCATTTAATTTAAATCTTCATACATCCGGAAATGAAGAAAATTTTACAAGTACTTAAACGGGAAAAAGGAAAACACTTGGATCATTTTCTCATTTCCTAACGGCGCTTGATTTCGGCGAGGATGTTCTGGTAAAACGGTTGAGCTTCGTGGATGTACGGCATCAGATTGGATATGCCTTGAAGAAAAATGATGTCAGCCAAGTGAATCTGAGAAAATCTGAAGAAGCGTTGGTGGCCAAATCCGTCATTAAAGAAAACCCCAGGAATGGGTGAGAGGCTTAGAGTGGTTGAGGGATAAGGAATTGAGGTGGGGATGGATAAGTTAAGATTGTCCACATAGGGAACTTTTCCTTCAGCTGCCAATTCTTTAAACACGTTGTCGGTCACCTTTTGGTTTTTGGTTTTCGATAGACGGATATCTTCCTTGAGAGATTGAAGTTTGGCTCTTTCATCGGTGGAGAGAACAATGTTATGTTTCTTTTTCAACTCTTTCATTTTATTCATCAAGTCATCAATGCACTTGATGAATATGTCTTTCTTTGGATTGACACTTTTCACTAGGAGCTTAGAGAGTTCATACCATTCGGAGAGGCCGAATTGTTTCAGGTGGAAATCTCTAACACTTCTAGACAAACCATCTTCTCTTTCTATGATCAGCCTTACATCGGTAGGATTAGCTTTAGAGGTGGCAATTTTAATACCCGAGATCGGAGACCTGTTGGTTCGGTAATGCATTGCCTTCTTGTACCAGTTTATTTCCTCATCCTTTTCTTCTTTTAGAGCACCCAAAACAGATTTTTGGGTCTTAATAGGGTCGGTGGACTTAGCTTTTGCTGCTTCCTCCTTGGCAACTTTTAGAGAGAGGGCATTTGATTCATCCAAGGCTTTTTGAGCAAGTCTAGCCTCCTCAAGTTCTTGAGGAGATAGACCGAGGTTGGGAGTGGTTTCTTGAGACGGAGGCTTAAGTTTTAAAGTATGGGCATCTGCAGGTTGGGACCCATACTTGGTCAATTCTTTTCTTTTCTTCTCTTCTTCTGCCTCCTGTTCGGCAGTAAGGATTTTCTTCCCTTTATCTTTCGGAGCCTTACTCACTTGCTCCCCCTCAGACCTTGCAGGAGTTTTCTCCACCGATGGAGATTGAATCGGTGAGGCTATCTCCACCGATGGTACCTGTGGAATCGGTGGGGAAGAGAGAACATCGGTGGTACCTGTTTCTTTCGGTGGTGATTTCTCCACCGATGGAGTCGGTGTAGAGGAGGGAATTTCGGTGGTACCTGATGTTTCGGTGGCCTTCTTGGAGATGTGGATCAGTGGTTTATCGGTGGAAGGTGGAAGGTGGAAGCTGATTGCTGTTCGTTCGCCTCACAGAAGGCATTTTCGGTGTTGTGAGAGTTCTCTCCCCCTTAGCAGCAGCTGAAACCTCCAAGCCCAAATGAGAAATAAGCTGATCAACCTTGGCGTGGAGAAGCTGAACACTTACCGGATCAACACTGGTCAAAGAAAAATCGCCCAAGTCAAGATCCCAACCAAGACTATCATTAAGAGAGTCGACTTTTCTGTGAAGACTTTCAAGTGACCCATTCAAAGAAGCACGTAGAGACTGATGACGAGTTTCCCGATTGATAAGATGAAAGAGCTCGGGATCTTTGACATCGATGGAAGCTTTGATGGTGGCAATAGACATGGCCAAGTTGGAGTGGGAGTTGGTCAATGCCTCCAACCTTGTAGAGAAGGTGGCCATATTTTCAGTAAGAGGCCGAAGATCCTGTAGAGTAGAGGCCAATAACTGAGGTTGCTGGGATTCCAAGACCGAGACACGTTCATTTGCCTGAGCAATCATCGAGATAGTAGACCTTTTGAACGATTCGAATTGAGTACCCACCATCCTACATTGACGGGCACTTTCTTGAACTTCAGTGATTAAGTCACCTGGTAGTCGAATACCTGTAGAGGATGAAGCACGATCCTCGGGGAGTTAAAATCGGGGAGTGGCGGGTGATAATGGGGTATGTGGAAGCAAACGCTCCTCAGTAAAAGTAGATGAGGAGGGGTGAGCACACAAAGGATCTGGGTAAAGAGGCCTTCTTGGGGGTGATGGTGATGAGGAAGAGCTATCCTCAGATTCATGGTCGGTGGACCGTCGGGGTGTGGGTGATCGGTGGTGAGGAGATGGGATCGATGATGGTATTTTCGGTGTGGGGGAGGGTGGGGTCGGTGATGATATTTTCGGTGGGGGAGAGGGTGGTTTCGGTGGAGATGGTGGGTCGGTGAGAGAGGGTTCGTCGGTGGTGAGCATGGTTCGGGGAGAACCAGTGTCTTCCAATAAAAAATCAAAGAAATCACGTGGGGGGATTTATCTGTGGGGGAACCCTCAGCGGGTTGTGCATCATCGATCATATAATGATCGGGTGTTAGGCTGTGCAGTGTGAATTCTGAACCTTCGAGGGGAGAAACCTCGAAGTCAACTCCACCACCCAAAGAAGTGAGTGGGGAGGTAAGTTGTGGGTTCTCCAAAAATACAACCGAGGCCTGTGGAGAGGCAACGGAAGAGTCGGTAGGGGTTACAACTGATTCCCTTGGCCTTGATGGGAGAATTTCAACAACTGTCGATTTTTGAAAATCGACAGTTGGCTTAGATGGCTTGGCTGAAGGTTTCCGAGACCTCTTTAAAGGAGATCTCGGAGGGGATTTTGAGAGCCTCCGCTTTTGAGACGGGATTTGGACTTGGGGAGCCCCGAGGGATCTCTCGGTGGCGTAGTCCTAGAAGCGGGTGCGGAGGTGTCGGGAGCCTTTGATTGTTTCTTTTTAGCGCCACCTGACTTCACTCGGGGACGGGGAGAAGGGGCCACTACAACTTGGGGTTCGGCGGGAACTTCTGGGTGTTGAAACCCGGGAGCTTCCGCGTCTCCCCAGTGAAGATCGGGAGTGTGAGCAAGAGATATCATACCTGGCCTGAGAGGAAGATCGGTAGCAAGACGGCCAATGTCGAGTGTCTTTTGGCCGACTATGGGAGATGACCAGTCGTAAACAAAACGAGGAGACGGGGACCTGCGATCCGTATCCAAAGCCGATCCCATTTTGTGTTGTATGATCATAGATATGAAGCAAGGATATGCCACATGGTAGCGTTTCGGGTGCTTGACCACTTCCGCCAGTTCAGTAAAGAAATACTGAGCAAAATCTATCTTTCTTTGGAAAATGAGTGCATGGACCAATTTGGTAATGTAAGAAGGGGATTGGTCTTGACCACTTGTCTTTCTAGAAAGACAATAGATCACATGTGCGAAAAGAAAGTTCCATACACCACCCATTTTGTTTCTTGTCAAAGTACCTGGACCTTTGGAGGATTTTGAAGCCTTGTCATCAGATTGGTGAATGTAGCCAAGGGTGTTGACTACAACTTCATGGAGGTTGTCTACGTACATGTCTTCATAAGTGGAGAAAGCATCGATCTTGAGGGCACGACGAACATCATCAACGCCGAAGGTGAGATCATGATCACCTTCCTCATCAGAAAGAATAGAGGCGTGAATGGCCTCGTTCGATGGATCATATACGCTAGTGAGCCAAAATTTGCCAATGAGCACCTTGCTCATTTTAGGGTTGCATGAGAAAGCATGGAGAGGAGAGCGGGTCAAGAACTTTATTACCGTGTTGAATTCAGGATGTGCGGGATCGGATTCAAACCTTGCAACGTGATTGCAAGGATTGAACTTCAAATCTGCAAAGCAAGTAGGAATGTCCATGACAATTTTCGTAGACTTTGAAACCTTCGAGGAAGCCATGGATGTGAGGAGGTACAGGTTTGAAATATGGAGATTGATAAACAACGAGAGTTGCAGGTTTGGATGAAGAAGAAAGAGAGAAAAGTGGGTTGTATATGTAGGGAGAAGATGAGAGACGATCGTGGGTTTTAAATTAGGGCGGCAACGGTTATGAGGGATGGTCTAATAAAAATAATATATTCCAAAAAGGTAATGATTAAGGAATTTGAAAAATGTGGCTAAGAAGGGTCTTGGAATGGGAAGGGTCATCCATCATACTGACACCTAGGGTTTTTAGAGTGAGGTAAGCATTGGGAAGTGTATAGGATAAGGGTTGTGAGTTAGGATGGTGTCGGTGTAAGCTTTGATGGGTTTCTACCGATGAGCAGGAGAGGATGTCGGCAGAATTTGTTTGGTAAGTGAGATGGGATATCGGTAGGCAAGAGGGTCGGTGAAGCGATAGGTCTTCGGTGGGCGTGTGAGAAAAGTATCGGTGTGGATTTCGGTGGGACAATCGTCACCGACGAGGGTGGACCAAAGGAAGTCTGTGGCTAAGTCTTACTGATGAGAGGCAAGTGAGGTATATGGCTGAGAACGGACCGATCGGTGTAGATGTCGGTAGCAGATCAGGTCCACCGATGGAGCGAGAGTTGTGGAGAAGAAACTAGGAACTCACAGATGTAAGGGATCGGTGAGAGATAACTACCGACAAATGGAAATCGGTGGGGATAATCTACACCAATATGTGTTTTAGGAGTCGGTGAGGATGGAGGCTACCGATGTAAACGTCGGTGTTGTGTAGAGTAGTGGTGCTCACGGGTTGGGTTGATCGGGTTGAAGGCATTTCGACACATCAACCCAATGTTGGCGGTTTGAAAAAATTTCAACCCAACCCAACCCAAACAAAGATACAACCCAACCCAACCCAACCCGTTCGGGTTGATCGGGTTAGTCGGGTTGGTCGGGTTGTGTTTAAACAAGGTAAAATCAAAATTAAAAACATAAAAATAAAGGAAACATGTCTTTAAAATACAACCGATAATTCAAACAATATTTAGATATTACATATAAAAATGTCTAAACCAAATATGATCAAATAACTTGACGTCTCCAATTTGCATATTTCTTAAATCTTAAACATATCGTCATCAAATGTTTTTCTCAATTTGCATATATATGTTAACATCTACTATATATATATATATCGGGTTCATCGGGTTGGGTTGGGTTCAAATTATCGTAACCCGATATCAACCCAATACATAGGGTTTGAAGATTTTACAACTCGATTGGACATCGGGTTGCTTCGGGTTGGGTTATTCCACGTCGGGTTGGGTTGATCGGGTTGGTCGGGTTGATCGGGTTTTTGAGCACCCCTAGTGTAGAGTCATCGATAGAGGGATTAGGGATAGATTGTCGGTGAGGTTGTTGGTGCTAGATGTCGGTAGATAGAAAGTAGATGGGACATATATAGAGTTGGTGAGATGATATCTTGGTGATGACATCATCAATATGATGTCATCGGTGTAGTGAGGTCGGTGAGAAAGAGGGGAATGAGTACCGATGAGAGATCGGTGAAGGATGAGGATACACCATTACTGAAGGTTGCACATTCCAAGTTTACTTATTAGAAAATTGAACCTGGCTTCATCTTGAAACTGGTTGTGGGTTTGTTATCTCTTACTATTAACAATGAGGAGAACCCTCAATATATACACAATACTAGGTTCCTATTCTTGGGCCTATGGGCCTTACACTAATGGACTAGAATATACATACTACTTTAACACTCCTCCTCAAGTTGGAGCATATATGTTAATCATGCCCAACTTGTTACAAATGAAATCAATCTGAGTCTTCCGGAGAGGTTTAGTAAGAATATCCGCAAGTTGAAATTCTGTCTTGACATATATTGGCTGAATGGATGGAGGATCTGCTTTAGTCCCTACTACTCGATTTCTAATTAAATGACAATCAACCTCAATATGTTTTGTCCTTTCATGAAATACTTGATTCTTAGCGATATGCATAGCCGATTGACTATCACAGTATAACCTCATCAAGTCGTCAGAAACAACCCCGAGTTCTCTAAGAAGACGACGAACCCATATCATCTCTGACGTGACATCTGCCATGGCTCTATACTCTGACTCGGCACTCGATCTGGACACCGTGTGTTGCTTCTTACTATTCCAGGACACAAGATTTCCACCAACAAACACACAATACCCAGTCGTAGATCTTCGTGAAATAGGGCATCCTGCCCAATCTGCATCTGAGAATCCTGATATCCGTCCATCCCCCTTCTCTCTAAATGCACCCACACGACAGTGACCCTGATCAGAATATAATATCCCTCGACCTGGTGTGGTCTTGAGATACCTCAATACACGAAGAGCAGCACCCCAGTGTCCGGTGTATGGTGTGGCCATGAACTGACTCAGAACACTAACCGCAAATGATATATCCGGTCGAGTGACTGTCAAATAATTAAGTTTCCCAACCAGTCGCCTATATCGTTCAGGGTCCTTCATCGGACTTCCATCTTCAGGAAGGAGTTTCCCTGTAGGAAGCATTGGGCTATCAGCTGGTTTGCAACCCAGTAACCCACACTCCGTCAACATATCAAGGACATACTTCCGTTGAGAGAGAAGTATTCCTTGTGGAGAACGTGACACCTCTATGCCAAGGAAATACCGAAGTCGGCCTAAGTCGGTAATCTGAAACTGAGACTGAAGAAATTGTTTGAGTTTGGTAATCCCAACCTCATCATCTCCTGTGATTATGATATCATCCACATAAACTACTAAAATAATCCTTCGTCCATGGAGATGTCTGAAAAAAACAGAGTGGTCATATGCACTTCGAACCATGCCAAATTCTCCCATAACATCAGAGAAACGCCCAAACCATGCTCTGGGACTCTGCTTAAGGCCATATAGGGAGCGACGTAACCTGCAAACTTTTGAAGCCTCCTCCTCGACAACAAATCCAGGTGGCTGCTCCATATATACCTCCTCCTCAAGAACACCATGAAGGAAGGCGTTCTTGACATCAAGCTGGTGGAGCGGCCAATGATGAATGGCAGCCAGAGAGATACAGATGCGGACAGATGGCATTTTGGCAACTGGAGAGAATGTCTCGTCATAATCAATGCCGTAAGCTTGAGAATAACCTTTAGCAACCAAACGGGCTTTCAGGCGATGTAAAGATCCATCAGGGTTGAGTTTAACAGTGAATACCCAACGACAACCAATAATACGCTTCCCATGAGGAAGCGGCTCAAGATCCCACGTGTGATTTGCTCGAAGAGCCCCTATTTCCTCTTCCATAGCCTTTCGCCATCCTGGGTGATTAAGAGCTGTCATCACATCCTTGGGAACTGGGTAGGAGTCAATGGCAGTGGTGTAGGCATGGGATGCACGGGAGAGGTGAGCATAGGCAACATAATCCTGAATAGGGTAACGAGTGGAATGTCTAGATGCTTTACGGAAAGCTATGGGTATATCAGGTTTCGGTGCACCGGGTGGATCATATATAGGTGTATCATCTGGTGGCGGATCAGGGGTAGAATGAGTAGTGGCGGGTAAGGGTATATCAGGCTCAGGCATCGGTGGTGGAACTAAGGATGTCCCCGTATCAGGATCCGGTTGTGAATCAAGTGTCGGTACCGTCTTATCCTTATGTCGTCGAGCATATGTGAAGACCAGTGGTGGAGGCATTGTAGGTAGGCCAGATGTGTTACTAACAGTATCTGAGGAATCTGAGACCGGAGAGGTGGATGTAGATGGAACAAAAGGCAGATCAATCGTGTGAGAATCGGGTTCGGGTTCAGGATCGGGAAACAAATCAAAAGGTGGGGTAAGAGACGTGGAGAAGTAAGGACATGACTCATGAAAAGTGACATCAGCACTTGTAAAGTATCGATGAAGAGACGGACTGTAACAACGATACCCTTTTTGAACACGAGAGTAACCAAGGAAGACACATCGAATAGCTCGAGGGTCAAGCTTAGTAAGACCTGGACGATGATCATGAACGTACGCAACACCCAAAAATTTTGGGTGCAAGAGAAAATGGGTTACCTTTAGGGAATAAGACAGAGAACGGAGTCTGACCCTTAAGAACAGATTATGGCATACGATTTATCAGGTAAGCAGCAGTAAGGACAGCATCACCCCAGAATCGGTGAGGGACATTAGAGTGAAACATGATTGTGCGTGCAACATCCAATAGATGACGGTTCTTGCGTTCAGCAATTCCGTTTTGCTGAGGGGTATACACGCAGGAAGACTCGTGAACAATGCCATGTAGTTTCAAATGGTTAGAAAACTCGGTGGATAGATACTCTTTTGCATTATCAGTGCGTAAGGTTTTGATAGATGTGTTAAATTGATTTTTTACATAAGAATGAAATTCACGAAAAATGGAACTAACTTCACTACGAGATTTCATCAAATAAACCCAAGTGGCGCGAGAATAATCATCAATAAATGTAACAAAGTACTGAAAACCCAATGTAGATTTGGTAGGGCAAGGACCCCATACATCAGAATGCAAAAGTTCAAACAAAGTACTGACTCTACTAGACACTTTCGGGGGATAAGGGCGCCTAGTATGTTTACCAAGCTGACATGACTCACAATGAAAATCATAAGGAATAGGAAAATCCGGTCTCATTTGCCTCAAAACCGCTATAGAGGGATGACCTAGCCGGCAGTGAGTCTCCCTCATACTGGAATCACATATGTTTGCTGTAGGGCGTGACGGTAAGGATAGACGGTAGAGGCCTCTTGATTCAAAACCGGTGCCAATCAGCCGGTTCGTCCCTAGTTTCTGAAAAATACAGTGAGTAGGAAAAAAGGTTGCAGAACAGTTATTTTGTTTTGTAATTTGACTGACTGAACAAAGATTATCAGGAAATTTAGGAACAAACAAAATAGAGGAGAGGCGTAGGTTTGTCGAATTGTTAATGGATCCAATGCTCTCAACTGGGCATGAAGATCCATTAGCAATTCGAACGGGTGGATGGAAAGCTTCATGTAGGCTAGAAAGGATACCTTGATTCCCAGTCATGTGATGAGTAGCTCCAGAATCAATAACCCAAGATGAATCAAGACTAGAAAGTGTACCTGAATGGGCAGAGTTGACTTGTGCACTATGGCTGGCTTGTGCAGTATTGGCTTGTGCACTGTGACTGGTTGTCTGTGAGATCAGTAACTGCTGGAGCCGATTATACTCCTCCTGGCTGAGCATGTAAGTAGGGGCAGTTTGCTCAAGAGGCTCATCAGTAGTAGCCATTTTGGCTCTAGGACGGGGAGGTGGCTGAGATCTAAGGGGGCGATTTGGACAATTGTACTTCGTGTGTCCATCCAGTTTGCAATAGTGACAAGTAATACCATTACCTCGGCCAATCCCCTTCCGCTGAGCAGTATGAGAACCTCGGCCAAAACTTTTACCAACGGATGAAGCAGTAGTGGTATACATGGCAGAGGTGTCGATGGATCCAGGAGTCGTCGTGTCGGAGCCGTACATCTCTCGCAGGAGATGATATGTGGATGCCACAGAGGAGATAGCGGTAGAGTTGCTCAACAATAGGTGTCGAGCACTAAAGTACTTAGAAGATAGACCGGCAATGAACATCATAACATCCATCTTAGTATTGCGCTCCTTCTGAACTTTCAAGTCAGTAGTAGGTGGGAACAAAGTATGTAGCTCATCCTGAAGTTTTGAGAACCGAGTAAAGTAATCCGTGAATGACGAATCACCTTGCTCGACTCTCGTATATGCCTGAACCACAGAATAAGCATGAGACAATGATTCCTTCGCAGAGAAGGATGAAGAGAGATGGTTCCACATTTCTTTTACAGTAGAAAAGTTTTGCGCGATAGCAAGTGTTTGTGGCTCCATTGCATTCCATAGAGCCATTTGAATACCACTATCATCAATACGCCATTCACGGGTAATAAGATCAGGAGGGTCTTTAGTCAGATGGTCTTCTTTGTCCAAACTTGTAAGACCCTTTTGGACAAATAGACTCCACGAGTTCCAATTATCAGAATTAAGTTTAATCGGAATACGTAAAACTGATGTGAAGTTAATTATACCCGGGGCAATATGACTTGCCTGAACTTCCTTAGGCTTTCCGTCTCCCATTTAAGTGAGCAGAAAAGTGAACAGAAAAGTGAACAGAAAAGTGTACCAGAAAAGTGAACAGCAATTCCGGCGTGAACAGTAATTCCGGCGTGAACAGTAACTCCGGCGTGAACAGTGGCGGCAGCAGGTTCCGGGCGGGAACAGTGGCGGCAGAGGGCGGGAGCAGGTTCCGGGCAGATTCTGGCGGCGTCTGGTGGCGGCAGGCGGCGGCGGCGGCAGCAGGTCTGGATGATTCCGGCGACGGCGTCCGGGCAGATTCTAGCGGCGTCAGGTGGCAGCAGAGAGCGGCAGCAGGTCTGGATGATTCCGGCGACGGCGGCTAGGGTTTGTACCAAGAGTTAGGCTCTGATACCATGAAACTGGTTGTGGGTTTGTTATCTCTTACTATTAACAATGAGGAGAACCCTCAATATATACACAATACTAGGTTCCTATTCTTGGGCCTATGGGCCTTACACTAATGGACTAGAATATACATACTACTTTAACACATCTAAAGGTTTGGTGAACAGATCAGCAAGTTGAAGATCAGTAAGGATGAAATGCAGCTCAATGTCACCTTTTGAGATGTGATCCCTGATGAAGTGATATCTGATGTCTATATGTTTTGATCTTGAGTGTAGAACAGGATTGTTTGCAATAGCCATTGCACTGGAATTGTCACAAAGAATTGGTATCTTGGAGTAGACTTGATTGTAGTCCCTAAATTGATTTTTCATCCACAGGATCTGAGCACAACAGCTACCAGCAGCTACATATTCAGCTTCAGCAGTTGAAGTTGAAACTGAGTTTTGTTTCTTGCTGGACCAGCTGACTAATTTTCCACCAAGAAGTTGGCAGCTACCTGTCGTACTTTTCCTGTCAATTTTGGAACCTGCATAGTCTGAATCTGAATACCCAATTAGTTCAAACCCCGAGTCTTTGGGATACCAAAGACCCAGGTGCAAGGTACCTTTTAGATACCGGAAAATCCGTTTTACAGCAGCCAAATGAGATTCTTTTGGATTGGCCTGATAACGGGCACATAGACAAGTAGCAAACATAATATCCGGTCTGCTAGCAGTTAAATAAAGAAGGGAACCAATCATCCTTTGATAATTCGTTACATCAACAGATTGACCATCCGGATCAGCATGAATTTTCAGAGGTGGTGCCATGGGAGTTTTCATAGGAGAGCTATCTAATAGAATGGGTTTCAAAGTTGTCCCTTATCCTCTCATTAACCACCGTATAAATACAAAAGGAGTGCCTACAAAATAGGCAAGATAATCTACAAAATCTATATAATATTTTGAATGATTCTATCGGATATACACTCTACAATTCTGCGATGTCTATTACACCCCCGCAGTCGTAGCCGGAGGAGATCGGAGGTTAAGACTGGACCGAAAATCCTCGAATAGAACACGTGGCAGCCCCTTTGTAAAGATATATGCGATTTGGAACCGAGAGGAAACATGTAAAACACGAACTTGTCCTTGGCGAACTTTTCCCTGACGAAATGTATGTCGATTTCGATATGTTTAGTCCGTTGATGTTGGATTGGGTTACCGGACAAATATATGGCACTGACATTGTCACAGTACACGATAGAAGCTTTAAGCGGAGGGTGATGAAGTTCGAGGAGCAGATTTCGAACCCAGCACAACTCGGAGACAATGTTAGCTACCCCCCCCCCCCCCCGGTATTCGGCCTCAGCACTAGACCTCGAAATCGTGGTTTGTCGTTTGGAGGACCATGAGATAAGGTTGTCACCAAGGTAGAGGCAGTAGCCGGATGTGGATTTGCGGGTGTCGGGACAGCCAGCCCAATCGGCGTCCGTGTAGCCGACAAGAGACATGGAATTAGGTCGTGTCATGTGTAACCCGAAGGAGAGGGTGCCCTGGACGTAACGGAGGATCCTCTTCAAGGCGTTGAAGTGAGGAATACGAGGGGCGTGCATAAACATGCAAACCTGTTGAACGGCATAAGTGAGGTCCGGTCGGGTGAAGGTTAATAACTGGAGAGCCCCGGCCAGGCTGCGATAGAATGTGGGGTCTTCCATGAGGTCCCCGTCTTTTGCACTCAGTTTGCCATTAACATCAACGGGAGTGAGGGCCGGCTTGCACGAAGATAGGCCGGCGCGTTCTAGAATATCGAAGGCGTATTTTTGTTGAGATAGAAAAAGACCGTTCGGAGTGTGAGTGACGGAGATGCCGAGAAAGTGACTCAAGCGACCTAGATCTTTCATCGCAAATTCTTGTGAAAGTTGTCGCATGATGGCCGAACGAAGAGTGTCGGAAGAGGTGATGAGGAGGATGTCATCAACGTATAGTAGAATGAAAGCCATGTCATCACCTTGGCGGTAAATGAACAATGAGTGATCACACTGACTGTGAGTGAAGCCCATAGAAGACACAAAATCAGTGAAGCGTTGGTACCATGCCCGGGGTGATTGTTTCAGGCCGTATAAGGACTTTCGGAGTCGACACACATGATTCGGGTAGGAGGGATCCCGAAAACCATAAGGTTGATGCATGTAAACTGTCTCCTTGAGAGTGCCATGAAGGAAAGCATTCTGGACGTCCAGCTGATGGATAGACCAAGAGTGAGCCAAGGCTAAAGTGAGCACAATTCGTATAGTGGCCGGTTTAACAACCGGACTAAAGGTGTCGCCACAGTCAACACCAACCTGCTGAGACATGCCATCACAAACAAGACGGGCCTTGTACCGCTCTAGGTGGCCGTCGGAGGTTAGCTTGTGCTTAAAAATCCACATACACCTGATCACATTCATATTAGGTTGACGAGGTACAAGTTCCCAAGTCTCATTAGCAATAATAGCATTAAATTCATCACGCATGGCGAGGTTCCAGGCCGGGCTAGAGAGGGCAGCAGCGGGAGTTTTAGGAATGGGCTCGGGAGAGGCGTTTGTGTGAAGGTTTAGCTGCCTGATTTGCTTATTAATGCCGGACATGGAACGGGTGTGAATAGTTCGGGTAGAAGGAGGCGGTGGAGGCGGGACAGGAGGTTGCTGATCAGCGTTTTGGGGTGGTTGGGCGGTGAGTTTTGGCCGTCGGGAGTAGGTCCAAAGAAGAGGTGGAAGGGTGGGCGCAACATGCCCTGATTCGGCAGGTGGTGTCGAGGGGGGTGATCCGGCTGCGGTGTTGGGAGTGGTGGTTGTCGCGGCAGCGGAAGACCACAAAGATGGGTGTGGATCGGTTTGAAGAAAAGAGTAGGACGGGGTGGGTGTGGAGGAAGACTTAAAGGGATAGACACTTTCGTCGAAAACGACGTGACGGGAAATTATGATTTTGTGAGTAGAGAGGTTGAAGCATTTGTACCCCCGGTGGTTTGAGGGGTAACCAAGGAAAACACACGGGGAGGACCTATTTTCAAGTTTATTGATGGAAGAAGAAGGGGTGAGCGGGAAACAAAGGCATCCGAAGGTACGTAAGTGGTTGTAGGATGGCTGTTTTCTATATAGGAGGGATGTGGGAGTGAGATAGTTTTTGGTTTTGGCGGGAAGGATGTTCAGAAGATAAGTAGCCATTTGGAGGGCATGATGCCAAAACGAGGGAGGGACGGAGGAGTGGGAGAGTAGGGTCCGAATGATGTTGTTAATAGAGCGAATTTTCCGTTCCGCTTTCCCGTTTTGAGAAGAGGTATGGGGGCAAGAAAAACGAAACATCATCCCATTTTGTTTGCAAAAATTGTGAAAGTGGACGTTGTTGTATTCGGTTCCGTTGTCACATTGAAAGGTTTTAATTTTGCGTTCAAATTGAGTCGAGATAAAGGTGGAGAATTGGGCAAAAATGCCGTACACATCGGACTTGCGGATGAGGGGGTAAGTCCACAAAAAATTTGTGTAGTCATCTAACAACAAGATATAATATTTGTGACCTCCGGTGGATGGTATGGGGGATGTCCATAAGTCACTGTGAATAATGTCAAATGGTAGAAAAGTAGATGACATAGAATCATGAAACGGCATTTTTATTTGTTTACCAAAAATACAAGAATGACAACGAGAAAATTTGGAAATAGTTCGACAATTGATAACATTATTTTTCTTTAAACGACTAAGTAAATCTGGTCCCGGGTGTCCTAGACGTTGGTGCCAGACACGTTGAGATATAGCTGAAAAGGCAAGGGGAGCGACGGCTTGAGATGAAGAAGGAAGAAGCGGGTAAAGGTCTCCGGTGCTGTTACATCGGAGAATAGGTGTCCGCGTCCGATAGTCCTTCACAAGAAAACCAAAAGCATCAAACTCAATGGAAACTTGGTTGTCGGTTGCAAATCGACGAACCGATAATAAATTTTTGATAAGATGAGGAGAGTAAAGAATGTGGTTAAGTTTGAGAGGTGGAAGAGGGGGTTTGAGAATGGTATGGCCGGATCCGTGTATGGGTATTCTAGAACCGTCACCAACCGTGATATCATTTAATGATTTATTGTTAAAATAAGACGAGAGAATACCTGAGTTATTTGTCATGTAGGATGTGGCGCCGGTGTCCATGTACCAGTTGTTGTCCGGTGGGTTGAGGGACATGGTGTGTAACGCCTGATCAATATTCGTAGGGGTGTGGCCAACATCGTAGCCGTCAGAAGAGGAGGAAGGGCGAGGACCAAGAATACCAGCGTAAGCTTGAAGAGCGGATGACCGTGGTGGTGTAGATTGTGGCAGCGTCGGGTAAGGACAAGGTGGGACAACCCATTGGGGGCGCTGTCCGTACGGTGGCTGCGATGAGGGGACCGGCCACGAAGTGCCTTGGAAAAAATGTTGTTGCTGCCAGCCATTCCAAGAAAATGGAGGTCCACGGTTAGAAAAATAAGACCCCTGATGTTGGTTTTGATTCTGCCAGTTTTGGTTTTGCGAGCCACGACCCCGTCCATTGCCGCCTCGTCCCCTACCGCGGCCTCGTCCCCTACCGCGGCCACGTCCCCGGCTGTTGGAGTTCCCACGACCCCTGCCACTATCGGACCGTGGCTGTGGTGAAGGTGTGGTTCCCGGGGTGGTAGTAGAGATCAAGGCCGTGTGGGAAGCTTGGTGGGACTTTCGAGTTTCCTCCATAATAAGCTTGGATCGGACATTATAGAAATCGGGAAGGGGATCGGATTGCTGGATCAGCATGGCAATCCCATCGTATTGCTCGGAGAGACTGGCAATGAGTTGTAGGACAAGGCGTTTGTTGGAGACCGGAGCCCCCACATTAGCAAGTTGGTCAGCAAGCAATTTCATGGCTTGACAACAGGACGTGATGTCGGAAAAACTGTCAAGACGGGTGGTGGTCAATTTCTGCTCCAAATAGACGGCACGGGAATTCTTGTTGTATTGGTAGATGTTTGCGAGGGCTGCCCAAGCTTTGGCAGCGGTGGCGTCGGGAGTGAGGATAGTATGGAGGAGGTCGTGGGAGATGGTGCCATAGATCCACTGAAGGACCGAGCGTCAAGGCGGGAATGAAGTTTAGAATCAGCCGGCGTTTTTTCGTTTTCTTTTTCCTTGTCAGACGATGAGGTAGCAGGTCTAGGGGGGATGATGAAGTCGATGACTTCAAAAGCCCGGCAATGGATCTTAAAGAGCTCCGACCAGGTGGTGTAGGAGCTATTCTCCATCTCGAGTTTGATGGGGATAAAGTTGTGAGTGTTGGTAACCGTAAGGGCAAGATGGAGTGCCATTGAAACAAGAAAGGAGAAGGTGGTGGTGCTCGGCGTAGGAGGAGGGAGAGGCTGCCGGCGATAAAGACTTAGGGTTAGGAGAGGATCGAGAGATGCTCTGATACCATAATAGAATGGGTTTCAAAGTTGTCCCTTATCCTCTCATTAACCACCGTATAAATACAAAAGGAGTGCCTACAAAATAGGCAAGATAATCTACAAAATCTATACAATATTTTGAATGATTCTATCGGATATACACTCTACAATTCTGCGATGTCTATTACTATCTGAAAAGTTGAATTTCTTCAGAAGGTCACGAATATATTTACTTTGATTTATAAAAATCCCTTCTGAAGTTTGTTTGACCTGAAGGCCCAAAAAAATGTAAGCTCTCCCATCATGCTCATCTCATATTCACTCATCATGAGAGAAGCAAACTCATCACATAGTGATTCATCAGTGGCACCAAAGATGATGTCATCTACATAGATTTGAACAAGAATGAGATTACCTGAGGTCTTCTTGATAAAAAGAGTGTTGTCAATTTTACCTCTGGAGTATCCATTCTTTAGAAGAAAGTCAGCAAGAGTGTCATACCAAGCACGTGGAGCTTGCTTGAGACCATAGAGAGCCTTGTCTAATCTGTACACATAGTCTGGATGAGCTGGGTCTTCAAAACCAGGTGGTTGTTTCACATAGACTTCCTCTGCAAGTTCCCCATTGAGGAAAGCACTTTTGACATCCATCTGAAAGACCCTAAAATTTCGGTAGGCAGCATGAGCCAGAAAGATTCTTATGGCTTCAAGTCTTGCAACAGGGGCAAATGTTTCATCATAGTCAATGCCTTCTTCCTGTCTGTATCCTTGAGCTACCAGTCTGGCCTTGTTTCTGACAACTGTACCTTCTTCATCCATTTTGTTTCTGAAGATCCATTTGGTTCCAATGATTGTCTTCTTTGGAGGTCTGGAACCAATCTCCAAACTTTGTTTCTTTCAAACTGAGAAAGCTCCTCTTGCATGGCAGTGATCCAACAGGGATCTGCTAGAGCTTCATCAATCTTCTTGGGTTCAATAAGAGAGAGAAAGTTCACATAGAGACAAATATTTCCAACTCCTTTGCGTGTTTGGACACCAGCTTGTTGATCACCAATGATTTGATCTATGGGGTGATCTTTGGTCCATTTTGTGGCAGGAGGTAAAGGTGGTGGAATATTTTGTGTGGAGTATGTTGGTGGAGTGGGATCAGAGGTTCGGTGGATGGCAGAATTGTCGGTGGTAGACACATGATTGGTGGAAGGCTGTATGTCGGTGGAAGGGTGCATGTCGGTGGGAGAATGTATGTCAGTGGGAAGATGGTCAATTTCGGTAGGAGAAATGTTAGGCACTATGGAAGGTGACCCAACTTGGTTATTTGAAAGAGAGGGATTTGATGGAGTTAAAGGAATGGAGGATGCATCGGTAGGATTGACTATAGGAGCATCACCTATGCATGAGGAAATCCACCTGTGTAATTCATCATCATCATTTGAAAGAGATGATGATCTTAGGTCATCAAATTTGACATGAATAAGCTCATCAATGCATTTTCTCCTGAGATTATACACCCGATATGCTTTGGAGGATAGAGAGTATCCAACAAAGATTCCTTCATCAGCTTTGGGATCAAATTTCCCAAGATTGTCACGATCATTTAGAATGAAGCAAACACAGCAAAAAACATGAAGAAATCCTATATTTGGTTTTCTCCCATGCAAAACTTCATAAGGAGTCTTATCATGCCTTTTGGAGATCACCGACCTATTTTGGGTAAAGCAAGCAGTATTAACAGCTTCAGCCCAAAAATAGGTGGGAAGATTTGATTCACTAAGCATTGATCTTGCAGCCTCACATAGAGTTCTGTTTTTCCTTTCCACGACTCCATTTTGCTGAGGAGTCCTGACAGCTGAGAAATTCCTTTCTCATTGAAGAAGACTTCAAGAGCACTGTTTCTGAATTCAGTGCCATTGTCACTTCTCACCGAACATACAAGTTGTCCATTTAGAACTTCATTTTTCTTGACAAAGTCAATGATTTCTTCAGTTGCATCACTTTTATACCTGAGAAAAGACACCCAAATATATCTAGTAAATTCATCAACAATTACAAGAATGTACCTTTTACCTCCAAGACTGGGAGTGCTGACTGGTCCACATAGATCTATGTGCAGCATTTGGAGAGGAAGAGTGATGGAGGAGCATTGCTTGGTCTTGAAAGAAGTTTTGGTGAGCTTCCCTTTTTCACATGCATCACACAGCTTTTCTTTAACAAAGTTCAACTTTGGCATGCCAGTTACCAGCTCTTTGTTTGAAAATTTGTGGAGTGTTTTGAAGTTGAGATGAGATAGACGTTTATGCCACAGCCAGTTCCTTTTGGCTGTGTCATCTGACACAAAGCATACACTGGATGAATTATTATTTTGTCCCATATCGATGATATAGACATTTTCCATCCTTACCACTTTCATGTTTTTGTCAACAACAGTACAGATACAAAGTTCGAAGATAACTTTATATCCTAGATCACACAGTTGGCTGATATTGAGGAGATTATGCATGAGGCCTTCAACAAATGCCACTTTATTGAAGGTGACAGATCCGTTTGTGAGTGTTTCATATCCTTTGGTGTAACCTCTAGAGTTATCTCCAAAAGTTACAGATGGACCCTTTTCCGACACATAGTTAATGAGAAGAGATTTGTTTCCCGTCATTTGGCGTGAGCACCCACTATCCAAATACCATATTTGATGGTGCTCAAAAACCTGCATGCACACACATGCACACACAGATTAGTTCCTAGGTACCCATTTGGTGGTGGGTCCTTTGGGGTTAGAAGAAGAAGAGTCCTTAGGTTTGGTTCTGTCAATTCTTTCCTTTGGACAATCCTTTGCAAGATGAAACGTATCACCACAGTTGTAACACTTTCTATAGATGAATGTCTTTTTAGATTTTTGCATTTTTTCTTTTCCTTTCCCTTTGACGTCCACTTGAATGGCTTTAGGACCAAAAGAAGAGATGAGGGGAGGAAAATTTAAAATCCCATTTCCAGAAGTTGTGGGACCATATTTGATGGATGGATTTTTAAAAAGGTTTTTGAAATGGTCTTGTTCTAAGTCTGAGGACTTTCTTTTTAAAGAGAGATCGGTGGAGTTAGCTCTTTTGAAAAACTTTGATTTTGAAGAATCAGAAGAAGAGACTTCATCAATGGCTAAATCTTTTAAAAGATCATGTATGGGTTTAGAAACGTCATTGGAATCTTGTTTCTCAATGGTTTGACGGAAGAAGAATCTTTAGCTTTTATAAACATTCCAAACTTTAAAGCTTCACCTAGATCAACTGAGTTTAAGGAGATAGAGTCACAAGAGCTTGATTCTGAGGCATCATCCCATACACTAGAAGTAGAAACAAGTGCATGAGAAGAGGTTTCAGAAATGGTTTTTCCAAACCCCAAACCAAATTTATTATCACCAGAGATTTGATCTTGAAAGATTTGCTCAAGATTTTTAGAAGAACTTGTTCATTTTCTAACAACCTCTTGTTCTCTTTTTAATTTTCTAAAAAGCTTGTTTTTCTCTTTTGAAATCAAATGGTTTATGGTTTTTAGGTCCTCAAGCTCAACCTTGATTTCCTCAAACTTTTCAAGTTTGGACACACAGGTTTCAAGTTGAGAGGAAATATTTGACTAAAGTAGACTTTCTTTTCTTAGCATCCTTCATACTATAAAAGTCATTGGTTAAGGATTCATAAGCCTCAATCTTTTCCATGTCAGTCATAGAGTTAAAGGGATGCACCTGAGAGTATGATGTCGAGCACCCAGTTGACACCAAAGCCATTGGAGAGGTAGCTTTTTTAGAATCTTCCATATCTTATGAGATGGCCATAAAACACATGTTGGGAGAGTTATTGTCACTGTCAGAGGTTTCTTCATCCCAATCATGTATTTCAGCCATGAGGCCCTTTCCTTTTCTGAGGAGACCCTCATTTCTTTCCTTTTATTTCTTGTACTTGGCTTTATACTTCTCAGCCCGTTCTTGATGATCTTGGGAAGAAGATTGAGTATCTTTCTTGGAGAGGTTTGATTTGAAAGAGTTATTTTTGGGTTTTTCATACTTGGAGGAAAACTTGTCAGAAGATGAGTTCCTAGATTTCATCACACGCTTACTTCTACACTCAGAAGCGAAGTGTCCTTTCTTTCCACAATTGAAACATTCCTCATTTGTCTTATCAGACGAGGGAGTTTTTGTAGAAGAGAAGGGTTTTCTGAAAGATTTGGATTTGTTAGAAAAACGAGATTTGTTTTTGAAACCAGCCATCATGGCTAGTTCATCAGACATCTGCTCTACCGAGATTTCTTCACCTTCATCATCGGCATCACTTAGATATGCCTCCGATTGGTGAGAAGAGTTGATGTGGCTTTCATTGTCAGAGTCTGATGAAAGATAGGTGATACGAGGAACACTTTGAGGTTTCTTGGAATTTTCACTGACAAGGGCTATAGAAGAGCCCTTTATCTCTTTAATGAAAGATTTCCTTTGTAACTTGGTTTGTTCAAAGTTGAGGAGAGTTCCATATAAGACAGTTAAAGGCATGTACTCAAGGTCCTTGGAAGTTTTGATACAAGTGTATATGTTCTCCCAAAATTCAGGGAGACAATCCATGAACTTGTTTAGAACTTCCTCATTATCATAGACTCTGCGTAGTAACTTCAGATCATTCAGAAGAGAGTTGAAACGATTATAGTAGCTAGGAAGAGATTCACCTTTTTCATGAGTGAAGAGCTCATACTTTCTGATGAGAGAGATCTTTTTGCTCTTCTTCACTTCCTCTGTACCTTCGTACAGTACACACAGTGTGGTCCACATCTCTTTAGCAGTTTCAAAGTTAACCAGAGAGTGATAGACCTCATCAGGAAGTGAGAGTGCAATGATTGCTCTTAGCTTAGAATCAAGAGAAACCAAACGTTTTTCCTCATCAGTATATTTCTTAGGATTTTTGAGGATATAACGACCAGTAGCTTTAGATTTCTCTTTGTCAAAAGACTCATCAGAATCATTGGAGTCACTAGAGTCCTCCTTATCAAGAGTTTCCTTTCCAGACCTCTGCGTTTCATAGCGAGCCCAGACTCTAGGGATAATAGGTCCCTCTTTTAGAATGGTTGGATATCTAGCATCCACTCCTTCCATGAAGAGCATCATGCGACTTTTCCAAAGAGAAAAGTTGTTTGGGATAAACTTAGGAGGTTTGGTAATGGAGCCATTTTCAGAAAAGTTATTTTGAAAAGGTATTTCAATAGTTGAAGAGGAAGAGGCAGCCATCGCAGATCAAGTTTATGAATTAAACTTTCTGCTATGATACCACTTGTTAGTCCCAGATGGCTTAACAAGTATTGTAGAAGGGGGGGGGGGTTGAATACAATACTCAAAATTTTCACAATTTTAATTCTATTATTGAAAAACTTTCAACAAGAATTACACATAGAATCTAAAGACTGTTGCAGAAAAGAACAAATAAACTATTCTAACAATCTTTCACAAAGTATACTGAAAACTAAAACAACTTGAACACTTAGAACAAAGCTTTTAAAGTTCTTGAGAGAGTGGAGGATGCTTGCACTGAGAATTCTTTTAGTAAGCGTAGTTTGCATGGGAGCTTCTTCTTCCTTTTATAGTGTGATGAGCATTAAATGCTTGGGACACTTGTCATCAGGAGATTTGCTTGTAGATGTTGACTTCTGAAAAGTTGATATGTCTTTATCACCTTTTCATTGGTACTAGGAAGAATACCCATGCTAAATGAGACTTTATCTGAAAATGGATAAAATGACAAATAGTCACTTTTACCTGGCAATAGATATTGTCCCATAATAAATGATCTTCTTGATGTGTCTTCCAAGACAATTTCACCGATGATGTTCCACCGATATGAGTGACTTGGATCTTGTAACTTTCTCTAAAGAAAACCATTCATGAGAAGAGAATATTGTTCCCACCGATGTGAGCATCCTTATCGGTGGGATGCTGCTGACCGACGTGATGAAGGTCGGTGGGGAGAGTGTCCACCGATGTGTGGGAACACAAATCGGTGGACAATGACTTGTTAAATGTTGAGAAGGTTATTCTCACTTCCACAATGAGAATGTCTTCAAGCTTGGTTTCGGTTGATCTTCGACTTCACCGAACAGTTGCTATTTTGTACAAGTCATTTTAAAGAACCATGCTAAAATATTCTAAGTAAGATATAGGGAAAACATCGGTGAGTCAATTTCAAATCTTGGTGACCCAACAATAACGGTTCTCGGTCATAGGACAAATCGTGGTCAAATAGCGGTCCCGCGATTTACGGTGCTATTGACCGCTAAATGACCACATTTGGAACACAAAATGGCGGCCACATAACTGCTATTTGTAATTGGGCTGTTCTGGTGTTAACAATATAATTTTGTGAGCTTTTATTTTGGGCTTGGCTAGGGTTTATTTTAGTCAAATAATATTTAGACTTCATCATTCAACAATTCGGCCTTCGAAACCACTATTTATATATATATTTTTTTATTGATACAGATAATATGTTAAGTTATGTGTGTGTGTGTATATAATTTTAATTTTTATATGAACTGCTATATCACCGCTTTACCATTGTGATAACCACTATTCCAAATCACAGTCCTAACAGCGATTTTGTATTTTGACTGCTGTAACAACATAGGGTAGAGGTTATGAGAAGTAGAGGCTGGGAAAGTTCAGCATGGGATAGTAGTGAAAATGGAATTAAGCTAGTATATTGTGCGTTCACTTGATATAGGATCATTTGACTGGTTGCTATTCATACTATTGTAACCAAAGGTGAGATCATCAATCCCTATTCTAAATTCTAATAGTAAAAATGATCATACTCAGCCCTATAGGTCGCTCATAAGACATCAGGTTGAAACTACAAATAATCTTCTTCCTCGAATATTTGGTTGTCATATGCCCATATCACAGTCATAATCAGGGTAAACTAGATCCAAGGGCTTACAAATAAAGGTTTCACGAACAAAGAAACCACATATCTGATATTAAAACAAAGTAATGATTCTATTTATCATTCCTTTCTCATAATCTAAACCAAACACTTTCAGTGTTATTGTTTTCATTGTCCACCTTGTAATATCCCCAACCAAGTGCTGCCTTAGAAAGTGTTGATGGTTGGTTTTGACTCAAGACATGAGCAAGAATCCAATCTGGAGACTAATGCTGAGGTAATGTCTTTTGATCTTTCCTCTAGATCTTGTTTACCACTTGTGATTAGGACATCATGATGATACCCAAGATCTTGTAATTGCGATTAGGAAATAATCTATAGAATGTATTTACCAAAGGGTTAAACAGTTCAATATTCGAGAATTTTGTCACCAGTTTGAGGGGGCATTTGATATTTGATTGGGTAAAATCAGTAATTTTGATATTTGATTTGATTAGGATTTCATAAGTCATGGGATTAATTTAGGATAGCCATGTATATGTATGACATTTGTATACTAGGTGTATTGAGAACAAATATTATTCTCTCTACTTTTATCAATAACTCCCATTGGTTTCGTAGTCATTGGAACTTACAATTTTCGATGTCTTTTTGTGGTTTTTAGTCTCACCACATGAACTACATTTATAAGAGTATTGTACTTCTTTTCAGGTCAAGGGAGGCCAGGTGGAAGATGGTGAATCAGACTACTGTTCTCTTAAAGAAGGATATGTGGGTACCTTTCTTTACATTTTGGAAGGGATTTTGCAAGATCACCCATCATTTATAATCTAAATTGCATTCTATTTCAGATAACTGTCACTCCCCTTGGGGCCTTAAGTCATGCAGATATCGACTCCCAGACATTTTTCAAAGAATGGTTACCAGTAGTGGCTGAGCAGACTTCTTCTTCAGCTTTGTGATTACTTCTCTGTAAGTAAAATTTGGAAAACGCATGCTTGTTACCTCTTAAACTTTACTCCCTCCGTCCCAAAATAAATGTCCACAATGGAAAAGACAGTTTTAGAATGTAGTTATTACACTTTTCAATTAATTAAATGACAATTTTGCCCTTAATAATGGACGGAGTTATAAAATTTTCCACCTCATACCTAAGAGTAGGATTGGGAAGTAGACACTTATTTTGGGAATAGAATTGTGGACACTTATTTTGTGACGAATGGAATATAAGATTATGATTTGTTTTAGGGTGAATGCTTCATTATCTTGCCTATATACATTCACTTAAGTGCAATAAACATTCATTTTATCGATTGTTTTAGACTGCTGGTAGTATCTTTCAATGTTACCAAGTTCTGGTTGGGTAAATTCACACGAAAACCTCCCCTGAAACTCGTATTCAGGAAATAACCTCCTATTTTGCACCATGTAAATGACTAAACTACCCATGGCCTCATATATGACCAAAAGTCTTGTAATTGACAAAAATCATTGTCTTGCATTGCAACCCTATTTTGTGTTTCAGTAACATGAGAAGAACATTTTATGATACTCCACTCCATTGTTTTCATAACAGAAGAACATCAAAAAATGAAACCACAAGGCTTGTGGGGGATGTGGCTAGTAACCCATCTACCCCAAGTTCGAATCCAGACGCTTCCAACTTGTGGCCACTGGGGATAAACTCAGGGCTGCACGCTTTAGCAGCTGGGGCAATTGCCTCACCTTGCCGGGATTAGTCGGGGCAATGTCCTCAGATACCCTTCCAAAAAAAAATGAGGACCAAATATGTATGAAGAACAACAACCTTTCTTATGCTTTCATTTAGATTACGGTGTGTATGAGTTTTTACCATATTTTACGATGAAGAACAAATACGTATGAAGAAGAAGAATAACCTTCTACGGCCTTCATAGTTCTTACGACCTTCTCATTGTTTCGAACGACCTTTTACGATTCTTACGACCTTCTCATCGCTTCTCATTGTCATACACCATTTACGAGCATTAAGGGTATTTTCGGGAATAACACATTTTGAAGGTTATTGCTTGCGGAAAAACCTCAGGTCACTTTCCGAATTGAAATTTACTTAAGGTCATTTCCTCGCCAGACCTGTTCTGGTATGCATTATTCATGGTACGGGTACTGGTTGGGCATAGACGTAGTCAATTTGTCATTTCTGTGCGTAGTCGCGTTTTATAATCTAGTGGTGTACATTATATACACAATTCAATGCTATACATATTCTATTTGTGTCATTAAAATATAATTTCAGACAACGAGTATAGAAGCTCGTCCATTCAAGAAAACAAATATTTATTATTTTGAAACACGATATCCAGCCATGTAGCGTGTTTGGTACGAGGAACCGAACATGACATAACAGAACCAAAAAAAAAAGATAAAGGCTAATACATGGCCCTTTTATTATGTATCTAACAGTCAAAATTGAAACAATGAGTGGTAGATTAGCTGTTATTTCATTAGTGACGATTTTGTTTTGAAGTTTCATTCTTTATCTTAATTGTAATCCATACCAAGCCTTATGCATACATAATTTAACTATTTGTTGTAACATGTTAATAGATGAAAGAGCCTAAATGATCAAATCAACTGTGAACTTGTAATCTAGTTTTGTTTTGTATCGTTCTGTTTGTTAATTCAGAAAGTTTTGGTCTGAATCTAATCATTGATGTTAAATTCGTGCAGGATATCCATGTCTTGGCGTTGCTGAATAGCGACGGTCAATTCTATTGATATATCATGATTCCAACTTATGTAGTTGGTTATGGGTTCTAATAAAGAAGTCCCTATTTTTATTCTGACAAAGGTTCAATTATCTTTGTCAATATGTCGAACTTTTCAATCATATCCACTGAATGTCTCATGTATCTAACTCTTGCACATGTAATTAGGTCCTCATGGTCATATGGGGCTCGTTAAGGGAACCGTTTAGGGGAGGTTTGGTTAAACCTTGACCATGATCGGTTAAAGGGGCCGATAGGAATTTATAATGATTTGTAATAATACTGTTGACAAATTCATACAATGATCTTTATTATTTCAAGTGTTATGGTGTGGGGAGGGTGGATGGTCTACTGGTACATGCCATGGGGACCAAGAGTTAATGATGTGGCTGGTGTTGGGGGTTGGCATCCAATATTTGGTTTTTTGAAAATAAGGAAATTGGGTATGGTTTGGTTATTTATATGTTTGTAGGATTGTTTATTAATTATAATTTTATTTAACAAATAGTTAATATACAATAACACATGAGAAATAATTAATATATTCAAAAACGGACACCGGTCGAACTGGTTACTATCGGCTCATGTAGGGCTTCTCCAGACCGGATAGGGCTTGATAGGGCTTTTTCTAGACTTCCTTTTGGGCTTTCAGAAAAGAAAGGTTTGACCGGGCTTTTAGGGCAACAAGGTCGGACACGAGCTCATGCATTAAGGACGGTCTTGGGCTCATGCTTACTAGGCTTGGGCCTTTTGGACCAAACTCAGACCTGGGATATTTTGTGCATCTCTAACTTGGATTGGTAATGTAGGTGCAACATGTAATTCTTCAACTATTGGTGCAACATGGAAGTAAGAGTGGATGAGGTAGAAAGAGGCTTTTGTTTTTAAAGATCATAAGAATGAGACGATTAAAAAATTACTAATCTACCCTCATTTGAGATGACCCTGATGTGATATTTGGTTTAATAGTTACCACAGCCGCCACCTCCACCATAGTTGGCTACCAATACCACCGCCCACCACCTCTAACTCCGCCACCTCCACCGCTTTCGACCGCCACCGCCCACTATCTCCACCTTTCCATCTACATCACTGCCGGCTGCCACCACAACTTCCGCCTCCACCTTCATCTCCTTGTCGGCCACAACCACCACATCGACCACCACCACCTCCACTTTCATCACCACCACCACTATGACCACCGTCCACCACCTCCATGTCCTTCACCTTCTTAACCACCAACCTGATCTCCACCACCCTCGGTTACGACCACTACCACATCAATTGCCAACACCACGTACCTCCACCAACATTATCGACCACTGCCACCACTTCCATAATCTCCACATCTCCACATCCATCTTTATCACGGTTGGTTGTTAGCAACCACCACCACCGACCACCTTTGCCTCCACTTCTACCACCACCACCAAGGCAATATGGTCATTTTGACATTTTTGTCTCGTTTTGTCCGATCTAACCAACCAAATACGAAACAAACAAATTGTTCAGTCTTGTCCTAGTCATACCTAGAAAGACAACTTGTCTAGTCCTATCCTCTCATACCCCACGTTACACTCCTATTTTGTCCAATTTTGTCTAATCAATTCAGTTTTCTCATGTATGCATACCAAACGCTAGGTAAAAGTAATCCTTTACCATTGAATTGACAACCAACACATATTATGTTAAGAAACACATAATCCATCATAAATGTTCTCTAATCATCTTCCTTAAATAACGTTTTTGTTTCAATTTCATATCCAAAAAATGGCTTAAACTGTTAAGATATTGGTTTCTTTTAGCTAACAATATTAAGGGATACTCAAAGAGCTAATCATTAGATTATCGTACTTGGTGCTACATTGAATTATGACTAATAAGACACTATTTATCTATTAGGGGTTAAATCAAATAAGAACCACAATATATGTTACATATCCGTGAGAACCGACATAAAAATATTTTTTTACATGATATTTTTTCATCAAATGATAGGATTTAAGATATTTTGTTTCACATATATTTGTTTCATAATATGATAGTTTCACATGGATTTGTTTCACCATGTGAATATTTTCTACGTGTATTTTTCATTTCACAAGGTGAATCAAAAAAAAATTCACATGTAATCTTTTCGTAAGGTGAACACTAACATATGTGAAACAATATCTTAAATAATAGGTTTTGATGAAAAAATCATGTAAAACAATATTTTTATATTGGTTCTCATGGGTTTGTAACATATTTGTGGTTCTCATTTGATTATCGTCCTTATCTATTATGTGTTATTACTATACGCTTTGTACTAACTTTAAATTGTGGGTTGAAGTAGTACCGTTGAGACTAACATATGTAGGAACTCATATAGTTATATGGAGTTTTCATATGGGTACAACAATTCAATGTGGTAACATGTATGGGGTGTCATATAAGTGTGTGTTGCGAGATCCGTATGGAAAAAATCTCTCAAGCTATTAGCAAATGCAAAAATCGTGCAGGATACACTTATCAATCCATTGTCATCTTATACAAGTAATAAAATGGTAAAATACCACGTATGAACTATGAATCTATAAGCATAGGAAAATCCGAATTTTCTTAAGTCAACGCAAAAGACAATTTCAAATGACGAAGTCGAAGGAATATTTTTGAGATGGTTAACTATGACTGCTGATGTAAATAAGTATTTGAAAAGAGCAAAGGTTTAGGGATCCGTTCAGACTCTTAAACAAATGAGTCTGGCATAATGTCGCAACATCAGAAAATGATGCTACAATATTGCAACAAATAACTCACTTTATGCATTGTTAGTTTTCCTCATGTTGTAACACCTCGAAATTTCCATTATTATTGTATATTTTGGGAGGATGTTTATTTAATGAGAAAGCGTTATTTTAGACAAAATGTATGATTTATGTGTTGAAGGGTCAAAGTGTAATTGACCAAAGTGTTAAGCGATTCGTGAAATTATGAATGTTGAGGGTTGATTTTGTTATTTGGCAATAGTTTTGGGTAAAATGTGAAAATGTGAATCTTGAGATAAAAAGGGGAAGTCGGCTGGAAGTTTAGGGATATCTCAATTGTTTTGTTGTTGGAGTCGGTTAGCAGAGAGGGAGAAGAAAGAGCTGAATACAATCGGTAAGGGTTTTGGAGTTGTTGGACAAATTCTTTTCCAGTTTGATAGATATATTCTATCTGTGATTAGGTTCCTGATTTGAGTTATTGGCAAGAAGTGAAGTTGGATCTCTGTTTTGAGTATCGACTGTAAATCTCAGGTGAGTTCATCCCTTTTGTTAAATTTTAAGTGTTACCAATTAATTTATGAATGATTTAAGTTAGAAATGGTATTGGTAAACTTTGATTATTGATTTAGGGAGACATCTCGACTGGGTTGTAGAAATCGTATTGAAAATTTTATGCACAGATCGAGTCCCGGTATCAAAGATCTGCAATGGATCCGGATTCGATAGGATCCGGAATGGGATCCGGTTTCGGTGTGTGATCCAGAATGGGATCCGGATTCGATAGGATCCGGAATGGGATCCGGTATGGATTCCGGATTTAGATGGGATCCGGTATGGATTCCGGATTTGATGGGATCCGGTATGGATTCCGGATTTAGTGAGATCCGGTATTGGATCCGGTTTCGGTGAGATCCAGTTTAGGATCCGGTTTCGATTAGTTCCGGTCTCAATTTGAGTCCCGGTTCCGGACAGTTCCGGACTTGGTAACGGATTCCGGATGGTTCCGGACTTTGAGTCCGGAATACACTTTCGGTTAAGTTTTCGGATAGTTCCGGAGTTGAGTTCCGGATAAGGGATCTTTTCGGATATAATTCCGGATACATTATCTGGTTAATCATTTGAGGATAAGATACGATAGGTTATCTAGTATTCTTAGCGTTGAGAATATGTTACGAGATGTTGCGTGTTTATATTATTATGCATATACACTAGTAAAGTGTATTGGATCCATAGGCACTAGCTTTATTTGATAACGTAGAATAGGCAAAGTATAATTGCTATTCTTGTTTATATTGGAAAGTAATGAATAGGCAAGGTAGAATTGCTATTCATGTTGAATGATTGAATAGGCAAGGTAGAATTGCTATTCATGTTGAATGATTGAATAAGCAAGGTAGAATTGCTATTCATGTTAAAATAATGGAATATGCAAAGTATAATTGTTATTCGTATTGACTGTAGGGAATAGGCAAAGTATAATTGCTATTCGTAATTGAGATATGGAAACGTGAAATAAACAAAGTATAATTGTTGTTTCCGTTTCCTTTCGGTGGATTAGAAATAGGTAACATATAATTGCTATTTCTGCTTTTATTCCAAGAAAAAGGAATGGCGATTCATTGTAAGTTCTTGGACATGATCTATACACTAGAATCCGTGGTGATTCGTAGTGGCGCTCGCGAATATGATACTATGACATATTTAGTGTTGTCATACTCATGGAATTAGATATGATTCCCGTGATTGAAAAACGTTAGTGGTTCGGTGAGAAAGTTGGGATCAGGTTACTTTATACGCTTTGTTTACAGTTTTGGTTTTCAAAGTTTATAAAGATATTGATTTGAAATTTTGATGTTCTCAGTAGGCGTAAGTCTAATCTTTTCGAATTAAATTTTCTTACCAGGTACTAGCACGGGAAGGGATTCAAATGAATGAGTGTCGAGGAGTGCTAAAGTTACGCTTTTGGAAATATGTGTTGATCAGGGTTTAGTTTATTTGGTTGTTATGATAAAATTTTGTAAGTAAGAAATTGTGATGGTAAAAAAAACTCTGATAAATGTAAGGTTTAAATTCATTGTGAATTTCAGGGTGTTTCACATGTTGATACATTTCTTTCGATATTACTATTGGTTGATATATGTTCTTTGTTGCCCATTGCTTGTTGATACGATTCTGGTTTTGTTTTAGATAAGTTGTTTATCAGATTGTATTGATCCAATATTGTTTTGTATTGTTGGTGGGATTTACTCTTTTTTTTTTGTTGTTGTATTGTGGGACGTGAGATTGAAAGTTATTCCAACACTAATTCTTCAAAGAAGTGCTATTTTAGCTAATTAAGTGTTATAAATGTTGACTATATTGTGTTGAATATGGAAACAAAATTGATTACCTTCTTCAATGGTTCTAAATGTCATATATGGAAAAGTAAAATTCAAGATCTTCTTTATACGTTAAGTAAATTAAGGTGGATCCAAAAGAAATTCAAATTGATGCAAAAGAAATTTGATTAATATAAAATTAAATAAAAAGTAACTATAAAAAGTATTGTATCGATAAAAAGCGACATACAAATGACTTTGTAACTCCCAAGTTAATTTCAATTCCCCTTCTCTTTCGTTATTTCTTGCTGTTGTTACCATAAATTTAAAATAGAATCAAACGTATTCAATCTTGCCACCTATAATGCCACATACAATAACCGTACACGCAAACTGCAACCATTTTTTCATAACTTAGAGGAGCACAATTAAAATGACACTTGTAAGACTCCTAAAAAAATTTCAATATGTTGGCATGATAGAGTAGTAACATGGACACCCCTCCCTCCCTCCCTCCTTAATTATTTTTGAATCATATTAGTAAAGAGATACATGCACAAACACTTCGGAACAAACTTGAAGAGTTTTATGCTCGAAAAATAGGAAATGAATAATTATTTCTTGTAAATGAGTTGATGACCTTGAAACATCAAGATGGCACCCCATTGGCGTGCTACTCGAATCATACAATACTGTAAACAGAAGGGTTGAATATAAATTTTCAAATATTAATAATAAACTTTATTATTAACTTAAATCCTTACAAACCAATAATATGTTGCGGAAAATAAATCAAGGAATCAACAAGTGATTAAATGTCTAAACATATTCTACCCTTGAAAAATATACCCTAGTTCACTCTTACAATATAATCTCACTTGGTCTATGATAAATCTAGATGTGAATAGTAGATATGAGAACTTGAGGAACTTTGTGAAATCATGCAAGTACTAATCAATATAATCTCACTTGGTCTATAATAAATTTTACTTAGGTCTATATTTGTATTTATACTTTCATGAGGGGACACACATGCCACGTGGCTATGGTCTACGGGCTCTTTGCACGATCATAATTTGTGAGTCTTCGTTGGCTAAATAGTGGTTTTTGTCAAACAGAGTCAGAGGTATTTTCAGCTTATCAATGTAAACTCTTTCGATTATAGATTTTTAGTGGGTCGCATCGGTTGAGGACCTGTCTACTTATTTTGGAAACTCGCTCAAGTATTGAGATCAGTTGCTACTTTTCGTTAAGTTGGCTTTGGTTCATCAAGTGTTAAGAGCTTCTCACTAATGTCTTCATCATGTGATCAGTTGTTATCGACCTCTTACTTTACCCACTGGCCATATATTAATAGGGCACAATGTTTTTCATGTATTCAAATGTACTAATTAGTTGATTAACAATTAGTTTTATGAAGTTGAAATATACAACTTAGTAAGTTGTACGTATGCACTAAGGTGAAGAATCGTGTGAGAAGTTGAGGTCAACATAAGAAGCGTGAGAAGTGAATCTGAACCGTTGATCATTTTTAATCAAATGTCTTCCCATGAATTGCGTCTTAAAGGGTTATGTGTGTATATATGTAGATATGTAGCACATATATTTACCTTTCTAAACAAAATGTAGCACGCATATTTACATAGGGTTGGGTTCCGGTGAGAATGAAAGTTATGGTAAGAGTATCTCCAACAGCTATGCTAAAATTGAAAAAAGTGAGATTTTGGCATTTTTGGTGCTCCAACAACTATGCTATCTTCTATGCTAAAATGGAAAAAAGTTGAGAGAAATTGTAAAAAACTCTAAAATTAGAGAAATCTCTAAATAGCTGTTGGAGTTGAATGCCATTTTTTTAGAGATTTTGAATTTTCTTACTCTATTTTAGAAAAAAAAAATAGCATAGTTGTTCGAGATGCTCTTAGTAATTAATAATTGCTAATTAACTATGGTGTTAACTCAACTTTAAATAAGTTTTGGGCTTTTGATAATTTTCTTTAAAAGTTACCGATTCAAGCTTTGCAAGATCATTAAGAATTTACCATACTATTTTTCAGAACCCTTAACCCTTAAGATTAGTCGAGATGTTTAAGCTGACCGAAAACACCTACAATTAAAAGAATTAGTAATTTACATTATTGTCCTTTTCTAGAACGCAAAAGACAAAAAAGATGATGGTTATTTATTGTAAGTCACGGAATTGTCATGGGAAATTTGAGTTCATGTGGTTAATGAGGCCCCACATATAAGAAATATGCATATTGTTGATATCTTTTAATAAAGAGTTACAAATTTCGTGCTTGACATTTACCCTTAGCTATGAAAATCGTCCCTAAACTTCAATAAGTGCAGAAATCATTCTTTTTGTTTGGATTTCGCTTTGA
This sequence comes from Saussurea involucrata, assembly GCA_033807775.1. NCBI lineage: Eukaryota > Viridiplantae > Streptophyta > Magnoliopsida > Asterales > Asteraceae > Saussurea > Saussurea involucrata. The sequence goes on along the minus strand of CM066314.1, from coordinate 54,782,260 downwards.
AAGTGGTCACTGCTCACTAACTCCGTTAATATTATCCGTTAGAGTCAGGAGTATTTTCGTCAAACCATTTTTTTTCTCTTTTTTTGTAATTTTTCTTTGTTTTTTTCTTATCTTTGTAAAAACCATAAAACATTAGGGGCCTAATTGTAATTTTCTTTAAATTATATTGATATTATATATATATATATATATATATATGTGTGTGTGTGTGTGTGTGTGTGTGTGTGTGTGCGCATATGTATATATGTGTGTGTGTATATATATATTTCCATGTAAAACCATAAAACATCAATACCATCGCAACCCCCCCCCAAATCGTGATCCCTAAACCCATACACCAAGACCATCACAACACCCTCACTTGCTCCGGTCACCATCTCTAGCGACTTCATTTGCTCCAGTCACCATCTCCGACGACCGCACTTGCTCCGGTCACCATCTCCGGCACCCTCACTTGCTCCGGTCACCATCTCCGGCACCCTCACTTGGTTTTTATTGTTATTATCATACTTTTGTTTTTAAATTTTATAGTATCAACATTTTTACATGTATTAATTATTATTATCATCATCTTCTTCATATCATTTATTGTTATTATCATACTTTTGTTTTTAAATTTTATAGTATCAACATTTTTACATGTATTAATTATTATTATCAGCATCTTCTTCACATCATTTCTTTGGCTTTGATATTCTTCATCCATTTCTGTGTGATATTCTTTGGCCACATGTGCATCACACGTGATGGGCATTTGGGTCCTTTCACTTTTTCCCTCTCATTTAAACGCCTTTCCTTTCTTCTTTCCTTCTTCTTCTTCGTTTTCCTTCTTCGATTTCTTTCTGCCTTTCTCTCCTCCACAGTGAAGGTCTTCTACATCTTCGACAATGGTGGTTTGTGATTGTGGTGTACCAGCGATGATAAAGACCTCATGGACAACTAAAAACCCTGGTCGTAGGTTTTATGGGTGCCCAAGGAAGTCTGCCAAATGCGATTTTTTTGCTTGGTACGTTCAACAGTTGTGTGAACGAGCTATGGAGGTAATCCCTGGTTTGCTAAGATCAAAGAACAGAGTTGAAGCTTCCCTCAACGCAAAAGAAAAGGAAATCAAGATTTTGAAGGTTTTATTGGTTGTCAGTTGGGTTTTTTTGTACTTTTTGTTGACCTAATCCAATCTATGGGGTTGTAATGGTTCAAAACTTTCAATGAAAACTTATTTCTTCCATAAACACTGTTGTAATGTTTGTAATGTTTAATGTTTTGCTTTCTTTTAAGACAACATAGTAGCATAGAAATTATAAAAAACCAAAGATTACCAAAACTAAATATTACTAAAACCATGCGTGTGATCAATTTCCATAAAAAGGGAATAATTTCCATTAAGAAAAGCAGCAACAGGGAACTTCCATCAATAGGGAACAAAACCATCCAGTACCAAAATACATTACATCCAACTTAAAGTACCAAAACACAGAAGATGTTTCATCCAAAACAAAGTTGTTCCATTACCAAAATACATCTACACTATCATCTAAATTCCTTTGCATGTCCTTGAGTTATGCCCTTCATTCCTGCACTTTGCACAAGTCACATTCTTCCCAATCTTTCTTAATTTGATTGCTTTCCCATCTTTTCCAGTGCTCTGTTCATGAAGACCCCTCTTTCTTTTCTTCTTGGGCCTCCCAATTTGTTTATGATAGGTTGGTGCAGTGAGTGTTGTTGGGCAATCAAACTTTTCCCAATAAGCTTTACCGTTGACGGGTTCAATCTTGAATATGTACATTTCTTTCCAAGTGTCAAGCCAAAAACTTTCATCAACCCATTTCTCAGACAAATCAACTTTTTCTCCATTCAAAGCCATGTTCCAATTAGTAGCTACAACATGCTTACAAGGAATGCCAGTCAGTTCCCACCTCCTACATGTACAAGACTTTGCCTTCACATCAACTACCACTTGATCATTCCAAGGACCACAAACCTCATACTTGTCTCCACCATTCCAAATCACTTTGTATTTAGTTGCTTCACTCTTGATCTTTTCCTGTGCTTTGGTTGCTGTTGGAGTGAGTGGTCCTTGACTCTTATCTATGACTTTCAACACATGCACTATCCTTATCATTATGTAATGCCTAATATACTCCAAACATGAAATTATTGGTTTATCCCAACCCTCAATAATCTGCCTGTTGAAGACATTCACACATATTGTTGAGAAGTATATCAGAATGACACCTACCTGAATTGCACAAAATCATATTGAAAGTTAAACTAACCTGTGAAATGGGACATATTGTTGAGCATGACACATATTGTTGAGTTAAAGTAAGTTAAACTAACCTGTGAAATGGGACCTAGACCATGATTGAGGTGAGATCAGTTTCAACCAATCATAACAAGCTTGATTGAACATTCTTAATTGTTCAATTGCATTTTGAAATTGGGGTATAGTTGTTGCAGTTGCACATTGCCAAAGATGGTCCTTGGATGCTTTCCCCTTCCAATGTTGCTTCATGTTGTCATGTATATGTCTAAGGAAGAATCTATGTTCTGCACATGGAAAAACCTTTGCAATGGCTGGAAGTATTCCCTGTTACAAACATCAATTAGTATACACACATGAATTAACTAAATGTAAGGTGGCTGGAAAACTAACCTTTTGTCTATCTGTTATGAATGTGAAGTTTGATCTTGTACACAGATCAAGATCCTCTCCAAGATACTCTAAGAACCAGGTCCATGATGCCATTGTCTCAGCTTCTACAATCCCATATGCTACTGGGTATATGTCATTATTTGAGTCAATACCCACAACTGTCAACACCTGTCCTGGAAAAGGACCCTTCAAAAAAGTACCCTTCAAAAAAGTACCATCAAGACCTAATAACTCTCTTTTCCCAGCCTTAAACCCCTGTTTCAATGGCCCCAAACAAACATAGATCCTTCTGAACTTCCTTGTAATCACACTTGGGTTTGGTTCATCCTCAACATCTAACTTCACAGTTGTTCCTGGATTACATCTTTTCAACTCTAGTATGTAATCTCTAAGATTACTGAACTGTGCTTCAAAGTCTCCCCAAATCTTCTGAGATGCCATGGTTTTTGCTCTCATTGCTTTCATCACTGAGACATTAATCTCATACTTCTGTTGCACCTGTGTTTGAAGAGCCTGTATTGGAATGGTGGGATTAGAATGTATGTTCTCTGTAATCTTCTGAGAGATAAAAGTTGCCATGGCCAGAGAGATGTCCCTGCATTGGAGGCACTTGTGTGTGGGAACATAGGTTTTCACTTTCCAAGTCTTTATTTCTCTATCTGTTGAGATGTGCAAAACCCATGGACATCTTGGCCCACTGCACTTGGTAACCTTGGGTTTTCTTCCTTTAAGTGTCCCACTTGGCCCACCAGGCCCACTTGTCCCACCAACATCCTTGAAATGTGGTAACACTCCCCTACATATGGCCCTTACCCTTTTGAGATCATTTTTCACCAACACTAAATCTCTTCTACTCTCAACAGAATGGTCCTTAATCTTCTGAATCACCTCTGTTTTGCTGCCAAATGTTTTTCCCAAATAAAATATGTTGTTTTTGTCATGTGGTTTCTTCAACTTGGGCCCAACAGATCCTTCCATCTCATCTCTACTTGAAAATTAATCAGAGTTAAGCACTTGTGCACAATCATCCATATATGTTTCACTATCCTCAACTGTTTTCTCAATTCCTCCAATCCACTCTACATTGCCATCAACAAACTCATCCATGTCAATATCATCCTCTTCTATCCTATTCTCATCATCAACATAATCATCATCTACACTATCATCATCTCCTTCACTATCACTATCACTGTCACTATCATTTTCTATATCAGGTTGTATGCCACTGCCAATATCAGGTTGTATGCCACTGCACTCCACATCTTTTTCTTTGGTTCCACTACCCTTTGCCATCTCAGGTTGTGAGAAACAATCCATGACAAAAAATGGATCAATTTCATCAAATACTTCAAATGGATCAACCCCCTTTCCCTTGTCAATTCCATTCACCTCAGGTTCATTAAACAATAAGTTAAGGTCAAATGGGATATCCATATCATTCCCTTGTTCATACAACATGTCACTCACATCAAGTGGCCTATCCATATCAACCTGTTTATTTAAGTCAAAGCCTCTGTTTTCATCTACAGCTCTCTCTTTATCTATATTAGATACCTCACCTTTATTGTCAATCCACTCAAGAAACAGTTTTTTCTTGCATGTCTTGTTAACAAGTTTTTTCTTTGATTCATATTGATTTCCAGGTTGATCAAGTTCCTCTATTACCATTTTTCTAGCATGTGGTGGTGATTTGTATGTATCAACTACTATTTTCCAATGCTCTATAAATACATCTACAAATTTTACCTTAGGAACAAATTTCATCAGCTTTAGCACATCACTATCATTCCCCAAAGCTTCTAACCCAAAATCCAAGTCACTTCCTGGAGTCAAGAAATGGTAATACATTTTGTCATCTTCTTGGTACCCTAACTCTAACATTATATCATCAATTTCATGAACTGATAACTTATCAGTGTCAATCAAGTCAACAAATGCAGTCTTACCATGGATGTATCTTGTAACACCCCGATCTTTGGAATGTATCGATCTTTTAAGATAAATATGAAAAATAGTATTTTGGATTGAATCCTATATTTTATGGTCTTGTTGGATGAAGAATTCAAATACGAGTCCAACGGTCCTTTCCGGAGCGAAAACGAAGCTAAAACGGAGCTAAAATGAAGAAGTTATGGCCAAAACGGTGTTCGGTACCTTCTCCGCGACTATGACCCGCGACTATGACACGTGTCAAGTCGCTGGTCAATGTAGTGCCGGGGAACAGAAGGTGGTACCAACCCCGCGACCGTGACACGCGACTATGCAAAAGGGCATAGTCGCCGGGCATTATCGCACGGGGGCACCTGACCCATAAAAACGGGATTTTTCACCCCCTTTCCTCATTTCATTTCATCCACTTCGTTTTTCTCTCCCAAGAACCGAAACCCTTCACCCCCAATGTCGATTTTGAGCCTTTTAGACCCCAATAATCAAGTTTTCAAGTGTTCCTCCTTCATCCATCATGGTTTTGGAAGCTAAAGCAATAATCCTTTCATTTCATCTTCCTCATCAAAGTTTTCTAGGGTTTCATCCAACTTTTTTCTCTATTTTGAGGTTTGGAGTTTGTGGTTCATTTTGGTAACTCTAGAGGTGTTTGGTTGGTGGATTCAAGTGATGGTTGAGGTAAGCTTCTCTTTTCTTCATCTAAGAAATTAGGTTTTTGGTATTATTGGGGATTTTGATGGTTTATGTTGGGGAAACGATTCTAAGTGTTTGGGGATGATTATTTACGGTTGAAAACTTGTGGATCTAGGTTTTGGAAGATTTGGCTTGAAGATTCGTTTTTCTTCAAAGGAGCTTACGTTTGGGGAAAAATCTAGATTTAGCCTAATCTAGCAAGGTGAGTTCAAGTTGATTTGTGAAAACGTTGTACATGCCAAATGTTCATTTTAAAGTGTTTTAAGTGTTTTACAAGAAAATATCAATGTTCTAAAAAACTCGCCGCACAGCCGCCATGGCGCGCCATGGCACCAAGGCTTGTGTCACGCCACGTTAAGCCAATGGCACGCCATGGTCTAATGTTCAGTTCTCGTAATGCGATATTTGATTTTATTTTTTTTTGCGTTTTTAATGTCTTATTTGCTAGTTTTTATATATACCCTAATTTAACTTGCTTATTACTATCTACTCATTGAGTAACACTACAAAACATATGTTTTATATATATAATATTATATATAAATTAGAAATTTTGAAGTCATAAGTCACACCTTGAAAACGACATGGCTTCGCCGTGGCTTCTAAGGCTTGAGGCTTGGCCTCACCTCCACGCCTCACGCCTCACGCCATTTAGAACCTTGGAAAATATGCATTGTTGAGTTATTTGAACGATTTTGATTACTTGGAATACTTGATTTTATAAATCTTGCAAAATAACCATTTTTTGGATTTTTTGGATAACTTGAAAGAATAAGCATTAATGGAAGTGTTTTGATATTTAATGCATAATTGAAGGTTATCTAGTAAAAATACACTTTTAGTGTTTTGATGGAAATATGCATAATCTTATGTGGGGATACGTTTTGAAGCATGAACGTGTGGGTCATTGGGTTTTGGGTCATTTCCGACCTTGTGAACTTTTTAAAAGTTGTAAACCATTCGGTTTAAGAAAAGACGTAAGTTGGGTATTTTGATGGAGGAACCTTAAGTATTGTTATTTTAAATGATTTATTTTACATTTGTAAATCTTTGGGTATAAATGCACTTGGATGTGTACTTTGGAAAATGACGTGTCTTAAATTAAGAATTGTGTTGAGTAATTCGAGTCTATAAAGTATCTTTAGCATAAACGTCGGTTATATGTGTTTTACTGGATTATTTGGTTTTCATGAGTGGTTAATTGGTTTTGGTTGAGCTTATGGCTCGATTTATGACTTTAATAAGTCTTGTGGACATTTCTCCGGATTTTAACATTTGAATATGGAGCTTTGGTCGTTAGTTGCATTTATTGCATTTTATTTGAAGAGTACATGTTTTGAGTGTGTGTGTCATTCAAGTGGAGTCGTGTACTATTAGACCGTAATGCATTGGATCCATAGGCATATAAGTCGGTCATATTTGCATGGTGGAAAGTCTTGGTATTCTCACTTTGGGATGTACGCCGTCTTGACATTTTGTGTCTCGGCGTTGTGGAGAGGAACCATATTGGGTTGTACTCCGAGATTTTGGTTTATTGTTGATGTTCTAACACTTGTGCACGAGGGTTAGACATCTTGGGTTATCAAGTAAGGAGCCGAGACTCCAAATCTTGAATGCTAGTAAGTAGGCAATAAAGGTTCCATAGAAACCTTGAGGTGTAACTTACTAGAGAATGAACAGGCAATAAGATCGTGTATCCTTGAGGTGTAGCTGGGCACAACAGGCAATAAAGGATATGGTGGTGCCACCCGTTGCTGGGTGTGGGACATGAGGTGTAGCTTTTTATAGCAGGAAATAAAGTCCGACTCGAGTTGGAGCTTATTAAAGCAGACAATAGAGTCACGATCTGAGGTGTAGTTCAATAACATAGTTATGCGGCTTAACTTTGTGTTCCGCCACATACAATGGAATCGGGTCTCCCCCGTCACCGAAAGGTGTTGTTTGGGTATTTATTTTATCCATGTTTTCGGTGACGTATTTTATTTATATGGTTTGTTTGCCATATTTTATGGGTTGTGATGTATTCCTCATTCGCATTTGGGATGTTTTGAATAATAGCGATTCATTTATGATTTCAATCATTTTGGAAATCAAGTACTATTTCACTTTTCAAGTAGGTTTCGGGAGGGGTGCTCAAAAACCCAATCAACCCGACCAACCCGATCAACCCAACCCAACCCGACGTGGAATAACCCAACCCGAAGCAACCCGATGTCCAATCGAGTTGTAAAATCTTCAAACCGTATGTATTGGGTTGATATCGGGTTACGATAATTTGAACCCAACCCAACCCGATGAACCCGATATATATATATATAGTAGATGTTAACATATATATATATATATATATATATATATATATATATATGCAAATTGAGAAAAACATTTGATGACGATATGTTTAAGATTTAAGAAATATGCAAATTGGAAACGTCAAGTTATTTGATCATATTTGGTTTAGACATTTTTATATGTAGTATCTAAATATTGTCTAAATTATCGGTTGTATTTTAAAGACATGTTTACTTTATTTTTATGTTTTTAATTTTGATTTTACCTTGTTTAAACACAACCCCTACCAACCCGACTAACCCGATCAACCCGAACGGGTTGGGTTGGGTTGGGTTGTATCTTTGTTTGTGTTGGGTTGGGTTGAAATTTTTTCAAACCGCCAACATTGGGTTGATGTGTCGAAATGCCTTCAACCCGATCAACCCAACCCGTGAGCACCCCCAGGGATGAGTCCATTTTGAGAATCATTTTATATTAGAGCTTTCATCACGGGATTTGTGTGCGTTGGAAAATGGGTGGTTTGCATTTAAAGTAAATCCTTTTTTAACTCATGATTTAAATTGCACCTCTCTCGTGTTACGAATTATATAATTATGATAAAACTCTTGAACTCACTAGGCGTTAGCCTAACCTTTTTATTTGTCGGCATGTGCAACAGGTTCCGGTTGGGATGTAGTTCTAGTGACACTGTGAAGAGTGGAGAGCTAGTTGTGTGCTCAAGAAGTAAGTAGCTTGGTGAAGTCTTCCGCCCTTGGGGAATAGCAACTTGATTTTGGGGTTGAGTAACACCCGACCTTTTGTAGTCTTGGCGAATGACTTAGGTTTTGATTGTTGAAAATATAATGTTTATATTGAGGTAATTTCAAGAATGGTTTGTAGAAGGAATTTTATTCTTAAGTGGTTATTTTATTGAAAACTTTATTTAGTTGCTCTTTCCAATTTTGAGGGTGTTACATATCTTCTACCAGGGAACTTTGTGAAAACACCTCCATGGTTTATCCTCATTGTTATTAGAGTAGGATAGTGATCTGTAGAAGGAAACAAAATCGATCATAAACATGTAAACAACTAAAATGTTTGATTTTATGAAAAACAGAGACATACCATAAACCACTCCGGGATAAAGGTCATCCCCTTGCTCCTTTCTGGTCAACCACGTATGAGAGGACATGGAAGTGAATTCGTATTAACAAGATGAAGTGAACTACAAATTTCAAGCTCAAATTTTAGCTCAGAGTGTTGCTACAGTGTGTGTCAATGGTGATTTGGGTTAAGGGACCAAACTGGAGGGTTTCCTGAAAAGGGTAAACCAACGAAAGGACGTTTAAATGAGAGGGAAAAAGTGAAAGGACCAAAATGCCCATCACGTGTGATGCACATGGGGCCTTAAACGGCCATTTTTAGACGGCGTTAGGCGGAGGGACTACTTTCAAAGCGTTTTCAACAGACCAATGACGAAATTTGCAGTTTTTGAAGTTTAGGGACCACTTTCAAAGACTTTGGTAAACACCAGGGACGAAAGTTGTAGTTTACTCTAATATTTATGTATAAACGAAAATAGGTTTATTATCATTACTTATGTAAGCTGATAATAATATATTAAATGTTTGTTATATATGATACTTGATAACACCTGATGGTCTTATCCATGTTGATCTTCAGACAACGGAGGGCCTCAATCTTGAGGCAAGTTTCATTTGTTGATTGGGGCTTTAACATAAACTGATCATTTTCCAATGTTTTCAACCATAAATTCTTGGACATATATGGCGATCTTTTTGCAAGAACATTACATCCTTCAATTCTCTATCGAGATCGGCAAATTAACAGTCGACATCCTTGCAATTAAATCCAATAATCATCAACCACTTTCCAAACACCAATGTAAGAAACAAATATGTTGACTTTTAGAACCTAGCTGCATGTAACAAAATAACGTCAAAAACTGTACATGAAATACAAAAAAACTACTATAAAACTCGATCGTTGCAACTCATTGAAGGGTTGAGATGTGGGAGTGGGACAATATCTCCCGTAAAGAAGATCAATGCAGCTCGATCGAGAATAGTAAAAGAACAGTCATTTTAACAGGGCTAGCTAGATAGAGGTATGCAATAATCCTACTAAAATCCAAAGGTTACTAAAAGTTAATTAAAGAACATGAATGAATTCAATTTATAATACATAAATATTATTATATATTTACAAAACAAAAGAAAAGAAACATGTAAAGATGCTGCTGTGCTGGTATTATTCCCTAAAAAATAATTTGGGGCCGGCCAGCGATGTCGTGGGTTGGCACGAACAACAATATTATTAGATAGAGGAGGACGTGACTTACACGAAAACCACCCCACCCCTCTCCTCTCCTCTCCTCTCCTCTGGATTCTTTCTTTCCTTTTCTAGTAAATTACGTTTTTGTCCCTGTGGTTTGCTAAACTTTGCCAATTTAGTCCTCGTGGTTTTCGTTCTTATGATTTGCAATTCATTTTTATTTTCGTCTCCGAGGCTAAAACACTACTTTTAAGTATGAAGGACTAAAATAGAAATGAATTGCAAACCATAAGGCTGAAAATAATAATAAAGTTTAAATCATAAAAACGAAAAAGATGATGAATTATAAATCATAAGAATGAAAATCGCAATTTCAATACACTAAAGGGACTAAAAATGTAATTTACTCTTACTTTTGCTTTGACAAAAGCCGAAAAGATTACTGCCAAAAACACCACCACTCTCTAGTCTCTCCTCACTCTTCTGTCTTGAATTCCATTCCATTATTTTATTCTATTTCCAATTCCCGTCCCCCAAATCTCAACTGGAATTAGAATTCTTTTATCTTTATGACACAATTACTTAAAATGGCTTCCTAGATTTCTCCCTTCATTTGGCTTCTTCTTGTAACAAATCTCATATCTTTCTTTCTTCCTCATATTCATCTTGAATGAATTCTTTCTCTTGAAAATTCCCATAAAAATGAAGGATTTCCCTTCTTGTTTTGCTGAAAATGGAGTTCAAGTTGCAGATGCATCATGCACCAGTCTCACAGCAACATCAACTGTAAGTAAAACCAAAGCCTCTCAAAACTCAGTCACTTGCATTTACCAATCCAAATTACTTGGTAAATCTCGCTTAATAATCATCACTTGGACCAAGAACATTGTGGGTCATTGTTTCAGCATCGAAATTCAAGATCTTTTACATAAATCTCTCTCTAAACTCGATGTTAAACCCTCTCTTTTCTCCAAACCAAAAGGGTCCAAAACCCTACAACTGGATTTCGTTACAATTATTGATGTGTATTGGGACCTCACAAATGCCAAATTCGGATCCACCCCTGAACCCATTCAGGGCTTCTATTTGGGTCTTGCTATTAAGCAACAAATGGTTTTGTTAATTGGGGATCTCAGAAAAGAAATCTTGAAGAAAACTGGTTCGCAATCTTGCTCCAATTTCTTGATATTGAAAAGAGAACACATTTTTGGGAAGAAAGTGTATGCTACTAAAGCTCATTTTAAAGATAATGGTGAGATCCATGATCTTAGAATCGAGTGTGATACGATTGGTTCCAATGATCCAAGACTCGTGGTTCGTTTGGATTCGAAGATTGTGATGCAAGTGAAGCATTTGGTGTGGAAATTTAGAGGGAATTACACCATTTCCATTGATGGGGTTGCTGTGGAAGTTTATTGGGATGTTCATAATTGGTTGTTTGGATCAACAACAGGAAGTGCTGTTTTCATGTTTCAGACTTGTTCTGGTGTTGGAAAAAGCCATGAATTTGTGGATTCGGCTACGGTTCCGTGGTCTTGTTCGCAGAGTTTGAAGGAACCGAGGATGCATTGTCCTGGTTTTTGTTTGACATTGTATGCTTGGAAGAACGAATAGACGGCAAAAAGTTGATTTGTTTTTGGTAATCCGCTAACGTTATGTGAAAACTTAGATTGAGCAATCTTTAATTTACGGGTTCTTGTTAAGTTTATATACATTTACATCATATTTTAGTTGTTCCAAATGCAAATTATATGTGAAAAGTTGCAATCTTGATTTATATGATTTTCGTGCAATATGTATGGTTGGTATGAAACTCATATTCAACATCATCATGGATTTTTTTTTTATTATCAAAGATCCTGAATTTCTGAGTCTGCTTATGCGCCCCTTGACTAATTCCATGGGTTTTGAAGTTAATATTGAAGCAATCCTTTATCGAACGACCATTGGGGAGCAAACCCAGTGTTGTACCGAGTAAGCTTTCAAGTAGAGTTGATTGTTGACTGATTTGGAAAACGATATGTGGCTTCCTTCCCTATAGATGAAGCCTTTCTTACAGGATCGCGATTGCAGGGTGTCAATGTATATGCATATACAACGTGTAGGTATAATTATGTAAGTAGGTGAATGATCTAGTGAGAAGAAGAGTTAAAGTGAGTAGGTAAGATGAGATCTAGACCATTGATCACTTTTAATCTTACTCACATCCCATGAATCGCGCTTGATTGGGAGGGAATTAATCTGATACATCTCATCCTAATATCCATTCAAGGGTTGACATCCTTTCTTGAACACAAGTCTAAGTTATTCTAATGTTTTTAAAACATGATTTGTTTATTGTAAAATTTCTTTTATTTTATGACACTTTTTGTATATGACTATAAATTTAGTATTTGAATGTGACTACTTTTTGTCACCATAAATTTTCAAACGGTTTTTGTAAAAACATATTCTTAAATTTAGTTTTTTATAACAACAATTTTACAAGGGAAATTAATTAAAATACTCTAACTTCAAAATTGAGTTACACTTATACCCCATTTAAATATCTAGTCCAAGTATAAAAATGCAACATATTTTGATCTGATTCAGTTGTATTTTGGTCTAAATGTTCGTGCTTTGCAGGACAACCACACTTGGGACTTCATTACTCAACCATTTGATGTTCATGTCATACAGTCACATGCCTATATCATCACAAGTTTCATTCGAACGCCTCACTATAACATAACAGTACAAAGATAGACTTGTCATTAATGGCAAAGAACTTCATGTAGGATTGATTGTGAGGACACTTTCAACCCAATTGTGAAACCCTCCACCATATGCTCCATGTTGAGCTTAGTGGTATCATGATTTTGGCCCATTGAATGTTAAAAACACTTTCCTTCTCCAGGTTTGTGGTCCTGTTTATGCCCCACCATGTTTTTCGTCTTCCACAAATCATTATACGGTCTCAAACAAGTTACGTTTCATAGACCATATTGGGATTCAAGAATTGTTCGATCTAATCATTAATTATGTGGTTTGTAAACCATAAAAATCATGTTCTCAACGTCACAATTTATAACATATATATATAACACAAGAAACGTGCACGGGCTATAATCGAACCTATGTGATACTTTTTCTTGAGTTAAAGTATTTTTGCATTACGAACCTATTTTTCTTGATTTTGCATCACAAACCCTTCCTTCATAACTCCTCAATAGGTTGCTTTCATCCAATGAATTACAATGAGTTACATTACACTTGTTGAAAATAAAGTTTGAGTTACATTCGATTAGAGTTAGATGAAGAAAAAAATTACAATCGAAAACCAATAATGAAAAACACTACACACATGTATTTCAAATTACAACCGTTAATAGAAAATTTGTGACCATCAACCATTCAAACATAATCGACAAGTCAAGTAAATCAAAGTTTGAAAAATAAATAAAATGATTTTTGTTGAATATTATGCTCGAATGGTGTTCATGTGAACACGCTAATTATGATCAAGTCATAGGAGTGCCAAAATTCATAACCATGCTAGTCGTCGTTTCCAAAATGAAAAAAAAAAAAAAAAAAAAAAAAAGGTTAACGGTTACTACAGATAGTCAGATATGATGAAAATCGGTTGAAACCTTAACATCATTATTACCCAAGTAACCATAATTAATCGATTTAACCAATTATTAACTTGTGTGAGCATTTCAATGTATAGACCATGTTCCTTTGTCCTAGATGCGCCAATTTAACAAGAAACATGGTTTGTATTATTAAGACCCAAATCCACAAACAAATACTCTTTACTGTAAAGTCCTCGTACATGAGATGATACAATGATAAATGGTGCATGAATCGGTGTTTCCTTAAACAGACACCAAATCCCATAATGAGTGGTTCGATGTTGCAAGTTTCAATTATTCAAAAACAGGTATCTTGATTGATTTGGTGTAACAAGCAGATAGATTAAAAGCAAAAGAACTCTCTTGAGTCACAACAATTGGTCCAACTTTGTGGTTACTTTGCCTTAAAAAGAAAAGCAGGGATAAATATGTACAGAAACAAGTGATAGGCCTAAAAACATGCTCAAAAAGGTGTATCATCTCATCTCAATAACAGTGAGTGGTGTCTATCTTTGATCTTTTGGCATTTAGATATGTGTTTTGAAAGCTATTCGACCCATGTTAATAAAAGAGCAAACTACAATTTTGGCCCTTGTGGTTTATGCAAAAACTACCAACAATGTCATTGAACTTCAATAAGTATAATAATGGTCACTATGGTTTGCCATTTACTTTGAAAGTGGTCCCTCTGTTTAATGTTGATGAAAAATATTCCTGTAACTTGAGGGGCACTTTCAGTAAAAGACGAAACAAGTAAAAGGACAAAAATGCCCCCCGTAAATTTTAAAAAAGTTAAAACTTTCAAGGCAAAATGCAAACCACGGTGACCATTATTGTATTTTAGGGACGTTCTTCGTAGTTTTGCGTAAAACCACAGGGACCAAAATTGTAGTTTACTTCTTATAAAAAGTAGTAACTTTATGACCCTTTCCCATTCAAACCAAATAAGCAATGACACTGACATTTCCATTCTCATTTCCGAAACATAACCCAACAAACCCCTCACTGATTACACATTAAATCGAACCCTAAAAGACATGAAAAATTGTACTCTTTCGCATTACACTTAAATCCCAACTAGTTTGATCAAATCCATGAATATTTTATAACGTAGAAAAGAATAAGTAACCACATATTCTCTTATAGAAAATCCACGGTATCAAAATATTGCTTTTAACTTGGAGATAGAGATGAACAAACCGGGGTTGATCCTAACCATGCTTCATCTCTGTAAACCCAAGATTAGTTTGGTCAAAGCCGCTTGCAGGCGATCATCTTGAAGAGAGCAAGCTGATAAAAGTCAGTTGTAATGTATGCCATCTCTTATTAAAGTTGTAATTGAATTAAACTACTAAAGATTGGGTGCGGTGCACTTTAACCAAGGGTGTAGATACGCCTGTTTTGAATACTGAGTCGAGTCACAGGCTAGAAGCAAAGATGTTGCGCGTATCTGTGGCCATTCCATAGCTGTGGTTATTTAACAAGGTTTCAATGTGGTTGATTTCTTTTGGTAATGATCCCGTAAGAACCTGTTTAACCATACACATTCATAAATTGTCTGAATTGTTCTTATTAATGAATTACAATGTGCTAAAATAGAGTTTGTTGAAATTTTCATTGGAATTGGAAGGGTAATCAAGTTTAAAAACTTGGCAGAAATGTTATATATATACCTCGTAACCTGATTCTGTAATCAGGACTTCGTCCTCGATCCTGATCCCAATGCCTTGGTATCTGCATCAAACAATTCAATTGGATCAGTTGTTTTTTTGACAAGAATCGAGATCTCAACCACTTTCAGAAGCCAAGTGATAGATTTCACATCTTCAAAAACTTGCCTTCTTGAATCAAGGGGTTATTTAGGAGAAGAACCTTTAAAATGCATGAACTTGTGACATTCTTGTGTTAGGCAGAGGCATTCTTAAATTTATCAGAAGGCCATTTATTTTAAGCCAATCTGTCAGAAGGTTATTCTCGTAAATAGCCCTTGAATCAAGGAGGAGAACTTCCACTACAAAATCAGTGTACTTGCCTCTCTGCACAGTTGAAATCGGCTGGGATATAAATTCCTGGTTCAATTGTTATCACCTGCTCATAAAAGTAATAAAAGTTTGGTAAACAAACAAATAGTGTAGCAGCTACCAGAATCAAGAAACAATAAGAATAATGAGATCAGGTTCCAGTCAATCCCAAGGATCAACCAAAAAAACTCCAACAACAAGATACATGGAGGTCTTTGTCATTATTAGGGCTGTAAACGAACTGAACATTTAGCTAACCATTTATGAACCGTTAGGCGAGAAGTTCTTTTACTTGATAAATGAACAAACCCGAGCAAGATTTTTAATATAGAAAAACAATGATATTGTATATGTTGAGTTTCCATGAGTGATGAGGATTATGTTGATCTTTAAGGTGAAATAGAGTAATTTAGTTGTTACTTCCCGCTTTATATCTTTGTTGATGCATAATTCTTCTGTTTGGGACCCTCAAAACTCCTCATAATCGAAAAGAAGTTTGAATGTAATAGGACTTCATATTCTAGGGGAAGAGAAACATACATATATGCGTCTTCCAACACACATAAGCATATATACATACGTACCGTACGTACATATATGTATATACATATATTCATGCATGTATATGTTATGTATATGAACACATATATGTATTCATATATGTGTAGATGTGGCCGGGTGTATAACGATAGAGGTAGAATAAATAAACGGGTGTGCCAATTCATGTGAGAAGCCTTTCCCTCTCAATATTCATTTAGATTAAAAGCAAAGTGAAGTTGAATGATCAGAAGACAAAAACAAAAAGGGATTATACGAGGTCCAATAACATTTTGCATACAACTTTGATTTAATGACTTCAATGTGCAAACATTTTGCATACAAAAAGGGATTCCCCCATTAAAACAAAAAAGTTTAGTGTTTCCTATATAAAACATCCACAGATCAGGGGAACGAATATAGAAGTAAAAAAAGGAGGAAACAAGCAATAACCATAACAACAGTTTGCAACAAGAGAAAATAGGTACAACTGTAATAGTTAATAGAACATTTAAATACCTAAAAAGTAAAAGGTACAAAACTTGTTGAACTTGAGTATGCATAAATAATCTGGTCACAAAAGCAGATACAAAAAATTGAGGTTGGGTAGGTCAAAAAGAGCACCAGATTAGAAAACAACTTACAACACCTGGCTTTAAAGTGCGATCATAGCCGATCTTGGAACAATCATGCACGTCCATTCCCAGATAATGACCTGTATAATACAGAAAATAGAACATACTTGGTGTGAGAGAAAAAAATGTACGTCGTTTCTTATATTGGACCATTTTTTTAAGTATATAATCTTTATATACGGCAAAACTAGGACACGGGACCAATTTTTTAGTAACCTAGAATCATTAATGCTATAGGCATGGGATCATGTGAGAAGTGCTATTTTTGGTGAGAAGTGTGAGAAGTACTTTTAAACCGTTGATCACTTTTAACCAAATACCCTCCCATGAATTGCGGCTTAAAAGGAATTGATCCGGTGCATCTCATCCTAATGTTCGTCCATTTCTCATCCAACGGTTGATAACCACTTCTCACCAAATTTGGCACTTCTCACCGGAACCCAACCCTAATGCTATAAGCGGCCTATTAGTGTGACCTAGATGTAATTTTTTCCAAACGAAAATAGAATTGAAGGAATGACCTATGCTAGTTGGATTCAACTGGTGAAAGCTATGAAGCCGGTTGTCTTTCAAAATTCCAATCTCCTTCAAACCCCTAAAGAGTTTGTCAACCTACAAAACATGAGATGATAATAAATCAAAAAACCATTCTCTAGCCAACATATACCTCAAAGCTGATAGTCTTTACTGGAACAAGCCAATAACTCAATAAGATTTAAAAAGATAGAAAGTTATTAGCATGCCAATTAAAGGCAAAAGAATGACGGGAAATATTTTTTAATTACCTAAGATAAAAAAAAGTCATAAACAAAATTTGAATGTTTTAGCCATTCGCAGGTTATCTATGGCAAAGTCCAACGGTATTTTTATCTTCTTTGCATCGGTAGATGAAACAAACAATAGTTATGACCAAAGAATATCGATTTTTCATTGATCCGTGAACACCAAGGAAGACAAGAAACCAAAAACAGAAATGTGAACAAAATAATTCATACCGAGTAGTTGTGTATATGCTGGATGCTCGCACCAGGTTTGCAAAGTTCAATACATTCTTTGTTTGTCTCTACAATCAGATCATAGAGTTCTTTCTGAAATAAAAACATGATGCTATTAGCATAATATATAGCAGAGAAAAACAGAGTTGTTAAATCTTTTCAGCCTCCAGATCATATATAGAATATTAATTGGACAACTCAAACGACGCAACTACCGATTCTTCATAAATTATGTGAGCTAAATATAAGGAATATGATAAGAACTTAATTTACTAAATAATTAAAATAAAAGAAATGTAGAAGAAACAATAGTCGGAAGCTTGATTAACATGAAAAAGGATAGATAACTAGCTATTCGAGATGCTAGACTCTCCCAAGAACAAACTCAATATTTTTCTGCCTACCCTCCTCTCCCCTCTATTCCCTATTTATTAATAGCTATCACATAATCAATACCAATTAACCTTTCTAAAATATGCAACTTATTATTAATTGGGTTCTAAAATATGCAACTTATTAATTGGGCTTGGGCTTGGGCTAGGGTTAGTGCCTATCAAAATATCAACTAAAAAACCTGATAATATATGAACTTATACTTATCCTGCAACTCTATACTATAAGAAAACCCTATTACATGAAATAGGCGGTTAGGCTCCAAAATTGCAACCCCTAGCCCAACCATCATAAACAGCCGGTTAAGATTGTCCATGCGACAAGTGAGCCTATATAGTTAAAAATACTTGGGCGATGAGGTGCCCTCCTGGTTCTATAGACATGACTTGGCAGGACGGGCTACTGGGTGAGAATGAGTAGGCAGGTGAAATAATTGTGTAAGGTTTTAGTGTTTTAATTTGACATGGGGTAGTTTAGTAATTTACCAATCTTGCCCCACCTCCCTGATTTTTGTTCCACCTATTTTGGTGGGAAAGGAAAAAGGCTTTTTTGTCCCACTCAGTCCTGTCCTCTTAGTAGCTTAACGAGCTTAATGGGACTCCCAGCTTATTCGGTCAGCTATACATGACTGTTTGGTAGTGGTTTAAAGTTATAGAAAGTGGCTTATTAAGGCATTGTTTGCCAAAAAAAAGCTAGCTTTTTTTTGGTGTACATGTTTGGATGACCATAAGCTAGCTTTTTGAAACGCTACTTGGAGTAGCGTTTCAGTAGCTTTTTGTGAATATTCCAATATTGCCCCTTATTATTATTTACTAACTATTATTATTAATAAATATTAAATTTTTAAATTTAATTATAATTAATTAATAAATATTAATTAATATTAACTGAAAAATATTAAATTAAATTTTAATTATACATTGATATTAAATTTTAATTATTTAGTATTATTGCTGATCATATAAATTATTTTTATTTATTTATTAATATTAATGAATATATTTTAATTATCAATTAGTATTATTTTTTAATTATTATTTGATTATTTTCATATTGTATGTAACGGTTATTTAAAATCATAAGTTAATATTTTTTTTCTAAAACTTGTTTTAACAAATTCAAAATTTATAGTATATATGTAATAATAAACTTTAAATTTCTTTAAATTAACATATTATATTATTTAATTTTTCTTTATTACATTGGTTGTATTAATTAACATATTATATTGTTATAAATTTGTTTTAATTACATAATTAAAATTGTAATTGATAATTATTTGAAGATGCCCTTTTTGATCATTTTACATGCTTATAACTTATAAGCTACTTTTGTCAAACGTGACTTTTTCACCAGCTAGCTTATCAGCTAGTTTGCCAAACATAGCCTAAGTAAGCTTTTAGGGGGAGATTTATGTAGAAAGCCAAGTTTTTTCCAAACCTGTCCCTCCCGATTTAAAAACACGCTCCTTCCACCTATAGAAAACCCCTCTCAAACAAAAACCCTCGCAATCTATACAGACAGATTAAGCCAAAAAGCCCCTTACTGTCACACCAAACATGGACAACAGGTTTTTGTCTTGTTCCTTCCTGTCTCGCGTATCGAACGTACCCTAAGGAAACAAGTTAATCAAGTTGGAGTGTACATATCGAATATGCCTAAATTGTCACATACAAGATTAATTTATGATCTTTGGAAGGGTTCCTGAATATATTGGCTACTCGATCTATAAACTGTCACAAACAAGATTAATTACTATTGTTGTCTAATCGTTAGTTTTAATTCAGAAGGCCTAAAACACAGGTTTTTATGGCTCGCAAGTGAAAAAAAGCCCGACTTGTTAATAAAAAAAGACACAATTCCAATGACATTTGGACCTCTTGGACCATTTATAAGTTCATATTACAGATTCTCTTCTGCGATTCTCATGCTTTAGCTTTGGAATTCCACCTGCATCCAGCAGTACATACAGAATACTTAGCACCTACTATCTTGGTCTTTCCATGGTTCTTGGTCTCAATTTATTATGATGTTAGAAGCAGGTCTGATACTTCTTTTTCGAGGTAGCAAGTCTTGATTAGATATAAATCACGTTTCTTGATACATTTTACCTTATATAATACATATAGCTTAAGAACACTTGCACCTCTCTTTTGTTTAAACAACCTATTACCCAGAGAAATATAAATAAAAAATGCAACAAAACTACTCTAGCTCCTAACAGATATTAACAGATATTGCATAAAGGCAGAACATACATGAACATCGGAAAAGCTGCCACAGGGCGGCCAGGTACGTGTGAGGTCACTAACGTAGCCATGCAACTCGCACCCAACATCCATCAAAACAAGGTCTCCATCTTTGACCTGTCAATCAATATCTAAGTCAATGACAGAATGAAGGTTTCAAATACAAGCAATGGAACTAATTAAATCAGCTAAAACCAAGCTCACTTTCTGGTCATTTCGAGAATAATGAATAACACTACCATTAGGGCCACCACCAACTACAGGGTTGAACCTGGAAAACAGTAGTTAACTGTTAGACAATAAGCAACATCGTATGATGGAGTACGATTGAAAAAGAAGACGATTTCAGACAATGTCCAAAGACTATGTAATCCAAGCAAAAATTAGATCGGCTGCCAATACACATGTATTATTTTTTCGAGAAATGGTGTATGCATGTATATAGGATAGTCTAATTTATGAATCCCACAAGATAGATAGTGATTGCAAAAGACCTATATGCAAACTAAACATGTATGGCCCACTGACCCAAGTTAGGAGTTAAGAGACGAGACCACTTCATCTTAAGAATGTGTGTGGGATAGAGCTTCCACAAGTATTATCCATCCTGTGGGATTTGCCAAAGCAACTTTCCCTATATATGCACACATACACGCATATATACATACATATATATGAGTGTGTAAACAAATGAAGAAAAAAAACCCAAGTAATAAAAAACTTACGCCATTCTCTGGGCACCTCTCATTCTGCACTCATATTCAACCTTGGCTGATAAGATATTCTCATAAGGAGATATCTTGGAATGTAGCATAGTTTGTAAAAGAGCCTATCCAAGACATTAATATAAGTTGTTTAGTAACAAATATTGGCTTCACTGAAACCCATGATTACCATAAACTCAAAGTTACAAATAAATAATATAATACACTCATTCTCAAGTAATTGCAGGGAAAGCATGTCACTGATGTTAGGGAACAAAATGCATATATCTGTGATCACTGCCAGGTGAAATTTAAATGTTATGTTTAAGCCTAGTATCATTGCATGGTTAACAAATTTAAAAGATAAAAAGGAAATAATGTATTTGGATGTTTAGTTTAAACCTAGTATCATTGCATGGTTAACGAATTTAAAAGATAAAAGAAAATAATATGTATCTCGAAGTGACATCATGTAGCCACATTGTCGCAGTACTTGTGAGATGTGAGGTAAGACACTGTATAGTGAGTGTTTATATTGTACTTAACTCATTAATTGCTTTATGAACTTTATCACAAAGCCTCTGTGTTTTAAGTTCAAATGTGATAACAATGACCTATCCTCAGCCCCCCACAATTATAAGAATGGTTAATGATCTTGTTTGAGCTGCAAGGATTCGTTTTCTTCCGTCCATATAAAGGTACAACGGATACTGTTGGGACATTAAAAATGTCTGATCCAGTTCAGAATTAGGTCAGCCAGGTCTAGCAAAGTAAACAGGCACCCTGAACCCAGGAGTTTACAAAGCTAATTTATTGTTTGGATTTCTTTCCAATTTATTATAATTTTAACCATAGACATCGAGTATCTTCACCAAATATCAGTTTACAAGCTGCAAAATATCATGGATAAGAATAGAAAAATAATAACAAAAATAGGGGAATGAAATCTTAGAAGAAAATAAACACACTCAAAATAGTGAAAAATGACTGTGCGGGTTTGAAATACCTGGCAACCTATGGCAGCAGATTCTCTCATTAGATTAAGCTCAGCTGATGATTTTACCCATCGTGCTTCATGGGTACATAAGGAGAGATCATGTACTCTACCATTATAGGCAACTTTCTGGAACGCCTCCAAGTCTGTATAAGTTGGAATAGCTGTATTCACATTATGATATAACTTCGAACAACTTTTTATCATGTTTGGAAGAACCTGCAGTAAAAATTCAAGAGAAGTGAGTAAATGATGCTGAGCCAAAATGATTAATCATGGTAAAAAAAATTACACAGGGTAATCAATCAATGAAGGTATAGTTCTCCATTTTGGCAAAATGGACACAAATTGCAGTAGTAAGTTTCTACAGTAAATATTGCCAGAACAATTTTAGACCAACTTCAATATGCGAGTATTTACTAGTCTCTGGACTCTTATCATTAACCCAAAGCAATTGTCAGTACCCTGCCTCAGAAGCACACCAATTACAGGCTCCATGCAAAAGAGGCATACTACTTATTTATTATTATTAAGATATACATCCATGGTCACTGGTCTAAACATCGTTATGCGGAGCTAAACAGTTGAGTGGTCTCCCACTTAATTGAGCAAAAGCATAAGCTATTCGTTTAGATATGAAAATATCATATTTGTAGATTACGAAACATATAAGAATTAAAATTTTGATAGTAAACTATTTTGATACAATGACGTTTCTATATGACACAGTTTCATTGTTCAATCGATACAATTACTTGACAAAGACCGGAAAAGAGTCCCTCCAAGTTGAGAAAAAATCCATTGATTTCCGCAACCATCTCAAGTTGTGTCCCCAGTCGTGCTTTCCTCCACCATTGAAGCAAATTGAGGCTGCCGAAGGAGGATCAATTGTGAGGGAGTGGTCGAAGGAAGAAAAAGAGGTGATGCCATCAAGGCCTGAATCAGTAGATCTATTGTGGTCCAAGCCCAAGCAAATTATTTTAACTGGGCCAAAGCCTGTGTTTAATGTAACACGAACATTCAATTGTTTGACAGAGATATCATCGAAAACCGCCTCCCCCGCCGTTACCACCCCACCCCACCGCCACCATCACTGCAGTAACCGACACCCACTGACATCTCCGAGGTTATCACCCTTGCTGTCACCGGCATCTACACCACCAAGGGTCAAACATTCGACACTTCAGGAAGATTGTGGCCATCGCAACCGTCATTTGGAAAAATACCTCACATGGGAAACAATTGAGAAGACAACTCAAATTAGGGAGAGAAAATCAAGCGGCGAGGGAGGGTTCTTTTAGTCAGAAGGTTTATTTAAGTCAGAAGGTGGAGTTGCCAAAAAAATCAGAAAGAAAAGAAAAACCTGGAAGTGGGATTCTATTAAAAATCCATAGTGGATATTTTGGGAATTGGCAGAATAATATTGAAGCACATAGTGAAATTATTTGGATCTTTTAAAGGCCCACCGGTTGGAGTGGATTTAGAGATGCTTTTACAAAGGGACGGTCCTCTCTTCTTATTGTTATTAACAATAGTCGTGGCCCAAATGCAAAGTGGGAGTAATGGCTTTGATAAACTCATTAAGCCATTCAAAGCAGCTTTCAACAACAAATTTTCAGGCACATGACTCAGGGGTCTCTAATGCTGAAATTCTACCATTTTTTATTGAATTACTTATGGGAAAGGCGATACAATGGGATCAGATCATCTTTGCTCTATACATATCTACACATGCTGCCAAGCGTTTTCAAAGAAACATTGTTTGTAGTGTTGAAGGATATACAGTTACAGGTTCCAAACAAGTTGAAATAGGGACTAAATTGTTACAGGATCACTATGTGTTCCTCCTCCTTGATCATCATTGCCTCTGAAAATTTCCTTTGATAGGGCGCACGAAATGGGGGCAATGGAGCTCAATTGGGAGGATTGGACTTCAGTGGCTACTAGTTTGAGAGATGTTGTAACTGGACAGCAACAAATTCTTTATTTTTACTACCCACCTTGAGGACAAGGTGCTTCTTTGGGGCGGGGTAATGTTATGCATTGACCCAAGCCTAGGCCCATCAGTACCTTATAGATTCTATAAGAGGTTAGAAAGGGTGTTTTAGTATTTTTGGCGAATTAGTCTGTTAGCAGAAGGGGCCTTTAAGTCATATCAAGAATAATCTAGAATAATCCGGTTATGCTAATAGTATAAATTAGTGGGCCTGGTTGTAGGAGAGGCGTGCAAAAACTTAGTGATTTCTATATGGGAGAGTCCTAGCCTCTCGAATGCTACTTTGTTCTTAGTTTTCTTAAGCATTTTATAGTGTCCCTGTCACTTGGTTCTATTTCACTTGTTCAATAAAATTTGGTTCATAACAGAAACCCTCTACATAAAAATTCAAAAGATTAGAAGTCACCTCAGGAAGCTTGTCAAGCATCAAAACATTTTTTTGAACTCCCAACCAAAGCATATTTGGAGATTTTGTAGCAAAATAATGTTTCTTAGTAAGCCTAAGTGATCAACTTCATTTTCTTGATGAGTATCATGATGATAAATAGTTTTCAAGAGAACTTTTGAACTGAAAACGGTTTTTTTCTGTGAAATGTGGTTATTTGTGGAAAAGGTCAAATAGTCGTGGTGACAGAGTGTCAACAAATGTCTGGTGAGGCCTCACAATAACCAAGTTATATTACGTACGTGCATGCAATTTTGACCGCTAACCCTATGAACGTCGGCCAGGTACGCAAACTTCCGCCAACCCTCTCTAAACATTTTTTCTCCGGTGTAAATATCAATATAATGACTTAGTACTTCCTTGTAACCTAGTCCGAATTTATTGAGCTATAAAGCCTTGAAAACTCATCATCCCGCTTCTACGCTTACCTTTGATCACTTATACTTCAAATTGTATTTTAGAAATCAAGTGCCCCAATCTCTTGTATTTTTCTCATCCATAGTGTTATTGATCATAGGATTAATATTTATATTGTTTATTGGAGCACTTCTTGAATTGTTGCACTCATCCTCATTGTAAAAGCTTTATACTTTACCGTAAAAAGTAATTTCTAGTGAATTGCACTTGAGATCGGTCATGTAAGGGGCTGTTTGTTTACCTCTTAATAGTTCCATTAAGAGGCAACCTCTGAATCGCTAAGAGGTAAATCATGTTTGGCAAAAAAAATTGACTGCCTCTTAATGGTTCTAAAACCCTCTGAATGATTTAGCATCTTGAGCCTCCCTTAACCATTCAGCACCCTGATTTCATTCTAAACAATTACCAAACAACCATATTTCATTTTGCACTATATCATAAAAGCCTCTTAATCATTCTGGTCACTTAATCATTCTGCACCAAACCATTCAGCAACTGCCAAACAGCCCCTAAGTAGACTAAAGACAAAGGTGAACAACTCTAAAGTGTCATATTTGTATTTCTTTCTCACTATGTTTTACATTACGCAAATTATTGTTTAGTATTAATTGAGAACGACCAATTCACCTTCCCTCAAGGCCGTCTAACATTGATTGATGCAATACAATTTGGGCGAAAATAGAAAGAACAAGGTTTTAAAGGCTTCACACTAAAGAAATGCAAGGATCACTAAGTTTCCACCCAAGATAGACCTAAAGCATCTCATCTAAGATGATTGTTTCATATAATGAAGAAGATCGTAATCTTTATTCATCAATCTCGGAAATTACAACCAAGACATAATAGACTAAACCTATCTTAACACAAAAATTATTAATATCTGAAACATAATAGCAAGGAATGAAATAATAACAATCATCCTAATAATCATAGGATAAAATTAATTACCCTAATATACATTCTAGCACAAGTTCCTTTTAACCTAATAATGCATGTGATGCCTCATCATTTATGATAAAAAAAATAATGTGACAAACAATCAACATTTTAGAACCATTTGTGTTGTATTAGTTTCTTACCCAAGTCCTATCATTCAAAAAAGGCCTTTGGCCTAGCGGCACCTGAGTTACCGGTAAAAAGCCCAGTCTCCCAAGAGGTCTAGGGTTCAAACCTCACTAAAGATGAGGAGGGTGTGTGAAATCATTGCCATATATAAATATTATATATACTTCAAAAAAGGTCCTATCTTTCAACATTTTGTCCTTCACCAAGAGTAGTCCCTACTAGTACTTTGAAAAGGCAACAAGTCATAAATATAATTGATGCCACTAATAAAACTGAAAAAGAAAGTACTTATCAAGACTTTTAGGTTTTAGGTGTTATGCCTTTCACATACAATTGAACATAGCATGCTCTTATGACCTAGAGAAAAGATGTAGCATCCAAGCCCCAAGATAACACACCAATGCTTGAGAAAAACTTATCCAAAAATTAGCTTGCATATCCTGTGTTATTTTGGACCAGTGTTTCTATTCTAAATCTAAATACATATGCTTTCTTAAATTAACAAATCATTTCTTAAATTGATGTGTTGATGGTCTTGGTGATTTCAAGTGTATCCTTCTCTTTGGTGTGGGTCCTAAAATCTTAATATACTGCCTATATATTCACCATGAACATGAAATAACGCAACATTAGAGTGGACTGACCTTGTGTAATTTGCTGATAGGATAGGACTGATCAGCCTTGAAAAATTCTGTAGCAGCATCAGTCCCGGCTACCTGTCCTTGCCAAGTAACGTCCTATAATTCATTTCAGATATTATTAAGCCACTAAAGTGTTGTACTTTTTGGTATCAAATAGTTATTTAGTTGCAGAACTTTTGAATGGCAGCAAGAATCTCAGATACAGAAGACATGAAAATGCGAAAGCGAAGACAAGAAGGAAGTAGTAAAGACTCTATGAAAATGGAACATTTAGTGTTATATCACAAGTATTCAAGCATACTTGAGGGGTAGCTTCAGGCATGAACATGCACAAACCAAAGTCATGACCCAATACAGCTATCCCACCAGGCTGCTGGCATCCAGTAATATAAAGATAGTCAGCATCTTGGCGAAAATTGTAAGGTACAACATCAGTCATCATCTTTACAGGAGCAGCTGCAACAATTGCCACACTCTCTTCTGGAAGAAGTTCCAATAGTCTCTTCCTCCTGGATATATATTCATCGCAAGTGATTCCTGGTGTAATCTCACCTTCTTTTAGTAACTACCAATACCAACATACAAAATCCAAATTTAATGATGGCAATTATTGATTGCAAACAAAAATAAAATATAACATCAGTAGATGTGCAAGTGAATAACAAAAAGCCTTAGTAAAAGAAAAGAGATGACAAAGTATTCAGTCAAGATACCTGAGGATGAGTACTTGGTGTTGGCTGCCCAGCATCATAGCACTTGTTTGTAGAATAAAAATGTCGAAGTACTACCTACAAATATAATCCATACAATATAGACTTCAAAACTATCAATACGCAAACAACTTATAAGTTTTAAAACGAGCAGTTTCAGTTATCTATAATGACACAAACATGTGCAGTTTCACAACTCCTTGAAGCAGATTTCACAGCTAGTGTGGCATATCTATGAGCAAATTTTAACTATAAGTCTATAACCAAGATCACATGGTACTAAAACAGCAAAAGCCATTATATAACTTGAACAAGAACTTCTTATCAGTTATACCTTCAAAAAAATTTCCACAATGCACACTTGTTCTATTGATTTCCAAGGGAAATTTTGTAACTACTTCGAACTTTATAGCAGTAACTACAAATTAAAAAGTATTTGTGTCAAATGTATAGCAAATTCCACTTCAAATACAAGATTTGAGTTTACTGCATACTACATCCTCATAATTTAAAACCCACTGTTCTTTTCTCAACAATCAACATACAGTACTCCTAAGTCCTGACCAAAAATTGCAACAATTTTCCTTTTGGGCATTGGCATTCCCAACATTTCATTTTCTTTATAAATTTTCTAGCAGCAACAACATCAAAAGCCAATAACAGATCATCTACAAATAAAATGAAAAACAATTGACAAAACAGTAACACAGCAACAAAGATGAAATATATCAACGATCATATATGATTAGGAACAAGCAAAATTGTAAGGTTTCGAAAAGGTACGAACTTGATGGACTGTTTTGAATGAAGACCTATTGGTGGTCAGTTTTCTGTGAAGATATTGCATTCTGCAACTTCCTGCCCTTCACGTGTGTTCTTCACTATAAACGAAAGTAATAGAAATAATGCATAAACAAATTCTATCGAAATCGAGAGAATAACTCCTCCTCGTCGCCGGCACCTGAGTTTAGGGTTTTAGGCCTAAATGTTAAAAGGGGAAAACCTCTGTCCATGTTTTCCCGGGTAAGTTTTACTACAAGCCCTCGGAGATTTTCTTTACTTCCATTGTCCCCCAAACGGTTGTGTATTTTACAAACTCTCCACCAAAATTAAAGAGTAAATCACATGATTGGTCCTTTTTCATTAAGAGGGTATTTTAGTCATTTTATTATTTTTTAACTTTCTATAAAAAAAACTTATTTTTTTAAAAATCATAGGGACCAAGAATGCAACACAATCATCTCTTGCCACCTACCATCACCCACTATTACACCACCCCCACCCGTCACTGGTTTCCCTCCCCTGCCCTGATCCTTCGTCGGCCCCATCGCTACCCCCCCCCCCTTCTCCCATAGAAACCATGATGGCATGATCTGCAGCCTTCTTCCCACACACCATCAACAATTACAACCACCACCAAATTCAGAAAAAAAATACAATAAAGTTCAATACCCACCATTAATCATTACAATCACCACCAACTACCACCAAATTCCAAAAAAATAGAAGTTCAATAACGTTAACAAACAACCACTAACATAAGACTTATACAAGAGTTTTATATAAATTCATTCAAAAAGGTGTGATGCAAACCATAAAACAAAAGCCTAAATCAAGCTCTATAATCAAAATCTCAAAGAAACCCCCAATCAAAAATGTAAATCAAAACCGAAATAAACCCAAAATCAACCCCTAAAATTAAAAAAAAATTATAGAATACGGGCTAGTCTAGATGTAACACCTCGAACTTCCATTATTTTTATATTTAAATATGAATGGGGTCGATTTGTATTTTAGTCTAAGTTTTGGACTTTTCGTAAAATGTAAAATTCAAAGGGGTTGAAATTTAAATTGACCAAAGTCTAAGTTAATATTGAAAATTGGAACTTGAGGGTTTGTTTGGTTATTTCTGAAAGATTGAGTATACTTAAAAAAGAAGGTTAGCTAAATTGAAAAATATCTCAATTTCTTGACTTGGAGTCGGTTAGCAGAGAGAGAGAGAAGGAAGAACCAAACTTTTGATCTTCAATTGGTAAGAAATACAATGGATTTCTGCAAATTGATTTCAGTTTGGAGATAGTATTTACAAACTAATCTATTTCCCAACTAGGTACAGTTTTGTTGGAATATTCAGGTTTGATTTTGGATTGTTGCAGAAGAAGTGGGTCGAAGTTCATACAGGTGAGTTCATCCTCTCTTTTTGTTTAAATCAATGTTTTCTTTCAAATTAAGCAGTAGGATACTGGTATTAACTATATTGGGACTGAATGGATGCGTGCAAATTAAGCTGGGTGGAACAAATAGTGGTCTGGGTTGGAATTTTGGTGTACAGGACGAAGTTACCGGATGTTTTGATAAATGTCCGGTAATTCCTTATTAGTGGTGTCCGGTAGTGAAGATATCCGGTAAGTATCTAAGTTTCCGAATAAAATAGATATCGGATGGTATCCGGATTACTTTGGTTTTCGGATGTCATCCGGATTGTATATGTTTCCGGTAACATCCGGATAGGCATAATGTTCGATAAGTTATGATGTCCGGATAGGTTTAGTGTCCGGTAAATTGTGATGTCCGGATAGTTGTGGTGTCCGGAAACCTCTGATGTTCGGTAAGTTCTGATGTCCGGATATTTCTGATGTTCCGGATTTGTATGAGCTTCCGGATATAGTGTCTGGATATGTTATCTGGTTAAGTTTTCTAAAAAACACCCGGGGGCGCTGCCCCCAGACTCCGCAAGGGCGTTGCCCCTTGACCCCATCCGCTAACAGGGTAGCGGAACCCCCGTGCTAATTGCCGAAGGGGGACATTTGAGGACAAAGGATACGATAGGTTATCTAGTACTCTTAGCGTTGAGAATATGATACGAGATGTTGCATGTTTATGTTGTTATGCATATACGCTAGTAAGTGTAATGGATCCATAGGCACTGACATTATTTGTAACGCGGAATAGGCATAAAGTAAATTGTAATTCCCGTTGACCTGAAATGAGGAATAGGCATAAAGTAACTTGTAATTCCATTTCGTAAGGTGATGTGAAATGTGGAATAGGCATAAAGTAAATTGTAATTCCCATTTCGTATTGTGAGGAGAAATCTTGGAATAGGCATAAAGTAAATTGTAATTCCTGATTTCTATGGGAAGGTAAGAGATAGGCATAAAGTAAATTGTAATCTCTACTTACACTTCAAGAAATAGGCATAAAGTAAATTGTAATTTCTTAGACATGAGCTACGATCTTGAATCTGTAATGATTCATAGTAGGCTCTCGAACGTGATGATATGACTTACTGACGGTTAGTCATATTCATGAGATCGGGTATGTTCCCGTCATCGCAAGATGAGTATGTGTACGGTAAGAATGGTGGTAAACCAGGTTTGTTTATATGCTTTGTTTACATTGGTTTCCAAAGCTTATAAGTTTTAATTTGAAATTGGATGTTCTCACTAGGCGTAAGCCTAATCGTTTCAAATTAAATTTTCTTACCAGATACTAGCTCGGGACGGGATAAACAGGGATGAGTGTCGAGAAGTCCCAGAGTTACGCTTTTGGAGCAAGATTGGAGAATTTAGTAGAACAAGGATTATTTTGGAGATATCATAGACAACCAGTCTAATTTGATATTATTAGTTATGATTTAGATTAGTTGGTTGTTTACAATAGATCAGTTGTATATATATAAACCTTGTCTCTAATCCTCCATTTTTGTATGAAAGTTTTGGAAGAGATTGTTATGAACCTTGTTTTACGAAGGTTTTAATTTATTGTGGTTTTAGGGTGTTTCACTAGAGGAACAGATTGGTTTTTGTGTTATGAGAAAACAATATCTTCAAACTGGGGTTCTCTTTGTCTCGATTCGAACTCCCATTGCGGTTTCAAATTCGACCTTCAGAGCTGGAAAGAGGGTTTTATACTTCAAGCCTGAAATTTTTCTTCAGATCTCGATATACTTCTCCTTGTTAGCCTTCGTTCTTAAAAATCAGAGTACACGGAGGACGTCGGAGGAGATTGGAGACGAGAGCAGTGGTTGGAGTTGACACTAGTAGGGACTGTCGCTTAAAGTTGAGACTGGGGGGACGATATTTCATCGACAAGTGGGAGGATGTGACGGTAATGGGAGCTATGGTGTAAGGGATACTTTGTGTTGTGGTTTCACCGGCGGAAAGGGGAAGGGTCACCACCGGAGATGGAGGAGGCGGCGGTGAGAGCTGGTAAGATTGCAAATCAAGTTTGTATCGAAAAGGTTGATATATATTTATATTTTAAATTTATGTTTTGTAATTGTTGGGTCACCAAAGATTTGAAGATGACCTCCCGATTATCTCATTATCATTATTGTACTTTAGAATAATATCTTGGTTCTTTGTAATAGCTTAGTCAAATTTTCAATGTTCGGTGAAGTCGAAGATCAACCGAAATCAACCAAAAGTGATTCTACCATTGCAGAATGAAGATGAGCCTCTCACAATACTAAGTTGTTACCACCGAATTTCCACTTTGGAAAATCGATAAGTATCTTGCCGATTTTCTAAAGCTGAGAATTGGCAATCATCTTGCTGATCCTCTTCATGGAATTCGGTGATGATCTCACTGAATCTTTTCTTGCAGGTTCGGTGAGATTCTCCCAAGATGTTTGCAGAGAAGATCATTTAATTGAGAGACAATATCTAATGTCTGAGAAAAAGGCTTATTTGTCTTTATTCCCATTTTAGATAATTTCTTCCTAGTACTGAGAAAAAGATGGAAATGATATTTCAACTTTTCAGAGTCAACACCTATCATAGAATTACAAAGTGACAAGTGTCATATGCATTAAATGCTACTAGTACTATTTAAAGGTTGAAGACTTCTCCATGCAAAGTGAACATTCTTGAAGATTTCTCTGTGCTCAAGATAATCTGCATTCTCTCCTTGTGAACTTAATAGCCTTGAATCTCTGTGTTTTTTAAAGTTGTGTAGTTTTCTGTTTTACTTAGTGAAGATTGTTAGAATAGATTTCATATGTTCTCTCCGCAACAATCTAAAGTTTTCTAAGTGTAATCTTGATTTTATAAATCAATAAAGAATTAAATTAAGTGAAAATTTTGTGTATTGTATTCAACCCCCCCCCCCTTTCTACAATACATGTTCTTGTTTATTTAAGCCATCTGGGACTAACAAGTGGTATCGGAGCAGGAAAGTTTAAATTCAATAAATTTGATCTGCAATGGCTACATCCTCCTCAAACAATGAAGCTTCTTCCCAAAACAGTTTTTTCTAAAAATGGCTCTATTGCTAAACCTCTTAAGTTTAATCCAAATAACTTCTCTTTGTGGAAAAGTCGAATGATGTTTTTCATGGAATGGGTGGATAGCATATATCCCACCATTCTCAGCGAGGGACCCATTGTCCCTAGAGTTTGGGCTCACTATGAAACTCAAAAATCTGGTAAAGAAAGTGCGGCTCAAAATAATTCTGATGATTCCTTTGATGAAGAAAAATATGCTGCCACCGATCGTTATATTCTTAAGAATCCCAAGAAACATATTGATGAAGAAAAACGTCTTGTGTCTCTAGATTCTAAAGTCAGAGCTATCATTGCACTTTCCCTTCCTGGTGAAGTCTATCACTCTTTAGTGGACTTCTCTACAGCTAAAGAAATGTGGTCTACTCTATGTGTCTTGTACGAAGGTACGAAAGAGGTTAAGAAAAGCAAGAAAATTGCTCTTATCAGAAAGTACGAACCTTTTACTCGTGAAAAAGGAGAGTCTCTCTCCAACTACTATAACCGCTGTAATAGTCTTCTTAATGATTTAAAGCTGTTAGGTAGTGTGTATGACAATGGGGAAGTCCTATGTAAATTTATGGACTGTCTCCTTGACTTCTGGAAAAACATATGTACTTGCATAAAGACAACCAAGGATCTTGAATACATGCCTCTTAATGTACTTTGTGAAACTTTGTTCAACTATGAACAAACAAAGATTCGAAGGAAGTCCATCATAAAAGAGATAAAAGGCTCCTTTGTAGCCCTTATCAGTGATACTTCCAAGAAAACTTTGTGTGTGCCCAAAATCACTTACCCTTCATCAGAATCTGATCACGATAGTCAAAAGGAATATACTCACCAAATGGATGCATATCTAAGTGATGTCGATGATGAAGGCGAGGAAACCTCAGTTGAACAAATAACTGATGAAATGGCCATGATTGTTGGGTACAAAAATAAATCTCGATTTTCTGGAAAATCTAAATTTGTCAGAAACCCCTCTTCTCTTTCCAAGAATTCCTCAATTGAAAAATTAAATGAGGAGTGCTACAATTATGGTAGGAAGGGTTATTTTTCTTCTGAATGTAGAAGCAAGCCTGTTGAAAGAACTAAGACCACTTCCTCTGACCTATTCCCTTCTAGAAATGAGAAATCCAGAAATAACTTTTCAAAACAGTCTTTTCTTAGAAAAAGCAATTAGACTTCTTCCTTAGAAAATACGGCCCATGCTGAAAAGTACAAAGCCAAATACAAAAGGAAAAAGGAAAGAAATGAAGGACTTCTCCGAAAAGGAAAAGGACTTATTGCTGAAACTCATGATTGGGTAGATGAGCCTACTTCTGAAAGTGACAAGGATTCTCCAAACATATGTTTCATGGCAAAAATAGATGAAGTTGAAGATTCTGAAAAAGTTGCCACATCTACTCTTTAGTTTCAACTGAGTGCTCCTCATCCTCTCCTCAGATACATCCCTTCAATTTCATGTCTGAATCTGAAAAGATTGAAGCCTATGACTCTTTGACCATTGGCTTTTATAATGTTAAAGATGCAAAGAAAAAGGCCACTGCTAAAATAAAATCTTTCTCCTCATAACTTCAAATTTCTCTTTCTCAACTAAAACACTTTGACAAAATCAAGGTTGAGCTAGAGGATTTGAAAACCATAAATCACATAATTGCTAAAGAGAAAAACAAAATTTTTAAACGACTTAAAAATGAGCAAGAGATAGTGAGAAAATGGACCAGCTCCACAAAGAATCTTGAGAAAATCTTTCAAGATCAGATATCCTGTGATGACAAAACTGGTCTAGGTTTTGGAAAGATGAAAATTGATCAATCTTCAAAAGCTCATGCTTCCTCTTCTTGTGCGCTGCCCATTTTCTATGAAACCTCTGAATCTAGTTCAATTGGCTTTGTGTACATGAATTCTACTGATTTGTCTGAAGCCTTAAAATTCGGCATGTTCATAAAGGTCAAAGATCCCATTTCCATTCCATATGAAGAGGCTCAAGATTCCAATGATCCTCCCAAACCTATTCACGACCTTCTGAAAATCTTAACTTTAGATGAAGCATCTTCCTCCAAACCCATGTCTTCTAAAGTTTCCAAAAGAAATCTTTCAAACTCAAATAAAAGATTTTATGTCTCTAAAAAGGGCAATGTTGTAGCTGCCGATTTTTCTTTAAAAAGAAAATCCTCAGATCTTTCGCAAACCTCCTTTGAGAGTACTCCCACCAATTTTGTCCCAAGAGATGTAAATATCAAATTCTCTCATCAAAAGGAAAAGACTTCCTTCCCTATCAATTCTGAAAAAGGGATCTTAGATTTTGCTCCTTAAATGTCCAGCGTTACCTCAAAATCCATAAAAACAAATCTTATAGGCAAAAACAAAGAAAAAGGCCAAAGCTCTAAAACTATTTTTATATATAGAAAATGCTACAACTGTGGAGATACCTTCCATCTTGCAAAGGACTGTCCTAAGGATAGAATTGACCGAACTAACTCTAAGGATTTATTTTCTTCTTACCAAAAAGGACCCACTACCAAATGGGTACCAAGAAACTGATTTCTCTGTGACTGCAGGTTCATGAGCATCATCAAATATGGTATTTGGATAGTGAATGTTCACGTCACATGACTGGAAACATATCTTTTCTCGTAAACTATGTGTCTGAAAAGGGTCCGTTAGTAACGTTCGGCGATAATTCTAGAGGTTATACTAAGGGATATGGAACTCTCACAAATGGGTCTGTTACTTTCAACAAAGTAGCATTTGTTGAAGGACTGGTGCATAATCTTCTAAGTATAAGTCAGCTATGTGATCTGGGTTACAAAGTTATCTTTGAACTTTGTATTTGTACCATTGTTGATAAAAACATGCAAGTTGTACTGTCTAGGAAAAGAAAAGAAAACATCTTAGTCATTGACATGAGACAAAATCACAGTACAACCAATGTTTGCTTTGTGTCTGATGATGCAGCTAAAAGAAACTGGTTGTGGCATAAACGTCTGTCTCACCTGAATTTCAAAACATTGAATATTCTCTCCAACAAAGATTTGGTAACTGGCATGCCAAAACTGAACTTTGTGAAAGAAAAGTTGTGCGCTGCCTGTGAGAAAGGAAAACTCACCAAATCTTCATTCAAATCCAAGAAATGTTTTTCCATCACTCTTCCTCCTCAAATGTTACATATGGATCTATGTGGGCCAGTAAGTACTCCCAGACTGGGAGGAAAAAGGTACATTCTTGTTATTGTTAATGAATTCACAAGATATACTTGGGTGTATTTTCTCAGGTACAAAAGTGATTCCACTGAAGAAATCATCAAATTCATCAAGAAATGTGAAGTTCTGAATGGGCAGCTAGTCAGATCCGTAAGAAGTGACAATGACACTGAATTCAAAAATAGTGCCTTAGAAGACTTCTTTGATGACAAAGGAATTTCCCAAAATTTCTCAGCAGTCAGAATTCCTCAACAAAATGGAGTAGTTGAAAGAAAGAACAGAACCCTGTGTGAAGCTGCCAGATCAATGCTAAGTGAATCAAATCTACCTACCTATTTTTAGGCAGAAGCAATTAATATTGCTTGCTTTACTCAAAATAGGTCGGTGGTTGTAAAAAGACATGGCAAAACTCTGTTAGGACCATAAATGTCCTACATATTATAAAGATATATAAAGAATTATATAGACTTTAATTAGTTTAATTATTATTGTAAAAGCCATAATTATGTTAATTGGACTTAGTTTAGCCTAATGGGCTTGGGCCTTGTTTGTCTAAGGCCTAAGTATATAAGGTTTAGTATTAACCTAGTTTTAGGCTAGAGAGCTTATTGTTTAACAATCGTTCCCTACGTTTAATTGTAATACTCTCTGAACGATTGATACTTTGAATGAATACGAGATGGATGACAACTTGAAATCAACAATTGTTCTTGTTATTGATTATTTATTTTATTGTTACCTGATAAAACTGGGATCTACACGTGGTATCAGAGCCGAATCGGTGATTTGAAGAAAAAGAAAAGAAGCCAATCGAAAGCAAGAAAAAGCAAGAAATTTTCATATTCAATTTTTATGGAAAACGCAACTGTGCCGTTTTGTCTATTCCCGGAGTTTGAACCGTCGGATCGTCACGATTTTTGGACAGTAGCTTCACGACATCTTGGTCTACATTCTGAACGGTGGGATTAATCGTTTGCGGTCTAGAGGCACCTGTTTTATTTTCGACATAGTGCAGTTTTTGTGGGTAAATCGATCATCAATCGGGTTTGCAAAGTTCTTTCGTTGATTTAATAATTCGTTTGTTAATTCTCGATTGTTTAATCGTTTTTAATCTGGTATTTATCTCCGTTAATATCAATTCTCAAAGGTATCAATTTTTCAATTTAAAAATCAGTTCTTTATTTTTTTGTGGTGATTATTGAAAAATAGGATATATTTTGCTTAGAAATCGATTTGGGTATGTTTGTTTTTATGTTTTGGTTGATTTCTAACATTTCAGGAGTGAAATCAAGCAACCCTAGTCTAGCGAAGATCCGAATTGCAAGCACAACCGTCGTATCCGGAAGTTCCTAATTTTTTCAGGTAAGTTTCCTATTTCTCACCACTATCCGGACAAATCCATCCGGATTGTTTCTGGTTCCCGGATAAAATTTCTCCCGGACACCCAATTTTTCCCGGATAAAACAAAGGTTCCCGGACAAAAAGTGTGTCTTCTCAGACAAACTAAGTTCCCTGGTAAGTCAATTGCTCACCTTTCCGGATGAAAGTTATTTGGTTCCCGGATCCAGTAGTTACCGGATGAATACCGTACACTCACATCTGACACTCATTCATTCATTTAACATTAGCCATACATCTTTGACCTCTTTGCATAATAGTTTGACTATTTTTTAAGGGATAATTTGTGCCTCGTGCATGATACCATTTACATACATGCATGAATACTAGTTTGACTATTTTCTTCTTCTCTCATCATCCATCCATACATCACATATATTCTGTTTTAACTTCCTTCCATCACATAAATTCATCACTTTTGTTCATCCTCCATGCATACACAACCATAGATAAATCGCTACATGTTGTCAATTTAATTGATCCATTGGTGAATACATCTCATCCGGATTTATTTTCATTCAGAAAGTAATATCGTCCGGAAAACGCTTTTTATCCGGTAATCTCATCCGGTAAGTGTTCTTTTGTTACAGAAACTCAATCATCCGGTAAGTTTTGATTGGTAAGATTTGATCGATTAACCCGTTTGACCGTGAAACGTTTTGAGCAACATATATATATATATATATATATATATATATAGAGAGAGAGAGAGAGAGAGAGAGAGAGAGAGATAGAGGGAGGATAATTTGAAACCCTCCAAAAGGTTGAAACCAATGAAACTCACTTCATCACCATTGATCTAAAAATTTAACGGTTGAGATCAAGTGAGAGATAATGCACGATCCACTAACCTTAATTTTAGGAGATTATTTGTTTAATCTCAACCGTTAATTTTTAGATCAATGGTGATGAAGTGGGTTTCATTGGTTTCAACCTTTTGGAGGGTTTCAAATTAGTCTTCCCCGAGATATATATATATATCGTGCTAAATCATCGGGTTGGTCGTTCATCGCACGGATTTGATCGGTACCCGATTTACCGAACGTCTCGTGATTGAGTCTTACGAAAGTTGCGATTTTTCTTAACAATCGATTTGCAATTTTTTGTGAGGTTTGGAGAAGTTTTTAGCAACGAGTTGCATGAGTTTGCATGGTTCATGATTTTTTTTGTTTTAGTAACGGTTTGAGATTATTTGTGACGATTTGCAATTATTAGCGACTATTATCATTTTATGTGATTTTAGTTGACGTCTTTGATCTAACTTGGTATGTTTATCTTACAGGCTTTATTCTCGAAGTTTGATTTTGTTCGTTCCGGTTAACTAATCAGATTTTAAATTGTGAAAACAAATTTATTTTGTAGATTTGTTTTTCTGATTTAATTTTGATTTTCTTTCGCAATTTTTGATTCTTCAAAACAACACCGATTAACGATCATAATTTTTCAGGTAACAATGTCTTATTCATCTCAGTCTGAAGCAACTTGTCAGGTATGTCTACCAACTCATAGTGCTTTAATCGATCAAATTCAACTGCTTGGTCAAAAGGTAGAGTCATATATGTTTACCTCTAATGAACAACTGCTTGAAATTAAAACGCTAAAAGAAAAGTTAGAGGTTCAAACAAAGATCACATAAAAGCTTAAGTCTGACAACACCTACTTAAAGGAAAAGTGTGCAAATCTTTCGATAGCACCAAAAGATCTTCGAGCTAAGATATCCGAACTGACTTTAAAACTTGATCAATGTGAGAATGAGAAAGCAGAGATTGTCTATCAATGCTCCTCTCTCCAAATCAAACACAAGGAGTTTGTTTCTAAAATAACAGATCTTGAAACCAAACTCCACAAAAGAGGTCAAACAGACCAGACCATTCACATGAACAAACCCAAAGAATTCACATACTTCAACAAGGAATGGGGAATCGGATACGATAACCCTCAGTACTTGAAAAAGGGTATATCCAAAAGACCGACACCTTATCACTTTGGTTGTCTCGGTATAGATAAGAAGTATCCTGAATACAAAATCAAATGGACTGTTCCTCTTGAACCGGAGAAAGAAGAGAAAATTAAGGAATACAAGCGCAAACATACCACCAAAATGCAACTTCCTTTTTGCTACGAGCCTATGAACTACTCGTACAAGAAAAATCCAAGGAAATACCTCTCGAATGACTACTTTGACGGCTATAAAGTCGTGACGCCCAATGATTCCTCCAAAAAGGATGAGGCCAGAGCACCTTAACCCAAAACTAGGACGAACGTGTTCAAACTCTATGTCCCTCCTTTCATTTTGGAAGCAAAAATAGTCGAGTTAGAGGAGTCACTCGAGAAGGAAAGATCCATTTTTCAAAAGGAAAAGCAAGCGCTTATCACAGAACTTGAGGCTCTTAAATCCGTAAAAACCGAATCTGTGTCGGATGAAGGACAGGAAATCCTTCAGAATGAAATCAATCGACTCACATCAAAACTGTCTACTTTGGCAACAGAGGCGATAAAGGAGCATGTGAGAAATGGTCAACTACAAGAGAAGATTGACCTACTCCAAGAAGAAAAGACGATTTCACCCGAACCTTCCTCGGACTCGTTTGACACATCTTCGTGCAAATCTTTCATTGGGAAAACATCCTCTTTAAACGATAAAGAGTCACAAGATGATTGTGTCAAAAAGAATCTGAACTTTGATTTTTTCTTAGCTTCCGCACCAGATTCACCTAAACACACCGACACAAAGTGTTCCTCACCTCCCTCGACCAATCCTAGTCCATCGATTCCGGATATCGATTTTTCTAAATTCATGAATTCCGAGGGTAGTTCAAATGAATAGTTTGAATCATTTCCATTTGACAAACCTCTTCCAAGTCACACCGACTTTATGTCAAAAGCAGTAAATCGCCCGGTCAATTTTCAAAAAGGCGAATGTTCTTCAAAACCAAAGACCCCGACTGTGAATAAGGTTTCTAAAACTGATTCTCGTTTTCAAAAACAATCACAGCCGAGGGAAAAGACCGGTCTCAAATGATAGACATCCTTCCTACTCAAACTCTACCGATCATAATTTTAAAGATATTTCAAATAATAATGGTCGGAGAAAGAGGTTCAAACAAGTTTGTGTGGTGAAAAAGTCATATGAAAGCAAAGAGAACACAAATTCATTTAAGCCAGTTTCGCATGTTAGGACATACAATCAAAATCATGATGCTTTTAATTCTCGAACTTCTGCTGAACAATGTGTGAAGTTTCCTTTAAAACTTTATTCAATTCAACAGTTGCTTCAACTCTCGCATGATTGTATTTGTTGTTCTACATGTGGTTTGAATAATTTTGTTGATCGAAAATATGCATCTCATTGGTACGGTACTTATAGTATCCCCGATCCTCACTACAATAGGGCATCTAACCGTCAAGGATCCATCAATGGATAGATACCGAAATCCTTCTAATTTATTTTGCAGGAACGTCATGTGCACTTAGTTCAAAACATTCTTTTCACATGACTGCATTCGAAAGTTATGCCACATTTGAGGGGGAGTACTATTCTATGAAAGGTAAGTGAACTTCAACTGAATTCAAAGACCATGGTATGTCATTCTGAATAACTTACTTGTGTTTGTTATTCTCCAATTCTAATCTCCATGATTGCCACGTCCAGTATTTTCTTGA
Organism: Saussurea involucrata; assembly: GCA_033807775.1. Taxonomy (NCBI): domain Eukaryota; kingdom Viridiplantae; phylum Streptophyta; class Magnoliopsida; order Asterales; family Asteraceae; genus Saussurea; species Saussurea involucrata. The sequence continues at coordinate 54,741,452 of CM066314.1, read as the reverse complement.
CTTAGTTATTTCCATGTCTCTCATATGTTTGTTGATTTATCGATGGAAATACACTCGTTTGAATTCCTAGTTGTTTTCCAAGATCGCTATTTCTTGTAAATGATTCAATTCTTTTCTGATATGTTAATTGTGACTTGTTCTTCACAATTAAACTTTCTAATCATTGTTTCATTTTTAAACATAATGTGCTTACTGAGTCATTCTGTTTAGCGATAGTTCTTGTTTCTTGAAATTCCATATTTCAAATGATTTCTATGACTTCTGATCATCTCAGATCAGGACTCGTTCTTAAATGCACTGACTTCTAAACATTTCAGTTTAGAACTCGTATTTCACTGTCTACTAAACTGCTATACTCGTTGCATGGAATGAGTGTTAGGAATTACATCGTTTCTATGGTTTATCCAGAACCGGAAGGACCTACCCAAGAAACACACCCATTTATAGATAACAATGAGGGGTCTAGATTAATAGATGAGTTCGGAGTGAAAAGAAAAATGGTGAGGATGTGACAGGACTTAAAAGAATATATTGGTCCTTACCAAACCGAGTCAGTTATCCGGGTAACCACACAATCTATTCATTCTCATTCTTTGGAGATGAATATTGAAACAGACATGAACCTAGTGTCGATAACTTGTGTCACCCCACCTAGCCACTCAAGTGTCTCACAACAGATGCTTGTTTCATATATTCATGGAGAATTAGCACATAATCTATCTATTCCTCACTCGGAGGTCTTAGATATTGAAAAAGAAGACATCAGCTCCGGTATCCGAACTTCATATTCTAATCACTGTGTCAATTGATTTTTAACTTGCGTCCCATGTTAAATCAATATTTTGAGCCAAACAGATAGAATTTATTTTCTTTCACACATGCACGAGTTTTTGTGATTCCACTCGCATATCTTCGTGATATTGTCGGAACAGTTTGAGAAGTATTTTTTAAAATTTTACTTCTGTGATAACTGGAAGTCCTATCAGAGATACCCCATTGCCAACTCTGAACATAGGCCACACAATTATTTTAATTGTTGTGATAACAGTTACTATTGTGTTTCTGTGTTAGATATTGACCCCATTCTGGTTACTTAATGTTTTGATCTGGATTTTTGCTACTTGTCACTATTGTCTTTGAACGTACATGATGCTCCGGATGCTCCTACTCATCATGAGGGGGAGAAATGGCACAAATTCAAAGACACGAATTATCAAGTTGAGGGGGAGTTAGCAAAAATTGAGGGGGAGTAACTGTTGATTGATCAGTTCCAAGATTTTATCAATTCCGAAAAGAGTTCAAAGTGCATACAAGTGATCAATTCTTCTCATCCTTCATCAAGTGGTGTTCGCTACAATTTATTATTTCCTCCATTGAGCATACTGGTTCTACAAGTTCTTAAAGCTGAAGCTGAAAGCAAATTCAACCCGCGGTTCAAAGACAAATTCTTCACAGCAGATGTATTGTGAAATGTCACCAAATCTGGTGATAAAGTTGAAGATATGAAGATAAGAGCTTAATTCAAGGGGGAGCCCTGAAATACGTGAAGACAAGCAACACCAAAGTGTTTCAAAGTTTCTAAAGGAAGAGAAGTTCAAGACCTGAAGGTTTCAAGACCGATTTTTTATATATCTTTAGGGGGAGATTGTTAGGACCATAAATGTCCTACATATTAGAAAGATATATAAAGAATTATATAGACTTTAATTAGTTTAATTATTATTGTAAAAGCCATTATATATGTTAATTGGGCTTAGTTTAGCCTAATGGGCTTGGGCCTTGTTTGTCTAAGGCCTAAGTATATAAGGTTTAGTATTAACCTAGTTTTAGGCTAGAGAGCTTATTGTTTAACAATCGTTCCCTACGTTGAATTGTAATACTCTCTGAACGATTGATACTTTGAATGAATACGAGATAGATGACAACTTGAAATCAACAATTGTTCTTGTTATTGATTAGTGATTTTATTGTTACCTGATAAAACTAGGATCTACAAACTCCTTATGAGGTCTTCTATGGCCGAAAACCAAACATAGGCTTCCTCCATGTCTTTGGGTGTGTATGTTTCATCCTAAATGATCGGGAAAATCTTGGGAAATTTGATCCTAAGTCTGATGAAGGAATATTTGTAGGATATTTGTAGATCCCAGTTTGATCAAGTAACAATGTAACGAATCGATTAATCAACTGTTATTGAATGATTATAGAGAGATACAAAAGGTTTGAATGGAAAACTCTCTCTAATCTCTATCAGGCGCACTAGCTATTCTGATTAATCTGTCAAGTCTAACCAAAATTCCTCTAAAACACACTTTAAATATCAAGGGCTTAATGCTTAAAGCCCATGGCCCAATAACACTAAACTAAGCCCATTAACATTAATTAAGTCTTTTACAAATAATAATAATAAATATAAAACCTTTATATATAACTTTCTATTTAATAGGACATTTATGGTCTTAACAATCTCCCCCTAAAGTTATATAAAGGAAAAAATGGTCTTGAAAACTTTAGGTCTTGATCTTCTCTCCCTTTGAAACACTTTAGTGTTGCTTGTCTTCATGTCTTTCCAAGTTCCCCCTTGAATAAAGCTCTTACTCTTATAGTTTCAACTTTATCACCAGATTCAATGTCAATCCATTGTGCATCTTTAGTTTAAAGTAAAAAATATGTCCTTGAACCACGAGTTGAATTAGCTTTGAAAAACTTCAGAACTTGTCGAACCAGTATGCTTGAAGGAGGAACCAACTTGTTGCGAACACTGCTTGGTAAGGGATAGAAGAATCATGTACTTGTAATCTTTTCTGCACAGATCAACTAATAGTTACCCCCCCTCAGCTTTTGCTAACTCCCCCTCAACTTGATATTCAGTGTCTTTGAATCTATATCATTTCTCCCCCTCATGATGATTAGGAGCATCATGTAACTTCAAAGACAATACTGGTGAGTAGCAAAATACCAGATAAAACGTTAAGTAACCAGAATGGGGTAATCATCTAACACAGAAACACAAAAGTAACTGTTGTCACAAAAATTAAAATAATTGTGTGGCCTATGTTCAGAGTTGGCATCGGGGTATCTCTGATAGGACTTCCAGTCATCACTGAAGTAAAATCTTAAAAATTACTTCTCAAACTGTTCCGGCAATATCACAAAGATATGCAATGGGAATCACAAAGACTCGTGCATGTGTGAAAGAATTGAATTTTATCCGTTTGGCTCAAATATTGATTTAACCTAGGAGGCAAGTTATAAAATCAATAGACACAGTGATTAGAAAATGAAGTTCGGAGACCAGAGCTGGTGTCTTTCTTTTTCAATATCTAAGACCTCTAAGTGAGGAATAAATAGATTATATGCTAAATCTTCGTGTGTTTATGAAACAAGCATCTTTTGTGAGATACTTGAGTGGATGGGTGGGGTGGAACGAGTTATCGACTTTGGGTCCATGTCTGTTTCAATTTTCATCTCCAAGGAACGAGAATGAATAGATTGTGTGGTTACCCGGATAACTGACTCGGTTTGGTAAGGACCAATAATTCTTTTAAGTCCTGTCACATCCTCACCAAATTCTTTTTTCTCCAAACTCGTCTATGCATCTAGACCCCTCACTGTTGTCTATAAATGGAATGTGTTTATTGGATAGGTCTTTCTGGTTCTAGATAGACCATAGAAACAATATAAGTCCTAACACTCATTGCATGTATCAAATAAATCTGTTAAGTAAACATTTAAATACGAGTTCTAAACTGAAATGTTTAGAAGTCAAAATATTTAAGAACGAGTCCTGATCTGAGATGCTCAGAAGTCATAAAAATGATAATGAATATCAAAGAACAAATTCAAGCACGAACTAGAATGACTCAGTAAGCACACTATTTGCAATGAATGAAACAATGATCAAAAAATTTAATTGTGAAGAACAAGTCACAATTAATATGTCAGAAAAGAATTGAATCATTAACATGAAATAACGAACTTTGAAACACAAGTAGGAATTCAAGAGAGTGTATTTCCATCGAAAAATCAACAACTATACGAGACATGGAAATAACTAAGTCAAGAAAATATAACACGTGGCAATCATGGAAGTTAAAATCAGAATAACAAACAAAAGCAAGTTATACAGAATGCATTACCATGGTTCTTTGAATTCACTAAAAATTGCATTTATGTGACAAATACCTGATACGCCCCCTCAAATGTGGCATAGCCTTCGAATGCAGTCATGTGAAAAGAATATTCTGGATTGTATCACACTTGACATTCCTGCAAAAATAGATCAGAAAGGTTTTGGTATCCATGCTTTGATGGACCTTGGCGGTTAGATGCCTTAACTTTAAAATGGGGATTGGGGATACTATAGGTACCATATCAGTTATTCACATACCTTGGGTGCATAAAGTCACTCTTTCCACAATAAGTGCAACATATCTTTGCTCGATTTAGACTGATCAGCTTAGCTATAGGGTAAATATGAGCAGGTGAACCAGTCTTGGAAATAAATGACTTCGTATCAACTACAGAAGAATTATGAGACTTTATTCCATCACTGTCTTCTGTAGTTGATTTCTTTCTCCATACCATTTTTACTTTTCTAAAAACATGATTATACTAGAAGAATCATTAAGCTCACTGTCAGAAGAACTAGAGTAGTAAGCTTGTCTTTTCCTAGAGTTCCTGGTCTTTCGATGTTTCTGTGAACGTCTTTTAGATTTAGATTTTGATGGTTTGGACGATTTGGGCACATAAACGCTTTTGGAGGCAGAGGTGGAACACTCTCCTCTTTGAAAATTTACCGGTTCACTCATCTTCTCAAGGATTTGAACATGACTCACAATCTTCGGTGCAAAATCAATTTTAGCAATGTCATCATCAGGACAAACTGTGGAATTCATGAACGCAGAGAACCGGAGTTCAGTGTCAGATTGATAATCATTTTCCGAGTCTGGTGAGAAACCATTGACATTTAGATTTTGTGAGGAATCAACAGCGAAAGGATTTTCAAAATTAGAGATTAGATTCCTTTTACAACAATCTGTTTGAACTTCTTTGCCTTTGGCTGAAAAACTCAAGTCCTTATCATCATTATCGGAAGACAAATCACCTAAGAAGGCTTTACACGAGGAACTATCAGAATTAGAGGAAGTCAGGCCAACTGAGATTGGTTCAAGGATGCTTCCTTTGATAGGAGTAAAAATTTGATCAGGCGGATTATGGATATCGGCCTTAGCAACCTTTTCTTGTAAAATCTATGTCGCCAAAGCAGACAGTTTAGACGTGAGTTTAGCAATCTCAGTCTTGAACGCAGTTCTCTCTGAGTCAGATAGTGCCTCGGATTTGTTTCGTTCAAACTCTTTAAAGGTGGATAAAAGAACAGTCCTTTCATATTCAAAAGCTGCCTTTTCTCTTTCAATTGATTCTTCGAGTTGGAAAATAATACTTTCCAATATCAGAGGTGGAACATACCGTTTGTACTCTGATGGGTCAGAAGATCCCTCATCTAGTGTTGCCTCAACCAGAACGGGAATTTCCGTTGCTTTGGCAATCGAACAGATGTCGAAGTAGTCATTTGAAAGATAAGGAGTTTTATTTTTCAAATATGAAGCATTAAGCTTTTCATAGACAAAAGGAACTTGTACATTTATGATTTTACGTGGTTGTTCATCATCCTTGTTAGAATTATCTTCTTTAGGCTTTTTCAAAACTTTTGGCAAGGGAATGCCAGTTTATCTTTTTATTGTTTCTTGCTCCTCATCCTCCGGAGACAATTTGGTCCACCTGATTTTGTACTCTGGGTACCTCTTATCAAGTCCCAAAAAGTTAAACTCATAGAGTGTAGGGACTCTTGATAAGATCTTCTTTAGGTAACATGGATTGTCATATCCAAGTGCCCAAAGGGCGTTGTAATACTTGAATTCCTTAGGTTTGTTCAAATGAATTGTTTGATCTGATTGACCTCGCTTGTAAAGTTTGGATTCAAGATCTTTGAGCTTGTTCGTCAACTTATCATTTTCTTTTTTAACAATGGAACGAAAATTGACAATCTTATTATACTCACCCTGAGACTTACTGAGTTTTTCAGTGATTTCAGATAATTGGGTCTCTAGGGATTCAGTATTTTTGGAAATAGATGCACATCCTTTTTTATAATTTTCAATTATGCATTTATGTTCAACTTTTTCGACAGTTAGTTTACCTATAGTGTCGTATTTCCGTTTGACGTTAGCTTCTAGGTCAATGATTTGGGCTTCTAAATGAGAACTTTCTCTTTGAGCTCAGAATAGGTTGGATAAGACATTGTTACTTGAAGAAGAAAAAAATATGATCATGAGACAATTTGGAATATCGATCCAAACCTACAGAGTATCACAGAATGCATAAATGTCCCCATTCGGCGACTTAGCACGGGGGTCCCGCTACCCGGGTAGCGGGTGGGGTCAAGGGGCAACGCCCCAAGAAAAAAAATGAGAGATCAGAAAAACTCCCAGATATGTGATCCGAGTTTCGTCTCCTCGATAGAAAACCGGGAATTGGGATCCGGGAAAGGAGGCAAACCAGGAAAAAGAAACCCCAGTGGAGGAGACTGAGAAGTGATAACCCGGTACGGAGTATCAGATAAGCGTGACCCGGTATTGATAACCGAAAGGTGTGAGCCCGGTAGTGGAAACCGGGAGATGGGAACCCGATTGAGATACTGGATAACTTACCGAGTGGAAAGGTCGGAACCGGGTAATGTACCGGGATCGGGAGTGCACAAGGAATTTACGAAATTGACGTACCTGGACGTGATCTGGTTTTGCCTTTTCTTTGCAGATTTTGGTTCCAAAAGACTGTTAGCACAACCAAACCACGAAAATACACCAAATACCGATTTTGCTTCTAAAATCAACCTATTACTTGAATTATTTGAAAAACTTGTAGAACAGGGACTCAAAACCAAAGAGTCGATTTTAAGCAATTGGTGGTCAAAAACTTCAAAATCGATTGTGAAAAAAATGCATATTTCATTTTGAGAATATCACGAATGGATTGGTAAACACGGATTTCACTATTATTGCAATAATCAAAAACCACAAAAATTGAAGAACACAGCGTCGTTCGATAAATATGAATCAATAGGAAAAATTACCTTTGATCGATTGTCTCTCTGCTTTGATACCACATGTAGATCCCAGTTTGATCAAGTAACAATGTAACGAATCGATTAATCAACTGTTATTGAATGATTATAGAGAGATACAAAAGGTTGAATGGAAAACTCTCTCTAATCTCTATCAGACGCACTAGCTATTCTGAATAATCTGTCAAGTCTAACCTAAATTCCTCTAAAACACACTTTAAATATCAAGGGCTTAATGCTTAAAGCCCATGGCCCAATAACACTAAACTAAGCCCATTAACATTAATTTATGACTATTTTAGTCATTTTTAGTAGGTTTCTCTCTTGTTTTTTTGCCCAAAGTCCACAATTGAGTCATTTTTATTATCTTTTTAGCATTTTCTGTGTTTTAAGTGTTAATAATAAATTAATGGTGTTTTGTGTGTTTTTGGATCTCATTTGGGCCTTATTTGATTTATTTCAGATTTGGGCTGAATGATGCTGCAACAGAGCTATAAGATTAAGTGTTGCAGGAGTGTTGAAGGATCGCATAGTTGGGCCTTTTTGAACAACTTTGAGCCGAACATCTTTTGAAGACCATGGGCTGGAACAATTTTCTGCAGGAAGCTGGAAGTACAAATGACAGCTGTTTTTGACTACTTAGACCCTAAAGAATTCCCCTATAAATAGGAATGCATTGTTAGCTTTGAAAAACACCACTAATTAGCTCTTGCTACTTATCTCTTAATTACCTCTAATTGCATTCTAGTTGCCACTTATTATTAAGTCTTTTGGGTTACGATTCCACTTTGTATGCTACGAATTCAGTCTTTTGTTCTCAAGTTAGTATAATCATTTTCGAAGCATCATCTTGTGTTCTTACCTTCGGTTCTCTAAGTTTAATTTTCGAAGTTCATGATATTTTCCAAGTTTGCAACATCTAGTTTGTTTTCTCAAGTTACTTCACTTTCTCGGTTACTTAATTGATTTCTCAAACCTCTTAATTTTAATTTGGACATCCATCCTTCTAAAATTAGAAGTCTTAGATCATTTGAGTTAACATTTTAAAGTTCCAACGTTTTTAAGGCAACAAGTAGTTTTGTGACGTAACTTGTGCGACAAGTTTTCACAACTTGGCACCCAAGTTACCACATCAGTTTCATAGCATTGTTCATTGCTTTCTTTCATTTCCATTAGTTATTAAATCGTTGCACTTCCTTGCACTTTAAATTCTTGTCATTTAAATTTCAGTATTTACTTCTGTCTTTATTTTCTTGTTATTAAAATTCCCGCATTTAATTTATGTCCTTCCATTTATGTTATTTACATTTCTTACATCTTTCGAAAGAAGAATCCAAGCCATGATGGGCTAAAAGCCCGAGCTTGGGGTGTAAGGCAAGTTTTAGATGTAAAACCTGTGTAAAAGTAAATAGGTGTATTAAATATAACATTTAGGGGTGAGCAGCGGAACTGGGTACCCGCCTTTGGAATCGGAACCGCTCCGGAACTGCCGGTTCCGGAACCGGAACCAATGTGACTGGTTCCGGTTCCTAAAATAACGGAACCGATGTGACTGGGTCCGGTTCTGGTTCTCATTTTTGTAGAATCGCTACCCGCTGGGTACCCAGAACCGGAACCGCTGGGTACCCGGTACATTTTAATAGAAAATATCTAATATTTAATATTTATTACATATTTAATCTATGTGAAAAAATATCTAAATTAGATTAATAATTAAAATTTTAAAATTATCTAAATAAAGATTACTAGTTTAAGAAAAAATTGTTAAAGAGCATTCATAAAAGGTCGACAAATTGTATATATAGTGTTAGGCCTTAAAAAACTGTTTACTCTTAGCGATGTGGGAGCTGGCAGCACCATCTTTCAGTTTTTGATGAAAGACCTTGTCCCACATCGAAAATTTTGAGAAAATCATGCCTCATCTTTCAGTATATATAACCCTCATCTCTTCCATTTCAATTGCATCACTAGTTCACTACATTGCTTGGGTTTAGCCTTTGGCTTGAGCCCTTTTCCTTGAGCCCTTTGGCTTGAGGCTTTGTAAAAATATTAATGGACTCACTACATTGCTTGGGTTTAGCCTTTGGCTTGAGCCCTTTCCCTTGAGCCCTTTGGCTTGAGGCTTTGTAAAAATATTAATGGAGCACCCTATTAGAGTGGTTGCACCATTTGTTTTTTTAAATATAAATGTGTTCGATTAAAGTTTGTTTAAGTTCGTTTGTGTTCGTTTAGGTTCGTTTGTTTGTGTTCGTTTAACATTTTAACAAACAAACATAAACGAACATAAACGACTATATTTTTTAAACGAACGTACACGAACACCAAAAATGCTTATGGAAGAAGTTGTTGGACATTTAAAATGTTAAAAATTAAAAAAACAATTGGTAGGCGGGTACCCGGAACCGGAACCGGTTCCAAAATTATGAGAACCGACGGGAGCGGTTCCGGTTCCGATTCCTTCTTTCTAGGAACCGCCGGTTCCGGTTCCGGTTCCATGAAAATAGGCCGGGTACCCGGTATTGCTCACCCCTAATAACATTGTATCTAACTATTTATTTCAGGTGACTAATCTTTCATTGAAGAATACATTTAATTAATTGACAACTAATTATATGTATGAAAATGCATTAACATTCAGTGTTAAGGTAAAGATTAATTATCTGAGATAATAAGAGAAGACTAATAAATAGTTTTAATACCAGACACGTATTATACTCTTACGGTGTAGGATGGTAACACTGTGTTGTGCTAGGATTCACGAGGTCTAACATAATTGATACCGTATCGATATCACGTTGACCAGTGTGTACTCTTGGGAGGCCGTTTGAACCGACAGTTAGTACTGTGGCAGTCCTATAGCACTTGTTGCTACAGGACTGGCTAGATGTTATAATATCTCTTTACTGGATCGCTTGTTTTCATCTTTATGGAGCTTTGCACCCTGTGCTTCTTCTCTAGAATTGATTTTTAGTTGATAACTCAAACAAACCATCCAAACATTCTGTTTTCGAATTCGCTATCTGAAATCGGTTTTTAAAAACTGGACTTTTGAAAAGCTTTCACAAGTTTTCCATGTGGATCGATATTTGGTACTTTTACCATTATTACGTGTTACGAGATGATAGTAGTTCAAGGTGTATACTTGCACTGAGTTCTATTTTAAGTGAATCTCTAAGGTTACATAAATCTGCTAACATTTACAAATAATAATAATAAATATAAAACTTTTATATAACTTTCTATTTAATAGGACATTTATGGTCCTAACAATATTCCTTGTATTTAAAAGCTTATCGTGTATACAATCTAAGAAGAAAATGCATTGATGAATCCATCCATGTGAAGTTTGATGATATCAGGTCCTCATCTCTCTCTAATGATGACGATGAACTAAATAGGTGGATTTCATCTTGCATTGGTGATGTTCCAAGATCAGTCAACCGATTCTTTTTCTATTCCACTCAAAATCCTCCTCAAAATAATAATTGACCTGCTCCTGAACAACAAAATTCTACACTACCTGATTTGGCCGATCCACCTACCATCGAAAATTTCTCCGCCGATCCTATAATACCTTCTACCAATTTTCTATCTCCAACCAACTTAAATCATTCATCTCTTCCATCCTCAAGCCTTCCAGCTACTCTACCTCCTGCCACTAAATGGACCAAAGATCATCCTATTGACTAAATAATCGGTGATCAACAGGCTAGAGTCCAGACAAGAAGAGGAATCGGCAACATATGCCTTTATGTGAACTTTCTATCTCTGATAGAACCAAAGAAAATGGAAGCACTAGCTGATCCATGTTGGATCACTGCCATACAATAAGAGCTTTCTCAATTTAAATGGAACAAAGTTTGGAGATTGGTTCCTCGTTCTCCTAAGAAAACAATTATTTGAACCAAGTGGATCTTCAGGAACAAAATGGATGAAGAAGGTATTGTGATCAGAAACAAGGCTAGACTTGTTGCTCAAGGATATCGACATGAAGAAGGAATTGATTATAATGAAACCTTTTCACCTGTTGCTAGACTTGAAGCTATAAGAATTTTCTTGGCTCATGTTGCTTACAAAAGCTTCAGAGTCTTTCAGATGGATGTCAAAAGTGCTTTTTTCATTGGAGAATTGGCAGAAGAAGTCTATGTAAAACATCCACCTGGATTTGAAGATTCCACTCATCCTGACTATGTGTACCGATTGGATAAGGCTCTCTATGGTCTCAAACAGGCCTCTCGTGCCTCGTATGACACTCTTGCCAATTTTCTTCTGAAAAATGAATCATCAAGAGGTAAAATTGACAATACCTTGTTCATCAAGCAAACTTCAGGTAATCTCATCCTTGTTCAAATTTATGTGGATGACATCATCTTTGGTGCCACCGATGAATCACTATGTGATGAGTTTGCCTCTCTCATGAAAAGTCAATATGAGATGAGCATGATGGGAGAACTCACATTTTTCTTAGGCTTTCAGGTCAAACAAACTTCTGAAGGAATTTTCATTAATCAAAACAAATATATTCGTGACCTTCTTAAAAAGTTTAAGTTTGAAAACTGCTCTCCCATGAAAACTCCTATGGCACCACCTTTGAAAATTCATGCTGATCCAGATGGTCAATCTGTTGATGTAACAAATTATCGAGGTATGATTGGGTCCCTTCTTTATCTTACTGCAAGTAGACCTGATATTATGTTTGCTACCTATCTGGGTGCGCGTTATCAGGCCAATCCTAAGGAATCCCATTTGGCTGCTGTTAAACACATTTTCAGGCACCTGAAAGGTACCTTGCATCTGGGTCTTTGGTTTCCCAAAGACTCAGGTTTTGATCTAATTGGGTATTCAGATTCTGACTATGCAGGTTCCAAAGTTGATAGAAAAAGTACCACAGAAAGTTGTCAACTACTTGGTGGCAAGTTGGTTAGTTGGTCCAGTAAGAAACAAAATTCAGTTTCAACTTCCACTGCCGAAGCTTAATATGTTGCTGCTGGAAGCTGCTGTGCTCAAATTCTGTGGATGAAAAATCAACTAAGGGACTACAATCAAATCTACTCCCAAGTACCCATAATGTTTGATAGCTCAAGTGCAATTGCTATTGCAAATAACCCAGTTCTTCACTCCAGGTCAAAACATATAGACATCAAATATCACTTCATCAGGGATCACATCTCCAAAGGTGACATAGAGTTTCATTTCATTCCTACTGATCTTCAGTTAGCATATTTGTTCACCAAACCCTTAGATGAAGCAAGGTTCAACTTTCTAATTGGAGAACTTGGCATGTTGTATTTAGAAGCATAAAAGAATGGTGATAATCGGTAACCGTCACTTTCGGTACAGAGACATCTCAAATACGGTAACCAGATCTCAACGAATTCACCAAACTTTTGAATCGGTGCTAATCCATTTCGGTGACAATGTCTTCTGACACCTATCTCACCGAATTCATTCTGGGGAAATTATTTCCCTAAAACTTCTAGGTGTTTCTTCACTTCGGGGAACTCCTTCAAATCGGCGAATTCCAAATACAATCGGCGACTTTCTTCAATTGGTATATCCCCGATCTTATTGTTGTCGACACCACTTAATTCAAAATCGGTAGGATTCCTTCATCGATTCCATTGTCTCTCCGAATGCTCATTTCACCGAATTCTTTTTCTTATCCTTTATGGTTATCGATGCTCACGTCATCCCACGTCTTGTGTCATTCAACAAGACATGAACTTTCCCCTTCCCATTTTTTCTAAACCCTAATTCAGCTGCATACTTTTTCCAGTCATCATTACCTCTTTATTATTTTTATTATTTTTTCAAATCCTTAACCGTTCCCACCCTTTCCTCTTCTCACCCTAGTTAAACCACCTTCATCATCCTTCTTCTTCTTTACGCACCTTGCAACTTCATATCATCTTCCCTCTCTACAACCTGCAATTTTCACTACAACAATGGCTTCCTCTACATCTGTCAAGGCTCCCAAGGTTCATAAAACTTCCAAAGGTGTTCCTACATGCTTTGATGATCTTCAGTTAAATCCTTGTAATCATGTGGCTAGATTCGAAGTCGACCCCAGTCACAAAGAGTTTACTTCCGTTTCTTCATTCCTTACAAGATCACCTATTCTCCATGCTTTCACATGCAACCCTAAGATGAGTAAAGTGCTCATTGGTCAGTTTTGGCTCACCTGTGTATATGATCAAACCAACGAATCCATTTCTGCCTCTATCCTAACTGATGACGAAAACCATGACCTCACTTTTGGGGTAGAATATGTTCGTGCTGCATTGAGACTACCTACTTTCCCAGGAACATGAAGACGTGGTTAACACCCTGAATTATTGTCATACATTCTCTGCTAAAGGCCCTGGTAATCTTCTACGCAAATACATGGGTGGTGTGTGGAATCATTTCTTTGCACACATCATTCATTGTTTGAGTATGAAGACCAGTGGTCATGACCAGTCACCCTTCTACATTACTTCCTTAGCCCACACTTTCATTTTTCAAAGGAAAATTGATTTTGCTCAATATTTCTTCGTTGAGCTTGCAAATGTCATTACCCCACCGAAGAGATCTCAGATGGCCTTTCCTCGATTCATCTCCATGATCATCCATCACAAGATGGCCAATGCTCTCGGTGCCGATCGAAAGTCTACCTCACCGAATTTCGTCTATGACTTTTCTGCTCCCATAGTCAGCAAAGCTGTTCTCAAGAAGGAGCCACTCTCCGTCGATCTCCCCTTGCGCCAAGGTATGCTCACTTTCGCTCACTCTCCCGATCTGCAGTGGGGAGATGCCGAAATCCCTGGGCTTATCCACCCAGAGATACCTTCGAACTCTCCTTTTACAGTGTCCCCTATCCCCTCTACCTAAGTGAAATAGGTGGGGGGGGGGGGGGGGGGGGGCAAGAAAAAGCAAAATAAGGCCCCCGATACCTCCACATCTGCTTCTAAGACCATGCCACCAAAAACACCTTCAATGGCTACCCAGGTCCACAACGCTTCCCAAAAGCGGAGGCACTCACAATCCCCTCCTAAGTCTCATTTAAAGAGGCTTAGGAAACTTTCGGCCAAACCATCTACACGAGTCACCGATTTTCGCACCGATTTTCGAAAATCGGTGACTGTTGAAATTGTCCCAGAAGAGCCACATGAATCTGTTCTCCCCGAAACCACCTCCTCCGTAGTCTCCCAACAGACTTCGGTTGTACACCTAGAGTCCCCTCATCACCCTTCATGAAACACCCTAAAATACGAATAAATTTAAACCTTAAATAAGCAAGATTTACAACTACATCTTCCAAAAACTTTCATACATAGATGGAGAATTAGTGACAAGGTTCATAATTACAAGTGAACTATCATAAACAACCAACTAATCTAATCCATAACATACATGATCAGATTATAAGGGTTGTCTATAATATCTCCAAAATATCTTCGATTCCACTAAATTCTCCATTACATTTCCTAAAGTATGATTCTGGTACCCCTCTTCACTCATCCCTTCGTATCCCTTCCCGAGCTAGTACCTGATAAGAAAATTTAATTTGGAAACATTAGACTTGCGCATAGTGAGAACATCCTGTTGGTCCCAAAGGGGTTATACAAGTTTGTAGAAGGGGGGGGGGGGTTAATACAAACACACGATTTTTATCTTTCTAAATTGTTTATTGATATGTATCAAACAATTTACAGTTTGTTGCAGAACAAGATTAAGGAATAAACCTAATCTAAACAAACTATGAGAATCACTAAGATTTCTTGCACTAGAAATAGAGATTAAGATAAACTAGAATACTAAGGAGAGTATTCTATCACACAGTAAGTTCAACGAGAGGAAAGGTTCGAGCACTTCACAAATGAAGTAGGGTTTCCTTTATATACTGCATGCATTTAATGCAAGTCAGTATACCTTTACACGTGGCAGCCTCTAGTTGGTTGCATGTTTTGACTTCAGTAGACAACCTAGTAGCCGCATGATGAACAATGTAAGATCAGAGTTGGTTGTACGATTCTGGATAAAAGGGATGTCCGTTCTGACAAAATCGTATGGAGGCGTGCAAGGGGATAAGACAAACGTTACTTGTAGAGGAGGCTTCATGATCAGCGTTCACTGAATGATTCTTTATCAGCGAATGATAAAGTTCAGCGTTCACTGAAGTCTTCTACTTGAAACTTCACGTTGAGTGGACAAGTCTTGGCTTCGTTGATATCCGCATCAGTTCATTAGTAGACTTAGTGGCTGGTTCTTTGGCTTGATCTTCGACTTCAGCGTAGAACATGGTTGACGTGAATCTTGTCTTCAGGGATCATAAGTAAACAATAAAAACTATCAGCGATCATCAGTGAGACAGAACAGACTCAGGGCTCACTGATGAACAGTGTTCGCTGAATGCATAAATTAAAGCGTATGTTTTCATCAGCGATACTAAACAGACTTAGTATATTTTCTTTGATGACAAAACATTAATACATATTGTCTACTTATAATTTTCACTAAGTGTTTCTCAGAGTCATTATCAAATCATAGAGGGTTTGGATCAACAATCTCCCCCTATTTGATGATGACATAGCAATGAAGGAAAATTGCTAATTAAGAAAACATAAGGATAAAAAGGACTCATAAAATATTTGTCCCATTTACTGTTTTCAGGGATCTTTTTAAGTACTGATGAAGTAAAGTACATTCACTGAAAATTTTCATTTAACTTCGTATAGATTACAGAGAAAAGTGGAAAAATTACAAGTACAACGAAAATGCCATAAGGATCGCTGATAACCTTACCAGGGACAAAATCTTCAGTGGGAGGTAGAGATATGTCGAGTCCGGAGAGATCAGGGGTAGGGCCAAGAACTGCTTCTCGAGAGAAATCAATCCCTGTCTCGTTTCTTATTGCCGGGCCTGGAGAGGAAGTAGTCTTCTTCTTCTTTGAAGCAGCTCGTTTCTTCTGAATTGGTGGAGGGGGAATATCAACCGCTGAGGTTACCAAGTCGATCAGCCTGTTTATGGCTTTTTCAACATAGGTCTTGAAGGTAGAGCGGGATCGCTGAATTGCGATTCTCATTTCCAACCATTCAGGGAAACCGAATTTATCCAGGTCTGACATGTAGCAAGTTTTGATGTAGCCGTTTTCTCTGACTACTTGGACACGAACAACTGGTACCTTTTTAGTTGATTTCATAGAATATCTCCCTTTTATGTTTACAGCGCTTATCCTTGATCCATGACTTATGTAGTGGAACATCTTCTTGCACCAGTCCAGTGTGGTGTCACTGACTTTGGTCTTTTCCTGGTTGATCTTCTGTGCGTCCTTTATCAGTTTTCGTTGAACAACAACAAGGAACTTCTTTAGGTCTGGATCACTGACTGAACGCTGAGCAAGTTCTAAGGCATATTCTTTATCTTTTTCTTCAGCCTTCTTTCGTTCAGCCAGGAGTTTTTTAGCTCTGAGGGATTTAACGATTTCCCTTTTTGATAGGATGTTGAGATAAGGAACGACGCGTTGATCCTCAAGCTTTTGAATTATGGCTGCTCTCTTTTTAAGTTCTTCTTCACTTGGCTTTTGAGGAACCAAGGAAGGTCTTTTCTTGTGCGAGAGCAGTTCTTCTTCAGGTTCATCAGTCTCAACGAAGTCTAAGACCGGGATTATTTCATTAGCACTCGGGGATGGGATTATTGGTGATGTAGGAGGAGCTTTAGCTTGACCCTCAAGCATGGGAGAGGACTAGCTGAAACAAAATGATCACAGAAGTAAGATCATTTGGGAGAAGAGATAGAGAAAGAGTGGGTTAAGTGTTTAGAGGTTTGATGGAGAGTAGAACTGAGGTTGAGAAGGGATAGAGGAGGGATGCAGTGTAAGGGAAGAATAAGTAAGTTACCTGACAAAGTGGCTTGCTGTAGAGAATAGCGAAGTTGCCTTCTGCAAGGCCTTTGTTTTTGCCTTTATCAGCTTCAGACGCTGCAGGTTTGGTTTTGGTGGTCCCCTCCCCTGATTCTTTGATTACTACCCCTTTAAGAGCTGGGGTCTTCTTGGTCTTGGACTGGAAGACGAAGACATCAAGATCATCATCATCATCATCATCATTATTGGATGATGGTTCGTCATCCTTAAGATCAAGGTCGTCTTCGTCTTCTTCTTCTTCTTCCTCAGACTTAGCATTGTCGTCGGATTCAACATGCACTGGAGATTCAGCAAGTTCTTCGACATTTTCCCCCTCAGAGTTTGCAGGGTCGGAGAATTCGGTTCCCTCAAAGTTTTCAACTCCCTGAGGTTTTGCAGCAACTTCCTCTTCCTTTTCCTCCCCCTCAGAGTCATGGGGAAGGTCTTTTTGAGTCTTCTCCCCCTCTTCCACATGATGGATGGGGGAGGTATCAGCAGCAGCAGCAACAACAGCAACAGAGTGTCGAGGCTCCCTGTCTTCTTGGCCAGGGGAACCTAAACGACGCTCAACCGCTGCTAGTTTGTCTTCAAGGCCAGACATATCAGGGTTGTTCTTCTGAACGTGTTCCACCACCTTTTCTAGCTTTGCCCGGTCATCCTGAGAAAAGTGGCACATTGGAACGGTTGGAGCATTCAGGCGCTCTAAGATCTGTTGGAGTAGATTATTGGAAGTACCCACTGATTGGGTAAGGGTGCCCACCTCCGTCTTTAGAGATGACACCTCTCCCTGAAGGTTGCCGACCACTGTCTTCAGCGATGTGACTTCGCTGGACAGGGTGGTGAAGTGTTTGGAGAGGGTATCGTTAGTGTTGTTCAAGGTGTTGAGGGAGGAGGAGTTGTCGGTGAGAGCTACAACAACAGTGGAGAATCCACCTTCCAGCTTTTGCAAGTCAGCGCTGGAGGCCTTCTCTTTCACCTCAGTGGTGAGTTTCTTTAACGCTTCCCCAGCGTCTGTAACCGCTGAGGAGTTTGTGGAGAGAGTATTGGTTAGAGATTCCACCTTTTTCGACAAGTCCGTGATGGAGTTGTTGATTGTGCCCAAATTAGGACCTGTAACAGAGAAAAACTTGTGAACAAAGGAAAGCTCAGAAGTTGGGGGTTCAGAGAGAGGAGTATTGTGTATACCTGGGGGCGGGTTGGAGAAGGTGTGGAAATCACGGTGACCTGTAAAAGTCTCCATATCGTCTTCCATGTTTGGTTGACGCAGAGAGCCCTCTGGTCCTTGATTTTGATCCATCATTTGTTGAAGATCAGCAGCAGCTGTGTCACTCAGGTGAATGACGCCTGAGGTTGAGAGTGGGGGAATTATAAAGTTTGGGGTGACTAAAGAAGATGAGGGAGGAACAAAGGTTGAGAAGAGGGTGTGGGTAGCAGATTCAACGTTGGATCCGCTGAGGAAAATCTTTTCAGCACTTAGGGTATTGAGAGTGGGGGGTCCTGATCCAAGATAACTTCAGTGTCTTGAGGCACTGAAGTGGGAATGGAAGTGGTTGCTTCAGCGGATGTGGCGGAGCGTGCCACAAAATAGTCCAGTGTCTTCTGTAGAGAGACAGACGCTGTGTCTTCAGCCTGGGAAGGCTTGGGGGGTTGCTCCTTAGAGATCTTCTTGGTCTTATGGATGCTAAGTGGGGATTCAGATTGTTTTCTCTTTCGAGATAGAGTGGTTGGTGCGGCCTGGGTACCAGAGGTTGGGATGACCGCTGCCGAGGAGGTAGCCGCAAAAATAGAAGAAATAGAGGGGCGGAGAAGAGGTAAGAGAGTAGAGAGACGCACCTCGTTGGGAAGTGGTTTGAAGTCTAGTACTTTAGGGCCAACCTGAGAAAGTCTCAGGTCCCCGTTTTGAGGATACTCTTCTTTCAGCCCATGCAAGATTAGGGCGCTGAGAAATCAGGGGTATGGAACATTTGCTGGTCGAGTAGGGGCTTCGACGCGTTCCATCAGGTCTTCAAAGATTGGAATAGCCCAGTCCACGAGCAAACCTTTCATCAGTGCGCACCCCATGGCAGATTGGGTCTTCGAGGCCTGATCAGTGGACCCGACTTTTTCTGTCATGCAGCTGATGAGATGAGCAAAGATGAAGTTCATCTCGCTGGGCATTTTGCTTTTCAGCACGGTGGTTATCATCTTCTCAGGGAGGTCATCTCTCCAGTGTTCCATTTGTACTTCATCGCGTCCAAGAATGCGATGATTTCAGCTTTTCCTTCGTTGGAGTTGGGGTCAGGGAAAGGAACAAATTTGTTGTCCTTTGAGCTTGAAGGAAGGTTTAGGGCATGTCTGATGACAGCAGGGGTGATATTTGTTCCGCCGAATTCAGTCTCGAAGGCGATGGCATCGATCTTTTTCTTTGGGTGTTTGGTAGAGGGGACTTGGATACGATGAGCCGTGTACCAGAATTGAGCTAAAAGGTGTTTATGAGTAGGGGGCTTGATGGTGAATGATGTCGCCAGAGGACATGTTTTGATAAAGTTCACTGCATCATTCAGATGAGTGACCATTTTCTTTGGAGGGAAATCCAGTAAAGCATAGGGGTTGTTACCATGGAACGTGATCTGGTCCATTGAGAGTTTCATCATAGGAGCCTGGGTAAGTTCAGCTTTATCAGAAGAGGTAGAGGATGCAGCGCTTGTACTATCAGTGGTTGCCATTTCTGTTCAGAACACATAAAGATGAAGAAGATGAAGAACATTTCTTAATATGGAAAAGTTTCCAAAATAAGGATTTTTAGGGTTTTCCAGTTTTGAAAAGAAGTACAAAACTAGTGAAATTTATTGTTTTTCAGTTTCCTATTATGGAAAGGATTCTGAAAAAACATATAAAAGTGTCAAGTTTAAGATTTTGATTATAAACTTGAAGAACAACCTGTAAACAGATTGTGGACATAAAACCATGAATAAAATGATTTTATTATGAGAAAGTTCTTTTGTTTGATCTGTTAATAACAATAATAAGATCAAAAACAAGTTTATTAAAAAGGAATATTAACCTGTTTCTTGAAGTAGAATATGATAAACAAGTTCTTGAGAAAATAATCCGAATGCAACAGTGAGTTCTTGTTTTCGAGAGTAAGTTCGCGTAAAAGGTAAAAATATAAACTCAAATGGTTTATATAGTGAGAGTAGAGAGAGAAAAACTAAGAGCGGGAAAAGTTTTTCATGATGGCACGTGACACGTCCCTTAAATCTTATTGGACAAGAAAACGAAACGGGCGAGTGTGGCAGACGAAAATGCGTGCCATGGTTTATCCGTTGTGATGACGTCACAAACGTCCTTTCATATTTTAAGGTGTCTCTGAGGGTTTTAAAAAACTCAGGGACATTTTAAAAATAGAGAAACACTGATTAGAAATATCAGTGAGATTTAAGAATTTCAAAAGAATTACTGAAAGGAAGAGATATTCAGCGATGTAATTTATTTTGAAATCTTGCATGCTGAGACGAATGTCAGCGATTAGGAGAGAGAACAAACCTTGATATCAGGGAATCAATTTTGTTTAGAGATTTGATGATTAATAGGGATATATACCAGTTCATATTATCACTGATCTAATGCTAACCACTGAAGACTTTACTCTTCCAGGTTCAGCATTCCACGCTCGCTGATGAGAAAGTTAAATCTTATCTCATCAAGAGGTTTGGTGAAAAGATCAGCTAACTGAAAGTCAGTGGGAATAAAATGAAGTTCTATATCACCATTCATCACATGATCTCTGATAAAATGATACTTGATCTCAATGTGTTTGGTCTTTGAGTGTAGCACTGGATTGTTTGCTATGGCGATGGCACTAGTGCTGTCGCAATAGATTGGAATTTTGGAGAGCTGAAGGTAATAGTCCAATTGTTGATTTCTCATCCATAGGACCTGAGAACAACAGCTTCCAGCAGCTACATACTTAGCTTCAGCGGTTGAGGTGGACACTGAGTTTTGCTTTTTTACTTGTCCAACTCACCAGCTTTCCACCCAGGAGCTGACATCCTCCCGTGGTGATTTTCCTATCCAATTTGCATCCTACAAAATCACTATCTGAATAGGCGATTAGATCAAACCCTGAGGCTTTTGGATACCAAAGACCTAGGTTAGGAGTACCCTTAAGGTATCGAAAAATACGCTTTACAGCGATCAAATGAGATTCCTTAGGTTTAGATTGATATCATGAACATAAACAAGTTGCATACATAATATCAGGACGACTAGCTGTAAGGTACAGAAGATAGCCGATCATCCTACGGTACGCTGTGACATTAACAGGTTTCCCTGAAGGATCTTTGTTAAGTGTCAGCGGCGGTGCCATTGAGGTTTTCATAGCTGAGCTTTGAGTTAAATCAAACTTTTTCATCATATCTTTAACATACTTACCTGGTGAATGAAAGTACCTTTTTCATTCTGCTTGATTTGAAGACCAAGGAAATATGCCAGTTCACCCATCATACTCATTTTATATTCAACTTTCATTCTTTCAGCGAAACGAGTACATAAGTCAGGGTTAGTAGAACCAAATATAATATCATCGACATATATTTGAACAAGAATGATATGACCTTTTACTTTCCTGAAAAATAGAGTTTTATCGATTGTACCACGCTCAAAATTTTCAATATGGAGATAAGTAGAGAGAGTGTCATACCATGCACGATGAGCTTGCTTTAAGCCATAAAGTGCATTATCCAGTTTATATACATAACATGGATGCTTAGGATCAGGGAATCCTGGAAGTTGTTCAACATAGACTTCTTCATTCAGCCTTCCGTTGAGAAATGTTGATTTAACATCCATCTGATATACTTTGAAGTCTTTGTGAACAACGTATGCTAAGAATAGACGAATAGCTTCGAGTCTTGCCACTGGGGCAAATGTTTCGTCGTAGTCTATGCCTTCCTCTTGTCTGTATCCCTGAGCAACAAGACGAGCCTTGTTGCAGGTTATAGTTCCATGTTCATCCAACTTGTTTCGATAGACCCACTTAGTGCCTATCACTGACTTGTCAGATGGTCTTGGAATGAGATAACAACTTTGTTTCTTTCAAATTCTGTCAGCTTTTCTTGCATAGCGCTGAGCCAGTTTGTATCTCCGAGGGCATCATCTGTTTTCTTTGGTTCAATCAGAGAAATAAAGTTAACAAATAAACAAATGTTACATGCACTTCGTTGAGTCTGAACACCAGGGTTTGGATCACCAAGAATTTGATCAATGGGGTGATTGATAGTCCATCGCTGAGCCGGAGCATGATTCGTTGACTCGATTTGAACTTCTGGAGGAGCCGAAGAAGAGGCTTCAGCAACTTCAGGTATTTCAGGTAGAATAGCAAAAGGTTCAGAAGTCATTTCATTCACTGATTGCTGAGAAGTGGATGGGATATCTGAGGTAGATGGTTCAGAAGCAGGCACAGTGTTGAGAGGAACAGCTGAAACCCATGACGATTCAGCTTCACTTGTCTGCATGCTTGGGATGATAGTAGGATCATCATCTTCAGAGGTAGGGATGTTGACTTGAGGGATAGGAGCAGCTTCTGAATCACCAAGACAAGAAAACATCCATTGATTCAGTTCTTCAGTATCAGCAGAAGGTCTTAAGTTCGCTGAACGGGATTCGTCAAAAGTGACGTGGATTGTTTCTTCTACAATTTGTCTTCTACGATTGAAGACTCTGAAGGCTTTGGAGACTGAAGAATATCCAAGAAATGTTCCATCATCAGCCTTGGGATCAAACTTTCCTAGGACATCCCTGTTGTTCAGTATGAAACACTGACATCCAAAGATGTGAAGAAAGCTAATTGAAGGCTTTCTCCCATGGAAAAGTTAGTAGGCTGTTTTCTTGAATCTTTTGATAATCAACGACCTGTTTTGAGTAAAACAAGTAGTGTTGACAGCTTCTGCCCAAAACTGAGTAGGTAGATGAGAATCGCTGAGCATTGATCTTGCAGCTTCGATGATAGTTCGATTTCTTGTTTCAGCGACTCCATCTTGCTGTGGTGTTCTCACGGAAGAAAAGTTGTAAGAAATACCCTTGCTTTTAAAGAAGTTTTCAAGAGAACTGTTTTTGAATTCAGTCCCATGATCACTCCTTATCGAGCGAACGGTCATATTATTCAAGACTTTCATTTTCCTGACGAAAGTGATGAGTTCTCCACCTGATCCCACATGCCCTTTGCTGTGTCCTTGTATCTATCGATGGCTGTGTAGATCGGATTCGGTAAAGCCTGAACAAGATACCTCTTGGCATGATTTTCACCATCATGCATGCCCTTTTCGTCCTCGCTCATCTCCGAGTATGACTTCTGCTCATAATGAACTTGGCCACCTTCAGCTGTTGCTGGTAAAGCCTTCGTGGGTTTAGGTTGTGGGCCATTTGTTAGAGCGCGCCAGATGAACTCAAAATTATCCTCCGACTCAATGAATATCATGAATCTGTCCCACCATATGCTGTATTCTCCCTGGTAGAGGGTCGACGGCTTGGAGTTGGTGCCGACAGCAAGTGCATCTCAAGAAGACATCTTTGTTGATTGCACTAATGTGATCGTCCGACAATTGTTCGATTCAAAGTGGTTTCCTAACGCAAGGCACTAAGAGTGATGTCCTAACGCAGGTTCTATGAGTGATCTTGGCTAAACAGGTAAGAAATTGGCTAATCAGAACTTACCGGATAGGAATCCGGAAGAAAAAGTGTCTGATCTAGAAGTGTCCGGATCAGATGTTTGTGAAAATCTTCAAATTAGCAGAAGTGTCTGGATAAGAAGTAATGTCCGGATAAACTCAAGTTTTCGGATAACAGAAAGTTACCGGATAAAATGACTTACCGGATAAAATGGAACTGACCGGATGAGATATGAAAAACTTACCGGATGAAAGACTTACCGGATGAATTAACTTACCCGGTACTTTACCAAAAACAAAAATAACCGGAAACTTAGAGTTGTCCGGGTAAATGGAATTATCCGGAAACTTTAGGTTACCGGATGAGTTTTGTCCGGATAGTTGCGAGAAAATGAGATTTACCCGGAAAGTTGAAGCGATGTTCCGGAAAATGCTGCAGTTGTCCGGAAAGTGCGGCTGTGGTGTCCGGACACTGCGGCTGTGGTTTCCAATTCGATGGGAATTCGATTAGGGTTGATGGGAATCTTCCTGAAAAGTTAGAAACCTTCCAAAAACAACAAAATAACAATACCTAAATAGATTCTAAAGCAAAATAACACGATTTTAACGAAATTTTTTGATCTTTAATATGAACAGAGACCAAACACCAAACACTTGATTTTGCTTAGAAACTGACTAGATGATCGAATTAGGAGACAAAAACTTGCAGAACCGTTTATAATAATGATACGAATCGAATGTAATAAACGAATACAAGTAATTTCACCAGAATCAAAATATGCGATTTGAAGGCTAAGAACACAGTCGACTAAAGGAATAAATCTTACCAGAAAGCTTTGAATTACCTCGAATCGAATCGTCCGTATGCTCTGATACCAATTGTGAGTTCCAGATTAGTGCATACAAACAGTAGAAATCAACAAGTATAAACAGTCAAAATGATTTCAACTAGTCATCCAATTCACTTTCAATAATCAGAGAGAATTACAATACGAGTGATATGAATGATAATGACGACTAGCCTATTTTCTAAGGCTAAGAAAGCTTTATATACTTAGGGCCTAAACTACCAAGCCCATGGCCCGTTTACACATTTAAGCCCATAATACACCATTTACATATTAAGCCCTTGAACTTCTATTCAACACGATTTTATCCCTAACACTATTAGATTTCCTTTCTAAGGGTGTTTTTGAGTCAGAGATCAATGCCAGTGGACCTGTAATAGTGGATTTGCCTTTTTGCTTGACAACATCCTTCTCTTGTGCAACAAAAGTTCCATACACATCAGTTAGTGACTATGCATCCAGGTCATGCTTAGCTTGTAGAGACATAGACAGATTTAACCATTCATTGTTCAAACTTTTTAAGAACAAGACATTGTTATCTTCCTTCGACCTTACAAACCCACATTTCTTACATTTATTTATCAGAATGTTGAATCTGTTATAGGTCTGTTGTAAAGTTTACTCAGGAAGAGCTTTAAATCGTTGTATTCATTAACACATTGGGTCCTTCTGTTCTTTTGGGTTTTAATACCCATTCGAGTTGGTTCAGAAGTTGACCCCATATTTCTTTAGCCGTAACACAAGAGTCTAATCCTTGAAAAATATCGTTTGGAATGGCCATAATCAAGAGTCTAACTGCTTTAAGATCACTTTCCGTTTTAAGCTTTTCCTCTTCCGTAAAACCAGTGGTTTTAGGCTCGAAGTGAGCAGGAATCTCTTCAGTTGTTTGTGTAGCAGGAACACGAGGAACCAATACCATAGGTTGGAATGGTCCATTTGTGATAGATCGCATAAGATCTCTATCCATGCCATCAAAGAAGTTAACCATCCTGGTCTTCAATTGAGGGTATTCATCCCTCAGAAGAGTAGGAGGTTTGGTTAAAGAACCAGCAGTGTACATAGCATTTATGTTGTTGTACGCCATTTTAAGAGAAAAAAACAAAGTACTGAGATGTTGAAAGAGTTTTGAACAGAAAGTAAGTGAACAGTAACGCAATGAAACAGTAAACTATGTAAAAATGATTTCCAAACTTACTGGAACACTTAAACACGTATCTAAAGCTTTAACAATAAAGTTTCAGGTTTTGTTTTAAAAAACAGGGTATACCTTAAAGCTTGAAGATCAAAGCCCAATCAATAAGAGTGAATCAACCAGGTAAGATTGGATCGATTTGATTTAAGCAAATCAACCAGCTCTGATACAAAGTGTAGGTTCCAGATTCACCTTGTGTCACACCCCGCTAAAGCGGAAATACGGGATGTACAGCTCAAGTTTCACAGCAAAAGTTACAAGATCACATCAACCATCAAAATACATTTAAAAGTCAACAACCTTGTCTTTACAATCGTTTTTCAGAAAGGGGAAATGACATAATTAAAGATAATTAAAGAAAGCTTCATCACGTGATGCCTTCCTAGATCCCAACCTTAATGACGTTCCCCTGAAAAGCATGTAAATGAGAGGGTCAACTAGTGAACTAGTTGGTGAGCTCACAGGTTTAACGAGTACAACATTGTTTGCCATAGCAAAATAGTTTAAATCCGCACAAGTGGATAAGACAAAATAGTTTAAATCCGTACAAGTGGATAAATCAAAGTAGTTGAATCCGTACAAGTGGATAAATCAACCGGTTATGAAATACTTGCTCATTGTAATAGTATGTATTATGTTTAAGTAGTGAGCCCGTTACCCGACCTATATGACAGCAGCCCCAACGCATGTTCTATCACCAACAATGCGTATGGAAAACAATAATTATGCACTCAAACAAGCGCTACTTGTGAGTGGGGTGTCAACCAAATAACGTTATTCATAATTACCAACGGCTCACACTCGTGAGTTAAACGGGTAACGTAAGTTAAACGGGGACTTACGTATGATAGAGAGAAAGCTCAAACTTACAACACGCATAAACTATACATACTATAGAGCATAACTGAGTATAGCAAAGTTTACGTTTTCAATAAAACGAGTTAATCAGTGCGTAAAAGTAATTGTAGTAACGACATGCTTTTCACCCCAAATATGTAAAATATTGAAAAAGGGGCTGTGATAACTCACTTGATAAGCGATAGAGTCCGGGAATCTCCCACAAGTACTTCGAGATGATCCTACTTCGAACCTATAATCGTAAGGTCACTAGTGAGTTTTTGTCTCGAAAGTTCGGTATTAACTATCCAAATCGTCATAAAATGACTTGTTGTGTTTTAATATTATCAACGTAACAAGTGTATACATTATTCTTGTTAGATTAAAGTTTCCGCAATTTCGTCACAATAAGTAACGAAAAGGGTTTAAAGAACGTATATATATATATATATATATATATATATATATATAGTACATATATATATATATAAACCGAAATTTTTATCGTATGAACGATAAAAAGGGGTTTTAAATGTAAAGACGAAGTATTTAAAGTGCATAAATATAAATAGATATGTTATATATATGTATATTCCACAATTTCATCATAAAATGATGAAATGGGATCAAGAATATATAAAATGCATAAATATATATAGATATGTTATATATGTATATTCTACGATTTCCTCATAAAATGATGAAATGGGATCAAGAGTAAATAAAATGCATAAATATATAAACATAAGATATACATATGTATTCCACAATTTCATCATAAAATGATGAAATGGGATTAGAAGTTAGTCCTCAATTATAGTAAGAAGTTTGTCCTTTGCTATCCAGATTTTGGTGTCACTTTGTGTCCATCTTTGGGTAACTTCCAGGTATAGTTAGGTCAAGATATTTTATGTCCAAGGGGTTTAATGAGTTAGGAAACTTTTGGCATAAGTTTCATAATTTTTAGAAGTGTTTAAGTACATAAAAGAAATACTTGACGTAAAACTCGACAGAAAACGTTGCTGTTTGCGCACTGTTTTTGTGAAGACTGTTTGGTAGACGAAATCTTTGAGTTTTTGAGTGAAACCACTTGGGTTTGAATCCTAACACATAAAAATAATTTCCAGAAAAAGAATTACTTAATTTGGAGTAGTATTGAGTGAGATATGACATTTTGAAAAGAGGTGTGGAATCTGACAGCAAGCTGTCAAAACCACCCTTTGTGCATGTGCACCTATATTGACTTTTTACCCAAAATTCTTATTCCTTTGCATGCAAAATACGATTTGACCCTTCCCCAAACACTTATTTTCAGTTTCCAAAACACATTTTTGAACCATTTAAATTACATGCAAGTTACCCATCAACTCATCTTTTATAAACTCTTGAAAAAGACTCATTTTGAAGAATGTTGATGTTCATGTCAAGAACTTCAACATGCAACTCAAAATTGTGCATTTTGAGCTCATGCATGTTTGTTTAAGTATGTTTTTAGTGGATTTCAAAGATCCACTCATGAAACTCTTGAACATAAAGATATGGATTTCTTAAGAAAACTACATGAGTTTGATTTTGGATTCACCACCTTTTTAATAACAAGTAGGTGTTATGGTGGTAAATCTACAAACATTAAGATTTGTAAAGATGATTTTTAAGAAAGTTAAAGAAAGTGTAGAAGGAGATGAAGAACATTCATAAAAGTGCAAGAAAGTGAAATTTAAACAAAAGAGTGTGTGTGGATTTCACCCAACACACTTGTATTTACCTTGAACTCTTTTGATCTTTTGAAAGGAGATGATTTAGGGGTTGAATTGTTGGTTGAAGATGCATGAAGGTTTGAAGATTTGAAGATGGAGAGAGAAAAGGGTGAGAGAAATCTCTAGTGAGATTTTAGTGAGAGAGAGTGGAGTGTTGTTGTGAATGAATTGTAGAGATTAAATGAATACATAAGGGGTAGAGAGGGGGGGGGGGGGGGTAGTGTGATGCAAATATAAAAGTCCAATCTTGTCTTTTTGATTAAATTTTAAAATACAAGTATTTTTCTTAATAATTAAAAATACAAAATAATTATATAAAAGTAAAGTATTTTTATATAATATGATTGAAATACATAAATTGTTAATTATATAAATACTTGTGGTATAAGTGTAGGTTAAGTTGGCATTTTATGAGATTTATGGATAATTTCCTAATTCAAGGGTTTCTTAGGCAAAATTTCTCGAATTTTCCTATCGTACCGCGTTTACTACTAAAATTGCACCATGTGAACTATGATATGAGTAAATGAGATATCCAGTGTAGTTCTAACCTGAGGTGTAAATTTGACAGTTGTCACAGTCTCCCCCGGTTAGAAGAATTTCGTCCCGAAATTCAAGTGTTACTAGCGTTATCAGGCTTGCTAGCAAAGAGATGAGGATACTTATGTAACCTGTAATCCTCCCGTTCCCAAGTGTACTCAGTCCCACGCCTTGTGTTCCAATGGACTTTTACTATCGGGATTTTGCTTCGCTTAAGACGCTTGACCTCCCTATCGAGTATCTCCATTGGTTCCTCTACGATGTGCAGTTTATCGTTGATTTGGACTTCTTCCAAAGGCACGGTTACTGCTTCGTCAGCTAAACACTTCTTCAGGTTTGACACGTGAAACGTGTTGTGGATAGCACTTAACTCCATTGGCAATTCCAGCTTATAAGCTACTGGTCCAATTCTTTCCGCGATCTTGAATTGTCCCACATACCGTGGACTCAGCTTTCCTCTTTTCCCAAACCGGACAGTTCCCTTCCAAGGGGATACTTTAAAAAATACTCTGTCACCAACTTGAAATTCTAAAGGCTTCCTACGATTGTCCGCATAACTCTTTTGATGATCTTGAGCTGCTTTAAGCCTATCTCTGATGATTGCAATTTTGTCGGTGGTTTCTTTGACAATGTCCGGACTAGATAGTTGTCTATCTCCAATTTCCAACCAACAAAGTGGTGACCGACACTTACGTCCATACAGAGCTTCATATGGTGCACACTGAATACTGGTGTGATAGCTATTGTTGTATAAAAATTCAACTAACGGCAAGTGGTTATCCTAACTTCCTCCAAAGTCTATCACGCATGCCCGAAGCATGTCTTCCAATGTCTGAATGGTTCGCTCACTCTGACCATCCGTTTGAGGATGATAGGCCGTGCTCAAGTTTAATTGCGTACCTAACGCCTTTTGAAGTGACTGCCAAAATCGAGATGTGAAGCGGCTATCTCTATCTGATATGATGGAAACTGGGACTCCATGACGAGTGACGATTTCCTTGATATAGATTTGAGCAAGCTTCTCCATCTTAAAGTCTTCCCGAATGGGCAAGAAATGTGCAGACTTCGTAAATCGATCTACTATAACCCAAATCGAGTCGTGTCCTTTGGCAGTTCTTGGAAGTTTGGTTATAAAATCCATAGTGATTTGCTCCCATTTCCACTGTGGAATCTCTGGTTGTTGCAACAATCTTGATGGCTTTTGATAAACAGCCTTGATCTTTGAGCAAGTTATGCATTTCCCTACATATATGGCAATATCCTTCTTCATTCCTGGCCACCAATAGTACTCCCTTAAATCCTTGTACATCTTATCCGCTCCTGGGTGAATTGGGTATTTAGATTTATGAGCCTCCTCCAAAATCATTTCCCGCAGGTGGTCAGCCTTTGGGATCCATACCCTGCCTTTAAAGTAACGTACTCCATCAATCTTAGTTTCAAAACTCGATTCTAAACCATGAAGGGTCTCGTCCTTCAGGTTTTCAGACTTCATTGCTTCGTTTTGAGCTTCGAAAATCCGAGTTTTCAAACTTGTTTGAACCAGCGCTCCTAATGCTCGGACTCGTGAAGGTTTTACCCTTTCTTTCCTACTCAGGGCATCGGCCACCACATTGGCCTTACCTGGGTGGTAACGTATCTCACAATCGTAGTCGCTGAGTAGTTCTACCCATCTTCTTTGCCTCATATTAAGCATCTTTTGATCAAAGATGTGCTGAAGACTCTTGTGATCAGTGAAAATAGTGCACTTGGTACCATATAGATAATGTCTCCATATCTTCAGAGCGAATACCACAACTCCGAGTTCCAAATCATGCGTGGTATAGTTCATTTCATGAACTTTTAATTGTCTCGAGGCGTATGCTATCACCTTATCATTTTGCGTCAACATGCAACCTAATCCTTGATGCGATGCGTCACAATACACCACAAAATTTTCCGTTCCCTCCGGTAAAGCTAAAATCGGTGCATGGCACAACTTTTTCTTCAAAAGTTGAAACGCTTCTTCTTGTGAAGCTCCCCAAACGAATTCCTTATCCTTTTGGGTTAACGTGGTGAGGGGTTTAGCGATTGTTAGGACAATAAATGTCCTACATATTAGAAAGATATATAAATAATTATTATAGAGTTTAATTAGTTTAATTAATCGTTTTGTAAAAGCCTTTAATTATAAAAGGGCTTAGTTTAGTTTAATGGGCTTGGCCCTTTGTGTTTAAGGCCTAGGTATTTAAGGTTAGTCTTAACCTTAGAATTAGGTTAGACGTTCGATAGACGATTCATTAGAGAAATTAGAGCTTAATTGTTTTAGAGAGAGATAGTTGTTTTTCATTCAAACATTTGTAAACTATCTTGATTAATGAATATGAGAGGGATGACAGCTTGAAATCATTATCTGTTATTGTTATTCCTCTCTGAATCGTTGTTACCTGTTAAATCTGGGTCTATCAATTGGTATCAGAGTCTAATCGGTGATTTGAAGATACGAAAGAAATCGAACGAAAGCAAGAAAAGACAAGAATTTTCGCAGAAAATTTTCTGGAAAATCACAGCTAGCCGTTTCGGCTATTCCCGGAGTTTGAACCGTCAGATCGTCGCAATTTTTGGACAGCAGCTTCTCGACACTCTGTTTCACATTCTGACCGGTTGGATTAATCGTTTGAAGTCCAGAAGTTTCCCAGATTATTTTCGACATACAGCAGATTTTTGAAGAAAAGTGCAGATTTTTTTTAAGAAAATCGTTCTTCAATCGGTTTGCAAAGTTCTTTCATTGACTTATTAACTTGTTTGTTTGATCTCGATTGTTTACTTGCGCTTATCTGCTGTTTATCTACGAAAACATCGATTCTCAAAGTTTAATCTTTCAATCTTTAAAAATCAAATCTTGAGTTTTTTGGTGTTCTTTAAGTTTTGTGGTGATTTGTGAAAAATAGGATATATTTTGCATAGAAATCGATTTGGGTGTGTTTGTTTTTGTGTTTTTGGTCAAAATCTAACCTTACAGGAGTTGAATCAAGCAACCCTATCGAACCCTGATCCGAAATTGCAACCACAACCGCAGTGTCCGGACGTTTCCAAGGTTTTCGGGTAAGTTTTTTTTTTCTCTCTCTCTCTCAAAGTTACCGGAAGAACATCACTTTCCGGGTGAAATTCTGTCCGGATACTTCTCAAAATAATTTGTCCGGATGACAATTTTTGTCCAAACTATCCTGAAGAAATTTCAACTTCCCGGATGATATACCACATCATTTCCCGGTAACCTCTTACACACACTTCTCCGGATAATTTTATTTGTTTAGCCGCAAGAGTTGACTTTGGTTTTAATTGATTGACCATTATTGTAGTGCATACATACAAACATCGTCGCATACATACATATCTATTTTCATCTCCACCATACAAACATATTTCACTTCATGCTAGATTGTTTTTTGTCTCATTTTCTTATTTGATAATTTTTGTTTTATTTGTTTTTAATTGTTGCTTGGTTTGATTTTGATCGAGAAACAAGTTATTCCGGTAAGCTCCCCATTCGAACAACCGACTCATCCGGTAAGTCGTCCATTACCCGGTAAGTGCGTTCATCCGAAAAGTTCATCCCACCCGGTAAGGTTTCTCATCACCCGGTAAGTTCACTTGATTTTAATTTTGTCCGGTAAGTCAACTTTGTCCGGAATTTATCTCTATCCGGTAAACTAACCTTCGTCCGGTAAGTTGTGATTTTTGTCCGGAAACAATCTCTTCATCCGGTAAGTCTTTGAGTGGTAACCGCATTTACCCGGTAAGTTGAGTTTTAGTAAGTTTTGTTTGGCTCGTTCAGTTTCCTGCAAAATTCACAGAATCAGGGCTGTTCTGAAGTATCCGGACAGTATCCGGACACCCCATGGGATCCGGACAGTATCCGGACAAACCTCATTTCCGAACACTATCCGGACCGGATGTATACGGGTCGGTCAAGAGCCCGGACAACACCCGGTTTATATAAGCCACCCGGACTCCTCTCCTTTCGATATTCGGACATTTGCTTCAAAAACCCTAAACCCTCGTTCTTTTCTCTCTCGCTCGGAAATCTCACCTAATCGCCGATTCACACCCGCATTCAATCCCACACTCAGGTATGTTGTTCGCACCTCCTTATCGATCATTTCAACTCTGTTTTGTTCACATTACATCCCAAACAGTCCCCGATTTGGTCGAGTTCTTTGGATCCGAAACCCAGTTTCAGGTCCACACGATTTGTGGTTCATTAGTGGCAATTTAGATAGGATAAGCTCACTGTGGAGTCTAGAATGATACTTGTCACATATATCTGCACTCACACTGGCATTGAACCAAGATTTGGTCGATTATTCAATAAAGGGTTTCGTCCGGACACATTCGTCGTGTCCGGACACATTCAACATCTATGATGTCTTATCCGGACACTCCACTCCCGGATACCTAGTTGTCCGGAGACCTTAGGGTTTCCGGTAAGTTCAACTACCGGATAGTGTGATGTCCGGACTCCCATCTTATCCGAAAATTCAGTATATCAGGGAACCTCTGTCCGGATAATCCAATTTTATCCGGACACTTGCTTATCTTATCCGGAAAACCCATTTACCCGGACACCATGTGTTGTCCGGACACCTTGGCATTTTCATCCGGAAAACTCTGCTGTTGTTTCCATTCCGTACCTGTCTCATCCATACCAGTCCTCGATCTGTCTCAGATTGAGCCATTCAACGCAAAGGTACGCACCGACACTTGTTCTTCCGTCTAAGTCCCTAACTGTGTGCTGTTTTGACAGATATATACATGGCGGATCAACAAAACCCGGAGGACCATATTCCTCAGGAGGAGGAAATTATGGACGAAGATGCAGATGCTGCCTTGGTTGACCCTGACCATGGCATCGAATTGGAAGCGAACAATCATTACTTGGACCCGGCGCTGTTCAGACCCAACCCACAACACGTGGTCATTCTGGACATTCTGATGCGCCATCCCATCCGTGAGGCACTAACTCGCACCGCCGATGTTCCTTTGATCTACGTTCTACAAGTCTGGCTGACGGCTCAAGTTCGTACGATTGGCAACACACAGACTATCACGGCGCAGATAGACAACCACCCATTTACTCTGACGCCCGATTCCTTTCGCCGACTACTTTCTCTACCGGAGGCCACTGCCAACAACCATGAATAGTACGATCCTGCCGTTAACGATGCCACACTATGCGCACAAATGCGTGCCCTTGGTTACAACTCTGACCTTCAGCGACCATCAGTCTTCAATCGCAAGTTCCTGGCGCCAATTTGGTACATGCTCTTCACCATACTCAACCGCTGCCTATCCGCCCGATGGAAAGGTATTGATCAATGTACCGGCGACTTCCTGCGACTTGTTCACGCCGTGTGCTACAACCGCCACGTCGACTTCGCCATGATTATCTGGCGTGAACTTGTGACCACCATTCGACACATCAGCGGAACCAAACAGAAGAAGTTCCTCCCATACTCGCGTTTCCTATCACTCGCAGTTCGTCAACACATGGATGCGAATCCAGCCATTCCAAGACGTACTACCCATCCGGTATGCCCCATCAGACACCTCCAGTTCATGGTTATCCGCAACGCTTCAGATGCGGTAGCCATGCCCATCCCTGAAGCCCTACTGGCCATCGCCGATCCCACTGCACCAGGGGTAGTTGCATATAGGGGAGAGTTAGGTAATCCTATGGTCCAGCCAGAGCCGGAGGGACCTGCCCAGGGACTTAGATCCGAGAGACGTGAGGGTCCCAGAGTAAGAGGTGGAAGGGCCCGACAAGCAGGGGCTGTCGGGCGGGGAACGTTAGTTGTGAGAGGAAGGGGAACGAGAGTAGGTGGTGCAATGGAATCGCAACCTGATTCAAGCTCAGCCCAAGCCGGTCCATCCTCTAGACCAATACTACATCACTCGACCGAGCCTTATATCACCGAACCCCCTTCACCATCTCACAATGTTGAAGACGTGGAATCTGACTCCACGGACTCCGATACCACCCGTACCTTACGCCTGACACACATACCTCGCGGTATCGGACCCAACCCAAACTACAATGTCCCAATCCCTCTTGAATCACCACCTCATTCTGGAACCAGGCCTGTTACTAGGACATCTGAGGGAGAACAAGTAGAGGAGTTAGATCATGCGAGACGGAGAGAACTGCGTTCAAAGTTGAAGCAGGAAAGATCGAGCCGTAAAGATAACGAGGCTCATGAGCGACCCCAAACGAGCGATATCCAGGTAGCCACATCTACTATCCCGTCTCATACGTTGGGACGGGGTATTGAAGAAGCCTCCGTAGACCCAGCGGAGCAATTGCACGACCCCCTCAGCCACTCATCCGTCTCTCAAAAGACGGATGTTTCAGTCTCACACGGGGATTTAGCACAACTTCCACTGGTCCCTCATTTGGAGGGTTCTAGTGTTGAAACAAGAGACCAGCCTCCCCCGGTCTCGCCTTCATTTCGTGCACAATCGAGTCTAGCGCCTTTCGATATTGAACATTATTCGGCTAGGACACTCGAAGCTGAGCAACACCAAGTCGAGACTCTTCGTGACTCAATCGGAACCATCGTAGTGTCTTCACCTCTTGGAGAAACACAAGGATCGGCGGGAAATCCTACCACAGCTAACATCACGCCAACTGTGAACGTAGGTGGCTCTACCCCTGTGGTAGATGCCTCAACGGGTAACCTAAGTGGTCCCAGAGTTATTCACCCCGACTTTGTTTCGCAAGGGTCCCTGGACAGCACCCTCAAGGCTGTCCGCGCGGCACTGGAACAGCATGTCACCGACGAGATCGCCAAAGCCATCAAAGGTAAAGCAACGATCGTTGAAGCCGAAACCGCACCACCACATCCACCGACATTTGCCCAACCAATCTATTCGGTGGAGACCCTGAAGACGATGCTGTTGGCCCAGCTGCTCCAGGAATCCGACACCACCGCATCTACCGAAGCAGACCTGATCTCAGTTCTCCGATCACAGGTCACTGCTCCGTCTTCATCCATTACCTCTCGCCTCGACTCCATCGACTCGGCCCTCGACGACTACAACAAAGCGCTAACCACGCTCTTTGAGAGGGTCCGCTCACTTGAAGACACTTGTAAGAGTCAAGCCGGCGATCTCAAACGCAAGCACGATGACCATGATGATCGTGATCACCGTGAGGGGGAGAAGCGTCTACGCCAAACCGAGACCGTCCAGATCATGACTGCCGAAACTACAACAGTGGTTCAACAGGAACCCCCAACTGCGGCAACTACATCAGAAGCACCCGAAGCCGAGTTGCCACTAGCAGATATGGTCATAGATATGGAGATTTCAGATGAAGAAGACCCGACGGTTGAAAAGCCCGAGGGTTCAACACAGGAACTGGTCGATTTTGACTCGTCAGACAGACGGATACTGGACATGATAGATCCAGAGTGTGAGACCAACCCGGAGACCGAAGACGCATGGTACGAAAAAGCCGCCAGTGCCGTAAATCTCCATGTAAATTTGGTCTTCCCTACTGATGAGGACGACAATATTGACTACGATCAGTTCCTGCTCCAAAATTTATATGGAGCAACCCCCGTTCACTATGCTCAACCCGCCGGAACATCATCAACAAGACCCGAGTCTACTACTTCTGATCTTCCGATAACTGCTCCTCCCACGACAGCTTCTAATCTTCCTCCCTCTCCTCAACAGCAACAAATCCGTTGGGAGAAGATCATGGTACTTATCCCTCATCTGGAGGAATCTTTGAAAAAGCTGTTCGTCCACAAGCTTCACCCAATCGAGCCGACCTTCTGTCTTGGTATTTACAACTTCAGCCCCGAATACCAACGGCGATATACCAGCACAATGAAGCGGTGTCTTCCAGTTAGTCAAGTCAGAACCAAACTTCGGATCACAGAGGTACTTAACGTCCATTCACGACGCATCATGAGGATCGTCTATCCAGTCTTCACCGTTCGCCGCGAAGATGGTAATGAATGGAAATTTTCTGAAGCCGACTTCCAACACCTCCGACCATTCGACTTCCTGGCTATTCTGAAAGATCTTCGCACAAGAACCATCCGACCGCTTGAAGTTACAAAGGCGCTCGAAGCTGTTCGTCGATACCTGGTCCGCACCATCATGATGTCTTATCTAACGGACTTCCAAATGGCTATCGAGAACAAGGCGAAGAAGGTAAATCTGATCAAGCCGAATCTGAAAGCACCTGAGTTAAACATGTATCCCGAGAACGCTATGCTTCTGGAACCAGAATTCGGGATTGTTTACCTCAATGAGCAAAAAGAGAAGAAATTCATGCGCTTCAGTCAGGTGGAAAGATTCTGCGACGGCACGCTTCTAAAGGTCAGAGATGCTCTTCGAAAGATTATTCACCACGAGTCTGAAAATCCAAGGTATTCTTATGTTCCGAATCCGAATGAAGTAACTGCTCGGAATGCCTTGGAAATGATTGAAGATCGCATCGACTATCACCGCGCCATCAGATTGTTCGAGGTACACTTCGCGCTCCGCAAAAGATATGTCTTCAACTAGAGAGATATAGAGCGCCAACTCGAACTTCAAATCAAATGGGGAGATTGTTAGAGCAGGTTTTAATGTTGATTTAAAGTTCAAGGGTTAAACTATATTTGATTAAAATAGAGCTTATTAGTGAACGGGCTGTGGGCTTGTTAACCATGGGCCCATTGTATTTAATGTTGATTAGCTTGGAAAAACACGCTAATCATCTCTTTTACTTTCAACACTGTATTGCAAATTCTATCTGAAAGTTAATGAAAGGGATGACCAGTTGAAATCATAACACTTATTGCTTATCATATTTGATTTCTGTATTGTTGCACGGATCTGGATTTAACAGCGATCTTAGAGAAATTCTCGATAAAACGCCGATAATATCCTGCCAAACCTAGAAATTGACGAATTTCCGTCGGAGTCCTTGGGGCTTCCCATTTCCGAATGGCTTCCACTTTATCCGGGTCTACGTAAATCCCTTTCTCTCCGATCACGTGACCTAAGAAATGTACTTCTCGAATCCAAAATTCACACTTAGAGAATTTGACATACAGTTTCTGCTCCTTGAGAAGTTCTAGAATCACTTTTAGATGCTGCTCGTGATTTTTCTTACTCTGAGAATAGATCAGTATATCATCGATGAACACAATCACAAACTTATCAAGGTATGGTCTACATACTCTATTCATTAGCTCCATAAACACAGCTGGTGCATTTGTCAAACCGAATGGAATAACTAAAAACTCGTAGTGTCCATAGCGAGTTCTAAAAGCTGTTTTAGGAATGTCTTCCTCTCGGACTCTTAACTGATGATATCCCGATCGAAGATCAATCTTCGAGAAGTAAGTTGCACCCTGCAACTGGTCGAACAAATCGTCTATTTGAGGTAGAGGATATCGGTTCTTGATTGTTATCTTATTTAGCTCCCTATAATCGATGCACATTCGAAACGATCCATCCTTCTTTTTGACGAAAAGAATCCGGGCTCCCCAGGGTGATGAACTTGGTCGAATGAATCCTTTATCCAGGAGTTCTTGAAGTTGATTAGACAACTCTTGCATTTCTGCAGGTGCTAGGCGATACGGAGCCTTGGCTACGGGCGCCGCTCCGGGTTTAAGGTCAATCTGAAATTCGACTTGTCTAAACGGTGGAAGTCCAGGAAAATCGTCTGGAAATACTTCTGGGTGATCCTTTACCACAGGAATATCCTGAACTCGCCTCTCCTCAGACTTCTTCTCGACTACTTGCGCCAAGAACGCAACATACTTCTTCCTCAAATACTTATGGACCTTCATACATGATACTATCTTCAGATTCATTCCAACTCTATCTCCTTGGACAACAAGGGTTTCTCCGCCTTGTAATAGTAACCTAACCGTCTTTTCAAAACAACTAACCTCAGCTCGGTTCTTAGATAACCAATCCATGCCTATTACTACCTCGAAACTCCCCAATTCAATTGGAATAAGATCAACACTAAATAGTTTATCAGCTAAGTTCAAGGTACAACCTAAGATTACATCCTTAGCCTTTAATTCAAATCCGTTAGCAACCTCAACGATATAAGCATTCGGCATTTTCTTAGTTTCTAAATTGATCAAAGGCCTAAAGTCTAACGAAACAAAGCTCTTATCAGCTCCAGTGTCGAATAATACGGATGCATAATAATCGTTTAGGAGAAATGTACCTGTCACTACGTTGGGGTCTCGACGTGCTTCTTCTGCTCCTAAGACAAATGCCCGCCCCCGAGCTTGTCCTCCTTGGTTTCCCTGATTGGCTTGCCTTGCTTGATACCCAACATTGTTATTGGTTGATCCCCTTTTCAGCCTTGGGCACGCATTCCGGAAGTGATCTGGACTTTCGCACTCATAGCATACCCTTCCTTCCTCCTTTACATTCTTTCCCATCTTGCAGTACTGGGTGAAATGACCCTTTTGCTTACAAATGCCACAGGTGGGACAGGTTCCCTCATGATGCAAATGGCACTGATTGCATTTCGGGAGGGGTCCATGGTAACGCCCTACTTCCTTAGCGTTCATTCCAAAGCTTCCCACTACCTTCTTGTTCCTACTTGAACTACCTCCAATCGCCTTTCCTGACTGACTCTCTGGCCTTCTCTTACTACCGACACCTTTTTGAGTTAGAGTTCCTGCTCTGACCGCATCGTTGGTCAAACTGGTTGCTAAAGCTACTGCGGCTTGAATTGTGGTTGGACTTGATGACTTAACCATCCCTCGGATCTCTGGGGCCAATCCATACAGATAACGGTCGATCCGTTTGCTCTCCGGGTTAACCATGTGGGGTACTAACTTCGCAAGTTCGTGAAAACGAGCGGTGTATCGATCTATCCCCGAACCAACCATGGTAAGATCCCAAAGTTCAGCCTCCAACTTCTGAACTTCACTCTTGGGACAGTATTCCTCAATGAGTAATTCCTTGAATTCAGTCCAGGACAGCTTGTATGCATCCTCCCTTCCACGGGTTTGGACTTGAATGTTCCACCAGGTCAAAGCTCGCTTTTGAAACTGGCTTGCCGCATATTCCACCATGCGATCCTCTGAGCACTTACTGATGTGGAGTACCGACTCCATACTATCAAACCATGAGAGTAATCCTATAGCACCCTCTGTTCCATGAAACTCCTTGGGCTTGCAAGTCATGAACGTTTTGTAGCTGCATCCTCTACTGTCTTGAATGTCACCGGGATTTCCTCCCCGATACATCTCAAACATGATCCACGACACCATCAACGTCAGTAGCATCACTACTACTATGCACACTATCTCGGCCCGTAACGCTATCCTTCGAGCTAACCTTGCTCCGTTTAGGGCATCGAACGACATGTTGGTCAGGAGGTGACTTAACTCTACTAGCTCTGTCGTGACTTGACTCTGACGACTGACCCTCATCTGACATCCGTGCAAATCTGTTGTCACAGCCCTGAGATGCTGTTCCTCAGCCCAGGTCATGCCAGGCGCACGACTTATTGGCACTCCCTCGATCACCCATGAGGGTTCCGGTGCCTCTCGCTGGTCGGACCTAAAACACACTCGTCTAGGTATAGGGACGCTCTTTCTAGCGGTTAGTTTCGTGCGTGGCCCTCTAGGATTAGGTTGTACCACTATCGGGGTGGGTTGCGGTGGAACCACAGTCGGGGGTATCCTCGATCCATCATACGGGTCTTGTTCTCCTCCAGAGGTACGTTCGCTTGACGGCGTGTAGGAGGGTTGTGAGCTTGATGACGACGATGACGATGACATAGTAGTGCTGAAGTAAGAGTGTGATGAGGATGTTGCCATAGTGATACTGAAGTAAGAGTGCATAACATTACTTGTCGCGTAGTGATAAAGGCTAAACGCACTATACTATTGCATACTATAGGCAATAACTACGTTCATCCTATGCATACGACGTGAAGCATTTTTGTGAGAAAATACACACATGTTCCTAGCATATCCATTTCCGGTCTCGCATTACTCTTCCTTAATTAAACATAGGTGATCAGGCTTTGTTTAATTAAAGATCGATGATGCAATACCCGAATTAGTTATACTAGCAATATGTTGAGTAGTTTGAGTGTTATTTCCCGTTTTTGGCTATAGTTGCAGTTTTTCTAAAGAAAACCCGTTATTCTCTATAACCTTTGGCTCTGATACCAAATCTGTCACACCCCGCTAAAGCGGAAATACGGGATGTACAGCTCAAGTTTCACAGCAAAAGTTACAAGATCACATCAACCATCAAAATACATTTAAAAGTCAACAACCTTGTCTTTACAATCGTTTTTCAGAAAGGGGAAATGACATAATTAAAGATAATTAAAGAAAGCTTCATCACGTGATGCCTTCCTAGATCCCAACCTTAATGACGTTCCCCTGAAAAGCATGTAAATGAGAGGGTCAACTAGTGAACTAGTTGGTGAGCTCACAGGTTTAACGAGTACAACATTGTTTGCCATAGCAAAATAGTTTAAATCCGCACAAGTGGATAAGGCAAAATAGTTTAAATCCGTACAAGTGGATAAATCAAAGTAGTTGAATCCGTACAAGTGGATAAATCATCCGGTTATGAAATACTTGCTCATTGTAATAGTATGTATTATGTTTAAGTAGTGAGCCCGTTACCCGACCTATATTACAGCAGCCCCAGCGCATGTTCTATCACCAACAATGCGCACGGAAAACAATAATTATGCACTCAAACAAGCGCTACTTGTGAGTGGGGTGTCAACCAAATAACGTTATTCATAATTACCAACGGCTCACACTCGTGAGTTAAACGGGTAACGTAAGTTAAACGGGGACTTACGTATGATAGAGAGAAAGCTCAAACTTACAACACGC
Organism: Saussurea involucrata; assembly: GCA_033807775.1. NCBI lineage: Eukaryota > Viridiplantae > Streptophyta > Magnoliopsida > Asterales > Asteraceae > Saussurea > Saussurea involucrata. The sequence continues at coordinate 54,699,747 of CM066314.1, read as the reverse complement.
GTAAACTATACATACTATAGAGCATAACTGAGTATAGCAAAGTTTACGTTTTCAATAAAACGAGTTAATCAGTGCGTAAAAGTAATTGTAGTAACGGCATGCTTTTCACCCCAAATATGTAAAATATTGAAAAAGGGGCTGTGATAACTCACTTGATAAGCGATAGAGTCCGGGAATCTCCCACAAGTACTTCAAGATGATCCTACTTCGAACCTATAATCGTAAGGTCACTAGTGAGTTTTTGTCTCGAAAGTTCGGTATTAACTATCCAAATCGTCATAAAATGCCTTGTTGTGTTTTAATATTATCAACATAACAAGTGTATACATTATTCTTGTTAGATTAAAGTTTCCGTAATTTCGTCACAATAAGTAACGAAAAGGGTTTAAAGAACGTATATATATATATATATATAGTACATATATATATATATATATATATATATATATAAACCGAAATTTTTATCGTATGACCGATAAAAAGGGGTTTTGAATGTAAAGACGAAGTATTTAAAGTGCATAAATATAAATAGATATGTTATATATATGTATATTCCACAATTTCATCATAAAATGATGAAATGGGATCAAGAATATATAAAATGCATAAATATATATAGATATGTTATATATGTATATTCCACGATTTCCTCATAAAATGATGAAATGGGATCAAGAGTAAATAAAATGCATAAATATATAAACATAAGATATACATATGTATTCCACAATTTCATCATAAAATGATGAAATGGGATTAGAAGTTAGTCCTCAATTATAGTAAGAAGTTTGTCCTTTGCTGTCCAGATTTTGGTGTCACTTTGTGTCCATATTTGGGTAACTTCCAGGTATAGTTAGGTCAAGATATTTTATGTACAAGGGGTTTAATGAGTTAGGAAACTTTTGGCATAAGTTTCATAATTTATAGAAGTGTTTAAGTACATAAAAAAATACTTGACGTAAAACTCGACAGAAAACGTTGCTGTTTGCGCACTGTTTTTGTGAAGACTGTTTGGTAGACGAAATCTTTGAGTTTTTGAGTGAAACCACTTGGGTTTGAATCCTAACACATAAAAATAATTTCCAAAAAACGAATTACTTTAATTTGGAGTAGTAATGAGTGAGATATGACCTTTTGAAAAGAGGTGTGGAATCTGACAGCAAGCTGTCAAAACCACCCTTTGTGCATGTGCACCTATATTGTCTTTTTACCCAAAATTCTTATTCCTTTGCATGCAAAATAAGATTTGACCCTTCCCCAAACACTTATTTTCAGTTTCCAAAACACATTTTTGAACCATTTAAATTACATGCAAGTTACCCATCAACTCATCTTTTATAACTCTTGAAAAAGACTCATTTTGAAGAATGTTGATGTTCATGTAAAGAACTTCAATATGCAACTTAAAATTGTGCATTTTGAGCTCATGCATGTTTGTTTAAGTATGTTTTTAGTGGATTTCAAAGATCCACTCATGAAACTCTTGAACATAAAGATATGGATTTCTTAAGAAAACTACATGCATGTGTTTTAAAAGTTCACCTTTGATCTTAACATGGGTTTGATTTTGGATTCACCAACTTTTTAATAACAAGTAGGTGTTATGGTGGTAAATCTACAAACATTAATTTTTGTAAAGGTGATTTTTAAGAAAGTTAAAGAAAGTGTAGAAGGAGATGAAGAACATTCATAAAAGTGCAAGAAAGTGAAATTTAAACAAAAGAGTGTGTGTGGAACACACTTGTATTTACCTTGAAATCTTTTGATATTTTGAAAGGAGATGATTTAGGGGCTGAATTGTTGGTTAAAGATGGATGAAGGTTTGAAGATTTGAAGATTTGAAGATGGAGAGAGAAAAGGGTGAGAGAAATCTCTAGTGAGATTTTAGTGAGAGAGAGTGGAGTGTTGTTGTGAATGAATTGTAGAGATTAAAAGAATACATAAGGGGTAGAGAGAGGGGGGGGGGGGGGGGTAGTGTGATGCAAATATAAAAGTCCAATCTTGTCTTTTTGATTAAATTTTAAAATAAAAGTATTTTTCTTAATAATTAAAAATACAAAATAATTATATAAAAGTAAAGTATTTTTATATAATATGATTGAAATACATAAATTGTTAATTATATAAATACTTGTGGTATAAGTGTAGGTTAAGTTGGCATTTTATGAGATTTATGGATAATTTCCTAATTCAAGGGTTTCTTAGGCAAAATTTCTCGAATTTTCCTATCGTACCGCGTTTACTGCTAAAATTGCACTGTGTGAACTATGATATGAGTAAATGAGATATCCAGTGTAGTTCTAACCTGAGGTGTAAATTTGACAGTTGTCACACCTTGTCTCATACAAACAGAAAGATCAAAGATAGCGGAAGCATAATAAATCTGTTTGTGTATGAGTGATTGTGTATAACATTAAGCAATGAGAGAATAACAATATAATGAACAGTAATAGATAACAATTATGAATAAAAAACTACTAGTATAATGAAATATGAATAACACCAAGAACACTTTCTTGTGTGTGTATTCTAAAATCTCTCAGGCTCGTACACTAGAAGTGGAATGGAATTGTGCAGTGTTTGTGCTCTCACAATTCTAGTAACGATTCTTACAAAAGCTTACAAATATGTGTTCCACTAACGTTCTATTTATAGCCAGATAAAGAATAGACAGTGTACTATCAAACCCTGTGATGACACGTAGAAAGTATGTCTTCGTCCTTTTAGGTCTGACGTGGAAAGTGCGGACACTTGTCTATCACTTAGAGATTTCTACGAGACTTCAGCTTCACAGAGGTCTTCATTCACCAGAGATCATATGCCAGAGCTCTGAAGGTCTTCTGGCGAACTTATTCTCTGATGGTCTATCAGAGGTCTTCTGCCAGAGCTCTGACGATCTCTGATGGTCTTCTATTTGTTCTTCTTCTAAGTCTTCAGCTTGATCTCTGAAGTCATGTTCTCTGACATCCTTCTGACTTGTGATATTTTCAATACTTTTACATTGGTATACTTGGGGCTAACAAAGTTCCACAATCATTTTCACTTGTTGTTGTCGTCTTTTGTTGTGGTGTGCTTGATGTTGTGAACATCGAATTCATCTCTGATTGCAGACTTACAAAGGACTCCTTTTCCTTGAACTTTAGCAATGCAACCGACATGTCGTATTTAACCGCCTTCCTAATAGCTTTGATTCGCTCGATTCTCGTCCGGATTGAGTGTATGAACTCCTTTGATTGCAAGGAAAACATTAAGTCAATGTAATCATTTCATAGTAGTAGTCCTAATGATAATGTAATAAAATGGTACAAACTTATATCTTTTGATGAATTTGGATCCAATTGCTGCTCCGGGCATCCTTCTCTTTATTTGGATCGCTCGCATTCATATTGTTTGCATCGGTCGAATTAATCTTTAACGGTAGCAGACCAAATCCTTCGTCATCTAATTCAGTTGTTTATCTTTTCTTTAGTTGAGCTATGTCCCAAATGCATAATGCTAATGTCCCATTCGCCACCTCGACTCGGTTGCTAATTGTTGAATGGACATAAAGTAACTACGAAAATAACATGAGTTTACAAATCATGGTCAGTTTGTTTCTTATAGTATTATGTATGCAACATAAATATAAAAAAATTACCGTTAGGTACGTCAATGGACCTGAATAGAAGCACATAGCATTGTCTTATCTCCAATATTGCTTGCTTCCCGTTACTTTGTCGCATATGAACTTGCACCAGTCTATGTTCGCCATCATAGCTTCATTTTTTATCTTTGAGAGGAATGCCAGGTTACACGTTCCATATTATTACACTCACACATCAGATTAACAAATAGAACCAAGAAGCTTGTTTTGAAATGGAATCCATCATCCTCAGTCTCTAATATGTTATTCATTACATCCTTTGGTCTCAATGCTTTTTTCTTGAATTAAGCTCTCCATTGGGTCGCGATATTCATCTTACTTTCTACGTCATCCTCTGCCAATAAATCTATACCACCAGTTGTTAATACTACGATGTTGTGCACATATTCAACAGTAATTGGTATGACATCATTCCTAAGACTAATAATCATTGCGGTTGTGTCTAACTTATCTACAACATAGTAACCTAATTTCGAAGGTACACCCTCCACTGTCATTTTCAGCAATGATTCTAAGCCCATACCCGTGTTTTTCTTTGTCCTATAGTCAAACCAAAGATGGTATCATGTAAAGTCCTAGGTGAAGTTTGAGTCCTCAACACATCTACTCCAACCCTTCTATTAGCCGTTGTGTGAACTTCTTGGACTATTGGGTTTTCTTCGTCGTTTTCATTGTCTTCCGGATCATTTTAGTTGAATGTAGATGTGTACTTTTTCTTGAACATTCACCTTTATAAGATGTTAATCATAAGTTTATTAATCATAAAATAACAATTTAAATTCACAATATAAAGATTTTAAGTTTGTAAGAATAATTTGCTAGTTATAGAGACATTTTAAATTTATGTTGATACCTTTGATTTTTGTTTCAACTGGGAAATGTGAATCTGGAGTATCCAAGTTTATCACATACTTAGGATTTACTTCCCGTAACCCTTGATGAAGTCCCTATTTCGATCCTTGAATAATTAATTTATAAATGTACTCTTGTTTCCAATTGACTCGTGGTTTCGGAGATTTTCATTCTTGGGTACCGATGGGGGACCTGAAATGTGAATCACCACCATGTATATTGTTATGGTTATTTTATTATTTGATACACAGTTAGATCAATATTTAATCTCCAAAAATAGTGTGTAAATTTTCATACCTTCATTGTAAGTTGTCTTGTGATCACAATCTGTCATTGACAGGTCTGTAGCATTGTTTCCACACCTTTTTTCCCCAAATGATTTATTTATGTCAGCAGTAGTTAATACAATTACAACTATTAATGGAAATTAGAAGCATGCCCATACCTGTGATCTTCTGATCTTCAAGATCATTCTTGACTCCCCTTTCACAATCTTGAATGCATACATGTTAGTAAGAGTTTCATTATGTATACTGATTCATTAAGTCAAACTTAACGTAAACGTATTCCATTACCTTTCCATTTTTTTCCTCTACGTGTGTTCCGGGGTTCGGGCGATGGGGTATCCATCACCATTGGACTCACAATTTCTATAAAATTGAACGAACGGACAATCATGTTTATGACATCATATGAATTTCATCAATGATGAATATGCTCTATTCAACAATAATATTAATCACAAAGAGCAAAAATCATGATTATGATACCATGTAGATCATAATTTGAATATGATTCCAGATTCACGCTCATGATTATGATTCCACATAACTACCTACAATCATGATTGTGATACCATATGAATTCGAGGGCAACAAGAATACTACAGAATGTGAATCATGATTTATATTTTAGATTAATAAACATGATTATTAAGCCATGTGAATGCATTCAATGATGAATATAATATATTCAACAATTATCCATTCAATTATGATTATTAAGCCATATGAATGTATTTCATATTTGATTATGATCTATTCAACAACAACACTACTCCAAGCTGTAGAATCATGATTACACTATTGTACAGAAATGCCTACAATCATGAATCACTGAAGCAAACAATACGAATTATTCATAATGTGCTTCATGCTTACTAAGTCTTATGATTGAATTCATATAGAATTATATTTACACACTGTTTTATTCATGAATCCACTACACATGCCACCAAAAATTAACTAATGTAGCAGAATCCGATATTTAATGCTTCCTTATGCATACAAGGAAAATGTAATATGAAGGTAACTATAAACAACAAATATGTAGTTTCTAAATGTCATCTACATTTTACTGTAGATTTATGAAAGTATCCAACCATTTTAATAGAACACTTCCACGTGACCCTTAAAAATTTCCCAAATATGTTTGATATTGGTTGACAATAAATGAATTGCATAACAATCTATAATAGACATGGAATCATGAATCATCATACATAATGAGTTATATGTTATGTGTTCACTACAAAACAAAATCAACATCATATTGTCACATGTTGTTGTACTTTATTATATGTTATAAAGTCAATTCAATTTTTTAAGTTGAAGTCTTCATAAAAAACTCGAACATCTCATATGGATAGTATCTTAGTTTGATATCAAAGTCAAATACCCAAAAATTGTTTAAAATTATTATCCAATGTAAAGAAACAGTAAAATTTGTTTTTCCAAAATCATGAATCATAGTAATTTTTTCCATGGGTTAAATAAAGTTCAAAAAAACAAACAGTTTAATAGTTAGTTCTTACAATTTTGTAAACTTTCCCTAATTTAAAAACCCCAATCAATCACAGTGACGGTGTACATTACCTTCCAAAGATTGTTCTTATTCTTTCCCCGACGTTAGGGGGTCGCTCGATTGGTGGCTTCTCTGTGGTTCCGTTGAAGTCACCATAATAACTTTTTGTTCTTCTTCTAGGTCGAGTAACACAGGGTTATCCGTTGTGTTACTGAAGTTAGAAAAGGAGGTCTTCAATCGTATCCTTTCGCTGGGCCTCCTAACTATTTATAGAACCGAATCAATTTTATTTCAAGAATGTAGAATCGTACCTCGATGTGGATGCGTGTTTACCATATTCAAGTTTCTTCCCTGAAAAAACCCCTCCGATGAAGATAATCGTCTCAATATTTGGTCGATTTTGATGATTGAAAACCGTCCATAGTTGTTTGGCGCTATAATCGGAAACATGAATCCCGAATTTCCTGCGATTGCTTTCTTGATGATTGGGACTTGTATGGTTTGACAATTTTACCCTTACATGGACTCGTTATTCATCAAAATAATTTGAAATTTACCCTTAATTACAAGAATGCCACCGCTATAGTATTGATCGTAGATTAAAATATTGTAGGGTTGTGATTGGTTTGTAAAGTTCGCATGAATTGTGTGGTTTGCAATTGATACCACCCCTATATATATATATATATATATATATATACACACACCTTTTTCATTGGCTTTAAATGGTGCTATATTTTGGTCAATAGCATACCTTTCTTCCTTCTCATAAGCACCACTCCATTTTGATCAACAGACCAAATATGCACTAAGGCTTAAGCTTTCCCCTAAACGAAGATTCACAACCCAGCTTGGATTCAAAATGTTCTCAATTCAGCGATTTGCAACAATCATCAATATTCGATTCTAAAAAGCAGCGATTCACAACGATTAGTCTCCAAAACCTGTAAGTTCATAGCCTCGATTCCTTACCTCTATTTGACAAAAGTTATTTTCTTTATGAGAGATTTATCATCTTTCTAATATTCTTTTGCAAAATCTGTCATTCCTTACTGAAGAAGCCTTAAGATTCGATGGATCGAAGTTACAGGTAACACCCCAACCAAATCAACTAATTCTTTTGAATCCAAAAATTTCATCAAGAATGTATTGTCTGTCACGTAGGTATCTATATACCATTTAAAGCCAATGAACAAGGTATCTATATACTATATGATTATGGAGGCGCTTTATGATGCACGTCTCTCACACGAATGGCGCATCTGCATAATTTGTCCCCACTCGCAGTGTGTTCCTTTTCACGAATGACTGTGTTTCTTTTTTCAAATTCCTCATTTCCCATGAATCATCAACCATCGGAGAAGAAATTGACCGTCGAAGATTGCAGAGAGGAGTCGCAAATTCAAATCCTTATCACGACTGCTGCTGGATTTGATCTCAAAGGTACAAAGATTAAACAAACATTGATTCTTTTATTATTATCGCTTTTAATTGTGTCGAGTTCTAATGGATTCTCATTCCTTCGTTTCCCGATGTAAGTCGATTAGGGTTTCCGTGATCATGGTCGGCGGTCCGACTAAAGGTCTGAAATTCGTCTCTATAGATTTTCTGTGAACAACAATTGAAAATGTTGTTATCATGTTATTCATTGATCTTTAGCAATCTAGAGAATTACATAAGATTGGAACACTTTCTCTCTCTAGAATGCTCTCATCACTCTTTCTAGATCTAACAATTAAGATCTGTTAGCTTTGATTCCTAATGCTTACAAACAAAGCTAAACTATTTATACTTCCTAATTACAACTCATTATACCTAATTACATTGACTTTCTACTTAAACTACTTTGACTTTGACTATCTTTGACTTTACAATACATTGATGTTGGTCCCAAATGGGTTATACAAGTTTGTAGAAGAGGGGTTGAATACAAACACATGATTTTTACTTTTCTAAATTGTTTATTGATATGTATCAAACAATTTACAACTTGTTGCGGAACAAGATTAAGGAATAAACCTAATCTAAACAAGCTATGAGAATCACTAAGATTTCTTGCACTAGAAATAAGATAGAGAGAAAATAAGAATACTAAGAATAATATTCTAACACACAGTTTTAGCAAAGAGAAGGAATGGCCGAGCACTTCAAAAATGAAGTAGAGTTTCCTTTATATACTCTATGCATTTAATGCATGTCAGCATAACTTTACACGTGGCAGCCTCTGGTTGGTTGCATGGTTTGACTTCAGTAGACAACCTAGTGGCCGCATGATGAACAATGTAGAATATGAGTTGGTTGTACGATTCTGGACAAAAATTATAAGTACAACAAATAATAATTACAAGTACAAAAGATACGAGCTGATAAAGATAGAAGAACTACAGGGAATCCTATCAGCTAATCAGGTTCATCCTTAATGAGAAGTTCATCAAGGGTTTTAGTGGTAGGGATCATCCAATCAGGGACTGTTTCTTCAATATCCTGTAATACCCCGGGTAAGTTCGTTAGTTAAAAATATTATTCCGTTAAATTATTTAACTTTAAAGTTACTATTTTGGGTAAGTTGAGATGAATTATTAAGTTAAGGGTACTTCGGTTATTATTGAATAGATTAGGGTCTAAAAGGGTAATTATGGTTGATAATATCTGAATTAAGAGTACAGATGTCTTCATAATAACAAAACTCAGATTTAAGGTGTGTGTGTGTGTTGGGAGCAAAAAGAAGAAGAAAGAAAGGAGAAAGAAGGGTAAAGGCTCAAATTGGAGTTATTGAAGCTGATTAAGGTATGTTTCTAGTACAATTTATGTTTATAATGGTTAGTAGGAAGTATCTCTCGGATTAGAATCATCACACCTAGTCTGGGGTTGATTTCTGTCGGATTTCTGGGCAAAATGGACCAAACCGACAGTAGTTTCCGGATAGATTGAATGTGTCCGGGTAGATTCTTGGGTGGTGTCCGGGTGGTTTTATTGATAGTGCCCGGACGATTCATTTGATGGTTTCCGGATTATTTAGATACCGGATGGCATCCGGATTCCTTTGGTGTCCGGATTCCTTATGTTGTCCGGATTAGTCTGTGTTGTCCGGATAAATCGTGTTGTCCAGATTCTTTTGGGTTGTCCGGAAACTTTAGCTGTTTGACCAATTTTGAGGTTTCAGATACTTTTGAATGTCCATATATAGTTTCCAAATGCATTTTGAGTTAAGTTGTTCCGAAAACTTCCTGAGGGGCTGCCCCCAGACCCCGGAAGGGCGTTGCCCCTTGACCCCATCCGCTATCCGGGTAGCGGAACCCCCGTATTAAGTCGCCATAGGGGAATATTTGAGGATAAAAGTTTGATAGGTTATTTGGGGTTCTCAACCTGTTAGTAAGTCTTATGAATTCTTTTGGTAAAGAGGTGTTCGTATGTAAATGGTTTCAGATTCTGAGAATTTTGGGTAAAGGATCGGATAGCTCGGAGAAAGGCTTGGACGCGTATTGTTAAGCATTCAAGGTGAGTTTTACTTCAAAATATTTTAACTGGAATACACATATGTGTGGAATGGATATGTGATCAAGGTGTGAATATTATGTGTTTATAATATAGTAAGATATTATATTCATAGGTGCATTAGTCGGGTTTCGGTGTGCGGACCGACGGGTAGCCGGGTTCCGGTGTGCGGACCGGTGAATTAGTTGGCTTGCTACCAATTAATATGGCCAGTTGTGGAGGAATAAAGTGGGATGAGATGCATGAGTCTTAATGTGGTGTTTATACGTGTGGTATATGTGGTGTTTGTATACTTACGGTATATGTGTGATTTGACACGAAGGTTGTATATAAACTATTTTGAAACATGGTTTTATATAAATTGGTTTTATAACGAATTTGAAACGACAGGGATTATCTCACTAGACCATTAGGTCTAACCCTCATTTTTCCTTTCAAAAATATGTATTCCAGGTCAAGGATCTTTGGTTAACAAAGGGAAGAATAAAGCATAGGAGGCGATTGCTAGCTGATGAAGATTAGGATATGTTTACATTTCTGTATTGTATAGTTTTGAGACTTTGAGACCGAATGTGAATTATCATGTATTTTGTTATGAAAGTAACGACGTTGTGTATGAAATGTTAATTGTTATATAGTATGTATGTTATGGGATACCGGGTCGTTACAGATGGTATCAGAGCCCTAGTTTAAGGGATTTAGGTATTAGTATCTGTACCTAGACTTAAACTGCATGTGAAGTAGGATGTCCCTATTATTTTAGAACCTTGGGATATTAAGTATAACAAGGTAGAAGGGACATCATGTAAGGTAAATTCGAGTTACACCTGGCCAGTGTAATTGTGAACTTACAGTTACATGTTTGGACTGGAATACCTTATTATATGGGGTATGTGCTTATGTGTATATTAACCTTGTTGAAATCTACAGAGTGGCAAGTCGGTCTCGACATATGGATAGAGACGAAGACAGGTATATTTATATAAACTCTACACGTGCTAAAGTGCTATTTGAGTTCGGTGCAAACCGATTAATTGTGTTTTCAATCTTTTGTTGCTTATTTGCATTAGAAAAGAATTTGATAATTGTGTTGGTAATATGGATAGGAGTGGAGTGCCTATTAAGTTATTTTTGATAATCTTGTTAGAATTTGAGGTAGTAGTAAGTATAGGATGGTGTTGGAACTTGATTTTGTTAAAACTTTCGATTAGGTAATGATAAGTGATCCTCGGTAATTCGATATATATTGGAATACGTAGTTATGATGAAAGAAGAGATTGTCGGGTGATTGATTTAAAGTTTTCGTTTGTTAACAAATTTTATATTGGGGATATATGAATTATTTGTGATAAGGCTTAGTAAGAGTGTAGGTTTGGAAGCATTTGGTGTGAAAAGAGGTTGGTTCTAATTTAGTAAGAGTGTAACAAATATTTTGGATGATATCGAAATTAGTATGTTTATTCATTATGATATTGCTTGGGATAAATTTAAGTGAGAAATCAAGGATAATCGAAACTAGAAAGTGAAGAGTGTTATTGGGAATGATTAGTAAGGAAAAGCTATTAGTGATCAAAGGTGATAACCCGTTATCATATGTGTTCGGATTTTAAAGATTTATCAAGGTGGTAATAAAATTTATTGTATGAGAACGAAAGTGGTTGGTAGTTTAATTTGGAATGAATGATCTAACACTTGCAATTGTTAGCAATTTTCAAATTGAAGGTGCATGTTAGAATTTTGGAAAGATATTGCGAAAGTGTAGAATGTGGCGTTGTGTAAAATGCAGTATTTCAAACGCTAGGTTATGCCTCCAAATGTTAAAGTTTATGTTATGAATAAAATTTCAAATGTGTTAGATGATTTGTGATATATATAAATATATATAGTGTTAGGTTCATTTGAGAAGTCTAAATATTTTGAGAAATAGAGAAGTGATCGTGACTCTTCGATTAAATGCGCTGATTTTGAACACAGAAGGGTATTTTGGTAATTAGTCATCCCGTTTACAAAAAAACACGGGCTGAGTTCATATATGAATCTGTGTGATTCACATATGAACTATACGTTCATATATGAACCTTTGTAATTCACATATGAACTCTTTATAACTAATTCATATATGAATCTTGTGATTCATATATGAACCTTTGTGTTTCATATATGAAACTAATTAGTTGTAGGTTCATATATGAATCAGTTGAACCAATTAACTGATTCATATATGAATCTTTGTGTTCATATATGAACCTTTGTAATTTACATATAAACTTTTTTTAACTAATTCATATATGAACCTTTGTGTTCATATATGAACCTTAATGATTTATATATGAATTTTTTTAACTAATTCTCATATGAACAAATTAACTGATTCATATATGAATCACAAAGGTTCATATATGAATCACAAAGGTTCATATATGAATTAGTTAAAAATATTTTATATGTGAATTACAAAGGTTCATATATGAACACAAATGTTCATATATGAATCACACAAATTCATATATGAACCTGTCCCGCGTATTTTTTACGAAACTACCCTAAATACCCCTGAGTGTCGTTTATTAATTAACGTGGACGCGCGCATTAATCAGGTGTAACGCGAATTTCTTGACCGTGGATTATTTAATCCAATGGATATGATCACTTCTCTATTTCTCAAAATATTTAGACTTCTCAATTGAACTCTTCCATATATATATATATATATATATATATATATATATATATATATATATATATATATATATATATATATATATATATATATATATATATATATAATTTTGGGCTGGAAGAGGCACGGTGAAATATTGTATGTTGAAAGAGGCACGATGATATATTTTGTGCTAATCGAGGCACGAGGTGAAATAAAGATGTACTAATTTTGTTAATAAGATGTTTTTATGGTTGTTATACTTTGGGGGTGGGTGTATAGTGTGGATCCAATTTGTTTATTATCGTTTTGAAAGATGATGTTAATGATATTTGAGAAATGAAAAAAAAGTGTGTGGTTGTTTCGAGCATTGAGTATGATTTAGGATTAACTCGGTTAAGTTCCTGATATGTGTGGTGAAATTATTGGTTAAGTATAGTAACTGTTGAAATTGGGTGCGTGCGATTGGTTTGGAGGTGAAAGAAAGCTAGCTCATAGGATCGGTCTAGAGTAAGCACCTCCTAGGGAGCTATCCTTGGGGAAACGTGTTTTATGTTGAGAAGAGAGTGGAAGAAAGTAGTTGAATGTAATGCTTGGGGTAAAGGACCATTGGATAGGACGTGGTAGTAGTACGAGTGTGAGGTTGTGGCAAGTGTGGAAATCAATTGTTGCTTAAGAATCGTAGTCGGTGTAATTAATGCAAGAAAGTGTTGTCTGTCTTAGGCGTATTTTGGAATAGAGAAGTGACGGTAGAGTTGGGGATGGTCTATGAAGAAAAGTTTAACTACGGGTTAAGGTGATACTCCAAGTTGATTTTGTAATCTATTGGGGAGTAGAATGTCGTTATTTTTTTTTGGATTAGAGAAGTGATGGTCTATGGAGTGTCGCTATTGGGACGTTAACATTGGTGAAATGCGTTCTTTTAAGAATAGTAAAATTATGTGCAAAACCATTAGTAAACCTGGAGTCTAGATGTGTGAATGTAATTGGTATGATTGATCTGAGATATTATACCTTGTTTGTATCACATGGGTTTTCTTCTTGGAGTAAGAGTTGTTGTAGTTAGGAGGGTACTAAATTATTGGTATGCGCCTTAGTAATGAAGGGTTACACATAAGTGAGAGTTCATTCGACCTTTCCTGTGTCGATCCCGTCGGAGTGGATTAAAAGTGGAATAATGTGGGGGAAGCATTGGCGATAGTAAGTCATAAGTTTAGAAACTAGGTTGCTGATAACCTGGACTTAAACTGAAATAGAATATACATATTATGTTTAAACTGAAGTAGGGTTTCCTTTATATACTCCATGCATTTAATGCATGTCAGCATAACTTTACACGTGGCAGCCTCTGGTTGGTTGCATGGTTTGACTTCAGTAGACAACCTAGTGGCCGCATGATGAACAGTGTAGAATATGAGTTGGTTGTACGATTCTGGACAAAAATTATAAGTACAACAAATAATAATTACAAGTACAAAAGATACGAGCTGATAAAGATAAAAGAACTACAGGGAATCCTATCAGCTAATCAGGTTCATCCTTAATGAGAAGTTCATCAAGGGTTTTAGTGGTAGGGATCATCCAATCAGGGACTGTTTCTCCAATATCCTGTAATACCCCGGGTAAGTTCGTTAGTTAAAAATATTATCCCGTTAAATTATTTAACTTTAAAGTTACTATTTTGGGTAAGTTGAGATGAATTATTAAGTTAAGGGTACTTCGGTTATTATTGAATAGATTAGGGTCTAAAAGGGTAATTATGGTTGATAATATCTGAATTAAGAGTACATATGTCTTCATAATAACAAAACTCAGATTTAAGGTGTGTGTGTGTGTTGGGAGCAAAAAGAAGAAGAAAGAAAGGAGAAAGAAGGGTAAAGGCTCAAATTGGAGTTATTGAAGCTGATTAAGGTATGTTTCTAGTACAATTTATGTTTATAATGGTTAGTAGGAAGTATCTATCGGATTAGAATCATCACACCTAGTCTGGGGTTGATTTCTGTCGGATTTCTGGGCAAAATGGACCAAACCGATAGTAGTTTCCGGATAGATTGAATGTGTCTGGGTAGATTCTTGGGTGGTGTCCGGGTGGTTTTATTGATAGTGTCCGGACGATTCATTTGATGGTTTCCGGATGATTTAGATACCGGATGGCATCCGGATTCCTTTGGTGTCCGGATTCCTTATGTTGTCCGGATTAGTCCGTGTTGTCCGGATAAATCGTGTTGTCCGGATTCTTTTGGGTTGTCTGGAAACTTTAGCTGTTTGACCAATTTTGAGGTTTCGGATACTTTTGAATGTCCAGATATAGTTTCCAAATGCATTTTGAGTTAAGTTGTTCCGAAAACTTCCTGGGGGGGCGCCCCCAGACCCCGCAAGGGCGTTGCCCCTTGACCCCATCCGCTATCCGGGTAGCGGAACCCCCGTATTAAGTCGCCGTAGGGGAATATTTGAGGATAAGAGTTTGATAGGTTATTTGGGGTTCTCAACCTGTTAGTAAGTCTTATGAATTCTTTTGGTAAAGAGGTGTTTTTATGTAAATGGTTTCAGATTCTGAGAATTTTGGGTAAAGGATCGGATAGCTCGGAGAAAGGCTTGGACGCGTATTGTTAAGCATTCAAGGTGAGTTTTACTTCAAAATATTTTAACTGGAATACACATATGTGTGGAATGGATATGTGATCAAGGTGTGAATATTATGTGTTTATAATATAGTAAGATATTATATTCATAGGTGCATTAGTCGGGTTCCGGTGTGCGGACCGACGGGTAGCCGGGTTCCGGTGTGCGGACCGGTGAGTAGCCGGGTTCCGGTGTGCGGACCGGTGAATTAGTTGGCTTGCTACCAATTAATATGGCCAGTTGTGGAGGAATAAGGTGGGATGAGATGCATGAGTCTTAATGTGGTGTTTATACGTGTGGTATATGTGGTGTTTGTATACTTACGGTATATGTGTGATTTGACACGAAGGTTGTATATAAACTATTTTGAAACATGGTTTTATATAAATTGGTTTTATAACGAATTTGAAACGACAGGGATTATCTCACTAGACCATTAGGTCTAACCCTCATTTTTCCTTTCAAAAATATGTATTCCAGGTCAAGGATCTTTGGTTAACAAAGGGAAGAATAAAGCATAGGAGGCGATTGCTAGCTGATGAAGATTAGGATATGTTTACATTTCTGTATTGTATAGTTTTGAGACTTTGAGACAGAATGTGAATTATCATGTATTTTGTTATGAAAGTAACAACGTTGTATATGAAATGTTAATTGTTATATATTATGTATACCGGGTCGTTACATATCCCTTCTTTGCTGTGCTTCTTTAAAGATCAGGGGCATCATGAAGTATCCGAGAAGATCATCTCTGAAACCGCACCAGTAGTTAAGATCTTTGAGTTGTTCGATAGGGGCAATGCATAGCTCAGAGACGCGTTGAAAGCATTCACATCTTGTGCAGTCAACGAAGAAAATATCATAAGGATCACTTAAGACTTTTCCAGGGATAAGGCGTTCACCAGGGGGCAGGGAGCCATCGAGAGCTGAGAGATCAGGGTCAGAACCAATAACTTCTTCTCGTGAAAAACCAATTCCGGTTTCATTTCTGATAGGACCTGAATCTGAAGATGTTATCGTTTTCTTTGCAGCAGGCCTTCTTTGTTGAGCTGGAGGAGGAGGAGGAGGAGGAGGAATATCAATGGCTGAAGTAACCAAGTCGATCTGCTTGTTCAGAGATTTTTCGACAAAGGTTTTGAAGTTTAACCATGACTGCTGAATGGCTATCCGCATCTCCAACCATTCAGAGAAACCGTAATTGGCAATCGACGATGGGTAGATGGTTTTCTTTTAGACCACTTTCTCTGTAGATGTCGATGTCAAGGACTGGAACGTTTATGGTTTTCTTTCCGCTGATGTTTACCTTATTGATTCTGGATGCATGACATCGAAAGTTAAGTCTTTCTTTGCACCATTCCAGAGTGGAGTCAGAGACCTTGGTTTTCTTCTCGATGATCTTTGTGGCGTCCTTCCACAGTTGTTGCTGAACAGATATAGGAGTCTTCTTCAGTTCAAGATCTTTCACGGATTGTTGAACGAGCTCAATATCATAAGCTTCATCTTTTTCTTCAGCTCTTCTTCGTTCGGCGAGGAGTTTCTCAGCTTTGAAGTGTTCAGCGATTTCTCTTTTTAAAAATTTAAATTGAGGCGCACGAATGATTCGATGATCTTCAAGCTGTTTAATCATAGCTTCTCTCTTTTTTAGATCTTCTTCACTTAGTTGTTGAGGAACTAAGGAAGGTCTATTTTTGTGAGAGAGCAGTTCTTCCTCTTGTTCATCAGTCTCAGCGAAGTCTAAGACTGGGATTATTTCATCAGCACTCGGGGCTGGGATTATTGGAGTTGTAGAAGGAGCAGCTTCAGCTTCAGCTTGACCCTTAAACAGGGGAGGGGACTAACTGAAACACAACGATCATATAGATTAGATCATTTGGGAGAAGAGATAGAGAAAGGATAAGGTTAAGTGTATAGAGGTTTTATGGAGAGTAGAACTGAGGTTGAGAAGGGATAGAGGGGGGATGCTGAGTAAGGGAATAATAAATAAGTTACCTGACAAGGTGGCTTGCTGTGGAGAATATCCAAATTGTCTTCTACAGCGATGCCTTTGTTTTTGCTTTTATCGGCTTCAGTTGCTGCAGGCTTTTTGGTGTTCCCCTCCCCTGATTCTTTTATAACAACCCCTTTTTGAGCAAGGGTCCTTCTGGGCTGGAAGGAGAAGTCGACATCATCATCATCATCGTCATCATCATCATCTTTGGGGGATGATGAGGGTTCGTCGTCGTGAAGTTCAAGATCTTCATTGTCTTCTTCTTCTTCCTCAGCTTCCTCTTCAGATTCAACATGCACTGGAGAGTCTTCATGTTCTTCGACATCCTCCCCCTTAGAATCAGCGTCGTTTAGGGAGAAGTCGGTTCCCTCAGGGTTTTCAACTCCCTGAGGTTTTTCTTTTTCAGCACTTTTCTCCCCCTCAGAATCATGGGGAAGTTCTTTTCGACTCTTCTCCCCCTCTTCCACATGATGGATGGGGGAGGTAGTAGTTCCAACATCAACAATTTTGGGTCACTGTCTTCCAGGCCAGTGATACCAACAACAGTTTCAACCGCTGTCATTCTGTCTTCCAGGCCAGAAAGAGCAGGGTTGATCTTTTCCAGATTCTCCCGATCCTTGAGGGCGTTGTTGATGTCGCCCAAGTAAGGACTTGTAAAAGATAAAAACTTATGAACAAAGGAAAGCTCAGAAGTTAGGGGTTTTGAGAGAGGAGTGTTTAGGGTGTTATGTATACCTGCGGGTTGGTTGACGAAATCATCGAAATTCCGGTAACCTGAAAATTGTTCGTAGTCGTCTTCCAGAGATGGTTGACGCGTAGATGTGCCCGCAGGTCCTTTATATTGATCCATCAGCCATTATAGATCTTCAACCGATGTGTCATGCAGATGAATGACGTTTGATGTAGAGAAGGGGGGATATAGAGGTGGAGTGACCAAAGAAGATGAGGGAGGAATAATAGTTGAGAAGAGGGATTGGGTGCCAGATTCAGCGTTGGATCCGCTGAAGAATACTTCCGCAGTACTTAGAGGTACTGAAGGAGGGGGGTTCAGTTCCAAGACAAGTTCAGCATTTGGAGTCGCTGAAGTGGGTATAGAAGGTGTTGGTTCAGCAAATGTGGAGGACCATTCCATGGAATCATTCAGTGTCTCCTGTAGAGAGACAAACGCTGAGTCTTCAGCCTGGGAAGGCTTAGGGGGTTGCTCCTTAGAGGTCTTCTTAGGCTTAGGAATGCCAAGTGGGGATTCAGAATGTTTCCTTTTGAGAGAAGGAGTGGATGGTGGAGCCTGGGTACCATCGGTTGGGATTATCGCTGCCGAAGTGGTAGCTGCAGAAGTAGAAGAAGGAGGTCTCAGAAGAGGTAAGAGAGTAGAGAGACGTACCTCATTTTCCACTGGCTTGAATTCGAGGATCTTAGGGCCGACCTGGGATAATTTCAGGTCTCCCACCTTCGGGTACTTATCCCAAAGGCCTTGTCTGAATAGATCACTGAGAAAGCGGGGATAAGGAACATTCAGTGGTCGCTTCTTTTCTTTAACTCTGAGCACCATGTCTTCGAAAATGATCTTGGCCCAGTCAATGTGGAGTCCCTTCATCAGCGCATATCCCATAGCCTGTTGGGGTTGTGAGGCCTGATCAGTTGACCCAACCTTAGCTGTCATACAGCTGATGAGGTGTGCGAAAATGAAGTTCATTTCGCTCGGCATCTTGCTCTTGAGAACGAAGGTGAGCTTCTTCTCAGGGAGTTTATCTCTCCCAGTGTTCCAGGTGTAGTTCATTGCATCTAGAAATGCAATGATTTCAGCTTGTCCGGCCTTAGTTTTGACGTCAGGTAGATTAACGAAACGTCTGTCCTTTGAGCGTCTAGGGAGGTTGAGAGCAGACCTGATAGCGTTGGGGTTTATCTTTGCTTGACCATGCTCAGTGTCAAAGAGGATGACATCCACCATCTTTTTAGGGTCTTTGGTGGAGGCAACCTGAGCTCTTCTGGCAGTATACCAGAATTGAGCAAGGAGGTTCTTATGAGCAGGGGGTTTTTAGGGTTTTACAGTATCCATTTTGAGAAAGAAATGGAAACTAGGGTTTTTCTAGTTTTGAAAAGAAATACAAAACATAGTGAAAGTTCTTGTTTTCCAGTTTCCATTTATGGAAAGGATTCTGGAAAAACATATGAAAATGTCAAGTTTAATATTTTTATTTTAAACTTGAAGAACAATCTGAAAACAGATTGTGTTCATAAAACCATGAAGAAAATGATTTCATTTGAGAAAGTTTGTTTGTTTGATCTTTTAGAAACAATAATAAGATCAAAAACAAGTTTGTTTGATGGAAAATAAGAGAAATATTAACCTTTGTAGAAGATGAAGAAGATGAACGAGTTCTTGAGAAATTTGTTCAAATGCAACAGTTAATTTCTTGCTTGAGAGGGATGTTGTTCGCGTAAAAGGTAAAAATATAAACTCAAAGGGTTTATATAGTGAGAGTAGAGATAGAAAAACTATGAGCGGGAAAAGTTTTTCATGATGACACGGTCATGTCCCTTGAATTTGATTGGACAAGGAAACGAAATGGGCGAACGTGTCAAAGAAAAGTCGTGCCATTGTATATCCGTTGTGATGACGTCACAAACGTCCTTTAACATTTTAAGGTGTCTCTGAGGATTTTGAAAACTCAGGGACATTTTAAAAATAGAAGCACTGATTGGAAATATCAGTGATATTTAAGAATTTCAAAAGAACCATTGAAAGGAAGAGATATCCAGTGATGTAATTTGTTTTGAAATCTTGCATTCTTAGACGAACGTCAACGAGTAAAAGAAAACGTACCTTGATATCAGCGAATCAATTTTGTTCAGAGATAGGGTGATTAATAGGGTTATACAAATTTATTTTATCACTGATCACATGTGAACCACTGAAGATTTTACTCTTCTAAGTTCTACATTCCAAGCTCGCTGATGAGAAAGTTGAATCTTGTCTCATCAAGAGGTTTGGTAAAAAGATCAGCTAACTGAAAATCAGTTGGTATAAAATGAAGTTCTATATAACCATTCATCACATGATCTCTGATAAAATGATATCTGATCTCAATGTGTTTGGTCTTTGAGTGTAGCACTGGATTGTTTGCTATGGCGATGGCACTAGTGCTGTCGCAATAGATTGGAATTTTGGAGAGCTGAAGGTCATAGTCAAGTAGCTGATTTCTCATCCATAAGACTTGAGAACAACAGCTTCCAGCAGCTACATACTCAGCTTCAACAGTTGAGGTGGACACTGAGTTTTGCTTTTTACTTGTCCAACTCGCCAGCTTTCCAACCAGGAGCTGACAGCTGTTAATGCCAAAAATCGCACCAAAGGGACAACTTAAGGTCGATGTGGACTTAAACAACTAAAGAAAGAATGTTTCGACGAAACGTGCGACGAGGATAAAAATAAAGAAACAAGGGATTTGATGACGCAGGAAAAACCTCAAACGAGGAAAAAACCTGCGGACGACAGTGGGTGTCGTCGCTGCACTATGGTCGCCAATCAGGGGCGATGTCCTTGGATACTGGTGTCGATCGTACAAAGGTTACAATACAAATGAAGGAAATGCTTCGAAATGTAAAGTACAAGTGTTTAAACGTAAACCAGGTGCTTGTCGTGTGAATACAAAGTGTGAACTGCAGGTCGAGGGCTGTTGTCGTGCGTCGAGAGCGATGATTTGAGCTTTTCTTCGAGTGTTCTTGAGTTCACTGTAGTATTCTGGAATTCAGTCTAAGATGTGTATGCTTTCTCGAGCTCGGTATCAGATGTTGTGTTCGATCCTTGAAATGATGATTGAACTCGGTCTTTATAGTCTTCGGGAGCTTTAATTAGCTCATTGATTGCTTCATTTATCAGCTATAACGGCTGGAACGGTCTGTAACGGTTGTCAGAGTGATTATGCATGATGATCTTCGTCCGTTACGGCTATCGATCGTTGATGGTTGCGTCGGTTATATCCGTTGCTCCTTAATGACTTTGACTCCTGCATTAAACACTTAACAAACGTAACAGTCATGGTTAACGTTAGCTTTGGTCGAAGGTGCAGTGATCTTACGTGATAGTCGTGCGGGACGGGCGATGCTATGGTCGAGCGTCATGGGGGACGTACGACTTACCTTTTACGGGAGACGATGGATGATTTCTGGGTTCTTGTTGAGACCTTATCTTAATACAAGATATAGCTTAGGACATGCGTCTTACCTGTTCTGGTCGCGGTCAAGCTACGTGATTTTTTGCCCAAACAGTTTGCCCCCAAAATTTAAAAATTGAATGTCAAGTTTAAGTTTTAAATTTTGCTTGTCGAAGACTTGTGACCTGGGTTGAGGGACTTACCTGGTTGTCGTGGAACTAGACTGGTCCGCCTCTAACTGAACGAGAAGTCGAAAAGTTATGACGTCATACTGATGCACGATGATGCTTACCAGCTGTCGAAGACAGGTGTCGAAGATCTGTGAGGGTATGCGAAAAGATCGGGAACGCGCGGAAATCATCCAGGGATTCGACCCAACCCTGTTTTTCGGTCTAAATAGGGATTTTGACGGATCATTTCCTTATTTCGCCCTTGAAGAGTTTTATGCTGTGATTTCCTTGCCATTCTTTGTCTGATATCTTCCGAATTTGTGAAAATCTTTGACTTGGTTAGGTTTCTTCGAGGATTAACGCGCCTATAAGTAAGGTACGATTTCTCTGACTTCTGCAAATTTTGTTTAGAAATGCCGAGGGATCCTGAGAGTGTTATTCAAGAGTCATCGGACCTCTGGGACTTTAGAAAGTTAGCGAAAATTCCTGCGTGGGTCGAATTGATCCGTCCAGGCCAGATCCGATCAAACGAGTGTCCCGAGGGGTACATCGTAATCTATGAATACCCTTTTAAGATAGGTTTCGAATGGCCTTTTTCTCCTCTGGCCAAGGCGTTTATGTTAGAGTTTGACTTGGCGCCGAGTCAGTTGATGCCCCAATTCTGGCGAGTCGTACGAGTGATCGAGCGTGCTACTAAGAAATGGGATTCTCCCATGAATGTACATGATCTCCTCTCGGCTTATCAAGCCAAGATGGACGGATGTCATCGATGTAGTTTACATTCTAGGTTCAAGGGCGATCGCGTTTTGGTCTTAGGGACGGGTGTGAGCGACCGTGGGTGGAAGTCTCGATATGTTTTCGTGCGTAAGTTGTCCCTTGACTCTGAGAGTGAGTGGATTAGGACGAGCCGGAATACGTCGGGTGAGCCTCGTTATTTCATCTGGCGTGCGCTGTAGATGATTTACATATGATTTTTAACTTGTTTTTTGTATGTTGACAGCCATAAAATTCGAGGTCGTGAAGCCAGACGCTGACTCTCAAGCGAAGATCAATTCGTTTTTAGAATTTAGCGTCGCCGAGAGGTCTTTCGTCGTGCGACACTCGGTGGATGACGGCGATCTAGAATCTTCAGGAGAGAATCAGGGGGAGAAGTGTGAAGGGAAAGGAAGATAAGAGGAAGAAGATAAGTCGAGAGGAAGGAGAGGGATGACGGGTAAGTTTTACTTTCCTTTTCTTCCTATGTTACCTCGAGTCTTTTTCCTTTGCGTGCTTCGTAACATTCCTTTTTTCCAGGAGAGTCTCAACCTAAAGTGTTGAATGTTTCTGCTAAGAGAGCAGCTGAGCTGGAGCGTGCTCGTCAGGGCAGAGAGAAGAGGCTAAAAGCCATGTCTGCTGGCCCTGAAATTCCGAAAAAGACAAGGACGACGACTCCGAGGGAGTCGTCGGCAGGGGTTAATGACTCGTCGAGAGTCGTTACACCCAAAGAGGTAGGGGTCGCATCTCCCAAGAAGGTGATTGCAGTGACACTCATCAATTATGCGCCTCCGGCGGAAACGGTGAAGTCCCTGTCTGCCGCGTCGAATCCTTTGTCAGCCGACAAGGGCAAGGAACACTCGACGGGAGGGGAGAAGGTCACGACGGTCAACTTTACGCTGCCATCGGACTTTATGACGGGTAATGTCCTAGACGGGACGAACCTGTTCCCTCACCTGGATAAATTCCTGCTTCCATCTTTCAGGGAGCGTTTTGAGGGGTTTCCTATCGAGGAGACGGGTGCCCATGTAGCCGGCTTGGTGTTCATGGTAAGTCTTTCTTTCAAGACTTAGTTTGTCTAGGCCCATACTTCGTTGTCGTTGTCGTTGTCCACTGATGATGTCTGTCTTTTATGATTTCGCAGGCACTTCAAGCTTCCTTGGCCTTGCGAAGTGAAACGACGAAGGTGAAAGATCTCTTGCCTGCTGCACGCGAAAGGGAGAATGCAACATTGGATCGAGCAAACGATGCTACTGGTCGCACGTAGGATCTATCGAAGCATCTTGCTGACGCTTTAAAACATATGGAGATCGTTAATCATGCGAAGGAGGATCTTAGCCATCGCTTGACGCAGTCCTTGTCCATGACTGCCGAGCAAAGGGAGGAGATGGAAAAGATTAAGGAATCCTTGGCTGCTATTTCGAAAGAGGCCGAGGATTATAAATCCAAGGTAGAGAGTTTGGAGAAAGAGGTGCAAGCTGCAAAGGACGAGGGTAAGTCGGTTTTTGCCATAGCTCATCTGACTGCTCGGGCGGCGATCATGCGACGATATTTGCTAGGGAAAGACCCTCTTGCTTCGGCGAAGGAGGAGCTGGACATCTATCTGAATGGCGTCGGGACCGAGAGGGATCTTGACTCAGACGATGAGAAGGACGCTGAGGAGGAGGTGGCAGGAGAAAGCCTTCAGGACGGGACTTCGGGCATGAATGCGACGGATGCTCCCCATTTTATTTAGGAATTTTATTTTGTTTGTTTTGCTGCTCGACTGTTGATGGTCGAGCGTGTACCTGACGATCTTTTCAGTAAATGCACTCTTTGTTTGAACTTGTGTTTTCATATACTTGGTAAGCAAATATCGCATCGATGGAATGTAAGATACATAGGAAATCATACGACTAAGGCCTTGATTGTAATACGATGAGAATAACGTAAAACACATATAAGAACACGCGATTAAAGCATCCATTCGGGGTATAAGAAAGAAAAAATAAGGCATTCGTTTAGAATGTATGCCAATCAAACACCAATACATGCGACTAAGGTATTTATTCAAAACTCGAAGTTTTTCTAAGTTAAGAAGCTCAGGCTGCGAAGTCGTCTATGCGACCGTGCGACCAAGTCGTTCGACTAGCTGTAAGGTGTGATCAAGTCATGGACCTGATTGTCTATGTCGTGCGATCCTGCGATAAAACGATGTCGAGGGTTGGTCGTTGGCTCACCAACGACCCTCCGATGCTTAAGTCAGTAGCTGTTTGTGAGAGAAATTTGTATGGAAAAGATTTAGAAATCATACCTTTCTCCTTCATGGGGTATTGCCCCTGTCATTTATTATCCTATTCTTTTTGGAAAGGAAGATAGGTTTTAAATGACAGGACGACACGACGATCCGATGAGATACTGTCTGTGATTGATCATGTCGTCGTACGACAGGGCACCATAGCGGCGTTTCGACTCATTCTCGATCTTCAGGATTCCCAATGGCATAGGGGATTTTAATTGATAACTTTTGCATGCTCGGGAGTCGACGGTCGATGGCTATTAGCTGGAATAGCGACATCATCGACGATATCCTTGAGATTTCCTTTCGGGAAATGATACGCTAATTCTTTCTTCAATGCGATACAATCGTCTGTCGCATGACCATGATCGACGTGGAAGTCGCACCACTTTGATTTATCTTTTTTGGCATCGTCCAAGTCAGACTTCTTCGGCCACCGGATGGTTGCTTGGGTGGTCTTCAGAGCTTTGACTAAGTCTTTAGCTGAGCATTTGAACCCATAAGAGGAGATCTTGGGATACCCGGGGAATTTAGTCGCGGTTTTAGCTTCTGCCTTCGTTTTGAAACGAACGTTTGAAATCTGACGCGCTGGCTCTATTATGGATATGGCTTTCGGCTTGAATTCTGGCTTCTTGACACCTAACGGCTTCTTGTCGTCAGTGTGTTTGCGGCGAAAGGCTGCGTCGTCTTCGACCCTCATATATGCTAAGGTTCGAGCTCGGACGTTTTCGAAAGTCTCTGGGGGATACTTGGTCAGATCGATATATAGACCTGAACTATCGTCTAGACCACGTTTATAAGCTTCGATCGCAGTTTTGATGTCACAATTGCGGATACTGATCATTTCGGCATTGAATCTATTGAAATAACTTCGAATAGACTCATTGGTCTTCTGCACGACATAGTACTGATCACTAGTCTGCTTTTCCATCTTACGACTGCTGGCGAATTGCCGAGAGAATTGGTTGACCAATTCAGCGAACGACCCGATAGATTTGGGTTTGAGGTTGATCAACCACTGGAGAGCTGGACCAGTGAGAGTCGCCCCGAAACTCTTGCACATGCATACTTCCTGGTACATGTGTGGAATCGAGATCGTCCACATGAGCTGCTTATACTGCGCTACATGCTCGGTTGGATCGGTCACACCCGAATACTTGGGAGTGAAGGCAGGAATGTTATACTTCTTTGGGACCTCAACGGTGGCTATCTCGTCTTTGAAGGGCGACGCCTGATATCCTGAGCGAGGCTCGACGTCGACAGGTACAGCTGCCCCAGGCAACTTGGCGAGCAAGGACATGACGCGCTCATTTTGGTCTTCTAACAACTTCAAACGCTGGGTGACGGGATCGTTAAGATCAGGATTTGCCCCTGTCGAGGGATTGATCCCTGGAATAGTGCCATTACCATGCGATGAACCATTGGTGTCCTCGTTGAACGGGACAAAATATGGCTGCGACCCATAGTGGAATTGCTGCGGTCCATTTTGAAACGATTGTGGTCCCTGCTGAAATGGCTGCGATCTATGCTGGAAAGATTGCGATCCTTGCTGGAAAGGTTGCGGACCGCTTTGGAACGGCTGGGAAAACGGCTGGGATCCATTCTGAAACGGCTGGGCGCCACCATGCAATGGTTGGGATCCATTGTTCATGGGTGGTGGTCGGATGTGATGAGGGGGAATCTGCCCAGACTGGGGATTCGGAATGAACGGACCCGGCTGCTGATTCTGCATGAATGGACCTGGATGCTGATTCTGCGCGGACGGGCCTGGTCCCGGACCTGGATTCTGGATGAATGGTCTAGGACCATTTTGGGGTCCAAAAGGATTCCTTAGCCGCACGATCTCTTCAGCTGCTCTGCGATTCTGCTCTGCCATTGCATTGAGTTGATTCCTGGCAACCTCGAGCTCCTGATACATCTGAGCGACGGCTTGCTGTGGATTTCCAGAGGCTGCCATTTTCCTCAACAGAAAATAGAAGAAACTCCAAGAAACTATTAGTAGAATGCACGTTCGTCGAGGATTTTCTCTAGATGTAGCCCCACGGATGGCGCCAAACTGTTAATGCCAAAAATCGCACCAAAAGGACAACTTAAGGTCGATGTGGACTTAAACAACTAAAGAAAGAATCTTTCGACGAGACGTGCGACGAGGATAAAAATAAAGAAACAAGGGATTTGATGACGTAGGAAAAACCTCAAACGAGGAAAAAACCTGTGGACGACAGTGGGTGTCGTCGCTGCACTATGATCGCCAATCAGGGGCGATGTCCTTGGATACTGGTGTCGATCGTACAAAGGTTACAATACAAATGAAGGAAATGCTTCGAAATGTAAAGTACAAGTGTTTAAACGTAAAACAAGTGCTTGTCGTGTGAATACAAAGTGTGAACTGCTGGTCGAGGGCTGTTGTCGTGCGTCGAGAGCGATGACTTGAGCTTTTCTTCGAGTGTTCTTGAGTTCACTGTAGTATTCTGGAATTCAGTCTAAGATGTGTATGCTTTCTTGAGCTCGGTATCAGATGTTGTGTTCGATCCTTGAAATGATGATTGAACTCGGTCTTTATAGTCTTCGGGAGCTTTAATTAGCTCATTGATTGCTTCATTTAACAGCTATAACGGCTGCAACGGTCTGTAACGGTTGTCAGAGTGATTATGCATGATGATCTTCGTCCGTTACGGCTATCGATCGTTGATGGTTGCGTCGGTTATATCCATTGCTCCTTAATGACTTTGACTCCTGCATTAAACACTTAACAAACGTAATAGTCATGGTTAACGTTAGCTTTGGTCGAAGGTGCAGCGATCTTACGCGATGGTCGTGCGGGACGGGCGATGCTATGGTCGAGCGTCATGGGGGACGTACGACTTACCTTTTACGGGAGATGACGGATGTTTTCTAGGTTCTTGTTGAGACCTTATCTTAATACAAGATATAGCTTAGGACATGCATCTTACCTGTTCTGGTCGCGGTCGAGCGACGTGATTTTTTGCCCAAACAACAGCCTCCTGTGGTGCTTTTCCTATCCAATTTGCAACATGCAAAATCACTATCTGAATAGGCGATTAGATCAAACCCTGAGTCTTTGGGATACCAAAGACCTAGGTTAGGAGTACCTTTAAGGTATCGAAAAATACGCTTTACAACGATCAAATGAGATTCCTTAGGTTCAGCTTGATATCGTGCACACAAATAAGTTGCATACATAATATCAGGACAACTAGCTGTAAGATACATAAGAGAGCTGATCATCCCACGGTACGCTGTGACTTTAACAGGTTTCCCTGAAAGATCTTTGTTAAGTGTCAGCGGCGGTGCCATTGGGGTTTTCATAGCTGAGCTTTGAGTTAAATCAAACTTTTTCAGCATGTCTTTAACATACTTTCCTTGGTGAATAAAAGTACCTTTTTCATTCTGTTTGATTTGAAGACCAAGGAAATAGGTTAGCTCACCAATCATACTCATTTTATATTCTGCTTTCATTCTTTCAGCGAAACGGGTACATAAGTCAGGGTTAGTAGAGCCAAATATAATATCATCGACATATATTTGAACAAGAATGATATGACCTTTTACTTTCCTGAAAAATAGAGTTTTATCGATTTGACCACGCTCAAAATTTTCAATATGGAGATAAGTAGAGACAGTGTCATACCATGCACGAGGAGCTTGCTTTAAGCCATAAAGTGCCTTATCCAGTTTATAAACATAACCTGGATGCTTAGGATCAGGGAATCCTGGAGGTTGTTCTACGTAGACTTCTTCATTCAGTCTTCCGTTGAGGAATGCTGATTTAACATCCATCTGATATACTTTGAAGTCTTTGTGAACAGCGTAAGCTAAGAATAGACGAATAGCTTTGAGTCTTGCCACTGGGGCAAATGTTTCGTCGTAGTCTATGCCTTCTTCTTGTCTGTATCCCTGAGCAACAAGACGAGCCTTGTT
Organism: Saussurea involucrata; assembly: GCA_033807775.1. Taxonomy (NCBI): domain Eukaryota; kingdom Viridiplantae; phylum Streptophyta; class Magnoliopsida; order Asterales; family Asteraceae; genus Saussurea; species Saussurea involucrata. Next base: position 54,671,389 of record CM066314.1, on the reverse strand, counting down.
GCGGGTTACAGTTCCATGTTCATCTAACTTGTTTCGATAGACCCATTTAGTGCCTATTACTGACTTATCAGATGGTCGTGGAACGAGCTTCCAAACTTTGTTTCTTTCAAATTCTGTCAGCTCTTCTTGCATAGCGCTGACCCAGTTTGGATCTCTGAGGGCATCATCTATTTTCTTAGGTTCAATTAGAGAAATAAAGTTAACAAATAAACAAATATTACCTGCACTTCGTCGAGTCTGAACACCAGCGTTTGGATTACCAAGAATTTGATCTATGGGATGATTTATAGTCCATCGCTGAGCCGGAGTGGGATTCGCTGACTCGATCTGAACTTTTGGAGGAGCTGAAGAAGAGGCTTCAACAACTTCAGGTATTTCAGGTAGATGAGGTAGATGTTCAGATGTCATTTCATTCACTGATTGCTGAGATGTAGAAGGAATATCTGAGGTAGATGGTTCAGAAGCAGGCAATGTGTTGAGAGGAACAACTGAAACCCATGAAGATTCAGCTTCACTTGTCTGCATGCTTGGGATGATAATAGGATCATCATCTTTGTTGATCCAAACCCTCAGTTATTTGATAATGACCCTCTCTTAACACTTAGTGAAAATTGTAAGTAAACAATATGTATTAGAGTTTCACTATCGCTGATAAGTACTAAGACTGTTTCAGTACCGCTGATAGTAACTCTCGCTCTTTAAAGTTAAATAGTCAGCGAACTCTTTTCATCGAGTAGCTCTGAGCCTGTTCAGTCTATGAGATGATCACTGATAAGTTAGTTGTTTACTTATGATCCCTGAAGACAAGTTTTGTGACACCCGTCAAACCAAAACCACTCAGGTTAGCAACTGAATAGCATAATACATGTCTTAACAAGTAGGAATAACTCATAAGGACTTAATATTGATGGCTAAGGGTTAGTTTCCTAAGAATTCCAACAGTACACTGAGAAAATCCTGTTACCACACGGAACTGCTTAAGCTGTCTTATAAACGCCGATTGGAACAGTTAACATTTAATTATAACTATATTAATAATAAGAGGAGTAAATATATAGTGTATATATACCCAAAAGTAAATTTTAAAAACTTTAAATAAAAAAAAAACCAAAAACTAAGTAGATAAATGAGAATTAACTACCCTTAATCAATCTTTTTATAAAAAAAAATAATAATACATATTATATAAACATATACAATTTTAAAAAAAAAATTAAATTAAATTAAATTAAGAAAATGAGGCCAAAATCCGGCCCTCATCATCACACACACACACACACTCATTAAACCCTTTCTCCTTCTCAAGACACCCCTTCATTTTCCTCTCAAACTCTTTCTCTCTACATTCAAACTCACCACTCTTTCTTCCCTCTCTAACTCCAGCCGAAATCAGCCCCAAAAACACACAAAAATCTCAAACCTTGAAGATCTTTGAAGGTAAATATCATCCCTAGTGTAAGTAAGTTCATCTCTCTTGTGTTCTTCTTCATTTTTTCTTCCTTTTCTTGTCATTTCTCCATCTTTTTCTCATCTTATTTTGTAACCACTTGAGTTTCTGGATAAATGGGCCTTAATAAACCCTTTTCATGGTAGATTAATCACCAAAGACATGTTATGTCAAACAAATGGTGATAATCCTTAAGCCATACATCTAGAACTCAAGAAGATGATGTTTTAAGTACATGCATGTGTATTTTCGTCATAATCTGAAATGTGTGAGTTCATGCATGAGTTTTTAAAGGTCAAAAATAGATTTTCTTATCTAAGAACATTGTCAAAGTAGTGGTAAATGAGTGTTCAATCAAAGAACCAACCATATGAGTGAAAATATGGATTTAAAACACTCATTTTTCATGAAATAGCATTTTAGTTTCTGGCAGATTACTTGCATGCATTTTATCCGACCATATCTTGAAAAATACTTAACCAAATGATATGAATCTTTTTCTGGAACTTTGTTTATTGTGTTATGTTTCAAACCCAAGTGGTTTCATGTAAAAACTCGAAGATTTGACCCTTCGACTACTCATATGAAATTAAGTGTGCAAAGAAAATCTGACAGAGAAAATTCTCTACTTTAATCAGTTATAAGTCTCTTTATATTCCACTAAAATTCTTGATTTTTCTTCTGGAAATTTCTTTAATGAGTTATGAATCGAACAAAATTGGTTTCACTCAAAAATATTAATATTTGGGGTCTCAAACACTCAAACCAAGACTGGTGTGCAAGAAATCAGAATCTGGCAGAATGGAAGACCTAACTTAAAATCGTCATATCTCCCTCAATATGTAACTAAAAATGATGAAATTTTTCTGGAAGATACTTTTATGAGTTAAGTTTAAAACCCAATTTGAATCACTGAAAAATGTTGAGATTTGACCCTCCAAATGGACTTGACAAAAAGATGGTGCAGACTGTTTTGGTAACTGTGACACTTAAACTTAAGTGTAATGATTAAAATAGCTAACCACCTCTAAAAATCATGATATCTATGTCAAAAGTTCCCTAAGACCTTAAAATAATATATATAAAATTTTGGTTAAGTAAACTATTCCAGAAAATACTTAATTATGACCATTTGTGGACCAAAAATATTTCTGCCAGCAGAATAGTAAAAGCTCTAATTCAAGAAAAAGAGATTTTAGGAATATTAAAAGTTAAAAAAAAGCATATAAATTGTAGAATTTGTTAAAAACACCAAATTAAAACAACATATACAGGTATGTGAATGTATAAATGATGCCTTAATAAGTAAGAAATTTATAAGAATTTTAACTTGGATTAAAACACAAGGTGAGTAAGGAATTATAAAACATGGTACAAAGGATTAAATACTATGTATAACATATAAATTTAATGATGTAACAATAAAATCCTACAAACCTTTTTAAAACCAATAAATAACATATAAACGACAATGCAAAATAATACTTGAACCTAGTAACTAATATCAAGGCATTTTATAAGACATGATGGGCTAAGCAATGCTTTAGCCATAAGAGTTAGACCGAAACTGATGATGTGTTTCACTCCTTAGGAAGGACCTAGGATCGAGAAACTGTGCATCCGTGCGGCAACCCTTGGACATCCTTGCGGAACATCGTGAGTTTTCGCAGCCCCTTTTTACTATTTTATACGTTTTGGGGTGAAAAGCATGTTACTATTATTTCAACGTTGTGAGTTTTCACAGCCCCGTTTTACTTGTTTAAATGTTTGGGGTGAAAAGCATGTTATGATTTTAAAATGCTAAATGATTCATGATAGTAAAATTGTGGATATTTATGATTTAAGAAATGAGTACAAATGAATGTAAAAATTTACATAAGTGACAAGATATGTTGAGTGATAATAAAAATGTTAAGTCCCCAATAGGTACACTACTCATTAACTCATAACTAGCCGGTGATATTTGTGGATAGCGCTATTTGGTTTGACAAACCCACCTTAAACTGACGAGCAGGGGTGCACTTTATCTGGTAATAATGTTCTACTCATGTGGCCATCATACCACCTCTGAGGTAGTCCGCGGGGCGTAAGTTGTCGGAGGCTTAGTAGTGGCTCAACAATCATATATCTTGCGAAAGTCATGTATTGTAATGTGTACTCATAAGATTTAAATTTAAAGCTTGTCGTGACAAAAGACTCACGAAAATAACCTTTGGTTGAAAACTGTTTGGATATGAAAAACCTGTGAACTCACCAACTCTTTGTAGTTGACCTTTTCGTTTTAAACATGCTTTTCGGGGAATAAGAAGTAAGTGAAGGCACGTAGGGTGTATTTTGGTTGATGACATCAACATCAAGAACCTTAAAAATTTCTATTATTAATTTTTGTATCCGTCGTTTTCTTTTGGAACTTTTTGGTTGAAGACGTTGTATTGTAATATTTCATACTATTGTATTAAACTTGTGGTTGGTGTTGTCTGTTACCTTTGAAATGAAACCCTACACTGTTATACCTCGTGTTTCCGCTTTAGCGGGGTGTGACAAATTTGGTATCAGAGCCTAAGGTTATAGAGAATGCTGGTTTTCTTATGGGAACCACAAACTATAACCCAACCATAACGCAAACTATTTTCAAAACGGTTTTCGAAATGATTGTCTAAAATCTGAAGTATATTGCTAATATAACCAAGTCGAATGTCACATTATTATACCTCAATTAAACAAAGCCTGATCACCTATGTTTAATTCGGGTAAATATAATGAGAGACTCGGGTTGGTCATAATGGAAGTATGCTTAAAATAAATTTTCTACTTAAAATTTTGAAAGCATGATTTTGTGTGTGCATGCATGAACATTGCATATCTTAGGCACTTACAATAGCACTCTTGGTATTGATGCATTATGGATAGTTGTGAAGAAATGGTTCCAAGAAAGTGGCGTTAGTGAAAGAACTTTTGACTACTTTTGATGATTAAACTTGGAAACTTATTTTGGTGGCATGTAGCTTACTATTTAGAACTCTAAGTACTAGGTATCTTTTGGGGAAAACATTTTGTTGCTTATTGAACCTATGTGATGGTTGAACCGTGTTTGTTTGAACAAAGTGTTTTGAAACGCATGATTATGAAGTTACTGTATGTTGCTATATTTATATGCTCTAATGATTAGTTGTAGACATACCATATGATATTCATAACCTAGTTGAGTAGAACTGGTGTCAAAAATATGACCAAATTCCTGTTTGAAACTATGCCTTAGAACTATGCATCAACACTATCTGATTCTAGAGCGGATAGGAGCTTTGTATCACTAGAGTTTAGGGCAAAAAATTAATTTGAAACCCCAAAATTTGAAAGAGGTCTACGTTATTGAATTTGCTAATGGGCAGGTAGTTAAGGTCAGAGACGTAATTACGGACTGTACTTTAAACTTAGCTAATAAGAGCTTTAGTATAGACCTTATTCCAATTGAGCTAGGAAGCTTTGACATAGTCGTGGGCATAGATTGGCTATCCAAAAACCGGGTAGACATATGTTGTTCCGAAAAGATCATCCGAATTCCGCTACCAGAGGGTAAAACACTCGTCGTACATGGAGAGAAGTCCGGAAAGAACCTTAAGCTAGTGACGTGTATGAAGATGCGAAAGTACTTGAAAAAAAAGAATGCATCGCGTTTTTGGCTCATGTTATAGTTAAGGAAATGAAAGAGAAACGCATTCAGGATTTTCCTGTAGTTTGGAATTTTCCCGAGGTATTCCCGGATGAGCTACGAGGATTACCCCTGTCAAGACAAGTCGATTTCCACATCGACTTAGTTCTTGGAGCTGCACCTGTGGCGAAATCACCTTACCGGTTAGCACCTTCAGAAATGCAGGAGTTGTCAGGCCAACTCCAGGAGCTACTCGATAAAGGGTTCATCAGACCCAGCTCTTCACCCTGGGGAGCTCCAGTTTTGTTCGTTAAAAAGAAAGATGGTTCTTTTCGAATGTGCATCGATTACAGGAAACTTAACAAGCTGACCATCAAGAACCGATATCCCCTTCCTCGAATCGATGACCTGTTCGACCAACTTCAAGGCGCTACATACTTTTCAAAGATCGACCTTCGGTCCGGATACCATCAAATGAGGGTTCGTGAGGAGGATATTCCTAAGACAGCGTTTAGGACTCGATATGGACATTATGAGTTCCTAGTCATGCCTTTTGGTCTGACAAACGCTCCAGCAGTCTTTATGGATCTAATGAACAGAGTATGTCGACCGTACTTGGACAAATTCGAAATTGTGTTCATAGATGATATATTAATTTATTCGCAAAGCAAGGAGAATCATGAGCGACATCTAAAGTTGATACTAGAATTGCTCAGAGACTAGAAATTGTATGCAAAGTTCTCCAAATGCGAATTTTGGATTCGAGAGGTACAATTTCTTGGCCACGTGATTAATGAGAAGAGAATTCATGTAGATCCGGTAAAAATTGAGGCCATCAAGAGATGGGAAGCCCCGAAGACCCCGACCGAAATCCGTCAATTTCTCGGTTTAGCAGGCCATCACCGGCGATTCATTGCGAATTTCTCAAAAATTGCGCAACCACTAACGGACCTAACCCAAAAGGATAAGAAGTTCATTTGGGGAGAGAAACAAGAAGAAGCATTTCAAACACTCAAGCATAGGTTGTGTAATGCACCAATTCTGGCGTTGCCAGAAGGCGCGGAAAATTTCGTAGTCTACTGCGATGCATCACACCAAGGTTTGGGGTGTGTATTGATGCAGAAGGACAAAGTCATTGCATATGCTTCGAGGCAACTTAAAGCTCATGAGAAGAACTATACTACTCATGATCTAGAATTGGGAGCCGTAGTGTTTGCACTCAAGATTTGGAGACATTATCTTTACGGCACGAAATGCACCATCTACACCGATCATAAAAGCCTTCAACATATCCTTGACCAGAAAATGCTTAATATGAGACAAAGAAGATGGGTTGAACTGCTTAGTGACTATGACTGTGAAATAAAGTACCATCCAAGCAAGGCTAATGTGGTAGCCGACGCACTAAGCAGGAAGGAAAGGGTGAAACCGTCAAGGGTACGAGCAATGGGTGCGTTCGTTCAGACGAGCCTAAAGACACAAATTCTTGAAGCTCAGGAAGAAGCGTTGAAAGCAGAGAACTTGAAGGAAGAGGCCCTACATCAATGGGAACTTAAATTTAAAACAAGGTCAGATGGGGTACGTTACTTTGAAGACAAAGTTTGGATACCAAAGGTTAATAGCCTACGATCAACAATTATGGATGAAGCCCATAAATCAAGATATTCGATTCACCCAGGAGCTGATAAGATGTACAAAGATCTAAAGGAATACTACTGGTGGCCGGGTATGAAGAGAGACATTGCTTTGTACGTAAACAAGTGCTTAAATTGTGCAAAAGTTAAGACCGAACATCAGAAACCATCTGGTCTACTGCAACAACCCAAGATTCCCCAATGGAAATGGGAACAAGTAGCTATGGATTTCGTAACTAAGCTACCCAGGACTAGGAAAGGGCACGTCGCAATATGGGTTATAGTGGACCGACTTACGAAATCTGCGCATTTTCTTCCTATTCGGGAAGATTATAAGATAGAAAGACTTGCACAAATTACGTCAATGAAATCGTTATGCGTCATGGAGTTCCTATTTCCATCATCTCGGAAAGAGATAGTCGTTTCACGTCACGGTTTTGGCGATCACTCCAGAAAGCTTTGGGTACGCGTTTGGATCTGAGCACTGCCTACCATCCTCAAACGGACGGCCAGTCAGAAAGAACTATACAAACGTTAGAGGATATGTTGCGTGCATGTGTGATAGATTTTGGTGGAAATTGGGATACTCACCTACCATTAGTGGAGTTCTCCTACAACAATAGTTATCATACCAGCATCCAGTGTGCACCGTATGAAGCCTTATATGGACGCAAGTGTAGATCCCCACTTAGTTGGTTGGAAATTGGCGACAGACAGTTGACTATGCCTGAAATCGTTCAAGAGACTACTGACAAGATCGCAATTATTAAGGACAGAATCAAGGCCGCAAGAGATCGTCAGAAGAGTTACGCAGATAACCACAGGAAGCCATTAGAATTCCAAGTGGGAGATAAAGTGCTTCTAAAAGTATCGCCTTGGAAAGGATTAGTACGCTTCGGAAAAAGAGGTAAGCTGAGTCCGAGGTATATTGGCCCCTTTGAAATAATTGAAAGGATTGGTCCAGTAGCATATAAACTCAATTTACCGCAAGAGCTAAGTGCCATCCACGATACGTTCCATGTGTCAAACCTTAAGAAATGCCTAAGTGACGAATCATTGGTTCTACCCCTAGAGGATATTCAGGTCAACGAGCGATTACACTTCATAGAAGAACCAATTGAAATCCTCGATCAAGAAGTCAAACGAACAAGACGTAGTAAGATCCCGATCTTAAAAGTTCGTTGGAATTCGAGGCATGGACCTGAGTATACATGGGAACGAGAAGATTACATGAAACGTAAGTACCCTCACCTATTTGCAAAGGATCAAACGGGAATTAGCAATCAACGAATTTCGGGACGAAATTCTTCTAACAAGGGGAGACTGTGACACCCGTCAAACCAAAACCACTCAGGTTAGCAACTGAATAGCATAATACATTTCTTAACAAGTAGGAATAACTCATAAGGACTTAATATTGATGGCTAAGGGTTAGTTTCCTAAGAATTCCAACAGTACACTGAGAAAATCCTGTTACCACACGGAACTGCTTAAGCTGTCTTATAAATGCCGATTGGAACAGTTAACATTTAATTATAACTATATTAATAATAAGAGGAGTAAATATATAGTGTATATATACCCAAAAGTAAATTTTAAAAACTTTAAATAAAAAAAACCAAAAACTAAGTAGATAAATGAGAATTAACTACCCTTAATCAATCTTTTTATAAAAAAAAAATAATAATACATATTATATAAACATATACAATTTTAAAAAAAAATTAAATTAAATTAAATTAAGAAAATGAGGCCAAAATCCGGCCCTCATCATCACACACACACACACACTCATTAAACCCTTTCTCCTTCTCAAGACACCCCTTCATTTTCCTCTCAAACTCTTTCTCTCTACATTCAAACTCACCACTCTTTCTTCCCTCTCTAACTCCAGCCGAAATCAGCCCCAAAAACACACAAAAATCTCAAACCTTGAAGATCTTTGAAGGTAAATATCATCCCTAGTGTAAGTAAGTTCATCTCTCTTGTGTTCTTCTTCATTTTTTCTTCCTTTTCTTGTCATTTCTCCATCTTTTTCTCATCTTATTTTGTAACCACTTGAGTTTCTGGATAAAGGGGCCTTAATAAACCCTTTTCATGGTAGATTAATCACCAAAGACATGTTATGTCAAACAAATGGTGATAATCCTTAAGCCATACATCTAGAACTCAAGAAGATGATGTTTTAAGTACATGCATGTGTATTTTCGTCATAATCTGAAATGTGTGAGTTCATGCATGAGTTTTTAAAGGACAAAAATAGATTTTCTTATCTAAGAACATTGTCAAAGTAGTGGTAAATGAGTGTTCAATCAAAGAACCAACCATATGAGTGAAAATATGGATTTAAAACACTCATTTTTCATGAAATAGCATTTTAGTTTCTGGCAGATTACTTGCATGCATTTTATCCGACCATATCTTGAAAAATACTTAACCAAATGATATGAATCTTTTTCTGGAACTTTGTTTATTGTGTTATGTTTCAAACCCAAGTGGTTTCATGTAAAAACTCGAAGATTTGACCCTTCGACTACTCATATGAAATTAAGTGTGCAAAGAAAATCTGACAGAGAAAATTCTCTACTTTAATCAGTTATAAGTCTCTTTATATTCCACTAAAATTCTTGATTTTTCTTCTGGAAATTTCTTTAATGAGTTATGAATCGAACAAAATTGGTTTCACTCAAAAATATTAAGATTTGGGGTCTCAAACACTCAAACCAAGACTGGTGTGCAAGAAATCAGAATCTGGCAGAATGGAAGACCTAACTTAAAATCGTCATATCTCCCTCAATATGTAACTAAAAATGATGAAATTTTTCTGGAAGATACTTTTATGAGTTAAGTTTAAAACCCAATTTGAATCACTGAAAAATGTTGAGATTTGACCCTCCAAATGGACTTGACAAAAAGATGGTGCAGACTGTTTTGGTAACTGTGACACTTAAACTTAAGTGTAATGATTAAAATAGCTATCCACCTCTAAAAATCATGATATCTATGTCAAAAGTTCCCTAAGACCTTAAAATAATATATATAAAAATTTGGTTAAGTAAACTATTCCAGAAAATACTTAATTATGACCATTTGTGGACCAAAAATATTTCTGCCAGCAGAATAGTAAAAGCTCTAATTCAAGAAAAAGAGATTTTAGGAATATTAAAAGTTAAAAAAAAGCATATAAATTGTAGAATTTGTTAAAAACACCAAATTAAAACAACATATACAGGTATGTGAATGTATAAATGATGCCTTAATAAGTAAGAAATTTATAAGAATTTTAACTTGGATTAAAACACAAGGTGAGTAAGGAATTATAAAACATGGTACAAAGGATTAAATACTATGTATAACATATAAATTTAATGATGTAACAATAAAATCCTACAAACCTTTTTAAAACCAATAAATAACATATAAACGACAATGCAAAATAATACTTGAACCTAGTAACTAATATCAAGGCATTTTATAAGACATGATGGGCTAAGCAATGCTTTAGCCATAAGAGTTAGACCGAAACTGATGATGTGTTTCACTCCTTAGGAAGGACCTAGGATCGAGAAACTGTGCATCCGTGCGGCAACCCTTGGACATCCTTGCGGAACATCGTGAGTTTTCGCAGCCCCTTTTTACTATTTTATACGTTTTGGGGTGAAAAGCATGTTACTATTATTTCAACGTTGTGAGTTTTCACAGCCCCGTTTTACTTGTTTAAATGTTTGGGGTGAAAAGCATGTTATGATTTTAAAATGCTAAATGATTCATGATAGTAAAATTGTGGATATTTATGATTTAAGAAATGAGTACAAATGAATGTACAAATTTACATAAGTGACAAGATATGTTGAGTGATAATAAAAATGTTAAGTCCCCAATAGGTACACTACTCATTAACTCATAACGAGCCGGTGATATTTGTGGATAGCGCTATTTGGTTTGACAAACCCACCTTAAACTGACGAGTAGGGGTGCACTTTATCTGGTAATAATGTTCTACTCATGTGGCCATCATACCACCTCTGAGGTAGTCCGCGGGGCGTAAGTTGTCGGAGGCTTAGTAGTGGCTCAACAATCATATATCTTGCGAAAGTCATGTATTGTAATGTGTACTCATAAGATTTAAATTTAAAGCTTGTTGTGACAAAAGACTCACGAAAATAACCTTTGGTTGAAAACTGTTTGGATATGAAAAACCTGTGAACTCACCAACTCTTTGTAGTTGACCTTTTCGTTTTAAACATGCTTTTCAGGGAATAAGAAGTAAGTGAAGGCACGTAGGGTGTATTTTGGTTGATGACATCAACATCAAGAACCTTAAAAATTTCTATTATTAATTTTTGTATCCGTCGTTTTCTTTTGGAACTTTTTGGTTGAAGACGTTGTATTGTAATATTTCATACTATTGTATTAAACTTGTGGTTGGTGTTGTCTGTTACCTTTGAAATGAAACCCTACACTGTTATACCTCGTGTTTCCGCTTTAGCGGGGTGTGACAAGTTTCACGTCAACATATGTTCTACACTGAAGTCGAAGATCAAGCTCAAGAACCGGCGACAAGTCTACTAATGAACTGATGCGGATATCAGCGAAGCCAAGATTTGTCCACTCAACGTGAAGTATCAAGTAGAAGACTTCAGCAATCGCTGAACTTTATCATTCGCTGATAAAAACTGTTTCAACGAAAGCTGATCATGAAGTCTCCTTACAAAGTACTATTGTCTTACCTCCCTTGCACGTCTCCGTACGAACTGTCAGAACGGACATCCTTTTTGTCTATTATCGTAGAACAACTCAGATTCTACATTGTGCACCATACGGCTACTAAGGTTGTCTACAAAGGTCAATGACATGCTATCACTCAGCTGCTGCCACGTGTAAAGCAATACTGCCATGCATTAAAAGCATGCAGTATATAAGAAGAACCCTACTTCAGAAATGAAGAGTGCTCGGACCATCTTATTCTTTCTATCTGTGTGTTAGGTTATTATTCGTAATTTCCTTATCTCCTTCTAGTGCAAGAAATTTAGTGTTCTTAACTTGTTTAGATTAGGTTAATCCTTAATCTTGTTCCGCAACAAGTTGTAAATTGTCTTGATTTATCAATAAACAATTTAGAAAAGTAAAAATCGTGTGTTTGTATTCACCCCCCCCCTTCAACAAACTTGTATAACCCTTCGGGACCAACAAGTGGTATCGGAGCAGATTTGTTTAATCTCATAAACAAGATCTGATCTATACTAAGACTTCTCTTCCTTGCTATTTATGAAAATGGCCACCAACACAAACACTAACTATATTGACAACGGTTCTCTTGCAAAACCCCCTAGATTCTCCAGAGATAATTTTAATCTATGGAAAAATAGGATGATTCTCTTCTTAGAAGGTGTAGACCCTACTATGCCTTACTATCTTGAAAACGGCCCATATATTCCTATAAGAATTGATCCTGTAGTTCCAGCCGCTGAGAATAGACCTGCTATTCCATAAAGGCTGATTCCCAAGGAAATTCATATGTGGACTGATGAAGATAAGAAGAAAGTGGCTATCGACACCAAAGCCAGATCCATACTCTCCATGGCTCTTCCTGACGAAGTCTACCATTCCGTCATGAACCTGAAAACCTCAAAAGCTATGTGGAACACAATCTGTGTTCAGTATGAAGGTACTTCTGAAGTCCAGGACTCTCGAAAGATCAACCTGGTAAGACAGTATGAAAGCTTCATTTGTGGTAAGAATGAATATCTCTCTGATGTACACCAACGTTTTAACTGCTTAATAATAGATCTGAAAACTATTGGTAAGGAATATTCTAACTTTGAAGTACTGACAAAGTTCTTAGAATGTTTACCTGAAACCTGGGACAGTTATTCAATGTGTCTCAAGCTGTCAAAAGATCTTAGATCCATGACTCTTTCTACCTTATATGGCACGATGCTGAATCATGAGCAATCGAGTCATCTTAAGAAGAATCTTGTAAAAGATTCCAAAAGCACCCCTGTTGCTTTACTCCCAGAGTTACCTTCCACTCAGCGATCTACGATCACTGTCACTGAGTTGGAAACTAACTCTGAACGTTCATTAGATTCTAACGCTTCAGATGATGATGAAAATCTGGCATTCCAGGCTAATAAGTTCAGGAGATTTGCTAGAAAGAGTAATTTCAAGAAGAACAAACCTCTTGCTATTACAGACAAGCCAAGACCATCAACCCCTGTTGATAAGGCTACTGCTACTTGCTATAACTGTGAAAAGATAGGACATTTTGCTAGCGAGTGCAGGTCAAAGAAAGTCTCTAGACCCTCAGCTTTTCCCAAGAAAAACTTTACTCCCAGGACTAGAGATGAAAAATACAAAAAGCTGAAAGAAAGGTATTCAAAGCTGAAAACCTTTAAGAAGAAAGGCAAAGGCCTTATGGCTGACTATGATTGGGCTGCCTCTGACGAAGAAGAATCATCTGACTCTGAAGATGATGATGAAGCCAATCTATGTCTCATGGCCAAACTTGAAGATAAGGAAGAAAATTCTGACATTCCCTCTACTTCAACCTCTGCTACTAAGGTATCACCTTCCTTCTTTACCAATATTTTAAATATTGATGAAGCTGATAGTCTTCGAAAGTTCGATGTCTTGACTAGAAGTTTATATGAAGCCATGAATGGCAAAACTGTTGTTGAAAATCAAAACCTTGATCTCGCTGAACAGCTTAAAAACTGTCACCTTCAAATAGAAAATCTTTCTAAAATTGAAGAAGATTTTAAAGATCAAGTTCACTTAAATCAGCTAGTCAAAATCGAGCGCGAAGAAGCTATCGCTTCATTAAAAGCTGAAAAAGCTACTGTTGATGGATGGTATAATTCCTCAAAAAATATCACTGAGATAATTAAGTCTCAGATTCCCCTGAGTGATAAACGTGGTCTTGGTTACAAAGCTGATACTCTAGAACCAACCACTGACCGTTCCATGCTTAAGTTTGGAATGTTCGTATCCTCTATCCCTGATACTTTCTCGTCTTAGTGTTCCTCTTCTAAACCGCCTATCCCTGAGGAAATCTCTACCTTAACTTCTAAAGGTAAAGAAAAAGTTGTTTATCCAAAACCTACCCCAGTCTTTAAAAATAAAGGTAAAGGAATTGCTTTTAACCAAAATCCTCAGAAGGGTACCTTTGTACCAAAGCTGAATGCTTCTAAAGCTTCAGTGACTTATCCCTCTGGTTTAAAGAATAAGATCCTTGGATTTATTCAGCGTGGATCTATTCAGCGATCCACTCCTAGAATCAAAGTGGATACTATTGGTAAGAAATCCGAAGAACTGAATGTTCCTCCTATTTCAAATACCAAAAGTTTACTTGGTACTGGTCCTTCTAATTCAAAATCAAAAGCTCAACATGCAAATGGTCCTAGAACTACTTTTAGTTATAGGAAATGTTATCATTGTGGACTTACCAATCATATTGCTAGTAAGTGCCCCACAACCACCCAAACTGAAAAGGTAGCTAAGGTGAAGATCATTGCCCCAAGGCAATGAAGACCACTGAGGTTAAGAAATTAACCAAAGTGAAGACTGACAAAGTTGAATCTTCAAATGCTGCGAAGACTGCTAAACCTTCCACTTTCTCTTCTACCCCCACTGACAAGTGTGTACACATGGTTAAGTGGGTACCCAAGACAAACTAATCTTCCTTTGTAATGCAGGTTAAGAAGGGTATCTGGTATATCGATAGCGGATGCTCTAGACACATGACTGGTAAGAAGAACCTGCTCACCGAGTACAAAGAAGAGAAGGGTCCCTCTGTAACTTTCGGTGGAAATGGAAAAGGACATACCCGAGGGTTTGGTGTACTCTCTAATGGTACAACAACCTTCAGAAGAGTCGCATATGTTGAAGGGCTGAAGCATAATCTTCTAAGCATCAGTCAGCTTTGCGACATGGATAACAAAGTAATTTTTACTAAGGAATCCTGCTTTGTCGTTGACAAAGAGGAGAAGATAGCTCTCAGTGGTTATCGTTTGGAAAATGTTTATGTAATAAACATGGACTCAACAACCACTGAGAACTCCTGTTTCTTCTCAAAATCCTCATATGATTTCAACTGGTTATGGCATAAGAGGCTCTCTCATATAAACTTCAAGACACTGAACACTCTTTCTTCTAAAGAGTTAGTCACTGGTCTACCTCAACACTCATACGCCAAAGAGTCCTTATGTTCAGCGTGTGAGAAAGGGAAGCAGACCAAAGCAAGCTTTAAGTCTAAGCAAGTTTCCTCAGTGTCATCTCCTCTACAACTTCTCCATATGGATTTGTTTGGCCCTGTTAACAAACAATCCATCGCTGGAAAGAAATATACGCTGGTCATCGTTGATGAATTCTCTCGCTATACCTGGGTAATGTTTCTCCGTTCTAAGAGTGACACACCTGAAGAACTCATCACCTTTGTCAGGAAAATGGAAGTCCTGAACAACTTGATCGTTCGCTCAATAAGGAGTGATCATGGGACTGAATTTAAAAACAGTTCTCTTGATTCCTTCTTTGAGAGTAAGGGTATTTCTCACAACTTTTCTTCAGTGAGAACACCGCAACAAAATGGATTCGTTGAAAGAAGAGATAGAACTATTATTGAAGCTGCACGTTCAATGCTAAGCTATTCTCACCCGCCTACTCAGTTTTGGGCAGAAGCTATCAACACTGCTTGTTTTACGCACAACAGGTCGCTGATAGTCAAAAGATTTAATAAAACAGCCTATGAACCTTTTCATGGGAGAAAGCCTTCAATTAGCTTTCTTTACATCTTTGGATGTTAGTGTTTCATACTGAACAACAGAGATGCCCTTGGAAAGTTTGATCCTAAGGCTGATGATGGAATCTTTCTTGGATACTCCTCAGTCTTCAATCGAAGAAGACAAACTGTTGAAGAAACTATTCATGTTACCTTTGACGAATCCCGTTCAGCGAATTCTCGACCTTTTGCTGATACTGAAGAACTGAATCAATGGATGTTTTCTCATCTTGGTGATTCAGAAGATATTCCCACTATCATCCCAAACATACAAACTAGTGAAGCTGAAACATCATGGGTCTCAGCTGTTCCTTTAAACACTATGCCTGCTTCTGAACCAAATGTCTCAGACATTCCATCTACTTCTCAACAATCAGTGAATGTGATGACATCTGCACCTACTCCTCTCTTGGCTGATATTCCAGAAGTTGCTGAAGCCTCATCTTCAGCTCCTCCAGTTCAATTTGAGTCAGTGATTCATGCTCCGGCTCAGCGATGGACTGTAAATCACCCAATTGATCAAATTCTTGGTGATTCAAACGCTGGTGTTCAGACTCGACGAAGTGCATGTAATATTTGTTTATTTGTTAACTTTATTTCTCTGATTGAACCAAAGAAAATAGATGATGCCCTCAAAGATCCAAACTGGGTCAGCGCTATGCAAGAAGAGCTGACTGAATTCGAAAGAAACAAAGTTTGGAATCTTGTTCGAAGACCAACTGACAAGACAGTGATAGGCACTAAATGGGTCTATCGAAACAAGTTGGACGAACATGGAACTATAACCCGCAACAAGGCTCGACTTGTTGCTCAGGGATACAGACAAGAGGAAGGTATAGACTACGACGAAACATTTGCTCCAGTAGCAAGACTAGAATCTATTCGTCTATTCATAGCATATGCTGTACACAAAGACTTCAAAGTTTATCAGATGGATGTTAAGTCAGCATTTCTCAATGGAAAGCTGAATGAAGAAGTCTATGTGGAACAACCTCCAGGATTCTCAGATCCTAAGCGTCCAGGTTATGTTTATAAACTGGATAAGGTACTTTATGGCTTAAAGCAAGCTCCACGTGCATGATATGACACTCTATCCTCTTATCTCCTAATTGAAAATTTTTAGCGAGGTAAAATCGACAAAATTCTATTTTTCAGAATAGTGAAAGGTCATATCATTCTTGTTCAACTATATGTTGATGACATTATATTTGGTTCTACTAACCCTGACCTTTGTACTCGTTTCGCTGATTGAATGAAAGAAGAGTATAAAATGAGTATGATGAGTGAGCTAACATATTTCCTTGGTCTTTAGATAAAACAGAATGAAAAAGGAACTTTCATTAATCAGGGGAAGTATGTTAAAGATATGCTGAAGAAATTCGATTTAACTTATAGTTCATCTATGAAAACCCCTATGGCACCACCGCTGACACTAAACAAGGATTCAAATGGAATACCTGTTAATGTCACGCTGTATCGTGTGATGATCGTCTCTCTATTGTATCTTACAGCTAGCCGACCTGATATTATGTACGTAGCCTATTTGTGTGCACGATATCAAGCTGAACCTAAGGAATCTCATATGATCGCTGTAAAGCGAATCTTTCGTTACCTTAAGGGTACTATGAACCTAGGTATTTGGTATCCTAAAGATTCAGGGTTTGATCTAATCGCCTATTCAGATAGTGATTTTGCAGGTTGCAAATTGGATAGGAAAAGCACCACAGGAGGCTGTCAGCTCCTGGGTGGAAAGCTGGTGAGTTGGACAAGTAAAAAGCAAAACCCAGTGTTCACCTCAACTGCTGAAGCTGAGTATGTAGCCACTTGAAGCTGTTGTTCTCAGGTCTTGTGGATGAGAAATCAACTACTAGACTATGACCTTCGGCTCTCGAAAATTCCAATCTATTGCGATAGCACAAGTGCCATCGCTATAGCCAACAATCCAGTACTACACTCAAAGACCAAACATATCGAAATCAGGTATCATTTTATCAGAGATCATGTGATGAATGGTGATATAGAACTTCATTTTATCCCAACTGACTATCAGTTAGCTGATCTGTTCACCAAACCTCTTGATGAGACAAGATTCAACTTTCTCATCAGCGAGCTTGGAATGCTGAACTTTGAAGACTAAAATCTTCAGTAGTTCACATTTGATCAGCGATCGGATAAAACCAACTTATATAACCCATCCTATCATCTTCTCTCTGAACAAAGCTGATTCGCTGATATCAAGGTATGTTCTCTTCTTACTCGCTGACATTCGCATGTAAATGCAAGATTTCAAAACAAATCACATCGCTGAATATCTCTTCCTTAACAGCGATACTTTGAAATTTCTAAAACTAACATTGATATTTCTATTCAGTGCTTCATGTTTTTCAAAATAGTCCCTCAGCTTTCAAAACCTCAGAGATATCCTAAAATATGAAAGGACGTTTGTGACATCATCACAACGGATAAACCCTGGCACGTTCTTTTTCTGACACACGTTTGCACGTTTCGTTTACCATCCAATCAAATGCAAACACGTGTCCGTGTCATGATGAAAAACTTTCCCGCTCTAGTTTTTCTCTCTCTCTAATCTTGCTATATAAACTATTTCGAGCTTATATTTTTCCTTTATGCGAACTTCTTCTCCAAGAAAGAAAAGATTTACTGTTGCTTATTGAACTCGAGTTTTTCCAGAAAACTGTTCATCTTCTTCTTCGACAACCAGGTTAATATTCTCATTATTTACCTATTTTAACTTGTTTCTGATCTTCTTGTTGCTTTTAACAGATCAAACAAAAGAAACCTTTCTAAAATGAAATCATTTCTTTCATGGTTTTATGAACACAACCTTTTCATGGTTGTTCTTCAAGTTTAAAACTCAAAATCTTAAACTTGTTCTTCATTCGTTTTTTCCAGAATCCTTATCTAAAGGAAAATGGAAAACAAGACTTTTACTGGGTTTGCAATTCTCTTTCAAAACAAGAAAACCCTAATCGTCATTAAGACATTTCTGTCTGAATGAAATGGAAAAATTCGAAAACATCTTATTGGAAAATCTTTCCACATTAAGATTGTATTTTTTCTCTATGATTCATGGTTGATATGATAAACAGAAATGGCATCTTCTACTGCTGCTCCTACCGCTGAGAAATCTCCTGCTACGGAGAAACTGAATCTTCCCAAGGCTCCTCAGGTCAAGTTCACGATTGAGAAAATAGACTTCTCAAAATCCAACAATCTCTATGCGCTTTTCGACTTTCCTCCGAAAAAGCAAGTCAGGCATCTGGATGATGCTGTGAATTTTCTCCAAACCTGCTGCCTATTCAAAGCCTTAACCGTTGTACCCCCTGCCCATAAATTCCTTCTATCTCAGTTCTGGTATACTGCTAGAAACACTCAGATTCCTTCATCCAAGGACCCTAAGAAACTCCTTGATGTCATTCTCTGTGACACCAAATTTGGCACAACCAAAATCAACCCTGCCATTATAAGGAAAGCACTCAGCCTACCCACTGCCACCAAAGAAAAACCCTTCGTTCCTCTGCCTAACCACAAAAACCATGCTGATAGGGAAGCCATCACTGCATTCTTTGATGCAATGGGTTACGCATGGGACACAGGGAGGGACAAGGAGATTGAGAAGAAACTGACCCTGATTAAGAAGTCCAAAATGCCAAGCGAGATGAACTTCATCTTCGCACACCTGATAAGCTGCATGACAGCGAAGAGTGGCTCCTCTGATCAAGCTGCTCAACCTCAGCAAGCAATGGGCTATGCATTACTGAAAGGTCTACATGTTGACTGGGCCTCGATCATCTATGACGATCTTGCGTTCAGAGAAGATATGGCCGATAGATCTTCATGGGTTCCTTATCCCAGATTCATCAGCGCCATCTTTCAACAAGGACTTGGGGACAAATACCCAAAAGTGGGTGATCTGAGACTCTCTCAGGTTGGCCCTAAGGTGCTCGACTTCAAGCCGCTGGCAAACGAGGTACGTCTTACTACTCTTTTATCTATTCTTAATCCTCCTTCTTCTACTTCTATGGGTCATTCAGTGGAAATCCCCACCGCTGATACCCAAGCTGCACCCTCCACTCCTTCTCGAAAAAGGAAACAATCTACTTCCCAACTTGGTTCCAAAAGAATCAAGAAAACCAAGGAGCAACCCCCCAGTATTCACATGCTGAAGACTCCACAGCTCATCTTGAAGAGCTGAGGGATAGTTCAGTGGTACGCTCTGCCACAGCTGAACAAGCCACCCCTTCCATCCCAGCTTCAGCGTCTCTAAACGCTGAAGTTATAAATTTGGAACTGAACCCACCTCCTTCAGCCTCTCTAGAGACTGAAGTGATTTTCAGCGAAGCCAACGCTGAACCCCGCACCCAACCCACTTTCTCAACCATCATTCCTCCCACCTCTCCTTTGGTCACTCAATATCTTCCCCTATTATCCTCAACAAACATCTTCCTCAGCGACACTACTGCTGAACATCTTCAGAGGATGATAGAACAAAACACATGACCTGCAGGTACTTCCAGTCGTCAGGGAACTATTGAAGACGACTATGAAACTTTCTCAGGGTTACGAGGCTTCGACAACTTCACCAACCCGCCTGCAGGTATACACATTATCCCAAACACTTCTCTCTCTCAACCCCAAACTTCTGAGCTTTCCTCTGTTCATAAGTTAATAACTGTTTCAGGTCCTAATTTGGGGGATATCAACACCTCCCTGAAGGCCCTGGAAACAAAGATGGAATCATACAACACCATTCTCTCCACAAACTCTTCAGCGGTTACAGCCGCTGGAGAGAACCTCAAGAAGCTGACCGAGGTTGTTGACACGAAAGCCTCCAAAGCTGATATGGAGAAGGTGGATGGCAGCATTGCAACTTTTGCTACCACCCTCGCTGAAACTTCCTCAAACGTCAACAGTCTCAACCTCACCAACACCACCCTCGCAACAAACTTTACCACTCTGTCCAATGAAGTCACATAATTGAAGACAGAGGTTGGTACTCTTAAGGGTGAGGTTACGACGGTCAAAGATCTACTTCAGCAGATACTCAATCGCCTGGATGCTCCAAAGTCTCACTTTACTCAGGCCGATAGAGAAGATCTTCGGAAACTCGCCCCTGCTATATCTGGCCTCGACGACAGATTAGCAGCGGTTGAACTTTGTATGGGACTCACTGGCCAAGAAGACAGTGATCCTCATACTACTGATACTGCTGGTGTTGCTGATATTCCTCTTGCCTCCCCTCCTCATAATGTGGAAGAGGGGGAGAAGAGAGCTGAAGACCTTCCCCATAATGATGAGGGAGAGAAGAAAAATGAAACTGCTGCTTCTACTTCAAAACCTCAGGGAGTTTAAAACCCTGAGGTAACCGAGAAACCTCCCTCTGTATCTGAGGGGGAGCAACTCGAAGAGCAACATAAAGAAGTCGTTGCTGATGTAACCGTACCTTACGCTGATGAGGTCGAGTCTGAAGAAGAAGAAGCTGAAGACGAAGAACCCATCGATATCGATGATGAAGAACCATCATCATCCCCTAAAGATGATGATGATGACGATGATGATGATGACTTCTTCTTCATTGAGCCCAAGAAGGACCCTGAGAAAGGGATTTCGATAAACGAACCATCAGGGGAGAGGACAAAGCCTGCAGCATCTGAAGCTGATCAAGGCAAAAACAAAGGCCTCGCTGCAGAAGGCAATCTGGCTATCCTTCAGATTAAGCCAGCTTGTCAGGTACAATATCTTCTATTCCCTTATACTGCATCCCTCCTCTATCCCTTCTCAATATCTATCCTCCTCTCCATAAAACCTCTATACACTTAACCCTATTCTTTTCTCTTTCTTCCCAACTTTTCTTACTTAAACGATCGCTGTGTTTCAGCTAGTCCTCTCCCCTGGTTGAGGATCCCGCTGAAGCTCCTACAACTACACCAATAATCCCAGTCTTGGATTTAACCACTGAGACTGATGAACCTGAAGAACATCTGCTCTCTCACAAAAACAAACCTTTCTTGGCTCCTCAAAAGCTAAGTGAAGAGGATCAAGAAAAGAGAGATGCAATGATCAAACAGCTTGAAGATCAGCGAATCATTCTTCCTCGTGACAAAATCCCTGTTCCCACAAAGTTCAGGATATCAAGGAAAGAATACGAGGATCATTTAAGAGCTGAAAGATTACTCGCCGAAAAGAAGGAAGCTGAAGAAAAAGATAAGGCTCTCGCCATCCAGCTTGTCCAACAATCGGTGAAAGACCCCGCGCTGAAAAGAACTCCCATTGATGTCCAACGTCAGCTATGGGATGATGCCCAAAGGATCGTTGAAGAAAAGACTAAGGTATTTGATTCGACTTTGGAATGGTGTAAAGAATTGCTGAACTATCGATCTCGATCATCCAAAATCATCAAGGTAAATATCAGAGGAAAAACGTTTGTAGACGTTCCTATTGTTGAAGTTGACATATTCAGAGAAGACAAGACCAAGCAAACCTTTTACGCTGCTACGTTAGAGAAGTTTGGTTTCTCTGAATGGTTGGAAGTGAAATTAGCCATTCAGCGATCTCGCTCAAAGTTCAAGAGCCATGTCGAGAAAATTTTAAATTTCTCAGATCGACTTGGTTACTTCTGCTGTGGATATTCCTCCTTCAACTCTTCTTCCACCTCAACAAAGAAGGGCCTCTGCAAAGAAAAAGAAAACCTCAGATTCAGGTCATTCTATACAGAATGAAACAGGTATAGGTTTCTCACGCGAAGAAGTACTTGGTCGTGACCCTGACCTCTCAGTACTTGACACCTCCCTGCCTCCTGGTGAAACTTTCATCCCTGGAAAAGTCTTAAGTGAACTCTATGGCATCTTCTTTCTAGACTGCTATAAACGACAACACTTTCAACGCATATCTGAGCTTCCAATCACTCCCATCGAACAGCTTAGAGACCTAATATACTGGTGTGAAGTCAGATGCGACATTCAGGCACGTCACCTCAAGCCCCTGATCTTTCAAGAAGCAAAGAACAAAAAGGATCAAGGTGTAACGGTCCCTGACTGGATGATTCCCACATCAAAGACCCTCGATGAACTTCTCATCAAGGAAGAACCTTTTGACGGATAGGATCGCCTTGTAATTCTTTCTATCTTTATCTGTCTACATCTTTTGTACTTGTAATTTTATTTGCTGTACTTGTGATTTTTCCACTTCCCTCTGTAACCTTTACGAAGTTTAAAGAAAAATTTCAGCGAATGTACTTTACGCCATCAGTACTGAAAAGATCCCAGAAAACAGTAAAAAGGACAAATATTTTATGAGTTCTTTTTATCTTTATGTTTTCATTAATTAGCAATTTTCTCTGTTGCTATGTCATAATCAAATAGGGGGAGATTGTTGATCCAAACCCTCAGTGATTTTATAATGACCCTCTCTTAACACTTAGTGAAAATTGTAAGTAAACAATATGTATTAGAGTTTCACTATCGCTGATAAGTACTAAGACTGTTTCAGTACCGCAGATAGTAACTCTCGCTCTTTAAAGTTAAATAGTCAGCGAACTCTGTTCATCGAGTAGCTCTGAGCCTGTTCAGTCTATGAGATGATCGCTGATAAGTTAGTTGTTTACTTATGATCCCTGAAGACAAGTTTCACGTCAACATATGTTCTACGCTGAAGTCGAAGATCAAGCTCAAGAACCAGCGACAAGTCTACTAATGAACTGATGCGGATAGCAGCGAAGACAAGATTTGTCCACTCAATGTGAAGTATCAAGTAGAAGACTTCAGCAATCGCTGAACTTTATCATTCGCTGATAAAGAACTGTTTCAACGAAAGCTGATCATGAAGTCTCCTTACAAAGTACTATTGTCTTACCTCCCTTGCACGTCTCCGTACGAACTGTCAGAACGGACATCCTTTTTGTCTATGATCGTACAATAACTCTGATTCTACACTGTGCACCATACGGCTACTAAGGTTGTCTACAAAGGTCAATGACATGCAACCACTCAGCTGCTGCCACGTGTAAAGCAATACTGCCATGCATTAAATGCATGCAGTATATAAGAAGAACCCTACTTCAGAAATGAAGAGTGCTCGGACCATCTTCTTCTTTCTATCTGTGTGTTAGGTTATTATTCATAATTTCCTTATCTCCTTCTAGTGCAAGAAATTTAGTGTTCTTAACTTGTTTAGATTAGGTTAATCCTTAATCTTGTTCCGTAACAAGTTGTAAATTGTCTTGATTTATCAATAAACAATTTAGAAAAGTAAAAATCGTGTGTTTGTATTCAACCCCCCCTTCTACAAACTTGTATAACCCTTCGGGACCAACAATCTTCAGCGGTAGGAGTATTGACTTGAGGAATAGGAGCAGCTTCTGAATCACCAAGATGAGAAAACATCCATTGATTCAGTTCTTCGGTATCAGCAGAAAGTCTGGAGTTCGCTGATCGGGATTCGTCAAAAGTTACGTGGATGGTTTCGCCCACAGTTTGTCTCACTGGATTGAAGACTCTGTAGGCTTTAGAGATAGAAGAGTATCCAAGAAAGATTCCATCATCAGCCTTAGGATCAAACTTTCCAAGGGCATCTGTATTGTTCAGATGAAACACTGACATCCAAAGATGTGAAGAAATCTAATTGAAGGCTTTCTCCCATGGAAAAGTTCATAGGTTGTCTTCTTGAATCTTTTGACAATCAGCGACCTGTTTTGAGTGAAACAAGCAGTGTTGACAGCTTCTGCACAGAACTGAGTAGGTAGATGAGAATCGCTGAGCATTGAACATGCAGCTTCGATGATTGTTCGATTTCTTCTTTCAGCGACTCCATTTTATTGTGGTGTTCTCACTGAAGAAAGGTTGTGAGAAATACCCTTGCTTTCAAAGAAGGAATCAACGGAACTGTTTTTGAATTCAGTCCCATGATCACTCCTAATTGAGCGAACAGTCATATTGTTCAGGACTTCCATTTTCCTGACAAAAGTGATGAGTTCATCAGGGGTGTCACTCTTAGAACGGAGAAACATAACCCAGGTATAGCGAGAGAATTCATCAACAATGACCAAGGTATATTTTTTTCCAGCGAGGGATTGTTTGTTAACAGGACCAAACAAATCCATATGGAGAAGTTGAAGAGGAGATGACACTGAGGAAACTTTCTTAGATTTGAAGCTTGCTTTTGTTTGTTTCCCTTTCTCACACGCTGAACATAGAGATTCCTTAGCGTATGAGTGTTTAGGTAGACCATTGACATACTCTTTTGAAGAAAGAGTATTCAGTGTCTTGAAGTTTAGATGATAGAGCCTCTTATGCCACAACCAGTTGACATTAGATGAGGATTTTGAGAAGAAACTGGAGTTCTCAGTGGTTGTAGAGTCCATGTTTATGACATAAACATTTTCCAAACGATATCCGCTAAGAACGATCTTCTCCTTTTTGTCAGTAACAAAGCAGAATTCCTTAGTGAAAATCACGTTGTGATCCTTGTCACATAGCTGACTGATGCTTAGAAGATTGTGCTTCAGTCCTTCAACATATGCGACTCTTCTGAAGGTAGTTGTACCATTTGAGAGTACACCAAACCCTCGGGTATAGCCTTTTCCATTTCCACCGAAGGTCATTGAGGGACCCTTCTCTTCCTTATATTCAGCGAGCATGTTTATTTTCCTAGTCATATGTCTAGAGCATCCGCTATCGAGAGACCAAATACCCTTCAGGACCTACACACAAAGGAAGATTAGTTTGACTTGGGCACCCATTTTACTATGGGTCCACATTTGTTAGTGGTGGTAGATGAAGTGGAAGGTTCAACAATCTTCGCAACATTTGAAGATTCAGCTTCAGGACAAGTCTTCACTTTGGTTAATTTCTTAACCTCAGTGGTTGGTTTCACCTTAACCTGATTTGCACCAGGATTGGTCTTCTTTGCCTTGGGGGCATTTATCTTCACCTTAGCTAACTTTTCAGCTTTGGTGGTTGTGGGGCACTTACTAGCAATATGATCGGTAAGTCCACAGTGATAACATTTCCTATAGCTAAAAGTAGCTTTAGGACCATTTGCATGCTTAGCCGATAACTTTAAATGAGCAGGGTCATCACCAAGAATACCTTTGGCATTGGAAATTGGAGGAACAATTAGTTCTTCGGATTTCATACCAATTACATCCACTCTGATTCTAGGAGTAGATCGCTGAATAAATCCAGGGATCTTATTCTTAGAAGTAGAGGGACGAATCACTGAAGTTTTAGAAACGTTCAGCTTAGGTACAAAGGTACCCTTATGAGGTTTTTGATTAAAAACTTTTTCTTTACCTTTACCTTTCAGTTTAGAACTTGAGGTAGAGGTTTCCTCAGGAGTAAGAGTTTTAGAAAAAGAAGACTGAGATGTAGAAGAGTCAGGGATTGAGGATACGAACATTCCAAATTTAAGCATGGAACGATCAGTGGTTGGTTCTAGAGTATCAGTTTTATAACCAAGACCACTTTTATCACTCAGGGGAATCTGGGCTTTCAATATCTCAGTGATCGTTGTTGAGGATTTACACCATCCTTCAACAGTAGCCTTTTCATCTTTTAGTGCAGAGACAACATCTTCTCGTTCGATACGAATGATTTGATTTATACATACCTGATCTTTTAAGTTTTCTTCTATTTTAGAAAGTTTTTGAATTTCTAAGTGACAATTCTTAAGCTGTTCAGCGAGATCAATGTTTAGTTTCTCAGCTTTGGTCTTGCCATTCATGGCACCATATAAATCAACAATCAAAAGATCGATGGTCCGACGTTTTTCGATATCACTAAGGGCTGAAGTTCGAGTATCCGAGAGAGAGTTTGATACCTAAGAGGTGGATGTAGAAGTAGAGGGAATTTCAGTTTGTTCTTCCTCTTCTTCTATTTTGGCCATGAGGCAGAGATTGGCCTCATCGTCAACTTCAGAGTCAGATGATTCTTCATCAGAAAGAGCCCAGTCATGATCTTCAGCGATCATGCCTTTGCCTTTCTTCTTAAAGCTTTTCAGCTTTGAATACTTTTCTTTCAACTTCTTGTACTTGTCATCTCTAGCCCTGGGGTTAGAGGATTTCTTATAGGAAGAAGATGAGGGTTTGAAGACTTTCTTAGATCTACATTCACAAGCAAAGTGACCGAACTTTTCACAGTTATAGCAAGTAGCAGTAGCCTTATCAACAGGGGTTGATGATTTTGGCTTATCAGTGAGTGCAAGAGGTTTGTTTCTTCTGAAGTTACTCTTTCTGGCGAATCTCCTGAAAGAATTAGTCAGGAGGGCCAGCGACTCATCTATTTCTGAAGGATCAGCTTCAGATGAGTTATCAGATTTAGATTACAACTCAGTGATAGTAACAGTGGAGCACTGAGTGGCCATTAACTCTGAGAGTAAAGCAACAGGTGTGCTTTTGGAATCTTTTACAAGATTCTTCTTAAGATGACACGACTGCTCATGATTGAGCATAGTGCCAAATAATGTAGAAAGGTTCATTGATTTTAGATCCTTTGAGAGCTTGAGACACATTGAATAACTGTCCCAGCTTTCAGGAAGACATTCTAGAAACTTTGTCAGGATCTCAAAGTTAGAATATTCCTTACCAACAGTCTTTAAGTCAATGATTAAACAGTTGAAACATTGGTGTACTTCAGAGAGAGTTTCATTTTTACCACAAATGAAGCTTTCGTACCTTCATATTGAACACAGATTGTGTCCCACATGGCTTTAGAGGTTTTCAGGTTCATGACAGAATGGTAGACTTCGTCAGGAAGAGCCATAGAGATAATGGATCTGGCCTTAGTGTCGATGGCCACCTTCTTCTTGTCTTCATCACTCCAAGTGTTGACAGCCCTGGGAATGATTCTTTCAGGAATGGCAGCTCTAGTAGCAGTGCTTGGAATTTCAGGGTCAATCATAACAGGGACATATGGACCATTCTCGATGTAGTAAGGCATAGTAGGGTCTACACCTTCCAAGAAGAGCATCATCCTATTTTTCCAAAGATTAAAGTTATCTCTGGAAAATCTAGGGGGTTTAGCAAGAGAACCATTATCAATATAGTTTGTGTTTGTGGTGTTAGCCATTTTAGAAAATAGCAAGGAAGAGAAAAGAAATTAGTATAAGCAAGATCTTGTTTATTATATTAAAGAATCTGCTCTAATACCACTTGTTGGTCCCAAAGGGGTTATTCAATTTTGTAGAAGGGGGGGGGGGGTTGAATACAAACACACGATTTTTACTTTTCTAAATTGTTTATTGATATGTACCAAACAATTTACAACTTGTTGTGGAACAAGATTAAGGAATAAACCTAATCTAAACAAGCTATGAGAATCACTAAGATTTCTTGCACTAGAAATAAGATAGAGAGAAAATAAGAATACTAAGAATAATATTCTAACACACAGTTTTAGCAAAGAGAAGGAATAGTCGAGCACTTCAAAAATGAAGTAGGGTTTCTTTTATATACTGCATGCATGTAATGCATGTCAGCATAATTTTACACGTGGCAGCCTTTGGTTGGTTTCATGGTTTGACTTCAATAGACAACCTAGTGGCCGCATGATGAACAATGTAGAATCAGAGTTGGTTATACAATTCTGGACAAAAGGGATGTCCGTTCTAACATTATCGTACGGGAGCGTGCAAGGGAGGTAAGACAAAAGTTGCTTGTAGAGGAGGCTTCATGATCAGCGTTCGCTGGATTATTCTTTATCAGCGAATGATAAAGTTTAGCGTTCGCTGAAGTCTTCTACTTGAAACTTCACGTTGAGTGGACAGGTCTTGGCTTCACTGATATCCGCATCAGTTCATTAGTATACTTGTCGCTGGTTCTTTGGCTTGATCTTCGACTTCAGCATAGAACATGATTGACGTGAAACTTGTCTTCAGGGATCATAAGTAGACAACATAAGTTATCAGCGATCACCAGTGAGGCTGAACATGCTCAGGGCTCACTGATGAACAATGTTCGCTAAATGTGTTAATTTAAAGAGCGAGGGTTCCTATCAGCGGTACTAAACAGACTTAGTATTTATCAGCGATAGAGAAACTCTTTTACATATTGTCTACTTACAATTTTCACTAAGTGTTTCTCAGAGTCATTATCAAATCACTGAGGGTTTGGATCAACAATTGACCAATACATTGACTTCTCAATAAATCTTGAATACAATTTTATGCGCCAACATTCTCCCCTTTGGATTCAAGATTTTAAAAAAAATATATGACAGCAGTCTTCAGCTCTTGATCTTCAAAACTTTAACTCTGACTGTTTTTAACTTTGAAGCTCTGACAATCTTCAAACAACTTTATCTTCACAAATTCACTTTGAACTAGATGCTTTGACAATCTTCAAACTTTCAACTTTGAAGAATCTTCAATCAAACTTGAAAAGTCTTTATCTTTGTCTTTGTAAAGTCACTCTCCTTGAATATAAACTTCAACAAATTGTCATCAAGTCTTGAGCACAAATTTCATATCTTTGCTTCTTTGAACTTTGTAGCTTTTAAATCTTTGCATCTTTGAAAACTTTGAAGCTTTGAATACAAACTCTTTAAATGATTTCATGAACTTTGTATCTTCATCTCTTTGAACTATGTTACCCTCATGAACAAACATTGAACATTAATCTTTCTCGAATCATCTCGGAACATCTTTATCTTGTTCTCTCGAGCTTCTTGACTTTGACAAATCTTCTCTTCATCTTGAAATCGAATCATTCAAACTATCTCCCTTTTTCATCGGTATGCTATTTCTCCCCCTTTTTGATGATTGTGAGCATCATGATCATCAAAACTCTTTTCAGTTTCAGCACGGTCTTTGAATACCACAAACAACATTCTCCTCCTTTTGATATGATATATCCGTCAATTCCAAAATACACTTATCCGAATCTTTTCAAATTCAGATAGAATGAATGTGGTAACCCTGAAACAACATATGAAACAGTTAAAATACCTATAAGTAGCATGGAGCCACTTAGTATAATGGATGTACTTTGGAAAGGTGTTTTTTGATGTTCACTCCCCCAGGGCTTCCATTCAATCATCGAAAAACACAAAGGAATTTCTATGAACGTTATGACAAGAAAACATATTTCTTGTGTGTGCGTTCAAGTGTAGAAATTATTGAAGCAACTTATGTATTATCAGGCTCAAAGTGTGTAAATTGTTAAGACAACAACAAGCTTTTCATAGACTCAATGTGCATGATCGAAGTACGAAGGTGGGGAAAACTTCCTTCTTTTTCAATATCCAAATCTTCCAAGTGAAGATCAGATAGATTATATGTTGTGTCCCCAAGAAAAATTTAAACATTTCTTTGTTGAGAAAGAAATGAGTAGCTGGTGGGGTTAAAGCAAGAGTTGGCATGGGCTCACTGTAATACCCCGGGTAAGTTCGTTAGTTAAATTATAGTTCTGTTAAATTTATTTAACTCTATAAGTGATGTTTAGGGTAAGTTTAGAGGAATTTGTAAGTTAAGGGTGTCTTTGTCAATTGTGATTAGTTCAAGGTCTAAATGGTAAATATAATTAGATATTATCCCTTAAGATTATACAGATATTTTCATAATTCAACAAAGATCAGTTTAGTGTGTGTGTGTGTGTTTTGAGAAGAAAAGAAGCAAAAGAAGAAAGGAAGGGCTAGGACTACAATTTGGTGTACTTAGAAGTGATTTGAGGTATGTTTTCTTTGTGTTTTATGTCTGTAATTGCTAGTAGACAGTTTCTATCGGAGTAGAATCATAGATTTCATGTCTGGGTTGATTTAGCCGATTTCTGGGTTAAAATATGGTAAACCGACAGAGGTTTCCGGACAAGTTGAATGTGTCCGAGTAGTTTGATTGATGGTGTCCGGAAGTTGTTCTAGTGGTGTCCGAACGAGTCCTTTATCCGGGTAAGTCCTCTTTTCCATAAGTTTCCGGTTAAAACTAGTTACCGGATAGTGTCCGGATTGCTTTGGTGTCTGGGTGTTATCCGGATTTTTACATGTTGTCCGGACAGTTGTGTTGTCCGGAATGTTTGAGCTGTCCGGAAAGTTGTGTTGTCCGGATAACTTGTGGTATCCGGATACTTTGAGCTGTTTGGTCACTTTTGAGAGTTCGGATACTTTTGAGTATCCAGTAACCTGTGTTTTTGTTGACTCTTGGATAGGGAATGAACGAGAACTGATTATACTGTGGACTCGACTTAAGTTCGGGTTTGGGGGAATAATTGAGGATAAGAGTTAGATAGGTTTATCTAAAGTTCTTAGTCCTAGTAAGTCTTATGTGTTCTATTTGGTAAAGAGGTATTTGTATTTGAATTATTTCAGATACTGTGAATTTGGGGTGAAAGACAGAATCTTTTGGAAAGGCTTGGAAGCATTTTGTTAAGCAAACAGGTGAGTTTTACTTTAAAATGTTTTCAAACTGGAATACATATATGTGGAATGAGAATGTGTTGAATAGTGTAATAATGTGCATATTATGTTTATATGAGTATTACACTACATGAGTGCATGTTCGCCGGGCTTAGGACCGGTGGAGTTGGCCGTACAGAGGGACAGCGGTGTTGGCTGTATTTAGTACGGCGGAGTAAAGTTATTAGTTGGATCGCAACCAATTAATATGGCCAAGAGAATGAGACAGGGAAGTATATGATGCATGAGTCATAACTGGTATTTGTATTTGTGTTATGTATATGATGGTTGTGCAAATGGTTTTAAAACTGACAGGGATTTTCTCACTAGACCTCTAGGTCTAACCCTCATTTTGTTTTAAAAATATGTATTCCAGGTTGAGGATCAAGTAAGAACAAGTAAGAAGGGAAATAGGTGACTAGCTTTTGGAGGATTTATGTTTTGAAGACTATGGCGTGTTTTACAGTTATAACTTTGTTATTAGTTATAATGTAATTTAATTAGGAAAAGTTTGTAATGAATTACGTATTATGGGTGTAAAAACTAAGGGACCGAATGTGTATTTTGTTATATCTTTTGGAATGAACGACGTTATGCAATAAATGTTATTTGATGTATGTTTGGAATACCGGGTCGTTACACTCACTGCCTGTTTCAATGATGGTCACCAAAGAATGTGAACCAATCAGTAATGTGGCTGCCCGGCTCAGAAAATGGTTGGTGCAGAGTTCTCTTATTCTTTTAACTCTGTTCTCACATCCTCTCTATGTTTTTAATCCGCTCACTTCTAACCAAACTCTCATTTACATTTTACCTCAGCACAATGAGATTACTCAATCGGATGAGTTATCTCCCCCACTCTTTGATGTAGACTCCTCACCCCTCAATCACTCAAGGATAACTTCTTAGGTATGAAACATTGATTAACGTGAATCCATAGAAGTTCCTTATGCTCACACACTGATCCCATGAACTTTTGTCCTAAAAAATTATCGTGTTCAACAATTTAGCTTGAACAAATATGAATATCAGCATATGAATGACATTGTCATCTAAATGAATGCTCCAAAAGAATATCATTAATATTTGAGCATTTGAACGTTGAAATAACAAGGATATTGAATGATGAAATGAATTCGAAAGACTTGTTTGAGAATCTGGCAATGTATCAATCAGATCAAATATAATGAAAGATAATCATGAAGGATTAGGGTATCAAAGAATTGAAATTTGTTTATATGAACAAATATAAACAATCATTGAAATAAACGCACAATCTTTTAAGTTGAAAAAATATACGATGCTCAACAAAATTGAAATACAAACGGGAGTATTACCATCGAAAAATTGTTTTGTTTTAAGACATGGTAATAACAAAGTCAATATGAAGCTATACCGGTGTGTATGAATACTTGAAAGTATATAAAATATAATACGCAAGTATTAATCTTTGGAAACACACGGTCAGAAATGATGTTGTAATCCGAGAACTACATGAAAAACATTTAAATTCACACTTCTAAATTCATAAAATCTGTTTGAAATTGATAAGTGGTTTGAACATTTAAGAAAAACGTTTTTCATGCTTGAAAGTCGTTCTTCTTTCAAACAATCTGAGAGATTAAGATCAGAAGATACTTACGGTTGGAAATGTTTGAGCTCCCCCTCTAATCATGATAAAATGATTTAAAATCATATAAGCTCCCCCTTAACATGTGCAAAAGATCTATATTGTGAACAAAATCTGCAAAATAACAAGATTTGGATCAAAATATCCTTAATCATTCAAACGAGTTCTGAATTGTTAGGACAATTTAATATTGAATAGAAGTTCAAGGTTTATATTGTAAATATTGTTATTCGGGATTAAATGTGTAAATGGGCCATGGGCTTGTTAGTTTAGGCCCTAAGTATATAATGTTTTGTTAGCCTTAGAATTTAGGCTAATCGTCATTATCATTCATATTATCATATTGTAATTCTCTGAAAGCTTCAAGCAATATATGGATGACCAGTTGAAATATTATTGATTGATTCCATTCTATTGATTTCTACTGATTGTATGCACTAATCTGGAACTCACAATTGGTATCAGAGCGTACGGACGATTCGATTCAAGGTGATTCAAAGGTTTCTGGTAAGATTTATCAAATTTAGTCGACTGTGTTCTTGGCTAAAAACCTCATATTTTGATTATGGTAAAATTTCTCGTTTTCGTTTATTGCATTCGATTCACATCATCATTATAAACGTTTCTGCAATTTTTCGTCTTCTAATTCGATCATCTGTTTAGTTTTTAAGCCAAATCAAGTTCCATAAGTTTTGGTCTTTGTTCTTGCCAAAATCCAATTTTTCATTCAAAATCTTGATGTTTTGCTTGATAATCGACTAGGGTAGCGTTATTTTGTTATTTTGGAAAGTTTCCAACCTTTCAGGAAAGTTTTTATCAACCCTAATCGCTATTCAGTCGACTTATTTAGTCTCAGCCGCAGTTTCCGGATACATCAGCCCCACTTTCCGGAACATCGCATTTCTTTCCGGGTAAGCCTACTTTCTTCGCGACTTTCCGGATAAAACAAAGTATCTGGTAAATTTCAGGATACGGGTAGTCTCCGGACATATCTCACCCGGTAACTCAAAGTTTTCGGGTACTCTGATCGTTCCGGACACCTATCCGGATTCATTTGTTCCCGGTAAGTTTTGCCATTCGATAACCATATCCATCCGGTAAGTACAATCATCCGGTATGTTTTTCTGAAATCATTCGGTAACCTTTTACTTTCCGGTAAGTATCTATTCAGTAACTTTCGTTTATCCGGTAACTCCTTGTTATCCGGTAACCACAAGTTATCCGGTAAGATAATTTCATCTGGTAAGCTCATTTTACCCGGACACTTCTGTTATATGGACAATTTTACACACATCTGATCCGGACACTTCCAGATCAGACACTTTTTCATCTGGATTCCTATCCGGTAAGTTCTCATTAGCTAGTATCTTACCAGTTTTAGCCTACATCACTCTTAGAACCTGCGTTAGGACATCACTCTTAGTGCCTTGCGTTAGGATTCCACTTTCAATCGAACAATCGTCTGACGATCACATTAGTGCAATCAACAAATATGTCTCGCGACGCTCTTGCTATCGGCACTGATTCCAAGCCGCCGACCCTCTACCAGGGAGAATACAGCCAATGGCGGGACAGATTCCTCATATTCATCGAGTCGAAGGATAACTACGAGTTCATCTGGCGTGCTCTTACTGATGGCCCACAACCTAAACCCATGAATGTCATTCTAGCACAAGAAGAAGGTGGTCAAGTTCGTTATGAGGCCAAGAAATACTTGGAGATGAGCGAGGACGAAAAGGGCATGTATGATGGTGAAAAGCATGCCAAGAGGTATCTTGTTCAGGATCTACCGAATCCGATATACACAGCCGTAGATAGCTACAAGGACACAACAAAGGGCATGTGGGATCAGGTGGAGAAGATGATGAGTGGGAGCAAAGTCGGCAATCAATTGAAGATCAACATCTGTATAACCAAGTTTGACAACTTCAAGCAACGCTCTGGAGAATCTCTCTCCCAGACTTATGAACGGTTTTGTCTCCTACTGAACGAGCTCCACAAGAATAAGATCAATCGTTCAAATACGGAGAATGCGCTCAAGTTCTTGAACAACCTCCTACCTAAATGGAAAGTGTTTGCTTCTCATGTCAAACACAACCACTTGATGGAGGACGTCCCAATTCACGAACTCTATGAGATGCTTCTCCAGGACGAAGACGAAGTAATGGAGATTCTGAGCAACAAGATGTCCGCTCCCAAGTCACCTGCTGATCCACTAGCTCTTGTTTCTTCAAAACGAGGCAAATCTTCCGGTCGTCGATCCAAACGAGCCCAAGAGCCAAGTGAATCGGAACCAGAATCTGAGGAAGAAGAAGAAAGCGATTCAGGTCTTGAATTGACAGCTGTAAAGAAAGCAATGGCCCTGCTCTCCAGATCTTTCCATCAGAAGAAATTCTTCAAGAAGCCTACATCCAATAATCAGCGCTACTCCACTTCCTCCAACAAGCGCCATGATTATCAGGATAAATATGAAGGCAAGAAAAAGGCAGATGAGCACAAGTAGCCTAACAAGAAGGAGAAGAGTGAGAAAGAAGTACGCAATCCCGAAACAAAGAAGAAGGACGAACCCGTCACTTGCTACAACTGCGGGAAGTTGGGTCACTTTGCAAAGGATTGTAGGAAGCCTGTCGTGAAGAATGCACACTACTACAAAGCTAAACTTCTTCTAGCAGAATAGAAAGAGGCAGGAGAAGCACTATTTGTTGAAGATGACCACTCGCTGGCTCGTTCAGATAGTGAAAGCGATTTTGACGATGCAGATGCTTTCATGGGCTACCATTCTCCTCCAGAAGAACAGGCGAAGCTGTGTCAGGTATGTGAACCTATTCATCAAGGCTTAATCAAACAGTTGGAACCTCAAGTTGAACAAATAGATTCTTATAAGGCCACCACTAATGAACAACTGCTTGAAATCAAATTGTTAACTGAAAAGCTAGATGTTCAAAAGCGCATAACTGAAAAATACAAGTCCGAAAATGCTAATTTAAAAGAAAAATGTACAAATCTTTCAATAGCACCTAAGGACTTAAGGGCCAAAATATCTGAACTGAATTCACAGCTGGAACAGTGTAAGAATGAGAACTCAGAGATTGTTTATCAATGCTCTTCTCTTCAAATTTAGCACAAAGAAATAGTTTCCAAAATAACTGATCTTGAAACAAAACCCCACAAAAGAGGTCAAACAGACCAGACCATTCACATGAATAAACCCAAGGAATTCACATACTTCAACAAGGAATGGGGAATCAGATACGATAATCCTCAATACTTGAAAAAGATTTTGACCAAAAGACCGACACTTTATCACTTTGTCTTTCTCGGTCTTGATAAGAAGTATCCTGAATATAAAATCAAATGGACTGGTCCTCTTGAACCGGAGAAAGAAGAGAAAATTGAGGAATACAAGCACAAACACACCACTAAAATGCAACTTCCTTTTTGCTATGAGCCAATGAACTACATGTACAAGAAAAATCCAAAGAAATACCTCTCGAATGACTACTTTGATGGTTATAAGGTTGCTACGCCCAAGGATTCCTCCAAACAAGATGAGGTCCAAGCACCTGAACCCAAAACTGAGACGGACGAGTGTAAACTCTATATCCCTCCTCTCATTTTGGAAGAAAAAATAGTCGAATTAGAGGAGTCACTCGAGAAGGAAAAATCATGTTTTCAAAAGGAAAGGCAAGCGCTTATGACAGAACTTGAGAATCTTAAATCCGCAAAAACCGAATCTGTGTCGAATGAGGGACAGGAAATCCTTTGGAATGAAATCGATCGGCTCACATCAAAACTGTCTGCTTTGGCGACAGAAGCGATGAAGGAGCATGTGAGAAATGGTCAACTACAAGAGAAGATTGACCTACTTCAAAACGAAAAGATGATTTCACCCGAAACTTCCTTGGACTCGTCTGATACGTCCTCGTGTAAATCTTTCACAGGAAAAACTTATTCCCGAAACGGTAAAGAGTCTCAAGATGAGTGTGTTTTAAAGAATCTAAACTCTGATTTTTTCTTAGCTTCCACACCAGATTCACCTAAACACACCGACACCAAGTGTTCCTCACCTCCCTCTACCAATCCTAGTCCATCGACGTGACAACTGTCAAATTTAAACCTCAGGTTAGAACTACTTTGGATACCTTATTTTTATGACATAGTTTACACAGTGCAATTTTAGCAGTAAACACGGTACGATAGGAAAAATTCGAGAAATTTTGCCTAAGAAATCCTTGAATTAGGAAATTATCCATAAATCTCATAAAATGCCAACTTAATATACATTTATACTACAAGTATTTATGTAGTTGATAATTTATATATATTTCAATCATATTATATATATAAATACCTTAATTTATATATACCTACTTTGTATTTTAAGTTTTAAGAAAATACTTGTATTTTAATTTTAATCTTTAAAGACAAGAAGTGACTAAATACATTTGTGTCACACCACACCCCACCCCCCTAGAGAGGCCGGCCACACCACCCCCTCTCTCCATATGTATGCAACAACACTCACCATTTCACCTCATTGTCTCATTTCACTCTCCTACTAAGAGAAAGTTATCATCTCCTTCTCTCTCCATCTTCAAACCTTCATCCTCATCTTCATATTCATCTTCAATCTCCATCACAACTCCAGGCCCTAAATCATATTTCTTCAAGAGTTCAAGATAATCAAAGGTAAAAACAAGTGTATTGGGTGAAATCCACACACACTCTTTTTAATCTTTTTCCAACTTTCTTGCATTTTATGAATGTTCTTCATCTTTTCTACACTTTCTTTATATTGTTAAAAACCATCTTTACTATGTCTTAATGTTTGTAGATTTACCATCATAACATCTTTTTGTTAGTAAAAGATGGTGAATCCAAAATCAAACCTAAGTTAAGACCAAAGATGAACATTTTAAACACATGCATGTAGTTTTCTTGAGAAATCCATCATCTTTTATTCAAGAATTTTATGAGTAAGTCTTTGAAATCCACTAAAAACATACTTAAACAAACATGCATGAGCTAAAGATGCACAATTTTAAGTTGCATGTTGATGTTCTTGGCAAGAACATCAACCTTTTCTAAAATGTGTCTTTTACAAGAGTTTATAAAAGTTGAGTTGATAGGTAACTTGCATGCATTTTAAATGGATCAAAAATGTGTTTTGGAACTGAAAATAAGTGTATGAAAGAGAGTCAAATGGGATTGTGCATGCAAAATAATAAGAATTTTGGTTAATAAGTCAACATGTGAGCACATTCACAAAGTGTGATTTTGACAGGTTGCTGCCAAATTCCACACCCCACTTCAAAGGGTCATATCTCACTCAATATAACTCCAAATGGAGTGATTCGTTTTCTGGAAATCATTTTTATGTGTTAAGATTCAAACCCAAGTGGTTTCACTCAAAAACCCAGAGATTTCATTTATCAAACAGTCCTCACAAAATCCATGCACAAACAGCAAAGTCTTCTGTTGGGTTTTACGTCGTGTATTATTTCATGTACTTATACTCTTCCAAAAATTATGAAACTGATGCCAAAATATTCCTAACTCACTGAACGAATTGGACATAAAATTTCATGACCAAATTGTACCTGGAAGTTATCCAAAGTTGGACACAAAGTGACACCAAATTCTGGACAACAAGGACAAATTTCTTATTATTATTAAGGACTAACTTCTAATCCCATTTCATCATTTTATGATGAAATAGTGGAATATATATGTATATCTTATATTTATATACATTTATGCATTTTACTTATTTATGCAATTTATTTATTCTTCATCCCTTTTCATCATTTTATGATGAAATTGTGGAATATACATATATATAATATATTTATATATATTTATGCAATTTATATATTATTGATCCCATTTCATCATTTTATGATGAAATTGTGGAATATACATGTATACTATACATTTATATTTATGCACTTTAAATACTTGTCTTTACATTAAGAACCTTTAATTTTATCGTTCTTACGATAAAATTTCGGTTTATACATATATATGTTTATGTTCTTTAAAACCCTTTTCGTTACTTAATGTGATGAAATTGCGGAAACTTTAATCTAACAAGAACAACGTATACGTTTATTACGTTATAATATTATAACACAACAAGGCATTTTATGACGATTTGGATAGTTAGTACCGAACCTTCGAGATTGAAAAGTCACTAGTGACCTTACATTCATAGGTTTGAAGTAGGATCATCTCGGAGTACTTGTGGGAGATTCCCGGATTCTATCGCTTATCATGTGAGTTCACAGCCCCTTTTTCAATGTTTTACATATTTTGGGGTGAAAAGCATGTCGTTACTACAACTATTTTACGCACCTATTATCTCGTTTTCTTGGAAATACGAAACTTGCTATACTTGTTTATGCTCTATGGTATCCATGTTTTTGCAAATGTTGTAAGTTTGAGTTTCTTTTGCTATCGTTCAAAAGTCCCCATTTATTTTTACGTTACCCGTTTAACTCATGTATTGAGCCGTTGGTAATTATGGATAACGTTATTTGGTTTGACACCCCACTCACAAGTAGCGCTTGTTTGAGTGCATAATTATTGTTTGTATTTGCGCATTGTTGGCGATAGAACATGCGTCGGGGCGATACTGTCGGTATAGGTCGGGTAACGGGCTCATAACTTAAACATTTTACATACGATTACCTTGAGCAAGTGGTTTTTTTATAACCGATTTATTTATCCCTTGTGTGGATTTAAACTATTTTGCTATGGCAAACAATGTTATACTCATTAAACCTGTGATCTCACCAACTAGTGCATTAGTTGACACTCTCATTTACATGCTTTTCAGGGGAACATCCTTAAGGTTGGAATTTAGGAAGGCTATACGTGATGAAGCTTTCTTTACTATCTTTAATTTTATGTTCATTACCCTTTTGTAAAAACGGTTGTAAAAGACAAGGTTTTAACCTTTTGAATGTATTTCGATGGTTGATGTGATCTTGTAACTTTTGCTATGAAACTTGAGCTGTACATTCCGTGTTTCCGCTTTAGCGGGGTGTTACAGATTTGGTATCAGAGCTAAAGGTTATAGAGAATACCGGTTTTCCATTGGAAAACTGCAACTATAACCAAAAAACGGGAAAGAACACTTAAATTACTAAACATGTTGCTAGTATAACTAATTCGGGTATTGCATCATCGGTCTTTAATTAAACAAAGCCTGATCACCTATGTTTAATTAAAGAAAGAGCAATGCGAGACCGGAAATGGATATACTAGGAATATGTGTGTTTTCACACTCGATGCTTCACGTTGTATGCCTAGTATGAGCGTAGTTATTGCCTATAGTATGCGATAGTATAGTACGCTTAGCCTTTATATTGCGCGATAGTAATATTATACACTCTTACTTCAGTATCACTATGTCAACATACTCATCACACTCTTACTTCAGCAATACTATGTCGTCATCATCATCATCAAGCTCACAACCTTCCTACACGCCATCAAGTGAGCGTACGTCTGACGTGGAACGAGACCCGTACGATGGGCCGAGGATACCTCCGACTGTGGTTCCCCCACAACCCCTCCCGGTAGTGATACAACCTAATCCTAGGGGTCCACGTATGAGGCAAACCGCTAGGAAGAGCGTGCCCATACCTAGACGAGTGTGTTTTAGGTCTGATCAGCGAGACGCACCGGAACCCTCACGGGTGATCGAGGGAGTGCCGATTAGTCGAGCGCCTGGCATGACCTGGGCCGAAGAGCAACGCCTTAGGGCCGTGACAGTGGATTTGCACGGATGTCAAATGAGAGTCAGTCACCAGAGTCAAGTCGTGACCGAGCTAGTGGAATTAAGTCACCTTTTGACCAACATGTCGTCCGATGCCGTAAACAGAGCGAAAATAGCTCAGAGGATAGCGTTACGAGCTGAGATAATGAGCATAATAGTAGTGATGCTATTGACGTTATTGGTGTTGTGGGTTTCGATTGAAGTGTATCGGGGCGGATATTGACGTGGATGGAGGAAAATTTAGAAAATGGAACTTTTATTTCTAGTTGTTTCAATCTTAAATTTCAGTTTGTAATTCTATACTGATGTGCGATGCACATCAGAAATTTTGTATCAAACGGCTATTATTAATGACTTCAATGAAAAAGCAATTTCGCGTTTTAATTATATATGTGTGGAACATGCAATAGTTATTTAATTACTTTCCAACACTTCGAAATTTCAAATGTATTCTTTACAAAACATCCGACTTTATTTACTCAAAATTTTAACCAACTCGTTATTTTCAATTGTGTTTTAGAAAAATGCCACTAAGAAGATCCACACGTCACACGGGAGAAAATCCTGATGATCAAAACCCCGATATCGCCCAACTCATAGCTCAACGTATCCAAGAGGCGATACCTAACATCATAGCCTAAGTTACCGCGGGCATTAATGAGCGTCAAAGGAATGTCAATGTGGGAGGACGAACTCCCAATGACACTCAAGACAATAGAGGATGTAGCTACAAGACATTCATGACTTGAAAGCCCAAGGAGTTTCATGGAACGGAGGGTGCTATAGGATTACTCTCATGGTTCGATAGTATGGAGTCGGTACTTCATATCTGTAAGTGCTTAGAGGATCGCATGGTAGAGTAGGCGGCCTGTCAGTTGCAAAAGCGAGCTCTAACTTGGTGGAACATTCAAGTCCAAACCCGTGGAAGAGAAGATGCATACAAACTGTCCTGGACTGAGTTCAAGGAATTGCTCATGGAGGAATACTGTCCCAAGAGCGAAGTTCAGAAATTGGAGGCTGAACTTTGGGATCTTACCATGGTTGGTTCGGGGATAGATCGCTAGACCGCTCGTTTTCACGAACTTGCGAAGTTAGTACCTCACATGGTTACCCCGGAGAGCAAGAGGATTGACCGATATTTGTATGGATTAACCCCGGAGATTTGAGGGATGGTTAAGTCATCAAGTCCGACCATGATCCAAGCCGTCGTAGCACTAGCAATTAGTTTGATCCACGATGCGGTCAGAGCAGGAACTCTAACTCAGAAAGGTGTCGGTATCAAGCGAAGGCCGGAGAATCAGTCAGGAAAGGCAATTGGAAGTAGTTCAAGTGGGAACAAGAAAGTAGTGGGAAACTTTGGGATGAATGCCAAGGAAGTAGGACGTTACAATAGACCCCACCCAAAGTGCAACCAATGTAATTCGCATCATGAGGGAGCCTGTCTCATTTGTAGCATTTGTAAGCAAAAGGGTCATTTAGCCCGATTTTGCAAGACGGGAAAGAATGTGAAAGAGGAAGGAAGGGTATGCTATGAGTGCGGAAGTCCAGATCACTTCCGAAATGTGTGCCCAAAGCTGAAAAGGGGACCAATCAATAACAACGCTGGGTATCAAGCAAGACAAGCCAACCAGGGAAACCGAGGAGGACAAGCTCGAGGACCGGCATTTTTCTTAGGAGCAGAAGAAGTACGTCAAGACCCCAATGTAGTGACAGGTATGTTTCTTCTAAACGATTATTATGCATCCGTATTATTTGACACTGGTGCCTATAAGAGCTTTGTTTCGTTAGATTTTAGGCCTTTGATCAATCTAGAATCTAAGAAAATGCCGAACGCTTATATTGTTGAGGTTGCTAATGGATTTGAATTAGAAGCTAAGGATGTAATCTTAGGCTGTACCTTGAACTTAGATGATAAACTATTTAGTGTTGATCTTATTCCAATTGAATTGGGGAGTTTCGATGTAGTAATAGGCATGGATTGGTTATCTAAGAACCGAGCTGAGGTTAGTTGTTTTGAAAAGACGGTTAGGTTACCATTACAAGGCGGAGAAACCCTTGTTGTCCAAGGAGATAGAGTTGGAAGGAATCTGAAGATAGTATCATGTATGAAGGTCCATAAGTATTTGAGGAAGAAGTATGTTGCGTTCTTGGCGCAAGTAGTCGAGAAGAAGTCTGAGGAGAGGCGAGTTCAGGATATTCCTGTGGTGAAGGATCACCCAGAAGTATTTCCAGACGATTTTCCTGGACTTCCACCGTTTAGACAAGTCGAATTTTAGATTGACCTTATACCCGGAGCGGCGCCCGTAGCCAAGGCTCCGTATCGCCTAGCACCTGCAGAAATGCAAGAGTTGTCGAATCAACTTCGAACTTTTGGATAAGGGATTCATTCGACCAAGTTCATCACCCTGGGGAGCCCCGATTCTCTTCGTTAAGAAGAAGGATGGATCGTTTCGAATGTGTATCGATTATAGGGAGCTAAATAAGTTGACAATCAAGAACCGATATCCTCTCCCTCGAATAGGCGATTTGTTCGACCAATTGCAGGGTGAAACTTACTTCTCTAAGATTGATCTTCGATCGGGATATCATCAGTTGAGAGTCCGAGAGGAAGATATTCCTAAAACAGCTTTTAGAATTCGCTATGGACACTATGAGTTTTTAGTTATGCCATTTGGTTTGACAAACGCGCCAGCTGTATTTATGGATCTAATGAATAGAGTATGTAGGCCATACCTTGATAAGTTTGTGATTGTATTCATCGATGATATACTAATCTATTCTCAGAGTAAGAAGGATCACGAGCAGCATCTAAAAGTGATTTTAGAGCTTCTCAAGGAACAAAAGCTATATGCCAAATTTACTAAGTGTGAATTTTGGATTCGGGAAGTACATTTCTTAGGTCACGAAATCGGGGAGAAATGGATTCACGTGGACCCGGCTAAAGTGGAAGCCATTAAGAAATGGGAAGCCCCAAGAACTCCAACGAAAATTCGCCAATTTCTAGGCTTGGCAGGGTATTATCAACGTTTTATCGAGAATTTTTCTAAGATCGCTAAACCCCTTACCACATTAACCCAAAAGGAGAAGGAATTCGTTTGGGGAGTTCCACAAGAAGAAGCATTTCAACTTCTGAAGAAAACGTTGTGCAATGCACCGATTTTAGCTTTACCGGAAGGAACGGAAAATTTTGTAGTGTATTGTGACGCATCACATCAAGGATTAGGTTGCGTATTGATGCAAAATGATAAGGTGATAGCATATGCCTCGAGACAATTAAAAGTTCATGAGAAGAACTATACCACACACGATTTGGAACTCGGAGCTGTGGTATTCGCTCTGAAGATATGGAGACATTATCTATATGGTACCAAGTGCACTATTTTCACCGATCATAAAAGTCTTCAACACATCTTTGATCAAAAGATGCTTAATATGAGTCAAAGGAGATGGGTAGAACTGCTCAGCGACTACGATTGTGAGATACGTTACCACCCAGGTAAGGCCAATG
This sequence comes from Saussurea involucrata, assembly GCA_033807775.1. NCBI lineage: Eukaryota > Viridiplantae > Streptophyta > Magnoliopsida > Asterales > Asteraceae > Saussurea > Saussurea involucrata. The sequence goes on along the minus strand of CM066314.1, from coordinate 54,627,558 downwards.
TGGTAGCCGATGCCTTGAGTAGGAAAGAAAGGATAAAACCTTCACGAGTCCGAGCGTTAGGAGCACTGGTTCAAACAAGTTTGAAAACCCGGATTTTTGAAGCTCAGATCGAAGCATTGAAATCTGAAAACCTGAAGGAAGAGACCCTTCACGGCTTAGAGTCTAGTTTTGAAACTAAGATTGATGGAGTACGCTACTTGTTAGGTCTTAATATGTGTGGAATTAGAAGTTCAGGAACTTGTCTTGTCTTTTCTTGTAAATACCCTTTGGGTATAAATAGTTTGTGTTTAACCTAGTATTAGGTTAATGATCATTATTATTGTTTTGCAAAACCTTTGTACGGCTACAGTCTGCCACTGAATCTTATTCATTCGATCTATCAATACAAGTGAGATTTATGGCTGGCTATTACTGATTGTGTTGATTAATTGTTGATTGCTTGTTAATCTGGGATCCACAATTGGTATCAGAGCAGAAGGACGTTGATTCAAAGGTATTTTTTTTATTTTTCTTGATCATTCAACTCACGCACTGTGTTCATCTCAAGAATTTGATTGCTTCGATTTTGGTGTTAAAACCTAAAATTGAGGCTAGATAAATTCTTCGTATAAGTTTTCTAAGATATACAAGTGTTTTCAAATCATCTAGTTGAGTAAACATCCTTGATTTTTAAAATTCTTGATCTGTTTGGTGTTTGCTCCCTGTTCGTGAGAAGTATTAATTTTTCTGGTCAAAAGTGCTAGTTGATTCGTTTCTAGTATTGTTTTCGTGAGTTTTTGTGTTAGTTTTCGTGTTAGTACTAAGTACATGCAGATTATCTCTCATCAAGACTGCAGAAATTCATCGAACCAGGTAAGTTTTTCTTTTTCTGATTTGGTTTCGAAGTCCCGGTATTAATATCTCCCGGTAGTAATAACTCCCGGTGCTGATAACTCCCGGTAGTGAATATTCCCGATACTGATATCTCCCGGTAGTGTGTAACTCCCGGTGTAGTCATCTCCCGATAGTGATAACTCCCGGTGCTGATATCTCCCGGTAGTATTAACTCCCGGTGTAGTCATCTCCCGATAGTGATAACTTCCGGTACTATTTTCTCCCGGTACTTCAACTTCCGGTACTGCCATCTCCCGGTACTATTCTGTGTCATCTAGTAGAACTGTCTTAGGCTACACTCTGTTAGAATTTGCGTTAGGTTTCTCAAAATCCTTTGAATCACACCACGTCCTACGATCACCACTGCAATCTCAATGGCTTCACAAGGCGCACTCGCTATCGGATCTGAGTTCAAGCCTCCTGTTCTATATGGCGGGGAATACAATGTATGGAAAGACAGATTTTTGTGCTTCATTCAAACCAAGCCACTTTACGAGGAGATTCTTCGCTCGCTCAAGGAGGGCCCTGTTGTTCCACCATTAATGGATGTTCCAGTTATTGAAGGTGGATCTCCTGCCCACAAAGTGCCCAAACCGTATGACAAACTGACGGTAGAAGAGAAACGTAAAGCCAATGGTGACATATTGGCTAAAACTTATCTGGTATATAGTCTTCCTAACAACATCTATTGTAGCATCGACAGCTACACGGACACGGCCAAAGGAATGTGGGATCAGCTAGCCAAGATAATGCAAGGCAGTCGAGAAGGAAATCAGATGAAGATCACTAATTGCTTCACTAGGTATGAATCCTTCAAAGCTAAAAGAGGCGAATCTCTCACTGAGACATATGAACGCTTCTGTACACTTCTGAATGATTTGCACAAGAACAATATCTTCAAGTCCAATCTAGAATGCAACATCAAGTTTCTCAAAAACCTTCAACCTGAATGGAAGGGCTTTGTTCAACACGTCCGCCACAACCGTTCGCTAGAGAATGTTCCGCTGCACGAGATATACGAGATGTTACTTCAAGATGAAGATGATGTTGCCAAATTGATGGGAGATAACAAGTCTAAAGAGAAGATAAAGGAAGATCCTCTTGCCTTAATGTCACACAAGAAGGAAAAACAGTCTTCACGCAGTTCTCATCGAGAAGACGCTCCGAGTGAATCCGAACATGAAGATGACGAACCAGAAAGTGATTCCGATCCTGAGCTTGATAGCATCAAGAAAGCTGTCGCCTTGTTAACACGGGAGTACGCACGGAAAAAGTTCTTCAAGAAGCCAACGAATAACAACCAGCGATACTCCACTAACTCCAAGCGACGGGATTACAAGGACAAAAACGATGGGAAACGCAAGAATGATGATGGAAGAAAGAGAAATGACGATAGGAAGCGCACTGAAGGAAAGTCTGATGATCGAGATGATGATGAACCCGTGAAATGCTACAACTCTGGGAGGCGAGGTCATTTCGCCAAAGATTGCCGGAAGCCTGTAGTACGTAATGCTGAGTACTACAAGAACAAAATGCTTCTAGCAAGACAGAAAGAGGCAGGTCAAGCATTGATGGCGGAAGACGATCACTGGCTGCTCAAGACTGATGATGAGCATGAAGATGCGGAAGCTCATATGTGTTACACTGGTTTGAATCCGGAAGATACTGATTCCGAAGATGATTCTTCCGACGAAAAGAAGGACAAACACGAGTGCCAGGTATGTGGTTCTTCCAATGCTAACTTGTTAAATCAAATGCATGAAATGGTGCGCACTTTGGATTCGTTTAAAAATAAGGTTAAGACCAAAGACGCCCACATCTCTAAGCTATAAGTCGAGGTTAAGTTAAAATATGATACCATAGGCAGACTAGCGATTGAAAAGGCTGAGGACAAATGTGTGATAGATAATAATCAAACTGAGTGCTCGGCCTATTCAGAAAGAGCTAAACTTCTCGAGACCCAAATATCTGAATATACTCAAAAGTTATAAAAATCTCAAGAGGAATTTTCTAAAAGCATTTTAGTTCAAGATAATGTTTTGAAAGAGAATGAAAAATTGACCACTAAGCTTAAAGATCTTGAATCCAAACTTTATAAACTTGGTCAATCTGAACAAACCATTCACTTGAACAAGCCCAAGGAGTTCAAATATTACAACTCACTTTGGGGACTCGGATATGATAATCCGTGCTACCTAAAGAAGGTCTTGTCAAAGGTTCCCACTCTTTATGAATTTGATTTCATGGGCTTAGAGTACAAAATCAAGTGGACTAAGGCATCTAAGGAAGATGAGGAGTTTGAGGATTTTAAAAGGCAAACCGCCATACCTCTACCTCCAATAGAGGCAAAATCTAAAACGGATACTTCCTCTTCGGAAAATAATACGAAATCGGATGATGCGCCACCTAGGAAGAACATAAATGTACAAATTCCTTTGGTGTACGAAACGCTTAATGCATCGTATTTAAAAAGCAAAATTCCTTATCTCTCAAATGACTATTTTGACATCTGCTCTCTCGCCAAAACGGTTGAGACTTCACCTCCTGTTCCGGCAACCGCAGATGAAGACTCTAATGATCAAACAGAGTTGAAACGTTATGTTCCACCTCTGATTTTGGAAAACATTATTTTTAAACTGGAAGAGTCAATTATAAGAGATAAGGTCACTTATGAAACCGAAAGGATTGCACTTTTAGATTCTATTGACAGGCTCAAACAGAATAAACCTGACTCACTATCCGAATCTGAAAGAGAGTCCTATCGAACCGAGATTGACAAGTTGACATCTCAACTGGCTGTTTTGGCATCTGAAGCCTTAACGCTGAGAATGGCTAAGGGGAATTCTGTGGATACCCCAATGACGCCAGTCACTCCTAAAACAATCTCGTTTGATGATGCTCAGATCTTTTCGGATAGTTCGTCGTGCAAAGCCTTTATGGGAGTGTCTGATGACAACACCACTAAAGATTTGAGCGTTAAAGATAAAGGTAAGGCCATCGAATCCGATTTTGTTCAAAAGGACCTTTTACAAATTTTTGACAATCCGTTTGTGGATAACTCCTTATCTGACTCTGATGGAGACACTTCACCTGATTCTGCACGAAGATTTTCTGAGTTTATGAACGCCACTCCTTGTCATGACGATGATTTTTCTAAATTTGACTTCGATCCGAAGCTTCCTAGTCACTCTAAAGTTTTAGAAAAATTTCCAGAACCGGTTAATTTTGAGAAGGGCGAATGTTCGAATTCGAAAACCGTTTCCAAGACCACTTCAAAAACCAAATCTAAACGTCGGTCTAAGAAACGTGGTACAACCGGTATAGGCTCTTCTAAACAACCCATTTTCTCAAATTTCTCTAACGCTCAAACTAATGTAATTTCAGATAGTACGGGTCGGGGGAAAGCGGCTCGAAGAGAGTGGGTAGAGAAGAATGCTAAGATGCGCCTTGAGAAGAACAAGTCATTTACTTCTGTTTTGAATAATAGAAATAATAACGACAAACATGAATTTGGTTGGAACAATTCTGTTGAACATGGTTTTAAATTTCCTGTTAAACTTGACAATGTTCATCAATTGATTGGTTTTTCGCGTAAATATGTTTATTGTTCTGTTTGTGGTGTGAATGACTTGATTGACTCTAGATATGCAAATGATTGGGTTGGCTCATATCATATTTTTAATTCTAATGGTTCACACAAATCCAAACCAAAAAGAGCCAGCTCTAAACGGGTCTCAAACAATGGTGCTGCACCTAACACCCAAGGACCCACTACCAGATGGGTACCTAAACGTGCTTAATCTCTGTTTTGCAGCCCGATCATGTGTGGTTTCTCGACTCTGGATGCTCCAAGCACATGACTGGTAGAAGGGAGCTACTCACCAACTTCAAGGAGGAGTACTGCGGTGATGTTCGATTTGGAAACGATAATGTGGCCCCGATCATAGGCTACGGCGACCTAGTTCAGGACAAACTCACGATCAAACGGGTGTCCTACGTAGACGGCCTTGGTCACAACCTTTTCAGCATCGTCCAGTTTTGTGACAAGGATCTTGAAGTGCGATTCAAGGCGAAGAGATGCAGTATTCTAGCTGACGATGGGACGGAAATTCTCGCTGGTACTCGACGGACGAACTTGTACACCATTAATCTCGCCACAGTCAAAACCGATAAAGAAGTTTGCCTGATGTCCAAAGCTACTACTCAACAGAACTGGCTATGGCATCGACGGCTTTCGCATCTCAACTTCAAGAACATCAATAAGCTGGTGCTGGACAGACTAGTCAAGGGTATGCCAGAACTACAATTCGTGAAAGAACATCTCTGCTCTGCATGCGAGATGGGTAAGATGAAGAAGGTGTCTCACAAGCCAAAATTGGTTCCAAGCACGTCACGACCATTAGAGCTGCTCCACATGGATCTCTGCGGCCCTATGCGCGTTCAAAGCATAAGTCACAAGAAGTACGTCTTAGTGATGGTGGACGACTACTCAAGGTACACCTGGGTCAAGTTCCTTCGTTCAAAGGACGAGACGCCCGAGGTTATAATCAACCACCTCAAGGGAGTTCAAAATAACCTTCAGCTGACCGTAGTCACGATTCGCACGGACAACGGAACGGAATTCAAGAATCGTACCATCAGCGATTTTCTCACTTCGGCGGGGATTTCGCACACCTTCTCGGCAGCAAGGACTCCACAACAAAACGGCGTGGTGGAACGTCGTAATCGCACTTTGGTGGAAGCGGCGCGCACCATGCTGACTCAGTACGCTCTTCCTATGTTTCTATGGGCCGAGGCTATCGCGACAGCGTGCTACACTCAAAATAGATCCATCATCCACAAGCACTTCAACAAGACGCCTTATGAGGTCATCAATAAGCGCACCCCCAACATCGGATACTTTCATGCGTTTGGGTGCAAATGCTTCATTCTGAACGATCAGGATGATCTCGGCAAGCTCAAGCCGAAGGCGGACGAGGGGATCTTCATTGGCTACTCGACATCTTCCAAAGCATATCGCGTCTATAATAAACGGACCAAGAGTGTGATCGATAGTATTAACGTGACCTTCGACGAATTGGTCGACCTGGCTTCTGGACATAACAGTTCGGAACCCGCGCTTACTGGAGTGCTGGCTTCTGATCTCTCTCGATTGGAACCCAAGCATACAACAGTAGATCCTTCGTCGTCCAATATGTCAAAGACACAATCTTCTGAGTTAGATCTTCTGTTTCAAGATTTTTATAATGATTTATTTTTTCCCCCAGTTTCTACTGATGCTTCTTTGAATGCAGATGGAACTATAGTGGTGTCGACCGACTTTTCCGGTCCTCCTCCGACCCCCAATGATACATCCTCGGAGGACTCACCTACTTCACCTGTAATTGCGACGACGACACCTCCCTCATCAGTGGTTCCAACCACTTCTTCCCCCGGAGCAAGCAACGGCTCGGACGACACTGCCACATCTTCGTCAACCGCTGTTGTAGCTCCACCTGCGACCATTCCAAGACTACATCCGGTTCCATCCCTTGAAGCTGTTCAGAATCTACCCCTTGGGTCCTATGTTGATGCAGATAATTCAGAACCTCTTTCGGATCCTCTACCCCACACGAGGAAATGGACTCGAGCGCACCATCTGGAGCAAATTATTGGCAGTCCGACCGCTCCAGTTCAGACTCGAGCTACCTCGGAAACTGCAGATGACGCTGCACCTGCTTTGCTGAGCAATACTCAAACCTGTGCGGCAACCGGTAATGAGTGCCTCTTCTCGGTTTTCTTGAGCAATGTCGAACCGGCATCAGTAAAGGATGCTTTACATGATCCGGACTGGATAATGGCCATGCAAGAAGAGCTCAACGAATTTGAGAGTCTCAAAGTTTGGCGTCTGGTCCCTCGCCTGAAGCACCGAACCATCATTGGCACGAAATGGATTTTCAAGGACAAAAAGGACGAGAATGGTGTCGTGGTCCGAAACAAGGCACGTTTGGTCGCTAAGGGGTATAGACAACAAGAGGGGATCGACTACAAAGAGACGTTTGCACCAGTGGCTCGAATCGAAGCCATTCGGATGTTTCTCGCGTACGCCACACATAAAAACTTCACGGTATATCAAATGGATGTGAAGACGGCGTTTCTGAATGGCGATCTAAAAGAAGAGGTGTATGTCTCCCAGCCAGAAGGTTTCGTAGATTCGGATCACCCGAACCATGTGTATCAACTCGACAAAGCGTTATACGGACTAAAACAAGCACCGAGAGCCTGGTACGATAAACTGTCAACTTTTCTTCTGATCTCCGGCTTCTCGAAAGGTAAGATCGACACAACTCTTTTCATAAAGAGGGAAGGTGAGCACATTCTGTTAGTTCAGGTCTATGTCGATGATATTATCTTCGGTTCCTCTTGCCCGCAATACTGCCGCAACTTTTCATTCCTCATGAAAAAGCATTTTAAAATGAGTATGATGGGACAGATGAATTTCTTTCTCGATCTTCAAGTTCAACAACTGTCGACCGAGATATTCATCAATCACTCTAAGTACATCGCGGATATTCTTCGGAAATTCAAGATGGAACAGTGCTCACCCATGCGTACTCCTATGTCCCCCGGTACGAAGTTGCACGCTGATCCTAACGAAAAGGCTGTTAACACTACTACTTATCGAGGAATGATTGGTTCGCTGATGTATTTGACGGCAAGTCGACCGGACATAATGTTTTCTACTTTTCTGTGTGCTAGATTTCAGTCTAATCCTAAAGAGTCTCATATGATAGCAGTTAAGCGTATAATTCGTTACTTGAAAGGTACTGCTAATCTTGGCCTTTGGTACCCGAAGGATACAGGTTTCGAACTTACCGCGTATTCTGATGCTGATCATGCGGGAAGTATGCTCGACCGGAAAAGCACGACGGGACACGTTCAGTTCCTAGGCGACAAGCTGGTTAGCTGGGCCTCAAAGAAGCAGACTTGCGTCTCCACCTCCACGGCGGAAGCGGAGTACGTAGCCGCGGCCAGCTGCTGTTCCTAAGTGATTTGGATGCGGACACAACTAAAGGATTACGGGTACAACTACTCGAACATCCCCATCTACTGTGACTCCAAAAGTGCTATCGCCATCACAAGCAATCCGGTGCAGCATACAAAGACGAAACATATAGACGTGCGCTACCACTTCATCAAAGACCATGTGGAGAAAGGTACAGTGGAACTCTACTTTGTGTGTACGGAAAATTAACTAGCAGATTTGTTTACCAAGGCGTTGGACGAAAAGCGAATTTTCGCCCTAGTGTACAAGCTTGGTATGCTTAATCTGAAAGTTTGAGTCTCAGCTGTACTGGAATCACCTTTCCCACACAACGGGATAACTGTATCTCTTACAGATACACTTATCACGCCGCGTGGCTTAGGTGTTTCAAGCACATCGGTGACTTGTTTTCTGTACATTCCCGGTTTGTGTTTCCTTTCGTTTGTTTTTCCAGTTTTCCGTGTGTCTTTACGTTATTCGTCTAGTCTTTGTTATTCCCGTGCTTCTAACTGTGTGTTTTCAAGATGATTCCTCGAATGCCTAGTTCCAAAGGTACGTATTCTATCTCTGTGAGGAAAAGCCATTTTTTTGAGAAATCGAGGGGGAGAAATATCCGTTTGACAAGTCTAGGGGGAGTTTTGTCAAAGTTTTATTTAGTTATTCTTTTCTCTCAATTGTGTGTTTTGCTTCTTTATTAAAAAAAAAGGCTGCTATTTTTGAAAAGTTGAGGGGGAGCGATGTCAGGTTGAAAATCTGAGGGGGAGAAGAGCAATTTTCTTTGGAGTGTCAAAATTTTTTAAGTGTTAGCAGTTGGAATATATGGAACCGGGAGAGTTACGGGACCCGGTACCAAGTTCACCCGGTATCGGACCGGAGTATATAAACTAAGTCTCTTGGACTCATTCATAATTTTTCAAAACTCCCGCACCCCAAACTCCCGGTACCATACTCCCTCTGCTTGCGATTTCTTCCTCAATCGGACTCCAATCCTCACCAATCTTCAGGTACGAACCCTAATCTCTATTCTTATTCAGTTTATCACTTTAATCGAGTTGTAGAACACTACTCACGATCGATTTCATCGATCTTCATCGCGACACTGTTAGGGTTTTCGGACTCCCGGTAGTCGACTCCCGGTAGTCTCGACTCCCGGTAGTCTCGACTCCCGGTAGTCCCGACTCCCGGTAGACTTGTCCCGGTAGTTCTACGTCCCGGTAGTCTCATGTACCGGTAGTTCTAAGTCCCGGTAGTTCTAAGTCCCGGTAGTTCTATGTACCGGTAGTTTTAAGTCCCGGTAGTCCTGAGTCCCGGTATTTCCATGTACCGGTAGTTCCAAGTCCCGGTACCTTAGGTTTTTTTTAAAGTCCCGGTAGGTTAACTCCCGGTGCTCTTAGGCCCTGGTAATTCCAATTTTTCAAGTACTGATCTTTGCGAGCTCCGTAAGATTTGCTTATATGCACCTCAACTGTTCTTTCTTGCTTTCATTAAACTCGGATCCTACAAGACTCGAGTCGTGAACGGTCTTGCACTGTACCGACTCTCGATGTTCCAAATCCGAGAATACGGACCTCAAGATTTGCTTTTATCTGACAATGGGCTATTTTCTGACTATCTAGATAATTTAACAGGTATATGGCTCAACCTGCTCCTCTACTCCTTGAAGGTCCGAACCTTCCTTTGGTACCTAACAACTGTCACTTGGTACCGACGAATTTTAACTGCCAATGCCAAGTGATAGTAGAGATTCTAAAGTGCCATGCTCTCAACCAAGCTTTGACGGCTCATCCTTCGGTTCCTGCCGTCTACGTTCATCAACTCTGGCGATCTTTCGAACTTATCCCTCGCGGCCGACACTTTGCACTTCGCGCTCGCATAGGTGATTCTGAATTCACCATCACGCGTCATATCTTCCGCACCATCCTTGGTCTACCGGCCGCGAATGCCGTTCCAGGTCAAGAAGCCTTCGTTGCACAAGTCGCAGATGATACGCTGTGCCGAGACATTCAGGCCCTCGGATATCGTGGCGGCCTTCATCAACCATCCAGCTTCACTCGCACGCACCTTCAGCCTGTCTGGTACACCCTGTTCACTATTCTGAACAGGTGTATCTCCGCCGTCACAAAAGGAATTGATCGTACATCAGTCAACATGCTACGCCTTTTCCATGCGGTGATCTACAGCCGAAACGTTGACTACGCAGAGCTACTATGGACGGAGCTTGTGGCTCAAGTCCAGAAGAAGTTAGACGGAAACAGACGGCTTTCATTTCTTCCCTATCCTCGGTTCCTTCAGATGATTGTCGCACACTACATGGCTTCCGACCTCGCCATTCCTCGTCGCGCTGATCACGAGGTACTACTCGCTACTCGAATGACTCGTATTCAAAATATTCGAGTCTTAGAAGGTATAGTTCCTATGGTTATTCCTGCTGCCTTACTAGCTATCGCGGACCAATCGGCACTAAGTGTGATAGCATATAGGTCAGAGAACAACATAGTCGCTCCTATGGACCAGCCAGATCCAGCTGGACCAGCCCAAGGAGCGCGAGCCGAGCGACGTGAGGGTCCACGTATGCGAGGACGAGGGGTCCGACCAGCAGGGGCTGTCGGATGGGGCACGCAGAGAGAAAATTTAGTGAGGGGTTCAGGCGTGGGTAGTGCCGGGCGGTCATCACGCGATGCTAGTACGTCTCGACCTAGACCTTATTCACCACCTGCTGAAGGTTCCGCCCTACACGATGTAGAGGTGGAAGGAGTTTCTCGAGTACACACAGCCGAAGAGGCAGCCTCCTCTTCCAGCTCCGAATCCGGTTCTTCCTCCGGAACAACTGTCGGCACCGCCTCTGGCTCCGAATCGGTATCCGGATCCGAGTCTCAATCAGGCTCGACCTCTGGTCACGAAGAAGGGTCTGAGGAATCCGACAGTGAGGAAACCGAATCTGACGACGATGATGATGATGCAACTAACCCCCAAGCCAATATTGGAGAGATAAGGAGAGCGGAGGGAGTTTTAGTTGAAAAAGAAATTGAAAGTGAGCCTGTGCGTGAAAGGAGAAGTAAGTTAAGGAATGACCGTGAGCGTGTGATGGGGCAATCTTCACAGGTTACCCCCAACCAGCCTTCATCTGGCCGGGCAGCCATATCTACTATTCCTCTGCATTCGTTGCATAGGGATATTGAAGAAGACGTCGTGGGCCCAGCGACGCACTTGCACAACCCCCCTAGCCACTCAGTTTCCTCTCAAAAGGATCTGGTTTCAACTTCTCACGGGGATCGAGCACAACTTCCATCGGTCTCTCACTTGGAGAGTTCTGGTGTTGAAACTAGAGACCAGCCTCCCCCGGTCTCACCTTCTTTGGATGCACAATTGAGTCTAGATCCCTTTGATTTTGACATTTCTTTGGCTAGGACACGGGTCATTGATTCTACTAACGTCGAGAGTCTTCGTGCCTCGATCGGAACGCCCGGAGCGACTCTACCTTTTGGTAGTTCTCAAGGACAGGAAGGAAGTCCTACCACGGCTATCATCACGCCAACCGTGAACGTAGGCGGTACTGCGGTGCAATCCGCCGCAGCTACTACAACGGAATGGCTAAGTGCCGCCGGAGTTAGTTTCCCGGAGTTCGTCTCTAAGGAATACGTGGACGGTGCCTTAAAGGCTGTCCAATCGGACATTATGAAGCAGGTTTCCGAGGATTTGGCGTTCATTCGTCGATCTATCACAGGTATAGCCACGACATCTTCGGCTCCTCAACTCAGACTATCCCAACCGTCAACCGCTCCGGCTGTCCAGCACATGTCCGTTGATGATCTCAAAGCCACCTTACTAGACAAGCTGTTGACCGACTCAAACATTTCCGCCTCGGCTGATGCAGATTTAGTGAGCATTCTCCGCTCGCAAACCCAACCACCGCCCCCTATCGCTCCGACCGACTCAATTACGGCCCAACTGTCCGATGTCAGGCAGGCACTCGACAGGCTCACCGAGAGGGTCGCCAGCCTTGAAGACACCTGTAAGGGTCAGGTCCAGAGTACCAAACGAAGACATGATGATCCGGATGACCGTGATCAACATGAGGGTGAGAAGAGAATAAGACTGACCGAGCTGTCATCCGCGGCGGCAGAAACTTCAACGGTAACTCCAACTGAACCACATCAACAACAACCGTCAGAGTCCGAAATGGTTCAGGACATGGAGATTTCTTCACCGGTCAGAGACATCTTAGAAGAGTCAGCAGACCCGACGGTTGAAAAGCCCGAAGGTCCATCGAAAGACACGTTAATGCCAACAGTTTCGGAGCGGCCCGTCCTAGAGCTTATTGATGAGGACTCGGCCGGCGATCCGGAACTTGAAACCGATTGGAGGCAAAGAGCGATTGTTGCTATTCAGACAGAAACTGATGCCTTGTGGGAAATACAGGGCGATGACGATTTGATGACAGAGTTTGATTATGACCAACTTCTTCTTCTGGGTGAACATGTATCTACCGCTTCGGCTGATCTTATTGATAATGCAGGTTCATCTGAAATTATTGTGTCAATTCCAGAAGCGGTTCCACCCCAACATCCTCAACCAGCTCGTTGGGAAAGGTTTCGAATCTTAGTACCGTATCTGGAAGAATCTCAGAAGAAAATATTCTCTCACTGGATAAGGCTTCTTGACCCTGTACAATGTCATGGGGCCACGTTCCTTGATGAGCCGATCAGATCGCAGTATGTGGAAGTTATGAAAAGAGGCAGAATGAGACATCAGGTCTACTCCAAGCATAGAATCACCGAAATCGTGAGTATTGAATCTGACAGAATCGTTAAAGTTGTCTTTCCGACCTTCTCAGTAAAAAGGGATGACGGAAATATTTGGACCTTCTCAGAATCCGATTTCAAACATCTTTGCCTGAGAGATTTCCCAGTACTACTCAGATTTTTGAAGACTCTTACTATTCGGCCTCTACCCTACACCAAAGCCCTCGAAGCTATCAAAAGATTTATGAAGTGCACGATCACATTATCATACATCGAAGACTTTCAGTTGGGACTCGAAAGTAATCAGAAAAAGATCAACATCTTAAAGCCCAATCTGAACCTCCCTAAAGACGTACAGGTACACTCTTTACTTTCTAAACCAGAAATAGGGTTCGTGTATCTGAACGGAAAAGGAGAGAAACGGTTCATCAAAAAAAGTGAAGTGCATAAATTTAGCGAGGAAACATTGGTGAAAATCCAGTCTGATCTGAAGAAGATTTTAGAAGAAGAAGTCAAGAATGCTCCTCCAGAGCAGTATGTCAATCTTCGCGAGTACCTTGCCGAAGATCTTCTCAAAGCCATTGAAGACCGGCTTGAATTCAGAAGCAGCATCAGATATTTTGAAGTGCTCTTTGCTATCCGAAAGCGCTATGTTCCAGACTGGCGTGAACGTGAACTTCTATTCCAAGGGGGAGATTGTTAGGTCTTAATATGTGTGGAATTAGAAGTTCAGGGACTTGTCTTGTCTTTTCTTGTAAATACCCTTTGGGTATAAATAGTTTGTGTTTAACCTAGTATTAGGTTAATGATCATTATTATTGTTTTGCAAAACCTATGTACGGCTACAGTCTGCCACTGAATCTTATTCATTCGATCTATCAATACAAGTGAGATTTATGGCTGGCTATTACTGATTGTGTTGATTAATTGTTGATTGCTTGTTAATCTGGGATCCATACTACTTTAAGGGCAGAGTATGGATCCCAAAGGCTGACAACCTACGGGAAATGATTTTGGAGGAGGCTCATAAATCTAAGTATTCAATCCATCCAGGAGCAGATAAGATGTACAAGGATTTAAGGGAATACTATTGGTGGCCAGGAATGAAGAAGGATATTGCCATATATGTAGGAAAATGCATAACGTGTGCAAAAGTCAAGGATGTTCATCAAAAGCCATCGGGACTGTTACAACAACCAGAGATTCCCTAGTAGAAATGGGAGCAAATCACTATGGATTTTATAACCAAACTCCCGAGAACTGCCAAAGGACATGACTCGATTTGGGTTATAGTAGATCGATTTACGAAGTCTGCACATTTCTTACCTATTCGGGAAGATTATAAGATGGAAAAGCTTGCTCAGATCTACATCAGGGAAATCGTTACGCGACATGGAGTCCCAGTTTCCATCATTTCAGATAGAGATAGTCGTTTTACCTCTCGATTTTGGCAGTCACTCCAAAAAGCGTTAGGTACGCAGTTAAACTTGAGCACGGCCTATCATCCTCAAACGGATGGTCAGAGTGAGCGAACCATTCAGACTTTGGAGGACATGCTTCGGGCATGTGTGATAGACTTTGGAGGAAGTTGGGATAACCACTTACCGTTAGTTGAATTCTCTTACAACAATAGCTATCACACTAGTATTCAGTGTGCGCCAAATGAAGCTCTGTATGGCCGCAAGTGTCGATCACCTCTTTGTTGGTTGGAAATTGGAGATAGACAACTATCTAGTCCGGACATTGTTCAAGAAACCATCGACAAGATCGCAATCATCAGGGATAGGCTTAAAGCAGCTCAAGATCGTCAAAAGAGTTATGCGGACAATCGAAGGAAGCCTTTAGAATTTCAAGTTGGTGACAGAGTCTTTTTGAAGGTATCCCCTTGGAAGGGAACAGTCCGATTCGAGAAAAGAGGAAAGCTGAGTCCACGATATGTTGGACCATTCAAGATCACAGAAAGAATCTGACCAGTAGCTTACAAGCTGGATTTGCCAATAGAGTTAAGTGTGGTTCACAACACATTTCACGTGTCAAACTTAAAGAAGTGTTTAGCCGACGAGGCAGTAACCGTGCCTTTGGAAGAAGTCCAAATCAACGATAAACTGCACATAATAGAGGAACCAATGGAAATACTCGATAGGGAAGTCAAGCGTCTTAAGCGAAGCAAAATCCCGATAGTAAAAGTCCATTGGAACACGAGGCATGGGCCTGAATACACTTGGGAGCGGGAGGATTACATGTTACAAAAATATCCTCACCTCTTTGCAAGCAAACCTGTTAACACTAGTAACACTTGAATTTCGGGAAGAAATTCTTCTAACCGGGGGAGACTGTGACAACTGTCAAATTTACACCTCAGGTTAGAACTACTTTGGATACCTTATTTTCATGACATAGTTTACACAGTGCAATTTTAGTAGTAAACACGGTACGATACGAAAAATTCGAGAAATTTTGCCTAAGAAATCCTTGAATTAGGAAATTATCCATAAATCTCATAAAATGCCAACTTAATATACATTTATACTACAAGTATTTATGTAGTTGATAATTTATATATATTTCAATCATATTATATATATAAATACCTTAATTTATATATACCTACTTTGTATTTTAAGTTTTAAGAAAATACTTGTATTTTAATTTTAATCTTTAAAGACAAGAAGTGACTAAATACATTTGTGTCACACCACACCCCACCCCCCTAGAGAGGCCGGCCACACCTCCCCCTCTCTCCATATGTATGCAACAACCCTCACCATTTCACCTCATTGTCTCATTTCACTCTCTCGCTAAGAGAAAGTTATCATCTCCTTCTCTCTCCATCTTCAAACCTTCATCCTCATCTTCATATTCATCTTCAATCTACATCACAACTCCAGGCCCTAAATCATATTTCTTCAAGAGTTCAAGATAATCAAAGGTAAAAACAAGTGTGTTGGGTGAAATCCACACACACTCTTTTAAATCTTTTTCCAACTTTCTTGCATTTTATGAATGTTCTTCATCTTTTCTACACTTTCTTTATATTGTTAAAAACCATCTTTACTATGTCTTAATGTTTGTAGATTTACCATCATAACATCTTTTTGTTAGTAAAAGATGGTGAATCCAAAATCAAACCTAAGTTAAGACCAAAGATGAACATTTTAAACACATGCATGTAGTTTTCTTGAGAAATCCATCATCTTTTATTCAAGAATTTTATGAGTAAGTCTTTGAAATCCACTAAAAACATACTTACACAAACATGCATGAGCTAAAGATGCACAATTTTAAGTTGCATGTTGATGTTCTTGGCAAGAACATCAACCTTTTCTAAAATGTGTCTTTTACAAGAGTTTATAAAAGTTGAGTTGATAGGTAACTTGCATGCATTTTAAATGGATCAAAAATGTGTTTTGGAACTGAAAATAAGTGTATGAAAGAGAGTCAAATGGGATTGTGCATGCAAAATAATAAGAATTTTGGTTAATAAGTCAACATGTGAGCACATTCACAAAGTGTGATTTTGACAGGTTGCTGCCAAATTCCACACCCCACTTCAAAGGGTCATATCTCACTCAATATAACTCCAAATGGAGTGATTCGTTTTCTGGAAATCATTTTTATGTGTTAAGATTCAAACCCAAGTGGTTTCACTCAAAAACCCAGAGATTTAATTTATCAAACAGTCCTCACAAAATCCATGCACAAACAGCAAAGTCTTCTGTCGGGTTTTACGTCGTGTATTATTTCATGTACTTATACTCTTCCAAAAATTATGAAACTGATGCCAAAATATTCCTAACTCACTGAACGAATTGGACATAAAATTTCATGACCAAACTGTACCTGGAAGTTATCCAAAGTTGGACACAAAGTGACACCAAATTCTGGACAGCAAGGACAAATTTCTTATTATTATTAAGGACTAACTTCTAATCCCATTTCATCATTTTATGATGAAATAGTGGAATATATATGTATATCTTATATTTATATACATTTATGCATTTTACTTATTTATGCAATTTATTTATTCTTCATCCCTTTTCATCATTTTATGATGAAATTGTGGAATATACATATATATAATATATTTATATATATTTATGCAATTTATATATTATTGATCCCATTTCATCATTTTATGATGAAATTGTGGAATATACATGTATACTATACATTTATATTTATGCACTTTAAATACTTGTCTTTACATTTAGAACCTTTAATTTTATCGTTCTTACGATAAAATTTCGGTTTATACATATATATGTACTATATATGTTTATGTTCTTTAAAACCCTTTTCGTTACTTAATGTGACGAAATTGCGGAAACTTTAATCTAACAAGAACAACGTATACGTTTATTACGTTATAATATTAAAACACAACAAGGCATTTTATGACGATTTGGATAGTTAGTACCGAACCTTCGAGATTGAAAAGTCACCAGTGACCTTACGTTCATAGGTTTGAAGTAGGATCATCTCGGAGTACTTGTGGGAGATTCCCGGATTCTATCGCTTATCATGTGAGTTCACAGCCCCTTTTTCAATGTTTTACATATTTTGGGGTGAAAAGCATGTCGTTACTTCAACTATTTTACGCACCGATTATCTCGTTTTCTTGGAAATACGAAACTTGCTATACTTGTTTATGCTCTATGGTATCTATGTTTTTGCAAATGTTGTAAGTTTGAGTTTCTTTTGCTATCGTTCAAAAGTCCCCGTTTATTTTTACGTTACCCGTTTAACTCATGTATTGAGCCGTTGGTAATTATGGATAACGTTATTTGGTTTGACACCTCACTCACAAGTAGCGCTTGTTTGAGTGCATAATTATTGTTTGTATTTGCGCATTGTTGGCGATAGAACATGCATCGGGGCGATTCTGTCGGTATAGGTCGGGTAACGGGCTCATAACTTAAACATTTTACATACGATTACCTTGAGCAAGTGGTTTTTTTTATAACCGATTTATTTATCCCTTGTGTGGATTTAAACTATTTTGCTATGGCAAACAATGTTATACTCATTAAACCTGTGATCTCACCAACTAGTGCATTAGTTGACACTCTCATTTACATGCTTTTCAGGGGAACATTCTTAAGGTTGGAATTTAGGAAGGCTACACGTGATGAAGCTTTCTTTACTATCTTTAATTTTATGTTCATTTCCCTTTTGTAAAAACGGTTGTAAAAGACAAGGTTTTAACCTTTTGAATGTATTTCGATGGTTGATGTGATCTTGTAACTTTTGCTATGAAACTTGAGTTGTACATTCCGTGTTTCCGCTTTAGCGGGGTGTTACAATCGATTCCGGATATCGATTTTTCTAAATTCATGAGTTCCGAGGGTAGTTCTGATGAAGAGTTTGAATCATTTCCATTTGACAAACCGCTTCCAAGTCATACCGACTTTCTTTCGCCAGCGGTAAATCTCCCGGTCAATTTTCAAAAAGGCGAATGTTCTACAAAACTTAAGACCCCGGCTATGATCAAGGTTCCTAAAACTGATTCTTGTTCTCAAAAACAATCACAGCCTTGGCAAAAGACCGGTAATGCTGATAAACATCCTGTCTACTCACACTCTACTGACCAAACCGTTAATGCTGTTTCAGATAAAAATGGTTGGGCTAAACAAGAGAAACCAAAGTGGGTAGCCAATTAATCTATCGACAACAATGCTGCATCGAAGTCATTTAATACTGTTTTCTATCCTAGAATGAACATGGATGATTGTGCTTTGAATCATAAGAATGATTTTGTTGAACAAGATATAAATTTTCCGATTAAACTTTATTCGATTCAGCAATTGATTCAATTATCGCATGATTGCTTATATTGTTCTAGTTGTGGTTGGAATGACTTTGACGACATTAGAAATTCAACGGATTGGTTTGGTTATTATCATGTCTATAATTCTGAATCAAAACGCAAATCTCGTAAAAACAAAAAGAAGTCCATTTCTAAACGGGGTCCCCAATCAGAGGTTAAACCTAAACAAGAAAGGAAACCCATTTCAAAACGGGTTCCTCAACCAAAGGTTAAACCTACACCCAAGAAGAAACCTGCTTCAAAACAGATTCCTCAGCAAGGTGTCAAACCTAACCCTCCAAGACCCATTTTCAAATTGGTACCTAAAATCCGTTAATCTTGTTTTTGCAGGACGGTCATGTGTGGTACTTAGACTCAGGATGCTCCAAGCACATGACCGAAGGAGGGAGCTACTCACGAACTACACCAAAAAATACTGCGAAGACGTGAGATTTGGGAACGATGACAAGGCACCAATTTTGGGCTACGACGACATTGTCCAAGACAAGATCACCATAAAGAAGGTTTCATACGTCGCAGGATTGGGACACAACTTGTTCAGTATCGGCCAATTCTACGATAAAGATCTAGAGGTCAGATTCAAAGCCAAAAGGTGTAGTGTTCGCACTGACGACGGAACGGAACTGTTGGTTGGAATGCGAAAGACCAACCTCTACACCATCGACCTCTCTACACTGAAGACCGATGACTATGTCTGCCTAATGTCGAAGGCCAACTCTCAGTAAGCGTGGATTTAGCAGCGACGTCTCTCGCACCTCAACTTCAAGACTATCAACAAGCTGGTGCTGGGCGGACACGTGAAAGGCATGCTCGAACTTCAATTTGTGAAGGACAAACTCTGCGGGGCATGTGAAATGGGAAAGATGAAGCGAGCAACACACAAGCAGAAGGCCGCTCCGAGCACGTCCCGGTCCCTCGAACTTATCCATATGGATTTGTGCGGACCGATGCGTGTTCAAAGCATCAACAAACGCAAGTACGTCCTGGTGATGGTTGATGACTTCTCACGTTACACTTGGGTAAAGTACCTACGCTCGAAGGACGAAACCCAGGAGCTGATAATCAACCATTTGAAGACCATCCAACTGAACCTTCGACAGTAAGTTCAGATCATCAGGACCGACAATAGGACGGAATTTAAGAATCAAACGGTGAACGAATACCTGACATCCGTCGGTATCTCGCAAACCTTCTCGGCCGCACGCACTCCTCAGCAAATCGGAGTGGTAGAAAGACCCTAGTCGAAGCCACTCGCATAATGCTGTCACAATTAAAGCTGCCTCTATTTCTCTGGGCTAAAGCGGTGTCAACGGCTTGCTATATGCAAAACCGCTCAATCATCAACAAGCGGTTCAACAAGACACCGTACGAGATCATCAACAACCATATTCCAAACATCAAGTACTTCCACGCGTTCGGATGCACATGCTACGTCCTCAACGACAAGGATGATCTCGGCAAATTCAGTCCGAAGGCAGACGAAGGAGTCTTCATAGGATACTCCATGCAGGCTAAGGCGTATCACGTTTACAAAAAACGGACAAAATCCGTTATCGAGAGTGTAAACGTGACATTCGACGAATCCGTGGATTTGGCTTCTGAACAACACAGTTCAGAACCCGGTTTAACTGGAGTGTTAGCTTCCGAACTTTCACGTTCGGGATTTACACAAACCCAAGTAGATTCAAATCATGCTTCTACGTCGAATGCTCATCTTTCTGATTTGGATTTACTATTTCAATATTTCTATGATGATTTATTTAATATATCTACCCCTCGTGTCTCAGTGCAACCAAGAATTGAAGTTGCTCAAATCGAGGACTCAGCGAATCTTTAGAGTCCGCCGCCTTCGATGAGCACTCCAACGATCACTTTGGAGACACCTCAGCCCTCAAATGACACAACATCAACTGATACGACCATTCCCCCGGAGGAACCAGTACAAGACCTGGAGATCGCTCCTGAAGATTCGTCCTCCACAACATTCATTGATCAACCTCTGAATTCCCCGGAACCAGAGGTGGCTCAACCTCCGACGAATACTGCCAAGTCTCCTCCAAGAAACCGACCAGCAACACTTAAAGTTGTACAAGACCTTCCGACTGGTGGGTATATGGATCCGCACACCTCACACTCTACTCAACAGCCGCTTCCACACACCAACAAATGGACCAAGGCTCATCCTCTACAACAAATCATCGGTGATCCCTCTACTCCAGTTCGTACGCGAGGCGCATCGGCCAACTTCTGCCTCTTCTCTGGATCTCTTAGTAAGATCGAGCCAACAATCGTGTCCGAAGCATTAGAAGATCCGGACTGGGTCATGGCTATGCAAGAGGAACTCAATCAATTTAAGTCCCTCAAAGTATGGTGACTTATTCCACGTCCAACTCATAAGACTGTGATCGGCACGAAGTGGATCTTCAAGAATAAGAAAGACGAAGACGGGATCGTCGTGCGGAACAAGGCGCGTGTCGTGGCTAAGGGATACCGCCAACAAGAAGGGATAGACTACGATGAGACATATGCTTCGGTTGCCAGAATCGAAGCCATACGTATGTTCCTTGCATACGCCACACACAAAAACTTCACGGTCTTCCAAATAGATGTGAAGACCGCATTTCTCAACGACGAGATCAAGGAAGAGGTGTACATGTCGCAACCGGACGGGTTCATGGACGACAAGAAGCCTAATCATGTCTATATTCTAGATAAGGCGTTATATGGTTTGAAGCAAGCTCTACGGGCCTGGTATGATGCATTGTCTAAGTTTTTAATAAAATTGGGATTTTCAAAAGGTAAAATCGATACAACCCTATTTATTAAAAACAAAAACGATCACATTATGTTGGTTCAAGTGTATGTTGATGACATAATTTTCGGTTCTACTAAACTACTGTATTGTAAGAACTTTGCTACATTAATGGGAGAATATTTTCAAATGAGTATGTTGTGTGAGATGAATTTCTTCCTTGGTCTTCAACTTAAACAACTGTCGACCGGGATATTCATAAATCAGGCTAAGTACATCCGGGACATTCTTCGGAAGTTTCAGATGGACAGTCCTCACCAATGAAAACTCCCATGGCACCCGTTATGAAGTTACACGTCAATCCTAACGGAAAGGATGTGGACACAAAAACGTTCTGGGGAATGATTGGTTCTTTAATGTACTTAACTGCTAGTAGACCGAACATCATGTTTTCTACTTTTCTTTGCGTCCGATTTCAGTCAAAATTTAAAGAGTCTCACTTAATTGTTGTTAAACGAATTTTTCGTTACTTGAGAGGTACTGCTGATCCTGGCTTGTGGTACCCGAAAGAGACAGGTTTTGAGCTTTTAGCGTATTCCAACGCGGACCACGCGGGCAACATGATGGATCGGAAGAGCACATCGGGTCATGTGCAGTTCTTGGGCGACTGTTTGGTAAGTTGGGCATCCAAGAAGCAGCAGTGCGTCTCTACGTCGACTGTCGAGGCGGAATACGTGGCCACCGCAAGCTGCTATTCGCAAGTCATCTAGATGCGCACGCAACTCAAAGATTACGGTTTCACATACACCAAGGTGACCATCTACTATGACTCGAAGAATGCCATTGCCATATCCAGCAATCGGGTCCAGCATACAAAGACAAAGCATATAGACGTTCGGTACCACTTTATCAAGGATCACGTTGAAAGAGGTACAGTGTAACTCTATTTTGTTAATACAGAACATCAATTAGCAGACCTGTTTACAAAACCCCTGGACGAAAAATGCTTTAATTATCTTGTGTCCAGGTTAGGTATGCTCAATCTGAAAATTTGATCAGATCGTGCGCTCGATACAAGTTCCATACATCTACGAGAAACTGTCCATTCATCATCTGTTGTTTAAACTCCAGATGATTGAGTATACACTTTCTCGTATCTGTATTCTATGTGTATCGTATACACTTTTCGATTAAATCTCTATATTAATTAGGTAGATTTCGTCTGTTTGATATCTTTTTAACGTATGTTTCCTTTTATGTTCATTCACTGTCGTCTATTTCATTATTAGCTATATCTGTGCTTTCACAAGTTATTCATGTGTTCAGGGGGAGCACATCAACGTATCAGGTACCAAGTGAAAAAAATAGAATCAAAGCACATAGTGAATTTAGTAATGACTGCACAATTCCAATCGGTACCAAGTGATGCATCGGTGATTTCCCATACCCGTGAATATCTATCTTACTCTCGCCTCATTCTTTAATTTGTCCGATATATGACCTTCTATTGGGAGTTGAACTCGTGACAGTTCCGATTACATTAGGATTAGACTAAGTCCAGACATGCTAGGGAAAACATTTCGCCTCGACCCTACCTCACGGGATACTCTCTTTGCACTCGAACCTAGGTTATCGCTCGTGTTGTCATGTTTAAGGAGGTTATGTGCAAGAATACGCAAATGTCATGACAACTCTAAAGAAAGACGCACAAATGTCCAAAATTTTGATCTCAGAAAGAATCAAATAGCAAGACAGGGAATATCAGTAAAGGTAGTCGTAACCGTAATCACATTTTCCAAAAGATCATCCAGGTCTTTACACGGGTTGTAATGGGGCTAAGGTTAAGGCTAAGAAACGACGGGTAAAAAGGATCAACAATCCTCGGTGGGTCAATCATTGGCAATTCCTGAACTCTCATTGCTTTGCATTCGCTTACTTGGCCCCTTTCGTCACTATTGGAGTCGCTTTGACTCTCTTATTTTGCAGCTCTAACTATTATCTAAATAACTGTATATTTTAATCATTTTTTTTAGGACTTAATTGGACCTCTTTTCTATTTTTCGGGTTACATTGACCCGTTTTATTCTCATGACTGGCCGGAGTTCTTTCTTTTCTGCTCTATCTCTATTAGTTCATTACTGCTTCCGATTGACACACTTTCGGATAAGGGTTGGCTAAGGCTTTTGGCTAAGGGCGAATGGTGGGTTTAGAAACGAAAAGGTGAGTGTTTGGCTGCAAAGGGGCTAAGGGTACACGCAGAAAGGTAAAAGGTGCGATAGCTAAAAACAGGTTAAATAACACACAATGCTTGGAATCATATCTTAAGGTCCACACGATATGGTCTACTATACCCTTACCTACTATCCCGATGTTCGTCTTTGCTACTCAATGCAATAATGTAGCGAGATCATTCTACATTCACGACAAGGAATTCGAAAGTGTATAAGAATTACGTATATGAATCCCTCAAAATGAAAAACGTCTTATTAGGCTCAACATCTCACTATCGGGTGGTCTCCACTAATGTCCCTAGTCATGTCCTTTCCTGGTCCTCCCCTAACGGTCACGTCACTATCATAAGATTCTTCCCACAATGGTTGGTCTCAATCATTCAAAATAAAAATTTAGCTATTGTGATCTAGACACTCAGAAGTGCAGGAAATCTACGTGCATAACTTGGGACCGATTGGGCAACCCCAAACCTTACCCACACATTTCCCCAATGTGCAAGCAAAGTCGTAGGTGATGCGACTCGATCATTGTGCAGTCATCACAGTTATCGAAAGGACGGGCAAGGCATTACATAGCAAGCAAAAGAAAACCCAGCATTTCTAAAGTGGGCACCCCAAACCTAGGCCGTGGCCTAGGTTTGCCCAATAAAAGCCAACCCCAAACCTCGGTGAAACCGAGGTTTGCACAGGGTCAAAAGCATTGAGTGTGTAGATGCGAAAGATGAGGTACCCCAAACCTAAGTGAAACTTAGGTTTGTTGCCTCTCGTTAAACTACTAAGGAATAAACATCATACACCACTCATTAAAAGCAAGGTTTAGAACGTACCTGTTTTGCCCGGCCGACTGAGATTCTTGAAAGATTGAGCATTTGGAGACGGAGGGGGGACGGAGAGAACAAGCAAAACAAGGGAAAGACACAAAACAAAAACAAGAAGCACACAAAGCAAGAAAGGAAACAAAAACTGCATGAAAAAAATGAACATGGGACACCCGCGGTTTGCTGCACGGCTTGCAAGCCGCGTAACATCCCGCGTAACTCACTGTTTCAGAAAACCAAACAGAGGGTCCCGCGGCTTACCACGCGGTATGCAAACCGCGTGGAAGGTCGCGTATGTCCCTGTTCCAGCTATTTTTGGTTTTTTCAATTTTTCGATTTTTATGGTTTTTCTGGAAGTAAAACACACACAAGAAGAAAAATAATAAACGGAAACTAACCTTGCCTCCCACCCAGCGCCTTATTTAAAGTCCTGGCACGACTATGCGGTTTCAACGCGGCTTAATGTCCGCGGGATTGTACCGTCCACACTTACGGTTCTTCGCGGACTTCTCTGCTTCTTCCTCTCTTTCACCATTTCTTCTCTCCAGTAGCTTGAATCTCACGCTCTCACCGCCAACTCGGAACGTGATCTCGCCCTCTTCCATGTCAATTAACACCCGACTCGTGGCCAGGAAGGTTCATCCCAAGATTAACGGGACCTCTTCATCTTCGTCTATATCTACTACCACGAAGTCGACAGGGAAGTAAAACTTACCAACTTTAATCACCACGTCTTCAATCACTCCGTAAGGATATCTGATCGACCTATCCGCAAGCTTTAACGTCATGTACGTTGGTTGCACTTCACCCAGTCCGAGTTTCCTAAAAACAGAAAGAGGCATCAGATTAATACTTGCCCCTAAATCACATAGAACCTTATTAAAATTAAAACTGCTAATTTGAATAGGAATCGAGAAACTCCCTGGATCTTTAAGCTTTTGGGGCAGCTTATTCTGGAAAATTGCGCTGCACTCTTCAGTGAGTGCAACGGTGGCCTGGTGATCAAGTGCCCTCTTTTTGGAAATGATCTCTTTCATGAATTTCATGTAAGAGGGCATTTGGGTGAGAGCATCTGCGAAAGGAATATTAATAGTTAGCTTTTTAAACACCTCTATAAATTTAGAAAAATTAACCTGATCCTTATTTGCTTTCAGCCTGCTTGGGTAAGGCACTGTAGGTACCACTGGCTTGTCGGTGGTTGCTCTTGCTCCTTCACTTTGCTCTCGATCTCTTTCTCTCTCCTCGTACGCTCTTCATCAGCTTCACTCTCTTTATCAACTTCTAACTCACCCACATCTACCATCTCGGAATCTTCCTCGGCTCTCTTTGGGGAGGACTTGCTTACCGGGTTTCCAATCAACTCTTTGCCACTTCTCAGATGAATGGCATTGCAATGTTCTTGATTTCTCTTTTCAGCCATACTCGGGAAAGTACCAGCAGGTCGGGTTTGCAGGGCTTCAGAAATCTGCCCCACTTGCCTCTCGAGAATCTTTATTGTCGCGGTATTTTGTTCAGTTGCGGCTTTCACCGTATTCACCGTGCTCGCTAGCTCTCCGACCGTGCTGTCCATTTTTGACATGAACTTCATCATCATGTCTTTGAGGCCCGACTTCTTCTCCCCGGATGGTCCTTCGTTTCTTTGCTGAAAACCTAGAGGACGGTATACATTATTAGCATTAGGAAAATTAGATGAGTTACAAAAATTACCTGACTGTGGTTGCCCGGGCTGATTCCATGAAAGATTGGGATGCTTTTTCCACCCCTCGTTATACGTGTTCGAGAAAGGATCGTTTCTCGGTTGGTTCCGGTTTGCCACAAAATGGACTTGATCAGATTCTTGAATACTGCTTGCTTGCAAATGGCTCGTAATCGCTGCTAATTGGGTTTTGATCTCCTTAAGCTCATCCGATTCCCGAACACTCGCTACTCGTGCAATGGATGATCGTGGAGTGGAGTAGCTATGTTCGGCGAGGTTCTCGATCAGCTCGACTGCTTCTTCATAGGTTTTGTTCATGAGTGCCCCACCCGCTACAGCAGTGATGTCATTCTTGAATTGCGGGTGAAGGCCTCCAAAGAACGTTTGGATTATGACCCACCCATGAAGACCGTGATGTGGACATTTCTTCAGCATGTCCTTATACCTCTCCCATGCCTCGTATAGCGTCTCTTGGTCCCATTGCGCGAAGTGCGTGATATCGGCCATTAACTGCGCAGTTCTTCCCGGTGGGAAGAATTTATGGAGGAACGCTGCCTTCAGTTGTGCCCACGTGGTGATAAGGTCTGATGGTAGGCCTTCGATCCATATTTCAGCTCGACCTTTTAGTGAAAAACTGAACAGCCTCAGTTTGATTGCGTTCTCCTCCATCCCGTTGATCTTGAAGGTGCTGCAAATCCTCTCGAATGCGCGGAGATGTGCATGAGGATCTTCGGTTGGCGCTCCTCCATATTGATTATGTTGTACCATGACAATGGTACTCGGTTTGAGCTCGAAGTAGTTTGCTGCGGTGGCGGGCGGTTGGATGCCTATCCGTGCGGTTGCCACGTTCGGATTGGCAAATGACCGCATCGGAACTCTTTCCGGAGGTGGTGGTGGATTATTGCGGCGGGGATCATTACGTGGAGGTCTCTCGTCGTCGGACATCTCGAACTTTAGATTTCCTTTAACTTTAGCTTCCTTGCGCAGCCGACGAGCGGTTCTTTCGATCTCCGGATCAAATTGTTCGATTCCCTTCCCTCGGGCTGTCCTTGGCATAAACCAATTAGTACCTGAAAGAAAGTAAGCAAGATTAGTGATCCAGAAACTGAAAGTGACAGAATAAAACAATGAAATAGAAAAAAAAATGTCCAATCTAATAATGCTTATAGACGGTAGTGCTATTAGCTACAACTAGTTCCCCGGCAACGGCGCCAAAAACTTGACACGGGGTTTTCACACCCCGCGAATCTCACCGCAAGTGTACGGGTCGAAGTCAAGTAATAGTACTTGGAAAGTACGAGTATCGAATCACGGGGAACTAGGAACTAAGTATCACAATTACTATAGGCTCTATTAACTGGACTGTCGAATTTGGAAGATGGGTTTTAAACTAAATTCTAGCAAATCACAACTTAAACGCAAACAAAGCAAAGAACAAATTAGGAACTTCGATAGAAAGAAAAGTTGAGGGTTGGAAATCCTCCGATTCTACACATGCACACAAACAACTTCAAACAATTACCAGTTTATCCCCTTAATGATTCCCAAATCTTTTAAAGTCACCGTTGTTCTCTTTCAAGCCACAACGGGTTTTATTTTGAAAAGGATAAATGTAATCTCTCGATCTCACTTATGGATTCCAAAACACATTAAGTACTCGATTTATGTTAAATTGGCTAGATTTTATCTCTCGATATCAACCTAACGGTTTAAATGGGACTAAAGCTTACTTGGTATATCTCTATCACCCTTTTGGGCTTTAGGCATGCAATTCCTAAGTCTATATAGCAGTTAATTCTCACGAACTTAATTGCTAATCAAAAAATCAATTGTAAACTGGCCAAATTCACAAAAGCGTTAAGAACAAAATCACATGCTTCAATTAATAAGGAGAAACTGATAAAAGTTCAAATCAATTCGTTACATGCTTAAAAACCGAATTCATTCCAACCCGCAACACGAACCGGTTAGTTCATGTCGGTGGTGGATTCAAACACAAGAGACAAAGGTGCGAAAGTGTATGCAAACATGATTAAGAATGAAAAGATGAAATTGTGGTAACAAATGATGAAAACTCCCTCTTCTCGTGTCCGTCTCTACGTTCCGTCTTGAATGCACTCGTGATCGGCTCTGTATCGTGACCTCGAGGACTCCGAAAAGTCGCCCAAAATCGCCCCGGAACTGCTCTGGATCGTCTGCCGTAAGTTGGATACCGAAAAAGTGACCTAAATCCCGACTTAAAATACTGATTTTCGCTAAACAGTGGGTTACGCCACTTGCCACGTGACTTGCAAGTCGCGTGGTAAGTCGCGCGTGTCAATTTAGCTGCGTGGGTCGTTTTCTGGTTCGCGGGTCGGGTCCTGGTTCGGTCGTGGGTCTTGGGCTTGGCTTTTGGGCTCCCGTTAGGCTTCGTTTTGACTCGTTTTGGGCTCTTTTTAGCTTCTTTTTCCGAGGAATGCCGCCTTTTATATAACCTGCGTAAATTACTCAATAACCCGTAAAATACCCGCCTTTTTACTTGAATACAAGCCAATCTTGTTGGTTTGAGAACCGAAAATAACGCCAAAAAGTGGCGTTATCAGAGTGTCACACAAATTGTTTTTTTAACTTCCACCAGTTATTGTGTGTGAACATTCCCAAGTGTTCTTCATATCACACTACATGCACATTCCAAGGGGGAGCAAGTCTCTACTTGTTCATCATTTGAAGGGGAGCGACACACAGGTTTTCCTTTCAAATGTCAAAAGTTTTATGTGTGGTCGCCTCTCAAACTCACTCCCGTGCACGATCCGAGGGGGAGCAAAAGGTTCTTCCGTATGCTAAGTTCGAGGGGGAGCGAGACAATTTTCTTTCAAAGCCAAAAAGATAATTTTTAAGAGATTTGAAAGAACAGGGGAACTTTTGTTAAAACAAATCACAAAGTGTTCGGACAGGTTCCCGGAAACCCATCTATCCGGATAGGTTTCCGGACCGGACACCTATCCGGACCGGATGGGTATCCGGGTAAAACCCACCCCGAAAGTTCCACCATATATATATGACATTCGGACTCATTCCTATTCACTTTTCTGGATATTCAAAACACTCGAAAACCCTCCCGTTTTTCCTCTCACGCTCGGAAACCTTCGATTTGAACTCATTTCTTCGATATCGACCTAACAACTCAGGTATGTTACTCCTATATGTATATTGAACTTGACTATGATTATCTTACACCACACTAAGCACAAATCGATCAACATTCGCATCGATTAAGGGTTTTCGAACCCCATTCCTACGCCTGGTCACATTCAACCTATTCCACATCGTTTTTGACACTTTCATTGGTGTTTATACACGATTTCATATGCTTAGAATCGATTTATCTGCTTAGATCTATGGATTGTTAGTTGTTTTGGGCTGATTACCATAACCCGGAAGTCGTCCGGACACCATCATATCATCCAGTAACATTCATACTGTCCGGACACTATCATGTATTTTAGATATTTTCTCCGGAAAGTCATGTCACCCGGAAACCATAGTTGTCCGGAAACCTTAGGGTTTCCGGTAACTTCAATTATTCGGGTTGTGCTTGTTGAGCGGTAACCATTTTCCTCCGAAAACCCATTGTTGTCCAGAAACCATTCGATTTGTCCGGATATACCTCTTATCCGGTAACTTATGTATCCGGAATCTCAATTTTATCTGGAAACCTCGGTTTGTCCGGATGATTCACTTTGTCCGGACACTTCCTTTTGTCCGGTAACCTTGTGCTTCCCGGATAATTTTGTCCGGATACTGTACACACAGTCCAGTACCCTGTTTGCAACTACCAGCCCTCAATCTGTTCCATATTGAGCCGATATTTCGCAAAGGTATGCATCGACTGTAATTTGATCTGTCTCCTCACCAACACTGTGTCTTTTAAGTCTAAATGGCGGATCAAGAACACCAACCACCATAGGAGAATATTCCTCCTCAAGAGGAATTCATTGATGAAGAAGCAGACAATGCTTTGGTCCCAGCAGACCACGACATTGAAATAGAGGCCAATAACCATCATCTTGACGCTGCCGAGTTCCGACCACAGCATCGTGTGGTCGTAGACATTCTTCTTGGCCACCCGCTACACGAGGCACTCACAGCCACGACGGACGTTCTAGTACTGTACGTCTACTAAGTCTGGATTTCCGCTCAAGTCATCACGACTGCTAATTCTCAGACAATCACGGCGCGGATCGACAATCACCCGTTCACACTCACACCTGACTCATTCTGACGTATTCTATCATTGCCTGAAGCCACCGACGGCGAACATGCAGCCTAGGACCCCGCGGTCAATGACACGACTCTCTGTGCCGAGATTCGAGCACTCGGCTACAACCACGCACTCGACCGCCCATCAGGATTCAACCGAAAGTACCTGGCGCCCATCTGGTACACGTTGTTCACAATTCTAAACAGGTGCCTTTCATCCAGATGGAAGGGAATAGATCAATGCACCGGTGACTTCCTTCGAATATTCCACGCCGTCTGCTACAATCGCCACATCGACTACGCGATGGTGATCTGGCGCGAATTAGTTCAAGCCATCAGGCAGATCGGTGGGACAAAGCAGAAAAAGTTCATGCCATATCCACGATTCCTCTCGCTGGCTGTTCGTCAACACATGGACGCGAATCCAGGGATACCGCGACGCATTAACCATCTGGTATGTCCTCCTTTTCACTTACGCTATTTAGTGATTCGAAACCCATCCAACGCCCAACCAATGCCCTTACCTGAAGCCTTACTGGCACATGCGGACCCCTATGCACCGAGTGTGTTAGAGTATAGACAAATGATAGGTGCTCCTGTGGTCCAGCCAGAGCCGGAGGACCTCCCCAGGGAGATAGACCTGAGAGGTGTGAGGGTCCTAGAACTCGTGGAGGTAGAGTCCGGGTAGTTGGGGCTCCCGGACGAGGTGTGTTGAGAGTACATCGTGGGAGGGGAACAGGCGCGGGCGGTGCATTGGATACGCATGCCAGTACTACCCATTCCAGCCAACCTGGATCCAGCCAACAACCCCACATACATTCCACACCAACCACAACTGACGTCGGACTGTCGATTAGCTTACACGAGGTCCCGGTTGTCACTGCCCCTATACTCAAAGAGGACCCAGGCACTGACACAATAGAGACGATTTCACCATTCACCCAGGTCGAAACTGTCGAATCCGACAGCACTGACACCGATACGGACCAAACCATCCGTGCATCACTCATTCCACCCTGTATCGGACGTCGACCTCCGCTGACCGAAGGATCTCCTTCTGACACACCCACACCCTCCACCATCCCAACATCCGAGCCTATTATGGGAGATACAAGGAGAGCGGAGGGAGTATTAGTTGAAAATCCTGAACAGGCGAGTCAGAGAGAATGAAGATCAAAACAGAATCAAGAGAGAACGAGCATAAGAACTAGAGATGCTCGTGAGCGAAATCAAACCAGCGTCAGCCAGGTAGCCACAACTGCTATCTTGTCTCATCCGTTGGGACAAGGTATTGAAGAAGCCGTTGTGGACCTAGTGGCACAATTGCACAACGTCCCTACCCACTCACCCGTCTCTCAACAGATGGGTGTTTCACATTCACATGGGGACTTAGCACAATATCTACTGATCTCTCACTCGGAGAGTATTAGTATTGAAACAAGAGACCAGCCTCCCCCGGTCTCGACTTCTTTCGATGCACGTTCGAGTCTAGAGCCACTTGATATTATACATTCTTCGGCTAGGACACAGGACGAAACTCCACAAATCGGTGCTCTTAGTAACCCGATCGGAACTTCCATAGTGTCTCTGCCTTTGAGCGGAACACGAGGATCGGAAGGAAATCCTACCACGGCCACCCCATTGCCATCCGTGAACGTAGGTGGTACTACCTCTACGGTAGATACCTTAACGGGTAATCTAAGTGATCCCGGAGTTATGTTACCCGACATTTTGTCAAGGAAATATCTGGACGGTGCCCTAAAGGCTGTCCGCGAGGCAATGGAGCGGAAGTTCACCAACGAGCTCGACAAAATAAAGAGATTGATCAAAGGGAAAGAGAAGATCGTCGAAATCGAAACCGCACCAACACCTCCACCGGCTCCTGTTCAGCCATCTCTCTCGGTGGATACTCTCAAGACGATTCTTCTTGCGCAACTGCTCCAACACACTGACACAGACGCCTCGACAGAAGCATACCTGATCTCTGTTCTACGCTCACAGGTATCTGCTCCTTTGTCATCCATGAACAGTCGATTGGACCAACTTGATTTGACTCTTACGGACGTTCAGAAAGTCTTAAACCATCTGTCCGAAAGAGTCACCTCACTTGAAGACACATGCAAGAGTTAGGCTGGCGGACTCAAGAGATGGCACGATGACCAGGACGATCCTGGTCACCGTGAGGGGGAGAACAAGAGACACCGACTGTCTGAGTCCGAGCCCATCATCACTGAAACTACATCAACGGTTTAACCAGAACCATCAACTGTGGCACAAACCAAAACCGAAGACCAATCTGAAGCCCTGTTGAGCCTAGTTGAGATGGAAATCGACATGGATATCTCAGACGACAAAGACCCGACGGTTGAAAAGCCTGAGGGAGACTCACAGGCGTT
This sequence comes from Saussurea involucrata, assembly GCA_033807775.1. NCBI lineage: Eukaryota > Viridiplantae > Streptophyta > Magnoliopsida > Asterales > Asteraceae > Saussurea > Saussurea involucrata. The sequence goes on along the minus strand of CM066314.1, from coordinate 54,594,957 downwards.
GATCGTATACACTGCACGAGAAGGGGATGCTCTTAACCTGATAGATCCCGACTTAGAGATTGACCCGGAGACTGAGAACGCATGGTATCAAAAAGCCACCAGTGCGATGAACTTCGAGGTAAATCTGCCATTTCCCACCGATGCCGACGATGATATCGACTACGACCAGTTCCTACTACAAAATCTGTACGACACACCTGCCCACACTTCACAAGCCCCCGAGACTTCTACTGTTATACCTCCGACATCTCCTCTGCAACAGACAACTTCAGATCTACTTCCACCTCCACTGCAACAAATCCAATGGGAGAAGATAATGATCCTTATTCCTCATCTGGAGGAATATCTGAAGAAGCTATATGTTCACAGGTTACGCCCGATGGAGTCGACTTTTTGCCTTGGTATTTCCAAGTTTGACAAGGAATACCAAAGCCAGTACATAAAGGTAATGAAGCGGTGTCTTCCAGTTAGCCAAGTCTGAACAAAGCACAAAATCACTGAAGTGCTCAACATCCAAACCGGCCGAATTCTTAGAGTCATGTTTCCAGTATTCACCGTCTGACGCGAAGACGGAAATGAATGGAGATTTTTCAAAGCTGACTTTAAGAACCTCAAACTGTTTGACTTCCATGCTATACTGAAGGACCTCTGAACCCGAACCATCTAACCACTTCATGTTACCAAAACGCTTGAGGTTGTCCATCGATTCTTGCTCCATAAAGTCATGATTTCTTACATCACAGATTTCCAGATAGGAGTCGAGCACAGAACAAAGAAGATCAACCTATTGAAACCGAACCTGAAAGCACCCGAGCTAAAGATGTATCCCGAGAACTCACTACTCCTTGAACCAGAGTTTGGGATTGTTTACCTCAATGAACAGAAAGAAAAGAGGTTTCTCCGCTTCAGCCAGGTCGACAGATTCTGCGATGGTACGCTACTGAAAGTCAGAGATGCACTTCGAAACATCATCACCAAAGAATCCGAAAATCGAAAGTCATCATTTGTCTCCAACTCAAACGAGATAAACACTCAAGAAGCTTTAGAAGTGATTGAAGACCGCATCGAGTACGTCGAGCCATCCGAAGTTTTGACATCCAATGATTGAAAACACTCAATCGACAGATACGTTGAAAACTGGAGCGAACTCGAACTTCAATTCAAAGGGGGAGATTGTTAGGTCAATTTAATATTGAATAGAAGTTCAAGGGTTTATATTGTAAATGTTGTTATTTGGGCTTAAATGTGTAAATGGGCCATGGGCTTGCTAGTTTAGGCCATAAGTATATAATGTTTTGTTAGCCTTAGAATTTAGGCTAATCGTCATTATCATTCATATTATCATATTGTAATTCTCTGAAAGCTTCAAGCAATATATGGATGACCAGTTGAAATCTTATTGATTGATTCTATTATATTGATTTCTTCTGATTGTATGCACTAATCTGGAACTCACATGAATTACCAGGGTTGAAAGTAAATTCAGAAGTCAAAGTCATTGAAGACCGAGTCCTGATCTGAAATGATCAGAAGTCAAAATCTTTTTGAAGTATGGGTTCTAAACTGAATTATTCAGAAGTCAATTTGTCTTTGAAGAATGAGTTCTGAAATGTTGTATTCAGAAGTCATGTTATCTTTGAAGAACGAGTTGTTGTATTCAGAAGTCAATTTATCTTTGAAGAACGAGTTCTGAACTATTGTATTTAGAAGTCAAATTATCTTTGAAGAACGAGTTCTGAACCGTTGTATTCAGAAGTCAATTTAACTTTGAAGAATGAGTTCTGACTGTTGCATTCAGAAGTCAATTTATTTTTGAAGAACGAGTTCTGAACTATTGTATTCAGAAGTCAATTTATCTTGTACTCCCCCTAAAAAGTACATGTACTTTTCTTCAAAACTCCGCACAATTTCTCGTCTGTTTTACAATTATGTGTTTGTTATACTTATAACATTCAGTACTACACATGATGAACCTGCAAAACAGATTATGCAAAACAGATTAAGTAGATTTTGGTACCGAACGAAACTTGGGCCCTGGCTTGTTAGGTGCAGTTTTATTTGAATAAATTCTATAAGTACCGTACCAATACTGAATAAAATCCTTATAAATGAAATCATTAGTTCCACAGTAAGAACAACAAATTTTCTTTTGTGCTAACCTGATTAAATGATTTACAGAATAAACCAAATCAGGTTTAACAAAATATTTACCTTGATAAGCATTGTTCTTGTTGGCATTTGGTGCGGGAACGGATGATTTTGGAACATCTTTTTCAAGAGTTGAGCCTTTGACTCTCCAAACCATCTTTATCTTCTTGAAGACTTGGTTATCTTTAGGCTTAGAAGAATTATTATCTTTAGGCATTGACAAATTATTATCTGAATTATAAAACAGATGATTATTGAATAGATTGGAAGGACAAATTTGATCTGTTGAAAAACTTTTTGTTTTTTAAGAAACATTTGCTAAAAATGTACTTGAAGATGTTTTAAAAGAATGCACAGAATCAGTTGAGTCATCATATGGAGACTGAACAATAGTATCCGGACTAGCTTGTTCAGATAACTCAACTTTAAAATTAATATCTTCAAGTTCTTTAACTTTGTTAAGCAAAACATTTTTCTCTTCAAAAATTAGATCATACTTCTTTTGAAGATAAGATTTTACCTATTGTTCCTTCATAATATTTGTTGATAAACCATATAACTTTCTTGTAAGTTTAAAGAATTCACACTCAAAATCATTTTCTTTCAATTTCAAAATCATTTTCCAAACTTTTTCTTTTATCAGATATATCTTTAAAAACTTCAACATTCTTCTTTTCAAAACTCTTCTTTTCCTTTCTCTCATTCTCCTAAATGTTTTCCAACTCAGAGATCTTTTCTGAAAGCTCAACTGACTTTTTTTGAAAAGATTTTCTATCAGTTTCAAAAGTCTTTGTTTCTTTCTCAAAATTATTTGTTTCAATAATCAAAACTTTCTCATAAGAGATAATCTTTTTGTTAAAAATATTTCTTTCAGATTCAAAATTTTCAAAAGATTTTTCTGAACGAAACTTCTCATCTTTTAAGATCTTTCTTCCAAGACAAATGTTTTCCTTCAGAACAACATTCTCACTTTGCAATTCCTTTATATTCTCTTCAGGCTTTGAATTTTGATCTGGAGAACATGGTTTTTCAAGAATTTGAGTAGCTTCAATATTTGAAATTTTACCTTTCAGATCGACATTTTCTTTCTCAAACGACATTGCTTTCTCTTTAAGTTTCTTCATTTGATCCTGAAGATTTGAGTTCTCAAGTTTTAATTTGTCTCGTTCTGCTTCAAGAACTGGTATTTCAGGCATGTATAGGATTGCAAACTCTCTTTTTGATAAAATTGTTGCCCCATTTTTTTGTATAAGTAGGCATCTTGATATAGACCTGAAAAGAAATCAAACACAAGAATTAGACGTAAAATATGAAAATATAGACAAAATATTACCTAATAGAGTGATCGTGAAAAGAAACTTCGCTTAGAAGTTGAATTATGTGCACACTCGTAAAGATATAAAAGTCACAAATTTTTTTTCTGAAAAACAAATTGTTAATTTGTCTTCCAAAAATTAATTCTGAAAAATCAGCGCGGAAATATTGAAGTTTAATCGGTGAACCTGCAAAAAATACAAGAAAATATATCAGTTAATAATAAATGCTGATAGACAAAATTGTCAAAAATTGACTAAAATGAAAACAAAGACTTAAAATGACACAAATGAAAACTTAAAAAAATACGGACTAAAAAAACAAACAAAAGTGACCAAAAGTGAAAAAATATAAAACATAGTGACTAAAACTGACAAAAATAAAAATAACACGAAAAATAAGGACTAAAAGTGAAAAATACTAAGACTCGACAAAAATAAGAACTAAAATTGACAAATCCTAAAAATTAAAAACTAAAAGGACCAAAATTGTAAAATTCTAAAAGATATAAACTACAAGGACTAAAAATGTAAAAACCTTAAAGCTAAAATTCAAGGGACCAAAAATGTAAAAACCTTAAAGCTAAAAACTAGAGGGACTAAAACTGTTAAAAACCTAAACACAAACTACAAGGACTAAAATTGAAAAGAAGCTGAAACTATAACTACGGGGACTAAATCTGTTAAAATCTAAACTAGAAACTACAGGGACCAAAACTGACAATTCCTAATACCATCTAACTGACTTAACAAAAAACTCTAACTGAGGACTAAAATTGTAACAAAATTAACTGAAAAACTATCGAAACGTTAACTAATTGACACTAACTGATTTAGAACTAGAATTGTAAGAAAACTAACGAAAATAACGGACTCTGACGGAACTCAACGAAAAAAGGACTGAAAATGTCAGAAACTTAACGGAAACTTAACAGAACTCCGTTAAGTTACTGTTCATCGTCATCAAGGTCACGATTCCAGATTTTTCAGCTTCCGCTTTCTTCGTTTTCACACGTCAAAAAGGCTACGATTTGGTTTCTTTGTGCTTCCAAATCATCAAGCAACAATTTCGACGATGAAATGCATAATCATGCAATGAGAATTGAACGTGATAAACCAAGAACATTAACTCCGATGATACACGTTTTTCCGGCACCGTAAGGTTTCAGGCGACAACAAAAGATATTTTGGGCGATAAAAAGGTTTTATCGGGCAAACACTTGGTCGAAAGAAAAGTTCTCGACCAAAGCTTGATCGATAATAGAAGTTCTCGGGCAAACGTTAGGCGATCAAAACAAAATTCGACGACAAGTTTGGGCGATAAGATTCGTTTATCGCTCAAGTTTTAGTCGAGAAGATCTGGGCGACAACTTCTGGACGACAACTTTATGATGTTGGGCGACAACTTCTGGACGACAACTTTATGAACAATACAGTGGGCGACAAGTATGAAGAACGTGGTAAGCGACAACAACATCAACCGACGATAAGTATGAACACAACGCCGACTTTTTGTTTGTCGAAGTCAAACTCTTCAATTTCCAGATTTGTAGCTGAAAGTCAAAGTAAAAGTTGTAATAATGTTCAAAAACAAAATATAAATTGATCTGTAACAATTAAATTGATCAAATCACAGCAAATTCCAAAATCAATCATCATCTTCCACGAAGAACATTGAACTGTCGAAACCCAGATATTCAGAACCCACTGATTTCTTGATGGTTTTCACTTTTGATGATTGCAATTTGTTTGAAAACGAAAACAAACTGATATGTGAATACAGAAAGGGTCAAACTACATAAAATCTCCTAGATCGACTATCATCTTCAATCAACACTGTGTAGCTTCTGTCGATCCAGAAAAATTTCAAATCTAAAAAGTTTTGTTGTCTAAACTCAAATCAGAAGATTTGAAAATGTTTCCAATACTGAATAACACTAATCTGTGAGAAAAATATGATTCAAAATACAAAGATTTTTCAAAAATCGATCAAAGACTATGAAGAACACCATTTTCTCAAAAATATGAATTTTGATCAAGAATCTGCTTCAAATCTATGAATTTGATTGAAAAATCAAAAAAAATTTAAAAATTTACTAATCAAAACACTAAAACGAACACGAATCCAATCCAAAAAGATCAAATTCTTGAAATTTTTTCAAGAAACACTCAAAAACTCCAAACTCTTCAGTTTCTTAAAAATTGACAAAAATATCTTCAATTGATGCACAATTCAATCTCCCAAAGCTCTGATACCAATTTTTAACACCGAATCTATTAGGTAATCATCATGATTCATTTATCTTTAACAATCTAGAGAATTACATAAGATTGGTGTTATAATATAAATATATATTATGTATTATGGAGATATGTTGCACGTGAGATATATGGGGCAAAGGTGAAATTACCTTTGTGCCCTTATGCTCGGTGACCAAGAAAATCTTCACCTATATAAACTCATGCCATCTCCTTGTTTCATTACACCTTTCTTCCTTCTTCTTGCTCCTCTCTCGGCAGTAGAACACCACCACCAACACCCTCCCTAAATTTGTTTTTGGTATCTAGAGTGGTATCTAGAGTTTGTGAGGTTGAGAGTGTTCTAGATATTCGGTGGTGTTCGAGAGGATTCGTTTGTTGATCGTGGATCTTAAGATCCTTGTACGAAGCACTTTGTAATCTCCTTGGTTGGTAATAAACACTTGCTCTCTCTCTCTTTGGTGGACGTACACTATCACACCGATAGAGGAACCACGTTAAATCCCGGTGTCATTTCGGTTGTGTTTTACTTGCCATATATATATATATATATATATATATATATATCTCGTTATTATATATATACATATATATTTATCTCGTCAATATATGTATTATATATATATCTCGTTATTTATATATATATTTCGTCGATATATACGCTTATATATATCTTGCTTTATATATATATATATATATATATATATATATATATATTTATAGATACTAACGTTTCTATCGCTTTTATCTATTTATATATATATATATATATATATATATATATATATATATATATCGTGTGGGTTTAATTTTCTACGTCAGAGATTTATTGTGTAACATCTAGATCATTGTTATCCGCATTTGTTGTTGGGTTTATTGTGCACTTGGATTTCTACTCGTTTTGGGACCTTAGAAATCATTTGTGAGCTTCTCGTATTTTCTTTGGCACGATAAAATTTTCCTAACAATTGGTATCAGAGCTTCGGATCTAGATTTGGGTTTGTGTAGAAAATATACATAAACAAGTTTACACATTTTGTTTTCTCTATGGCTGAAGTAGAAAACCCATTTGGTACCGGTCCCTCTAACCAGTCACAAAAACCGTACCAAGAAGGTACCTTTAATTTGTCCGGGGCTGGGATTCGTATACAAACATGGACTGGGGACGGTGACTTTGGTAAATGGCAATTCACAACATCCGCGGCACTTAGGAAAAATGGAGTCCATCCCGTAGTATTTGCTAAAGACGAGTTGGACCCTAATATGTCTGACCTTAAGGCTAAAGAAATGGAAGCTTGGGCATTTACTACTTTGCAGATGGCTATGGGAGATAATGTTATATCTGAGATTGTGTCTGAAAAGACAGCTGCAAGTATTTGGAGCAAGCTTGAGAATTTATATCTCAATAAAACTTTGACCAACAGATTGTTACTGATGCGGTCGTGTCTCTTCTTCAAAATGAAGGAAGGCACAACAATTAAGGCGCACATGACCGAATTCGAAGACATCATCATGAAGTTGAAGGCAACGGATGCGCTTCTTGCAAAAGATGAAGAAGCACTTGCTATGATCCTGTTGTATTCACTTCCCGAGAAATATTCCCAATTCACTAACAATTTTATTTATGGAAGAGAAACTCTTTCTTTGTCTGATGTGAAAACAAGAATGATTTCTAAAGACCAACAAATTCAGATGCGGATCGGTAACAATCACAGAGAGAATAATTACAGTCAAGGCCTATTTGTTGACAAAGGCCGAGACGATCAACATTCTTCAAGAGGAAGAAACCGTGGGCGCTCTCCGTCTCGCCGACCTGGTTCTCGGGGGAAATCAAAGGCGCATGGCAACTGTAATTATTGCCACAAGCCAGATCATTGGGTTAAGGACTGTCCGAGTCTTAAAAACAAAGACAACACGGACACCTCAGCCGTTGCAGCCGAAATGGAGAAAGAAGGATTCTCTGCCACAGTTGCACCACCGCAAGGTGACAGGCGTTGGGTGTTAGATACCAGGGCATCTTTGTTTACAATAAGTTTAGGAAAGCAAAATAGACAACTAGCTTAATTCTAAGTTAATTACAACTTTATATACTAATGGGCCCGTGGCAACAAGCCAATAGCCCGTTCACAAATAAGGCTCAAAATAAAGTATTAACATTTAGCCCTTGAACTTCTATTCAACCAAATATTGCCCTAACAATCTCCCCCGTTGAATCGAAGTTCGAGTTCGCTCCAGTTATTAACATATCTCTTTCGGAGTGCAAAGTGTACCTCGAACATTAGGATGGCTCGGCGGTAGTCGATGCGGTCTTCTATCACTTCTAATGCTTCCCGAGCAGTTGTTTCATTCGGATTGGGAACATACAAATACCTTTTGTTTTCGGACTCGTGAGTGATGATTTTTCGAAGAGCATCTTGAACTTTGAAGAGCGTGCCATCGCAGAATCTGTCGACCTGGCTGAAGCGAAGAAACCTCTTTTCGTTCTGATCGTTGATGTAGACTATCCCAAATTCTGGTTCCAGAAGCAGTGCATTCTCGGGATACATCTTCAGTTCGTGCGCTTTCAGATTCGGCTTTAGCAGGTTTACCTTCTTCGCTCTGTTCTCGATTGCCATTTGGAAGTCCGTGAGATAGGAGATCACGATGGTACGGACTAGGAATCGACGAACAACTTCGAGCGCTTTGGTTACGTGAAGCGGTCGGATGGTTCTGGTTCGGGGGTCTTTCAGTATAACATAGAAGTCGAACGGTCGGAGGTTCTTGAAGTCAGCTTTGGAAAATCGCCATTCATTTCCGTCTTCTCGTCGGACGGTGAAAACGGGAAACATAACTTTAAGAATTCTACCTGTTTGGAAGTTGAGCATTTCGGTGATCTTGTGCTTTGTTCGGACTTGGCTAACTGGCAGACACCGCTTCATTGTGTTTATGTACTGACTTTGGTATTGCGTAACCTGTGAACGAACAGCTTTTTCAGTGATTCCTCTAGGTGAGGAATAAGTATCGTGATCTTCTCCCATCGGATTTGTTGCTGTTGAGGAGGAGGAAGATCAGAAGTTGTCGGTAGTTGAGGAGATATCAGATTTGTAGCGGTTGAAGTTTCAGGTCTTGTAGAAGACTCGGTGGCTTGAGCAGAGTGAACGGGTGTACCATAAAAGTTTTGCAGCAGAAACTTTTCATAGTCAACATTATCGTCTTCATCAGTAGGGAAGATCAGGTTTACCTAGAGATTTACAGCACTGGCGGCTTTTTCGTACCATGCATTTTCGGTCTCCGGGTTGATCTGGGTGTCTGGATCTATCATATTTAGAGCAGTCCTATCTGATGTATCAAAGGTGGCCAATTCCTGTGATGTTCCCTCAGGCTTTTCAACCGTCGGGTCTTCGTCATTGGAGATGTCTATATCAATTTCCATCTCGTGTAAACTCAACTCGGCTTCGGGTTGTTCTTCAGCTGTAGTTGCCGCAGTTGACGGTTCCGGTTGAACCACAGTAGTTTCAGGGATTATTGGATCGGACTCGGACAAGCGTAGTCTCTTGTTCTCCCCCTCACGGTGATCAGGATCATCCTGGTCATCGTGCCGTCGCTTGAGTCCGCCAGCCTGACTCTTGCAAGTGTCTTCGAGTGAGGCGACTCTCTCGGACAACGTTTTGAGCGCTTGTTGTACGTCCTTAAGAGTCGTGTCAAGCTGGTCCAATCATGATGTAACGGATGATGAAGGAGCATTGACCTGGAATTGTAGCACTGAAAGCAGGTCTGCTTCGGTAGAGGCATCGGTATCTTGGTGTTAGAGCAACTGAGCTAGGAGCATGGTCTTCAAAGTATCCACCGAATAGGTAGGCTAAACGGGAGCCGGTGGTGGTGTCGGTGAAGTTTCAGGTTCAACCATCTTCTCTTTACCTTTGATCAGTGTCTTTAGTTTGTCGAGCTCAGTGGTGAATCGCTGCTCCATTGCCTCGCGGACAGCCTTTAGGGCGCCGTCCAGATATCCCTTTGACACAAAGTCGGGCAAAATAACTTTGGGGTCACTTAGAGCACCCGTTGAGGCATCTACCTTAGAGGTAGAGCCACATACTGTAAAGCCCGTATCCCGGTATGTAATTTCTTTGTTTTAATTCTTTTTTTAAAAGTTTTATTTATCATGGTTTCCGTTAGCGGGGTTAGACGAATTGGACCTAATAGTTAAATATGTCAAGACGTGGTTAGTTTGCGAGAAGGATGTAGTGAGGGACCAAAATTGTTAAGGGGCCAAAAAGTGAGAGTTTCGGCCCATGCAACCCAAACCAAACCCTTGTATCATTTTTGGTGTGGTGTTCGTGAGTAACAAGAAAAAAGGGAGGGAGCTCAATATTTTCGTATTTTGAAAACCTAGCAGCAGAAAACTTCTGTTTTCCGGAGATTGAACGGTCGGATCGTCGTGATTTTTGGTGAGCAGCTTCACGACATCTTCATCAACATTCTGGACGGTGGGATCGTGGTTTTGAGGTCCGGAGGTCATGATTTCGTGGGGTTCTGCACAGCAGTAACTTTGTGGTGATTTTTCTCCATTCTTGCTCTATTTTGGTTCCATACATCTTGATGTGCTTATTTCCAAGTGTATGATGGTTTTGTATGCCTCTAGTATAATCTAGAGAAGACTTTGTATTGCTCTAATATTGGTGGTAGTGGATTTGAAGCGGCTCTAGTAGTCCCGTGGTTTTTACTCTCGATTTTGAGGGGTTTTCCACGCTAAAATTTTGGGGTCTCATTGTGGTTGTTGATTGTATGTTTGGGGGTTGTTTTTACTTGCACTTAGAATACCCTATTTGTTTGCATCCTCAAAGGTTCATTCGGGTCTGTTTGGGTTAAGCTATGGCTTAATGGATTACTAAGCATTATTTGTCATTTTATGTGAAACTGCAGTTTCTGTCCCTGTTTTTGTATCAAGTATAACTTCTGCTAGGATTGTCGGATTGGGATGAAACCAGTGCCAAAAGTTCCCTTTATGAGTCTAGTAAGTTTCCCGCTGTTTTGTAATGAAAGGTGCTGTTTTTCGCTGTGCAGTTAACCGGTTTTGTAAAATCCATAATAAATTGTAGAAAAATCGTTAGAGCGCGTGCGATATGTCCCTGGAACCCTAAGACATGGGACTTTGTGATTATGGATTAATATTTCTGGATTTATCAGTTTACAAGGGGTTAAACAGGTCCCGAACAGACCTGTGTTTTTAGAGTAAAAGCTGGAATGTGTATGTTATAATTTAGTAGTCGTGGTTTTGGGTTGGGGCGTCACTTTGACATTTGTTAACACGTAATTAGGTGGGAGAAGGTGAGTGAAGTTGTCCGGCTTGTGATTGCGGTTGCGGATACTCGCGTTGCTTTAAGGTGAGTTCTCTCACTGTGTAGTTAGGGGTTGTATGCATGTCATAGTAGTTTGTATGTACTACTGTCTTTGTGGTGTGAACTAGTTGTTTGTGGTGTGTAATATTTGATTGGTTTAAATGCTTAGTATAAATGTTTTACATTACACCTCGGTGGGACCGAGGAAGTGGAAAGAAACGTTGTGGGAACTCGGCGTGACGAGTGTGTTACATTACAACTCGGTGGGACCGAGGGCTCGGTGGGACCGAGGAAGTGGAAAGAAATGTTGTGGGAACTCGGTGTGACGAGTGTGTTACATTACAACTCGGTGGGACCGAGGGCTCGGTGGGACCGAGGAAGTGGAAGGAAACGTTGTGGGAACTCGGTGTGACGAGTGTGTTACATTACAACTCGGTGGGACCGAGGGCTCGGTGGGACCGAGGGCTCGGTGGGACCGAGGGCTCGGTGGGACCGAGGTGTTGGATACATAATTACTTGTAGATGTTTACTCGTTTTATGTAACTGTGATGTTGTTGCTTATGTGCGGATAGGGGTGATGTGTATATAATTCCTATCTGCGCATGTGATGGAATTCACTAAGCTTCGTGCTTACCCCTTCCCAATATCTTATGATTTCAGGTGCGAGTAGCAGTCGGGCATGACGGTACACACGGGCGCAAGGCGAAGGCTGTTTAAGTTTAACTTTTTAAATGGGGATTTAATTATATAACTTTTCCGCTGCTTAAATTTCATTTGACGGTTTTAATTAACGACGTTTATTTTTATTGTAATGGGATTTGTTAACTTATGGTTTGATTGTAACGAAATGCATTATTTTTAAAATTTTAAATTCATTGTAATTTTTGGGACGTTACAACTTGGTATCAGGGCACAGCTTGAGTGAATCAGACACATCTCGGTGTGTTTGGTCTCAAGTTGCGGCTATGAAATTTCAATTTCTTTTACTAAAATCTTTTAGAATAAAGGGAAAAGGAAAACCCGTTTGGGAAACGGTGATTGAGGGCGCAGTGTGTACAGTCAGCCGACGCTATTTGGGAAGGTACGGTACTTAGTGTATTTATTGCTTTCTAGGCATAGGGTATGCATGCTAGATTGCCTATGTTGTTTACACTGTACTGTATGATGACTGCTTGCTGGTAGGAATCAATGCTAGTTATAGTAGGTTGTTAAGTGAAGGCCCTATAGGTTGTATGCAGTAAGAATCATATAGCCTTAGAATATTTTATTTAGTTCTATTGCGCAGCTCTTGTTTGAGTCCAACCGTTCTAGGATAGAATTTTGTATTCGAATGTCTATTTGATTCACGCTGCATGCGACTGGGAATTCGCGAGGCAACTCGTTATGGCTAACAGGAATTCCGTTGTAGCAAGGGTAGTGGGATGAGATGAAATTCCTAGTGAGCTGGGAAGAGTGTTTACATATGAGTATGTATGCTAGATTGCTTTCTAGAACATAGGAGTATGTGTGCTAGATTGTTTGGTGCTTATTACACTGTACTGCATGTTTGTTGTTTGCTAATAGGAGTTCATGCTAGCCTTGATAAGTTGTTAAGTGAATGCACTATAGGTTGTATGCGGTAGGAACCAAATAGCCTTAGAATGTCGGATTTAGTTCTATTGCGCAGCTCTTATTTGAGTCCAACCGTTGTAGGATAGAATCTTATATTCGAATGTCTATCTGGTTTTACACTGTGTGCGACTGTGCATTCGCGAGGCGACTTGTCATTACTAGTGGGGATTTCGTCATAGCAAGGGTAGTGGAGTTGGGTGGAATTCCTAGGGAGCTAGGAAGAGTGTGTACATATGCCGGTGCGGGCATATGTGTGTAGTTATCGGCGAGAAACTAGTTGGACCCATCGGATGGAACTCGGAACGAGTGATGATAGGTGTGGAAGGTAGTAGTAGAGCTCCTACTATTGGAAACACAGGATCAATGCTCGAGTCGGGGAAAGTCACGAGGAATCCAAGGAGTTGAGCGTGAGCGTTGTTAGTGTGAGTTATTATGCGCTAATAACTCGTTGTAATATCTACCCGGAATAGCCATCGCAAGGAGGAACGACTATAGTAAACCTACTAGTACAGGTGTGTACTTGTTTTGCTTTGATGGGATGATCGCTGGGGTAGTGTCGAAGGTTATAAAATTAGTAGTTGTTGGAATAAAAGGACGATTCTAGTATTGATCACTTGGAGTGACGATAAGGATGATGTTTGTTTCGGGCCAAGATGGACGATTGTGCTAGAATCATAGGCTTATAGAGCCGACTTTGATTTGAGGAAAAATCGTAGGGATTATTTGACGTAATTTCTTAACTTGCCTAAGAGGTTTAAATGTCCGGATGACGTTAGTGGACCGGAGAGATTTGGAGGAGTAGGAGTCGAGGCGTAGAATGCCGACTAAGTCATTCACAAAGTTTGACTTTGAAATAGATTGCATTAACAAATTCTCGTGTTTCAAATCATTTTATGGATGGTGTTTTGGAATTTTGGGAAATGTTCAGCACACACACAAGATTTTGAAATATGGTTTTGGAAAGTGTATGAAATCGTTTTATCACGGGAGTGCAAACTTTGTTAGAATTTGTCTCATTTCGTTATTTTTCCAACGGTTCTTTCGGGTAAGATGATATCCGTGTTTTGTGGTGTTTAAAATGTTGGGCAAGTGACTACGGCTTGTGACTTTAACATTGGAACTCCTCCACATATGTTAGAGTTGAGACGGAAAGTTACATTCCACGATGTCTGTATAAAGCTATTTGAGTGATTTCGTTAAATAAGTTTTGTTTTACGGCATGTTGAGTCGTGTGGGTTTAATTTCACGAGGTGCATATCTTATTTGTTTATGTGACCATTTGGAGAAATCTTGGAAATCAATTTAAAGAACCCCACCTTTTGAGATTTAATGAGGTTTTAGTCGATATTTTCAAATGATGGAAACGAATTGGTTTTTATCTTTAAGTTTGAAACTTACACAAGACAGTTGTGTTTTAACAAAAATATATTTGTAAACCGTTTCATCGTTTTGTATGACTAGCCGGCGCGCGCAAGATTTGTTGGTGAACCCTGTGCCACGACATTGAATGTTGAAAAAGAGAAATTTTGGGGTCAAATGTCGTGGAACTGATTTTGAAATTATGTGCACACTTTTGTCGCACCCGGTGTAAGGTCGAGCGGTTACTTTAAATACATGTCATGAGTCAATTCATGCTAGAACCGTGACGGTTCATTTTCAAAGAAATTATTTATTTCGCTTTACGTTCTGTGAGTAAACTAAGCTGCAATGAAATAGTTTTCAACATGATTTTCATATGTGGGACAAGCGTGTCCATTTTTGCGTAACTACCGACCTGGTAATAGTAGTTTTATTGCTTACGGTCTTTTTGAAATGAAAAAAAAAAAAATCTTGACGTTGAAAATATATTGTAAACCATTTGGGCAATGCGCTTTTAAGTGTTATGTGTCATTTTGAGAATTTTAAGGGTGTGAGTCCTTTTGGAAAACTCTTTTGTTTAACCCGTGTTGAGTTTGGGACTAATGTTGATTTTAGAGTATTGCTTGCTTAAACTTTATTTAAACGCGTTTTGACCGACTATGGGTCTAGCAAGCGTGGAGCATTTTGCTCGGTTTTGACTTTGAGATAGTCAGGGGTCAATTGCACGGTTCTAATGGCTCGATGGGGAGTCTTGTTGTTGGATTGTTTTTGTTGCACAGTTTTGCATTTATTGCACGTTGAGTATTTACATGTTTGGGTGAGTGAGTCATTCCGGGATAGGCATGTTGTTGGTAGACTGTTTGCTTTGGATCCTTGGTCATGACAGTCAGTCGTTGGTAATGGTCGGTTGGGTATCTCGGGGTGGGACCCCGGTATTCTTGTGTTATGACCTTGACTTTCTAGTAGGCACTAGGAAGATATAGTCTTGAGCACTTACCTGGGAGGTAGTTCCGATGCGCCGGGCCTTGAGACGTACCTGGGAGGTAGGCGTTAAGGAGTATTTTGATACAGTGTAACTAGGCTTCCTAGAGCGAGCGTGTGGGATAAGTAGACGGTGGAGGATTGGGTATTCCACACGTGTTAATATGGTAGGCCGAATAGTGTCGGTTAAGGGAAGGATGCCCTTTGTAATTAAGAGAATAAATGCGCAATAACCGTTTTGAAGTAAGTAGTATATTTAGGTGTCGACTTTTGGGCTTGAGGCCAAACACCTTTAGTGTAATCGGAGATTTGTAGCCGATTTGAAAATAATTATGATGATGGTAGTAGTAACCCTGAGATGCTTATTTGTGATGAATGGTTATGGTGGAATGACCTGCGTGGGTGATTATAAGTTTACTGGTTTGATGATCTGTGTGAAATAATTTTGGGAGTCTATTAGAACTCGTGGAAGTTAATCGGCAGTAATGGTAGCAATTATCGGATTCGAGTATCCTGTAGGGTATGTTGGTGAGCACCTTTAGGATGGTTAGAGCTTGCAAGTTGAATCGGGATGTATGGAACATCTAAGGTTGGGAGGCAACCGAAGTCGTTTGACTAGTAATGAATTCAGTTGTTGGAGTGTTCTTCCGATCATATTTCCAATGTCCGTGAAGGAGTTTTGTTAGTAAGAAAAGTATTCGAGAAATTCTAGACGGGGTGAGAAATTTAGATTCTAGTTGAGGAAAGTCTAGTGGCAACACAGAAAGGGCTCCGAGTGGACTTGGGAACCCGAGGTTGAGATGTGGTAAAGCTATCCAGAGCTGTTTACGGACGTAGACTTCGAGGACGAAGTCTAATCCAAGTGGGGGAGAGTTGTAAAGCCCGTATCCCGGTATGTAATTTCTTTGTTTTAATTCTTTTTTTAAAAGTTTTATTTATCATGGTTTCCGTTAGCGGGGTTAGACGAATTGGACCTAATAGTTAAATATGTCAAGACGTGGTTAGTTTGCGAGAAGGATGTAGTGAGGGACCAAAATTGTTAAGGGGCCAAAAAGTGAGAGTTTCGGCCCATGCAACCCAAACCAAACCCTTGTATCATTTTTGGTGTGGTGTTCGTGAGTAACAAGAAAAAAGGGAGGGAGCTCAATATTTTCGTATTTTGAAAACCTAGCTGCAGAAAACTTCTGTTTTCCGGAGATTGAACGGTCGGATCGTCGTGATTTTTGGTGAGCCGCTTCACGACATCTTCATCAACATTCTGGACGGTGGGATCGTGGTTTTGAGGTCCGGAGGTCATGATTTCGTGGGGTTCTGCACAGCAGTAACTTTGTGGTGATTTTTCTCCATTCTTGCTCTATTTTGGTTCCATACATCTTGATGTGCTTATTTCCAAGTGTATGATGGTTTTGTATGCCTCTAGTATAATCTAGAGAAGACTTTGTATTGCTCTAATATTGGTGGTAGTGGATTTGAAGCGGCTCTAGTAGTCCCGTGGTTTTTACTCTCGATTTTGAGGGGTTTTCCACGCTAAAATTTTGGGGTCTCATTGTGGTTGTTGATTGTATGTTTGGGGGTTGTTTTTACTTGCACTTAGAATACCCTATTTGTTTGCATCCTCAAAGGTTCATTCGGGTCTGTTTGGGTTAAGCTATGGCTTAATGGATTACTAAGCATTATTTGTCATTTTATGTGAAACTGCAGTTTCTGTCCCTGTTTTTGTATCGAGTATAACTTCTGCTAGGATTGTCGGATTGGGATGAAACCAGTGCCAAAAGTTCCCTTTATGAGTCTAGTAAGTTTCCCGCTGTTTTGTAATGAAAGGTGCTGTTTTTCGCTGTGCAGTTAACCGGTTTTGTAAAATCCATAATAAATTGTAGAAAAATCGTTAGAGCGCGTGCGATATGTCCCTGGAACCCTAAGACATGGGACTTTGTGATTATGGATTAATATTTCTGGATTTATCAGTTTACAAGGGGTTAAACAGGTCCCGAACAGACCTGTGTTTTTAGAGTAAAAGCTGGAATGTGTATGTTATAATTTAGTAGTCGTGGTTTTGGGTTGGGGCGTCACTTTGACATTTGTTAACACGTAATTAGGTGGGAGAAGGTGAGTGAAGTTGTCCGGCTTGTGATTGCGGTTGCGGATACTCGCGTTGCTTTAAGGTGAGTTCTCTCACTGTGTAGTTAGGGGTTGTATGCATGTCATAGTAGTTTGTATGTACTACTGTCTTTGTGGTGTGAACTAGTTGTTTGTGGTGTGTAATATTTGATTGGTTTAAATGCTTAGTATAAATGTTTTACATTACACCTCGGTGGGACCGAGGAAGTGGAAAGAAACGTTGTGGGAACTCGGCGTGACGAGTGTGTTACATTACAACTCGGTGGGACCGAGGGCTCGGTGGGACCGAGGAAGTGGAAAGAAATGTTGTGGGAACTCGGTGTGACGAGTGTGTTACATTACAACTCGGTGGGACCGAGGGCTCGGTGGGACCGAGGAAGTGGAAGGAAACGTTGTGGGAACTCGGTGTGACGAGTGTGTTACATTACAACTCGGTGGGACCGAGGGCTCGGTGGGACCGAGGTGTTGGATACATAATTACTTGTAGATGTTTACTCGTTTTATGTAACTGTGATGTTGTTGCTTATGTGCGGATAGGGGTGATGTGTATATAATTCCTATCTGCGCATGTGATGGAATTCACTAAGCTTCGTGCTTACCCCTTCCCAATATCTTATGATTTCAGGTGCGAGTAGCAGTCGGGCATGACGGTACACACGGGCGCAAGGCGAAGGCTGTTTAAGTTTAACTTTTTAAATGGGGATTTAATTATATAACTTTTCCGCTGCTTAAATTTCATTTGACGGTTTTAATTAACGACGTTTATTTTTATTGTAATGGGATTTGTTAACTTATGGTTTGATTGTAACGAAATGCATTATTTTTAAAATTTTAAATTCATTGTAATTTTTGGGACGTTACACATACGTTCACGGTTGGCACAGGGGTAGCCGTGGTAGGATTTCCTTCCGATCCTCGGATTCCACTTAAAGGTAGAGATCCTACAAAAGTTCCAATCGGGTCACCAAGAGCACCGATTTGTTGGATCTCATATGGTGTCCTAGCCGACGAATGTTCAATAACAAGTGGCTCTAGACTCAATGGTGCTTTGAAAGAAGTCGAGACCGGGGGAGGCTGGTCTCTTGTTTCAATACCAGTACCCTCCGAGTGAGAGACCAGTAGAAGTGTGCTAATTTCCCATGCGAAGTTGAAACATCCGTCTTTTGAGAGACGGATGAGTGGCTAGGGAGGTCGTGCACTTGCGCCGCTAGGTCCACGGCGGCTTCTTCAATATCCCGTCCCAACGGATGAGACGGGATATCAGATGTGGCAAACTGGATGACGCTGGTTTGGGGTCACTCAGAAGCCTCTTTATCTTTACGGCTTAATCTTTCTTGGTTCGCTTTCGACCGTAATTCCCTCCGTCTCACATGTTCTAATTGTTCAACTAATTCTCCCTCAGGCCTCCTTGTATCTCCCATATCAGGCTGGGTAGTAGGGATCAGAGGTGGTGTCGGTGAGTCGGAAGGGATGCCTTCGGTAAAGTCAGGGTTTGGTCCGATACGGGTAGGGATTAGTGTTGCCCGTATGGTACGATCCGTATCGGAATCAGTGGAGTCAGATTCCACATCTTCTACTTGCCTGGTGGGCGAAGGAGGGTCAGAGATGTATGTGTCGGTGTCACGGTGAAACATGGGGCGTTCAGTATCAGTGACGACCTGGACCTCGTGTAGTCTAGTCGACGGTCCTGCTTCGATCGCGGTTCGGGTGGTGGGAATGGTTTGATGGCTTGTACTGGCTTGCTGGGATTGGGTAGTACTGGGACGCGTATTCAATGCACCACCCGCTCCTGTTCCCCTCCCGCGCACTCTCAACACACCCCGCCCGAGAGCCCCTACTACCCAGGCCCTTCCTCATCTTGTCCTAGGACCCTCACGTCTCTTGGGTCTATTTCCATAGGGAGGTCCCTCGGGTGCTGGATGGACCATGGGAGCAACTAGCTCTCTCCTATATTCTACCACACCCGGTGCATTGGGGTTCGCGTGTGCCAGGACGGCTTCAGGTATAGGCATGGCTATGGCGTTGGACGGGTTCCGAATTACCATATATTGTAAATGGAAAGGGGGACATACCGGATGGTTAATGCGTCGCGGTATCCCTGGATTCACGTCCATGTGTTGTCGCACAGCCAGTGAGAAGAAACGAGGATAAGGTAGGAACTTCTTTTGCTTCGTACTGCCGATTTGCCGAATCGCTTGAACCATCTCGCGCCATTTGATCATCGCGAAGTCGACGTGTCTGTTGTAGCATACAGCATGGAACAGGCGCAAGAAATCGGTGGTGCACTGGTCGATGCCCCTCCATCTGGATGAGAGACATCTGTTCAGTGTGGTGAATAGCGTGTACCAGATAGGCGCCAAATATTTGTGATTGAAGGCTGATGGTCGGTCGATGGCGTGGTTGTATCCGAGTGCGCGTACTTGAGCACATAACGTCGTGTCGTTGACCGCGGGGTCGTAGCCTTGGTGTCCGTCGGCGTTGGCTTCAGGTAGGGATAGCAGGCGGCGGAACGCGTCAGGTGTGAGCGTGAAGGGATGATTGTCGATCCGTGCCGTGATGGTTTGAGTGTTGCCAACTGTGATGACCTGGGTAGAGAGCCACACTTGATAGACATACAGTACCAGGACGTCGGCTGTGGCAGTGAGGGCCTCACGGAGAGGGTGACCTAGTAGGATGTCCACGACCACACGGTGTTGTTCCTGTGGTCGGAACTCAGCGGAGTCCAACTGATGATTGTTAGCTACTATTTCAATGCCATGGTCAGGGGCGACCAAAGCATTATCAGCTGCTTCGTCGATAAAATCCTCTTGAGGAGGAATTTGCTTTTCAGGATGTTGTTGTTGTTGTTGATCCGCCATAGAATATCTGAAAAATAAGAACCAAATTTAGGAACTAAGACGGATGAACAAGTGTAGGCGCGTACCTTTGTAGTAATGGGCTCAATCTGAGTCAGATTGAGGACTGGCAATGGGATAAAAAGGTACTGGAGTTACGAAAAATAGAGGTGTCCGGACAGAATACTTTCTGACATAACTTTCCAGACAAACCAGAGTGTCCGGACAATAGTATCCGGACAACCAAGGTTTCCGGATATGGGTTAAGTTTCCAGACAATGTAATACTCCGGACAAAAATCGGTTTTCGGATAAGAGAGGTGTTTCCGGATGTCTTTGGTTACCGGACACCCATCAATCCGGATAGTTGAACTTACCGGAAACCCTTAGGCTTCCGGACAACTAGGGTTACCGGATGATGGTGGTGTCCGGATAAAATATGTTTGATATGGTGGTGTCCGGACGATTTGGATGTGTCCGGATGACAATCGGATGGATCAATCGAACAAGCTTCAGCCCCAACCATGTGTGAGTACATTCTAGGGGTATCGATTTAAGCATATGAGCACAGAAAATTAAATAAGTAGACCTAAACTACACCGAGAGGACCCGAAGTCGTAGAGACTCAAAATGGGTATTTGGGTTCCGTTAATCGACCAAATTTGTGGTCAATCCTTGTGATTTAGATCATGAGATGTGTGCAGACGATGTCGATATGGAGAAACTAGAAGCATACCTGAGTTGTGAGCGAGAATCGAGCAAGAGGCGATGAAGTTGATGGTTTCCGAACGAGAGAGTAGAAACAAGAGTTTTGAGAGGGTTTTTGAAAATATCCGGATGAATGAGCAGTGCTTTCCGGATCTTTTAAATAGTGCACCAGGTTTCCGGGTGGGTCATCCGGATACCCATCCGGTCCGGAAACTTATCCGGACACTTTTTCAAATTAGACAAAGACACCCCTGTTCTTTCAATTTTCCAAATAATAGGACTATTAGGATTTTGAAAGATCCTTCTCTCGCTCCCCCTCAAATGAGGAACATACAGGTATATGCTCCCCCTCAAAAAGTGCGCGTTGTGTGAAATGCACACGGGAGTATCCACACACAAAAAAAAAAAACTTTATGGCGGGTTAGAAAAAAAAATTGTGTATGACACTCCCCCTCAACAATAGAGTAAACTTACCTGATACCGGTTCGTGCTCCCCCTGAACACATGAATACTCGTGAAAGCACAGATATAACACCAATTAAACTAGACGACAGTATGAAATAAAAAAAACACACGTGGAAAGAAAGAAAACAAACGAAATCTACCTAATAAATATAGAGACTCAATCTAACTGTGTAACTTATACAAGTAGAATACAAGTGCGAGCAAGTGTATGCTTAATCATCCGGAGGGTGAACAACAGATGAGAAGAAGACAGTTTCTCGTAGATGTATGGAACGTGTATCAGGCACACAAACAGATCAAGTCTTCAGATTTAGCATACCTAACTTGGACACTAGAGTATTAAAACGTTTTTCGTCCAAGGGTTTTGTAAACAGGTCTGCTAACTAATGCTCAGTATTTACAAAGTAGATTTCGACTGTACCTCTTTCTACGTGATCCTTGATGAAATGGTACCGAACGTCTATGTGCTTTGTCTTCGTATGCTGGACCGGATTGCTGGATATGGCAATTGCGCTCTTCGAGTCACAGTAGATGGGCACCTTTACGTAAGTGAAGTCGTAGTCTTTGAGTTGCGTGCGCATCCATATGACTTGTGAACAGTAGCTCGCGGCGGCCACATATTCCGCCTCGGCAGTCGACGTAGAGACGCATTGCTGCTTCTTGGATGCCCAACTCACCAGACTATCTCCCAAGAACTGCACATGCCCCAATGTGCTCTTCCGGTCCATCATGCTGCCCGCGTGGTCCGCATCAGAATAAGCGGATAGTTCAAAACCCGTCTCTTTCGGGTACCACAAGCCAATATCAGCAGTACCACGTAAATAACGAAAAATTCGTTTGACGGCTATTAAATGAGACTCTTTTGGTTTTGATTGAAATCGGGCGCATAGAAAAGTTGAAAACATGATATCCGGTCTACTTGCGGTTAGATACATCAAAGAACCGATCATTCCCCGATACAGTTTAGTGTTCACATCCTTTCCGTTATGATCGGCATGAAGCTTTGTACCGAGTGCCATTGGAGTTTTCATTGGTGAGGACTGTTCTATATGGAATTTCCTAAGAATATCCCGGATGTACTTAGCCTGGTTTATGAATATCCCGGTCGACAGTTGTTTAACCTGAAGACCAAAGCAATTGTCATCCCTCTCGTATTCATGATTCAAGATAGTTACAAAGGTTTGAATGAAAATCTCAACTGTCTCTCTCTAAAACAATTAAACTCACGATATTATGAATTGCTCTTCTGAATCTCCCTAATGAAGGGCTAGCCAAATTCTAAGGTTAAGAAAAACCTTATATACCAAGGATTTACACAAACAAGGCTTATGCCCATTAAGCCTAAATTAAGCCTAAATTAAGCCCAATTAAAGTAATTAAGGCTTTTATAAATAATGATTAATCTAATTTAGATCTATATAATTATTTATATATCTTTCTAATATGTAGGACATTTATGGTCCTAACAATCTCCCCCTAAAGATATATAAATAAAAATCGGTCTTGAAACCTTCAGGTCTTGATCTTCTCTTCTTTTTGAATCATTGAAACACTTCGGCGTTGCTTGTCTTCATGTCTTTTACCGCTCCCCCTTGAATAAAGCTCTTAGTCTTCAAATCTTCAACTTTAAGAACTTGTAGAACTAGTATGCTCGATGGAGGAAATAATTTGAAGCGAACACCACTTGATAAGGAATGAGAAGAATTGATCACTTGTGAGCACTTTGAAACTCTTTGGATCTCGAAACAGATCAATCATACGGAAAAAATCGGTCAACAGTTACTCCCCTCGGCTTTTGCTAACTCCCCCTCAACTTGATAATCCGTGTCTTTGAATCTGTACCCTTTCTCCCCCTCATGATGAGTAGGAGCATCCGGAGCATCATGTATGTTCAAAGACAATAGTAACGAGTAGCAAAAAATCCAGATAAAACATTTTAGTAACCAACATGGGGTAAAAATCTAACACGGAAACACGTTAGTAACTATTATCACAACAATTTAAAAAATGGTGTGGCCTATTTCAGAGTTGGCAATAGGGTATCTCTGATAGGACTTCCAGTTATCACTGAAGTAAAATTTAAAAAAATACTTCTCAAACTGTTCCGGCAATATCACAAAGATATGCGAGTGGAATCACAAAGACTCGTGCATGTGAGAAAGAAATAAGTTATATCGATTTGGCTCAAAAATTGATTTAACTTGGGACTCAAGTTAAAAATCAATTGACACAGTGATTAGAATATGAAGTTCGGAGACCGGACGGGGGAGGATTCGTCGAAGGTTAAACAACTTCTGGTTCTGAGGAATGCAGAGGCTGATCATTGATTGTAGCAGATGACGAATCTTGAGGAGCGATCTCCTGGTTTAGTACTGGTTCCTCCGGGGGAATGGTAGCATCAGATGATGTTGAGGATTATGTCTGAGGTGTCTCCATAGTGATGGAGGGAGTGCTAGTCGAGGGCGACGGACCGGAGAGATTCGCCGAATCCTCAATTTGAGCAGCTTCAAGTCTTGGTTGCAGATACCAATTGTGAGTTCCAGACCAGTGCAACGAATAATAGAAATCAACAGATAACAAACAAGTATTATGATTTCAACTGGTCATCCAATTCACTTTCAATATGCAGACAAAATTACAATAGAGTTCACAAAGTGTAAATTGACAACTAGCTTATTTTTCTAAGCTAATCAACTTTAAATACTACGGGCCCATGGCAACAAGCCCATGGCCCGTTTACATTATAAGGCTCAAAATAAGATAATAACACTTCATCCCTTGAACTTCTATTCAACCAAATTTGACCCTAACATTTAGTTTTTCAGCTTTGGTCTTGCCATTCATGGCATCATATAAATCAATACTCAAAAGATCGACGGTTCGACGTCTATCGATGTCACTGAGGGATGAAGTTTGATTATCAGTGAGAGAGTTTGATACCTGAGAGGTGGAGGTAGAAGTAGAGGGAATTTCAGTTTGTTCTTCCTCTTCTTCTATTTTGGCCATGAGGCAGAGATTGGCCTCATCATCATCTTCAGAGTCAGATGATTCTTCATCAGAAAGAGCCCAGTCATGATCTTCAGCGATCATGCCTTTGCCTTTCTTCTTAAAGCTTTTCAGCTTTGCATATTTTTCTTTCAGCTTCTTGTACTTGTCATCTCTAGCCTTGGGGTTAGAGGATTTCTTGTAGGAAGAAGATAAGGGTCTGAAGACTTTCTTTGACCTGCATTCACTAGCAAAGTGTCCTACTTTTTTCACAGTTAAAGCAGGTAGCAGTTGCCTTATCTACAGGGGTTGAAGATTTTGGCTTATCAGTGAGTGAAAGAGGTTTATTTCTTCTGAAGTTACTCTTTCTGGAAAATCTCCTAAAAGAATTAGTCAGGAGGGCCAGTGACTCATCAATTTCTGAAGGATCAGCTTCTGATGATTCATCAGAGTTAGACTCCAACCCAGTGATAGTGATAGTAGATCGCTGAGTAGGCACCAACTCTGAAGAGAGTAAAGCAACAAGTGTGCTTTTGGAATCTTTTACAAGATTCTTCTTACAATGACACGACTGCTCATGATTGAGCATAGTGCCAAATAAGGTAGAAATGGTCATTGATTTTAGATCCTTTGAGAGTTTAAGACACATAGAATAACTGTCCCAAATTTCAGGAAGACATTCCCTAAACTTTTTTAGGATCTCAAAGTTAGAATATTCCTTACCAACAGTTTTTAAATCAATGATTAAACAGTTAAACCGCTGATGTACTTCAGAAAGAGTTTCATTGTTACCACAAATGAAACTTTCATACTGTCTTACCAGGTTGATCTTTCTCGAATCTTGGACTTCAGAAGTACCTTCATATTGAACACATATAGTGTCCCCCATGGCTTTAGAACTCTTCAAGTTCATGACGGAGTGGTAGACTTCAACAGGAAGAGCCATAGAGAGGATGGATCTGGCCTTAGTATCAATGGCTACCTTCTTCTTGTCTTCATCAGTCCACGTACTAATTTCCCTAGGAATGATTCTTTCAGGGATATCAGCTCTAGTAGCAGTGGCTGGAACAGCAGGGTCTAACATGAAAGGAACATATGGCCCATTTTCAATGTAGTAAGGTATAGTAGGATCTACTCCTTCCAAGAATAGCATCATCCTATTTTTCCAGAGATTGAAGTTATCTTTGGAAAATCTAGGGGGTTTTGCAACATAGCCATTATCGATATAGTTTGTGTTTGTGGAATTAGCCATTATGAAAAATAGCAAGGAAGTGAAAAGAATTAGTATAAGCAAGATCTTGTTTTTTAAGTTAAACAAACTGCTCTGATACCAATTGTTGGTCCCAAAGGGTTTATTCAAGTTTGTAGGGGGGGGGGGGGGGGGGTTGAATACAAACACACGATTTTTATCTTTTTAAATTGTTTATTGATATGTATCAAACAATTTACAGTTTGTTGCGGAACACGATTAAGGAATAAACCTATACAAACAAACTATGAGAATCACTAAGATTTCTTGCACTAGAAATAGAGATTAAGATAAGCTAGAATACTAAGGAGAGTATTCTATCACACAGTAAGTTCAACGAGAGGAAAGGTTCGAGCACTTCACAAATGAAGTAGGGTTTCCTTTATATACTGCATGCATTTAATGAAAGTCAGTATACCTTTACACGTGGCAGCCTCTGGTTGGTTGCACGTTTTGACTTCAGTAGACAACCTAGTAGCCGCATGATGAACAATGTAAGATCAGAGTTAGTTGTACGATTCTGGACAAAAGGGATGTCCGTTGACAGTGCTTTGAATACACCGATAGACGTGTGCTAATTAAACCTCAAAGCAAGTATACATCGAGATCTAGTATCGTCTTTCAAGTAATAAAGTGGTAAAATACCAGATATCGTCCCACAGAGATTGGAGTAAAAGCGCAATAAAAGTCTAATAAAAGAGATGATTTCCGAGGATCAGGTCGAAGAAAATATTTTTGTTGGATTTGTCACAGATTATATTGAACAATTAATAAAGAAAGCAAGGGTGTAAGATTTTGGGGTGAAGCTTAATTATAAATTCCAGCGGAGCAATGCTGTGGCAATGCTACATCATTGGTTTCTCAACTCTTAACTTCACCATCTACTTTTCAGGATGCCCTTCCAGATCTTCACCATTATACTACTGATCTAGCTTTCAATCAACCCATTCCTGGTGTCGTATCAGGACTATCAATAGCAAATGATGCCTTCCAAGTATATGGATAAACAAATTACTTTGTTAAAAATCACTCTTCCAAGTTGATCCCATATCGGTTAAGTTGGCGTGTTCTGAGTGGTCCATTCCTGTTACGCACTCTACACTTTTACCTTCATGACGATGACCAACCTATCGGGCAAAATCAACCCAGAAAAGACAGAGACGACAAATTCCTTTGTCAGTAGCTCTTCCAAGTCTTACTTCCTTTGTCATTCGGATTGACGTGCATATCAATGGCTCATTCCTGATGCCATGGCACTTTAACACTTTCAAGGTGATCAAAACGTCATGAAGTAAACTTTTCTTTATAAAACTTAACACGAAATGGTGAACATCATTATTAAGAAATAATGTCCACCTTTCTTTATAATTAAAACTTCACCCTTTAATCTCACACCAAGCTATAAAAATTTGCTACTCATACTTAAAATCAAATTGCAATAAATGTAAATTACTGAAATGAAAGACATAATATAAATGACTTAAATGTAAATGAAAAGAATGTAAAGTGCAATAATTAAAAGCAAGAAGAAAGTGCAACAATGTTGTCAGCAATGCTGCAGCAACTCATGCATATGAACTATAAAAAGAAGAAGATGAAGAACTTAGAACTACTTGCATAAACTTAAAGAGGTTCCCACCAGTTGTGAACTGGTGGAAGGGAGTACTAAAAACCAATGCCATGCACCCCTATTTATACAGGGAGGTGTGGCATAAATGTAAAAATCAAAACTATTATCTTCTAATGTACCTTATAAGTACATGACATTGTACTAACCTTAGACAAAAGCTAACTACATAGTACTTGTTCCATTACAACCAAATTGAACTAGACTTAAGGATTAACTATCTAGTTAGTTGGTGTTGTCTTGCATTTCTTCTCAAAAGATGACTCTTCCATGCCATCGAACTAGCTCCATCTTCCAGCCATCAATGCTGCAGCATCCAGAAGCAACACTGTCTGTTTTAAGAACAAGTTAGCCACTTTATTTTGTAAAAACAAGCAAAATCATTTACTTAGCTCCATGATTAACAAAGGTGTAAATAAGATAATAAAATGTCTCAAAGGTTGGGATAAAACAAAATATTCTATCTAAAAAGATAAGAAAAAGACACAATGTAGAACATACCCTCATGGAATTCATAGCCTTTCATAAATATTGACTCATCCATTCCTAGCCTAGATGTGCGTGTGAATCATAAGCTAGCACCATACTTCCCTTTGTTTGACTCAACACATCCTACATTTAGGATCAATAGGGCTTTTAGGGTCACTCTTTTGGCAAATCGTTTCTCACATAGCCTTTTCTCTCAAGCAAATTTCAACAAATTTTTTAAATTTTTGGCACTTTGTGCTCTTTTTTGTTGACTTCATGCACCTTGCCCCTATGGGACATTTTTGGTGCTTCTTTGAATACAAGAAATCAGATTAGAGCTTTGCTCTTTTGTTTTGATCTTTTCTTTCTTTAAGGTGTAACCCTCTTTTTAGGGTGTAACCTTCCTACCCTCAAATTTAGAATATACAATGTCCTCATTGTATGCTATGAAATGTATGAGTGTATAAAGGCTACAAGTGGCTATTGGAATTTGAAAAGATGGCCTAGATCATTCCCCTAAATGTATGTAGGTTGTGTGAATCAGTTTGTGTCCCAAGAAGATAGGTGCTAGTTCTAACAAGAACACAAAAGTAGGTGAATGGCATGATTCCCAAAAAAATACTAGGGCTATGAACAAAAAACAAGATATGACTTTATGTGTAATCTTGCAAAAGAAAAGTAACCTAAAAATTGTAAAACTATCCCGGACACAAAATAAATAAATCATGGAGACTAAGGTAAATGATTTGAACCTGCCCTACTCCATAGGAGTAGGTTGTGAACCAAGAGGTTGGAATGAATGTTTCGGCACAAGAATCCGCATTTTCTTCTTTTAACAAGGTGTTCTTCTTTTTCAACAACCGGATCTCTTGATGACAACTTATTAAGGGGTGGTGGAATTTGCTGGAGCACATCAGTATCCTCCTCAGCCCAAACAGTTCTCACCAACTTAAATTGGTGTTTCTCTTTCCACTTATGTTTATACACGTTTCTCATCACGTGTTTCTCTCTTTGATCATGGCACAAGATTTTAATGGCATGAATGGGAAAACAGTCCATCCCACAAAGAATTTTCCACACCACCTCACCAACAATGGAACTTGATTTTATGAAACTTCCTGAGTCCTTAGATTGATCATCATGTCCCTTTTTAGAAACAACTTGATGATTTTCTGCACAACTTTGCTGCAGGAATGCTGCAGCATCCGCAACATCATGTTCTTTCTACACAGTATCAAAGTAGGGGTTAATGACAATCTTGGCATTGTGTTGCACCTTTTCACTATTTGGAAGTGAAGAGAGATTGCTTAAATGCTCAGGTTCTTCCTCATAACTTTCCATCTCTAGACTATTTTCCAAAGTAGTGACTTCACCCTCATCCTTACCAACACGCTCAAAATTTTCAATCTCACTTGGTATAGGAATTTGGTTTTGTCTATTGATCTCTTCAACACGAGTTGACATGTTGGTAACAGATGTCAATATACTTTGTGCGCACTCATTTTTTTTTGTGAAATCATTCATCATAGTTTTAAGAGATTCGAAGTTTTTAGCTTGTTCAAAAGAGGGTGTAGGGGGTAAAAATGAGTTGTTAACGTCATCCCCTTGAAAACTCTTAGAAAAATCAACTTGTTCCTCCCAAGATTGGTCAAAAGTATTTGAGCAAGTGTTACTCCAATCTTGGTAGGGATGTATTGGTGATGTGAAAGTGCCATGATCTTGAACATTTAAAAACAAATTAGGACGATCCTCCCCTGATTGAGTGTAACCATTGAAGTGTGAGGCATCCCAATTACTATCTCCCATGAAATAATTGGATTCGGGGTTCGAAGGACAATAATATGAGAAATGATTTCCACCACAGTAGTCACAGAAAACAGTTTCATATGGCCCAAACGAATATCCCATTGAATCCATATTCATAGAAAGATAAACTCAAAGCTTGTTACTTGGACATACATGGAGACGTACGACAAGCAACAAAGGTGGTAGAAAAATCAAATATTTTAAAATACTTTTATAGACTTTTAGCGTGCCAATCCCCGGCAACGGCGCCAAAAACTTGGCAGTGCTTTGAATACACCGATAGACGTGTGCTAATTAAACCTCAACGCAAGTATACATCGAGATCTAATATCGTCTTTCAAGTAATAAAGTGGTAAAATACCAGATATCCTCCCACAGAGATTGGAATAAAAGCGCAATAAAAGTCTAATAAAAGAGATGATTTCTGAGGATCAGGTCGAAGAAAATATTTTTGTTGGATTTGTCACATATTATATTCAACAATTAATAAAGAAAGCAAGGGTGTAAGATTTTGGGGTGAAGCTTAATTATAAATTCCAGCGGACTATAATTCACCATCTACAGCATTGGTTTCTCAACTCTTAAATTCACCATCTACTTTTCAGGATTCCCTTCCAGATCTTCACCATTATACTACTGATCTAGCTTTCAATCAACCCATTCCTGGTGTCGTATCAGGACTATCAATAGCAAATGATGCCTTCCAAGTATATGGATAAACAAATTATTTTGTTAAAAATCACTCTTCCAAGTTGATCCCATATCGGTTAAGTTGGCGTGTTCTGAGTGGTCCATTCCTTATACGCACTCTACACTTTTACCATCATGACGATGACCAACCTATCGGGCAAAATCAACCCAGAAAAGACAGAGACGGCAAATTACTTTGTCAGTAGCTCTTCCAAGTCTTATTTCCTTTGTCAGTAGCTCTTCCAAGTCTTATTTGACGTGCATATCAATGGCTCATTCCTGATGCCATGGCACTTTAACACTTTCAAGGTGATCAAAACGTCATGAAGTAAACTTTTCTTTATAAAACTTAACACGAAATGTTGAACATCATTATTGAGAAATAATGTCCACCTTTCTTTATAATTAAAACTTCACCCTTTAATCTCACACCCAAGCTATAAAAATTAGCTACTCATACTTAAAATTAAATTGCAATAAATATAAATTACTGAAATGAAAGACATAATATAAATGACTTAAATGTAAATGACAAGAATGTAAAGTGCAATAATTAAAAGCAAGAAGAAAGTGCAGCAATGTGGTCAGCAATGCTGTAGCAACTCATGCATATGAACTATAAAAAGAAGAAGATGAAGAACTTAGAACTACTTGCAGAAACTTAAAGAGGTTCCCACCAGTTGTGAACTGGTGGAAGGGAGTACTAAAAACCAATGCCATGCACCCCTATTTATACAAGGAGGTGTGGCATAAATATAAAAATCAAAACTATTATCTTCTAATGTACCTTATAAGTACATGACATTGTACTAACCTTAGAGAAAAGCTAACTACATAGTACTTGTTCCATTACAACCAAATTGAACTAGACTTAAGGATTAACTATCTAGTTAGTTGGTGTTGTCTTGCATTTCTTCTCAAAAGATGACTCTTCCATGCCATCGAACTAGCTCCATCTTCCAGCCATCAATGTTGCAGCATCCAGAAGCAACACTGCCTGTTTTAAGAACAAGTTAGCCACTTTATTTTGTAAAAACAAGCAAAATCATTTACTTAGCTCCATGATTAACAAAGGTGTAAATAAGATAATAAAATGTCTCAAAGGTTGGGATAAAACAAAATATTCTATCTAAAAAGATAAGAAAAAGACACAATATGCATTAAATAAATAATGTATATCATCCGTTCTAACAAAATCGTACGGAGGCGTGCAAGGGGATAAGACAAAAGTTACTTCTAGAGGAGGCTTCATGATCAGCGTTCACTGAATGATTCTTTATCAGCGAACGATAAAGTTCAGCGTTCGCTGAAGTCTTCTACTTGAAACTTCACGTTGAGTAGACAAGTCTTGGCTTCACTGATATTCGCATAAGTTCATTACTAGACTTAGTCGCTGGTTCTTTGGCTTGATCTTCGACTTCAGTGTAGAACATGGTTGACGTGAATCTTGTCTTCAAGGATCATAAGTAAACAATAAAACTATCAGCGATCATCAGTGAGACTGAACAGGCTCAGGGCTCACTGATGAACAGTGTTCGCTGAATGTATAAATTAAAGCGTATGTTTTCATCAGCGATACTAAACAGACTTAGTATATTTTCTTTGATGACAAAACATTAATACATATTGTCTACTTACAATTTTCACTAAGTGTTTCTCAGAGTCATTATCAAATCACTGAGGGTTTGGATCAACACATCCAGTTTAAAATCAAAACATTTATAAGCTTCGAAAACCAAATTTGTAAACAAAGCATATAAAATAACCTTTTCGCAAACTTTCATAATGTACACATAACATCTTTCGATGACGGGAATCATACCCGATTCCATGAATATGACGAACACCAAGTAAGTCATCGCATCATGTTTAAGAGCAACACTACGAATCACTAATGACTCTAGATTCCAGCTCATATCCAAGAAATTACAATTAAACCATGCCTATTTCTTGGTGTGGGAGTAGGGATTACAATTACACCTTGCCTATCCCTCGTCTCCCAATAGAAAGCGGGAATAACAATTATACCTTGCCTATTTCACGTTTTCACGTCACAATACGAAAAGGGAATAGCAATTATACCTTGCCTATTCCTCATTTCCAAATATAAACGGGAATAGCAATTATACCTTGCCTATTCCACGTTTATCAAATAATGCTAGTGCATATGGATCCATTACACTTACTAGCATACGTGTGTATCAAATCAAAACATATAACAAATCATATCATACTCGAAGTTGAGTTATAATTATGTTCGTACTGCTAAAGTTGAAATCAAAATGATCAGGAATGTCTCCTATCAAAAAGTTACCGAAAAATCAGTATTACCGGACACTACCGGAAAATTATCCGGACTCATATACGGAAAAACATACCGGAAACACAAGTCCGGATACTCACAATCCGGAAAGGGTGTCAGGATTCCATCCGAAAAACATTTGTCCAAATCCACCCGAAAAACTTTACCGGATACTTCTACCGGGTACTTCCGGGGAATACATGTCCGGATACTTTTGTCCGGAAATTGTCCGGGAACCATTGTCCGGGAACTTATTCATTAACATCCAGAAACCCAAATAATCCGTGATCATCAGGAAAACCAAAGTAATCCGGAAACCACTTGTCCGGTTTCGTCCGAAAACTTACTTGGTTTCCGATTTACGTAAGTTTTTCAACAGTCTGTATCATCCAACCTTTTCCATGTGCAAATCTATCTATGAAATCTTTTCAAATTCAAATAATCAATTGCAGAAGTATACAAAACACACAATCTTTTTACTAAGGAGATGTACTCACCTGAAGAGCTCCAACTTAGTGTTGTGTGAAATCTATTCAAGTACTTTCCACCAACTGGTTTCAATAATCTAATCAAAAACCAAATTACTTGTAATTATCCATTCTTAAGAAATCGAATTGGAGGAGAGGATTGAAATCCTTACCGAACAAGACTTAGAACTCCGTATTTCTTCTTCTCTCGGAAACCGACTTCGCAGAGTTGAAATTGAGACATTTCTCAATTTAACCGACCACTCTGATTTATACCTCAATTACAATTCAATTTAACCTTATACTTTCAAAAATGTTAAAACTAACCCCAAGTTTCACATTTTACAATTTAGCCTAAAAACTTTGGCCAATTACACTTTCGACCCTTCAACATCAAATTGTAACACAACTTCCAAAATTACCACAACTCACAAGAAATTAACATCCTCCATAATCACGTACTTTAATCATGGAAAATTCGAGGTGTTACACTTCATCTCCTATCTCCTTAGTTGATGAAGATGACTTGGAGGTCTCTCCCCTCCAAGGCTCTGCATTCGCACTACACAACCTATCATCTGACCATGTTATGGTTGATGAAACTGTACAATCCATGACGGATCGGCCGAACTAGCGGTCGATTATGAGGATATGGATTTTCTACATTTTTTTGCTACAGGATACACGCCCCCAATCTGCTACCCCACACCGACATAATCCCTCTCTTGTTCCCTCGCCACCTTCCAACTCCCCTCAAAAAGTGCCTTTTCCACCCAAGTCGCCATCTCCGAAAACCATCCTTTCTCGATAACTTCTTCCTCAACAGTCCCTTCCCCACCAAAGAAACCTTCACCCCCACCGAAGCTACCTTCTTCCCGATCACCAACCCCACCAAAACACACCCCCACCGCATCATCCCGATCCTTCTCTTCGGGAGATAGCTCATCTCCCCGATCCTCTCCTCCTACATCGCCAATCCGCTACCCCGACCCCCTTGCTGAAATAACTTCCACTTCCATCGAGCCCCAACACCGAACTCTTCTACATCATCCACCATCTCCCACTCACCCAAGACTGCACCTTCTCTTTCACCAAAAATTCCCGCTTCGGATTCTACATTCTACTTCCCCACCGACCTCATCGCCGATATTCAAGATGCTACTCGGCAACATCGTTTGGTGGGGAGCAATTTGAAACCTCAAATAAGCCCTGATCTCCCTCATTTTCCCAAACCACTGAACGTGTCCGCTCTTAGGAAGATCAAACTTCTCGACCTGTTTTTGACGCTCCGCTTCGGGACCATCTTCAGCCTCTCACCGATTCTCTTAACTTCATAGGAAAAAAGTTAGAGGAATTAATCACCTCCATTTCTCATTTGTCGATTGTTAGGTCTCGTAATGCTAGTTGAATAGAAGTTCAGGGACTGTTTATGACAACTTGTGTAACTATCCCTTATGGTATATAAATACCATCTTTTGTTTTAGAATTAGGGTTAATGACCTAATTAGTTTCATAATCACCTTTCTACGACTACTTCAAGTCTACATCTTTTTGGCAATTAATCAAGTGAGATTTATGATTGTTGAATGCAATTGTGTTGATTTAATGTTATGTACTTGATATCTGGGATCCACAATTGGTATCAGAGCAGAAAGATGAAAGATCCAAAGGTAAATTTCTCAATCTTGAGTCATTCCAGTTTTTGTCGACTGTTTCTTTGAAAAGGTTCAATCTTTGTTTTTGATTTCTGTGTTAAAATCGAAATTGGTGTTGTTGTCATTGTGTTTCTAGAGGTTTAATTAATTCTTGGAACATTTTGGTTAATTTTATGTTCATCAATTTTGAGGTTTTGCAATTCTGGGTTTGCAACACTCTGTTCTTTGAAAATTCTCAATTTTTGCTCATAAAGTGGGTTAAAATTTGAATTGTCTAGTTGTTTGTGCTTCTTTGGTTGTTTTGTGGTATTAAAAGTGTTTGCAGAAGTCTCTCGAAGCAATCAAGCCCAAACAGTGAGTTTTTGCACCTCCAGGTACGTATTTTCTTCTGGTTAGAGTTTGAATACGGGACTTGAGTTTGAGTCCCGGATTCCATTGTTTCCTTGTAACACCTCGAAATTTCCATATTTCGTACAAAGGAACGTTCATAATATTAGAGGTTGTTATTTGAAAACACTATGTTATAATTAAGTTTGAGGGGTCAAATGTGTACTTGATTTTACGTTTTAGAGTTAAATTGTAAATGAGGGAATTGAGGTATAAAAAGCTAAAGTCGGCTGAAATTGAGATTTATCTCAATTTCATCTAGTGAATTCGGTTCCTAGAAAAAGAAAAGAGAAGAAGAGCATTTAGCTTGGATTTTTTGGGATTCTGCTGCAGAGAAATTGAGAACCGGTTAAGTTGGGTTATCGTTCTATAAATTCGCATCCAGGTGAGTTCATCTCATTTTGAAATAATTGGAATAGAAATTGCATGATTTATGTATTTCTAAATAGTATAAGTGTTTTAGAAAGTTTGTATTGATATGTAATTAACTGGAAGATGGATTTTTAATGGGTTTGGATTGAAAATTGGTGTCCAGTACGAAGAGTCCGGAAGTTGAGTTTCCGGAAAGTTGTGATTTTTGGATAAACGTATCGGATTGGTTTCGGATACCGGATTGGGATACCGAATTCCGGATGAAGATCCGGATGCTTTTACCGGATTCCGAATAAATCCGGAATTAAGGTTCCGGAATTGGGGTTTTCCGGATTGTGATACCGGATACCGGATGCGATCTCGGATGGTTCCGGACTATGAGTCCGGAATACAACTTCCAGATTAGTTTACCGGGTAGGTTGTTCCAGATAACTTATTGTATGAGGTCTGTTTATAATTAAGTGTTTTTCTGAATATGAAAAGTAACTTAATTATTTAATAGTACGAACGCAATTATTATGAAATGAGAGTATGAGATGAGTTGTTATGTGCTTTGAGTTGGTATTTACATATACTAGGTAATGATTGAATAGGCAAAGTAGAATTGCTATTCATGTTGAAATGATTGAATAGGCAAAGTAGAATTGCTATTCATGTTGAAATGATTGAATAGGCAAAGTAGAATTGCTATTCATGTTAATATAATGGAATAGGCAAAGTAGAATTGCTATTTATATTGAAACGATGGAATAGGCAAGGTATAGTTGCTATTCATGTTGTGACATGGAGACATGAAATATGCAAGGTATAATTGCTATTTCCACTTTCTATTGGAAGACGAGGAATAGGCAAGATATAATAGCTATTTCTGCTTCCATTCCAAGAAAAAGGGCATGGCGCTTAATTGTAAGTTCTTGGTCATGAGCTATATACTAGAATCCGTGGTGATTCGTAGTGGCGCTCTCGAATATGATACTATGACCTACTTAGTGTTGTAATGTTCATGGAATCAGGTATGAGTCCCGTCATCAAAAGATGTTATTGGGTACGGTAAGAAAGTTGGGACCAGGTTAATGTATATGCTTTGTTTACAATGTTGGTTTCAAACTTATAAAGATTTTGATTTGAATTGGATGTTCTCACTAGGCATAAGCCTAATCATTTCAAATTTAATTTTCTTACCAGGTACTGGCTCGGGATGGGATACAAAGGGATGAGTGTCGAGGAGTACCAGAGTTTTGCTTTTGGATTGGTGATGGAGAATTTAGTATTGTAGGAGATATTTTGAAAGATGTTGTGAAGAATGGTTATAATCTAATTTGTTGATCATGGATTAAATTAGCTGGTTGTCATAATAAACTTTTGTAGGTTTGAAATTTGTCACAAATTCTCCGGTGTAAATGAACGTTTGAATTTTTGATGGTAAATTCTGATAAGGTTAAGGTTTAAATTTATTGTGAACTTCAGGGCGTTTCAATATGGTATCAGAGTTGTAGTTTAAGTGAACTAGGTATGATCACGAGATACCTAAACTTAAGCTGAGATGAATTAAGTTCTGATTTGTCAGATTTGGGTAGAAGTACTAAGACGGGATAGTCTTAGAGTCAACGGAAATACGTGAATTACGAAGTGTGATAATGGTAACGAGGATTCTTAGGTATAGTATGTTCATAATTCCAATTAGCTACTGCTATTATGAATATATTGTTACGTAAGGATACTTGTTTCTAAATTGTTATGGAAATTAATGAACGTTATAGTACGTTTCCTGTGTTTGAGTATGTATAGCCATTCTTATGGTTATCTTTTGTATATCTCAGAATACGATGGTGAATACA
This sequence comes from Saussurea involucrata, assembly GCA_033807775.1. Taxonomy (NCBI): domain Eukaryota; kingdom Viridiplantae; phylum Streptophyta; class Magnoliopsida; order Asterales; family Asteraceae; genus Saussurea; species Saussurea involucrata. The sequence continues at coordinate 54,558,001 of CM066314.1, read as the reverse complement.
CCAAACATATCTTCTACTTCTTCAGAAGATAGGGTGGCAAATGAACATGTTGAGGATCAACCTGAAAAAGGTGGAGCTTATGAGAGTCCACCAAGGCCACCTATCTTGGGAGGAGGAGGGAGTCAAACGCATCGAGCGAATGTCGGTACCTCTAACCCGGGGATGACGGAATCCACTATGGAGTCCAGAATGATGGAAAATATGATGCGAATGATGAATACGGCACTGACACAACAACAAGAAATGTTTATGAAAGTGTTAAACGATAGAAATACTGAGTCACGAAGACCGGAGGCGGTTATTGGTGTTATAACTCTTCCTGTTAACATAGTGTTAAATATTAACAGGAGAGTGGAGAGGGTTTGTTCTTATAAAATGTTTCTGAGCTGCAAGCCACCTGAATTTGCTGGTTCTGATAATCCAATTGCATGTATGAATTGGATTAGAGAAATATAACATGCATTCAAAGCTTGTGAGTGTGACGAAGAATCAAAGGTCAGATTCGGGTCCCAGATGTTACGTGGAAATGCATTGACCTGGTGGAATATCGTGACATCAACTATGACGACTCCGGTTTTAGCAGCGATGAATTGGGAGTCGTTCAAAAGGAAAATATTGGAAGAATATTGTAATGAGAATGAAATGGATCGTATTGAGGAAGAATTTTGAACGCTTAAGAAAGGAAATTCATCTGTAAGAGATTATACTCGAATCTTTTTAGAAAAGTTGAACTTAGTGGGGCATGTGGCCGCAACTGAAAAAGAAAAGATCAAGGCTTACATGAAGGGTTTTCCAGCCGATATGATGTCCCGAGTTAGAAATTCTAAAGCTTCAACTCTGAGGTAAACAATTGAAGAAGAAAAGATCATATAAGAAGTCTATGTTAGGGATAAAGCTGAGAAAGCTCAATTGGGAGAGAAAATAAAGTGGGAAGGTCGATCGGAATCTTCACAAGGACCAAAGCCCTTTATCGAGGACACTCGTTTTGAGCCTCGATAAGAACCTAATTGGTGTCAGAAATGTAGGAGTAAACATTTTGGGCTGTGTCAAGTGGTATCTAAGGAATGTTTTAAATGTGGAAAGAGTGGTCATCAAATAGAGAACTGTCTCATCCAAGGATCGACCTGCTATGAATGCAAGAAGCCTGGTCATTTTCGAAGGGATTGCCCAAAGCTGAAAAATAGCGGGAATCAAGAAAAGAGAACTAACACCCCAAGATCAACAGACTGAGTATTTTTATACGATGGTGGAAGAAGCTAAGGAATTGATGGATATAGTTTATGATATATTCCTTGTTAATTCTATATGGGTGTAAATTATGTGATCATTGTACTAACTTGTCTTTTGTATTACAATCTATTATTAAAAGTTAGCTATACCAGTCACAGTTTTGGAAGATGCTTTAATAGTTAAAACTGTTAAAATAAGATCAAGTCGTAGTTGGGTAAAGACTTGATGATTGTACAGTTTGCTCCAAGGAGACCTAAAGAATTTCAAGTTGGGGAGCGGGTAATGTTAAAGGTATATCTCTGTAGAAGAGTATAAGATTAGGAAAACGTGGAAAGTTGAGTCTTTATTCTTATTGGACCTTTAACCATGATTAAACATGTTGGTTATCTTTGAAAAGGAAGAATATATATCCTCATTTGTTTGTATAGTTTCGATTTCGAGGACGAAATCATTTTCAAGTTGGGGAGATTTGTAACACCTCGAAATTTCCATATTTCGTACAAAGGAACGTTCATAATATTTGAGGTTGTTATTTGAAAACACTATGTTATAATTAAGTTTGAGGGGTCGAATGTGTACTTGATTTTAAATTTTGGAGTTAAATTGTAAATGAGGGAATTGAGGTATAAAAACCTAAAGTCGGCTGAAATTGAGATTTATCTCAATTTCATCCAGTGAAGTCGGTTCCGAGAAAAAGAAAAGAGAAGAAGAGTATTTAGCCTGGATTTTTTGGGATTCTGCTGTAGAGAAATTGAGAACCGGTTAAGTTGGGTTATCGTTCTATAAATTCGCATCCAGGTGAGTTCATCTCATTTTGAAAGAATTGGAATAGAAATTGCATGATTTATGTATTTCTAAATAGTATAAGTGTTTTAGAAAGGTTGTATTGATATGTAATTAACTGGAAGATAGATTTTTAATGGGTTTGGATTGAAAATTGATGTCCAGTACGAAGAGTCCGGAAGTTGAGTCTCCGGAGAGTTGTGATTTTTAGATAAACGTATCGGATTGGTTCCGGATACCGGAATGAGTCCGGATTCCGAATAATTGTCCGGAATATACCAGATACCGGATTGGGATACCGGATTCCGGATGAGGATCCGGATGCTTTTACCGGATTCCGAATAAATCCGGAATTGAGGTTCCAGAATTGGGGTTTTCCGGATTGTGATACCGGATATCGGATGCGATCTCGGATGGTTCCTGACTATGAGTCCGGAATACTACTTCCAGATTAGTTTACCGGGTAGGTTGTTCCGGATAACTTATTGTATGAGGTCTGTTTATAATCAAGTGTTTTGTTGAATATGAAAAGTAACTTAATTATTTAATAGTACGAACGCAATTATTATGAAATGAGATTATGAGATGAGTTGTTATGTGCTTTGAGTTGGTATTCACATATATACTAGGTAATGATTGAATAGGCAAACTAGAATTGCTATTCATGTTGAAATTATTGAATAGGCAAAGTAGAATTGCTATTCATATGGAAATGAATGAATAGGCAAAGTATAATTGCTATTCATGTTGAAATGATTGAATAGGCAAAGTAGAATTGCTATTCATGTTGAAATAATGGAATAGGCAAAGTAGAATTGCAATTCATATTGAAACGATGGAATATGCAAGTTATAGTTGCTATTCATGTTGTGACATGGAGACGTGAAATAGGCATGGTATAATTGCTATTTCCGCTTTCTATTGGAAGATGAGAAATAGGCAAGATATAATAGCTATTTCTGCTTCCATTCAAAGAAAAAGGGCATGGCGCTTAATTGTAAGTTCTTGGACTTGAGCTATAAACTAGAATCCATGGTGATTCGTAGTGGCGCTCTCGAATATGATACTATGACCTACTTAGTGTTGTCATGTTCATGGAATCGGGTATGAGTCCCTTCATCAAAAGATGTTATTGGGTACGGTAAGAAAGTTGGGACAAGGTTAATGTATACGCTTTGTTTACAATGGTGGTTTCAAACTTATAAAGCTTTTAATTTGAAATTTGGATGTCTTTACTAGGCGTAAGCCTAATCTTTTCAAATTCAATATTCTTACCAGGTACTAGCTCGGGATGGGATACAAAGGGATTAGTTTCGAGGAGTACCAGAGTTTTGCTTTTGGATTGGTGATGGAGAATTTAGTATTGTAGGAGATATTTTGAAAGATGTTGTGAACAATGGTTATAATCTAATTTGTTGATCATGGATTAGATTAGCTGGTTGTCATAATAAACTTTTGTAGGTTTGAAACTTATCACAAATTCTCCGGTGTAAATGAACGTTTGAATTTGTGATGGTAAATTCTGATAAAGTTAAGGTTTAAATTTATTGTGAATTTCAGGGTGTTTCATTCCCACTGTTTCATACCGGATCCCGGACTAATACCGGGTCCGCTATTGACTCCGGAACTCCTTCCGGAATTAGTTTTTTCGGATCACATTCCAGTTCCGGACTAACACCGGTTCCGGACGTGTCCCGGTTTCGTGCTTACCGGGTTTCTATACCGGATCTACTACCGGTTCCGGTCTCTACCCCGGTCTCACTTATTCCGAATCTTGTCCCGATCCCAATCCGGTTCCGGATCCCCTGTTCTGGAATTATCTTCTTCACATTTTTTTAATCTCATCTTTTTAGCAGTTCGATTTCTTTCCTTATATCTCAGTGTTTGCTTCCGTTAATTAATTTTAAGTTACTCATTGTTGCCCATTTGAACTTAGGAGCACCTTAGTTCACTCACTCCCTTAGGATCTTGCGTTGGAACATTCGTTTTACCTTTGGATCACTACAATCGTCTTACGATCACTCAAGTGCCCGAAACATGAACACTCAAGACGCGCTAGCAATAGGATCTGAACTCAAACTACCGATCCTGTATCGAGAGGAGTATAACGCATGGAAAGACCGCTTCATGTGTTTTATCGAGACCAAGCCTCTCTACGATGAATCCTGCGATCGTTGATCCAAGGCCTAGTTCCTCCTCCAATAATGGATGTCCAAGCGCAAGAAGGCGGACCCCCAACTCAACGGGTGGTCAAACCATATGACAAGCTGACTCCTGAAGAAAAGAGGAAAGTAGATGGTGATAGACTAGCTAAGACATACCTCATCTACAGTATTCCAAATAATATCTACTGCAACATTGACAGTCAGAAAGACACGGCTAAAGGAACGTGGGATCAACTGGCAAAAATTATGCAAGGTAGTCGAGAGGGGAACCAGATGAAGATAACCAACTTCCTTACTCGATATGAAGCGTTCAAGGCCGAACGAGGCGAATCACTAACTGGGACTTACGAAAGATTCTGCACGCTCAATAATGATCTTCATAAAAACAACATCTTTAAGACGAACACAGAGAACAACATCAAGTTCTTGATCAACCTTCAGCCTGAATGGAAGGGATTTGTCCTCCATGTTTGTCACAATCGTTCTTTAGAGAATGTTCCGCTGCACGAACTCTACGAGATGCTGCTACAAGATGAAGATTATGTTCGTAAACTCATGGGAGATCAGAAGTCTGGTGAGAAGACCAAAGAACACCCTCTTGCTCTCATCTCTCACAAAAAGGACAAACACGCCCAACGAAGCTCTTATCGAGAAGAAGCTCGTAGTGAGACTGAGCATGAGGATGAAGAACCTGAAAGTGATTCTGACCCCAAGCTTGATGGAATCAAGAAAGCTATTGCCTTACTCACCAAGGAGTACGCAAGGAAGAAATTCTTCAAGAAACCATCCAACAACAACCAGCGTTACTCCACCAACACGAAGCGCCGAGACTACCGAGACAAGTATGAAGGGAAGAGAAACACAGATGAAAGTAGGAAGAAGAATGATGAAGGCGAGAAATGAGAAGGAAAGTCTGACGAGCAAGGTGATGACGAACTGATAAAGTGTTACAATTGCAGAAGGCATAGGCACTTTTCCAGAGTCTGCCGGAAAGCTATAATACGCAATGCTGAGTACTACAAGAACAAGATGCTGTTGGCAAGGTAGAAAGAAGCAGGTAAAGCGTTAATGGCAGAAGACGATCACTGGCTCGTCTTGACTAAAGATGAAGAGGAAGAAGCTGAAGCTCATATGTGCTACACTAGCACTCAGCCAGGAGAATCTGACACTGAAGATGAATCCTCTAGAAAGAATAAGGAGAAAGTCGAATGTCAGGTATATGCTTCCTCTAATACTAAACTTATGGATAAGATGCCAGTCATGGTGCATACCGTAGATTCTTTTAAACAAAAGATAAAAGCCAAAGAAGCCCAAATAACTAATCTAGAAGATAATGCTAAAATCAAATACGACACTATTGGCAAGCTAGCTATTGGAAAGGCTGAAAATATGTGCGCGATAGAAAACTATCAATCCAAATGCTTAACCATTTCAAAAAGAGCAGAATCCCTAGAAACCCAACAATCCGAATTCCCAGAAAGTTAGAAAAGTCTAAGGAGGAGTATTCCAAGAGTGTCGTTCTTCAAGAAAAAGTTCAAAAACAAAATGATTTGTTGACTAATAAGCTTAAGGATCTAGAATCCAAACTTTATAAACTCGGTTAATCGGAACAAACCATTCATTTGAATAAACCGAAGGAATTCAAGTATTACAACTCTCTTTGGGGACTCGGTTATGATAACCCATGTTACCTTAAGAAAATCTTGTCAAAGGTTCCCACCCTTTATGAGTTCAAATTTTTGGGACTAGATAAGAAATACCTTGAGTATACGATCAAGTGGACTAAGCCGTCACAGGAAGATGAGGAAAAGGAAGACCATAAACGATGAACATGAATTCCTCTACCAAAAGTAGGGGAAAATCTTGAAAATGTTGCCACTAATTCCGAAGATGAGCCACCTCGAAAAAATATGATGTACAAGTTCCTTTCGTGTATGAAACCCTTAATGCGTCTTATTTGAAAAACAAAACACCTTACCTCTCAAATGATTACTTCGACATCTGTTCTCTTGCCAAAACTATGGAAACTCCAGTTCCAGTTAAGGCAACACCAGATGTAGGATCTCATGATCAATCAAAGTTCAAACGATATGTTCCACCTCTAATTTTGGAAAACATCATTTTCAAACTCGAAGAATCAATTGCGAGGGACAAGGTTATTTTTTAGACCAAAAAAACTGTACTTTTATCAACTATAAACGAGCTCAAACAGAACAAAACCGAGTCATTATTCTAATCAGAAAGAACGAGTTATAAAACCGAGAATGCTAAATTGACTTCTAAACTGTCCGCCTTGGCGGTAGAGGCTTTAACAGGAAGGATGGCCAAGGAAAGTCCCGTGGATACTCCAATGAAGCCTGCCTCTCCTGACACTATCTCGGTTGACCCGTCAACTACTTGTTCGGATAGTTCCTCGTGCAAGGCATTTCTAGGAGTGTCTCTTAACACCGATGACAAGAGTTTGAGTTATCAAAATAAAGGTAATGTGGTTCAAACCGAATCTGTTCAAAGGAATATTTTCTCTGACTTTAATAATCCCTTTGTAGATGATTCCTTTAACTGCTCCTCATCCGACTCTGATGGTGAAACCCCATTTGATTCTGCACGACTGTTTTATGAGTTTATGAATTCCTCTGTTTGTCATAATGATGATTTTTCAAAAATTGATTTTGCCCCAAAGCTTGCCAGTCACATTCAACTTATGGATAAAATGCCCACACCGTAAAATGTAACACCTTGATATTTCCGTAATTTTGTATATGGAAAATCTGTTTTAATAATAAAAGTTATTTGGAAGATTGTGTCATTAGTTAAAATTTAAGGGCCAAGGTGTAATTAGCCTTTTATTGGGGGCTAATTGGCAAAATTCAGAATTGAGATATTTATATGAAAAGATCAAGTTTAATTGATTATCTGATTTTGGGTAAGTTTTAAGTCGGTGGGAAGCAGAAAGAACAGAAAGCCTTGCGACTTCAATTTCTTGGTAAGAAATCCAACCCTAGTTTCCAATTAATTGAGAAAAGTTGGATGTTTATAAATCAGGTTTACTTCTGATTAGGTTATTAAATCTTTGGAGAATCAAATCAGAAGTTAGTATTGTTGAGTTGAATCAATCTGCACAGGTTTGAAGTTGGCTTCTGTTTCAGGTGAGTTCATCTCTTCCAAATGCTTTTATTTGAAATTGAATGAGATGATTGGTAGCAAACTGTCTAAATGACCGAATAAACATGTATTGAAACGCAATCGACCAAGAAATTGAACCGAGATGAGTTTTTAAGTAAAATCGACCTGCCAATCGAGGTCCCGGACTCGGTGAGTTCCGGTATTGGATCCGGACTCGGTGAGTTCCGAAATAGATCCGGTTTCGGTGGAGTTCCGTAATGGATCCGGTTTCGGTGGGGATCCGTAATGGATCCGGTTTCATTTGGGATCCAGTTTCAATTTAGGATCCGAATTTGATTTTAAGTTCCGGTCTTAATTTGGATCCGGTTCCGGATAGTTCCGGACTTTGAGTTTGGAATACTTTTTTGGATATAGTTTCCGGCTGCATTATCTGGTTAAGCATTTCTAAGTCGGAATACTTTTAGCGGAACCCCCGTGCTAAGTCGCCGAAGGGTGAACATTTGAGGATAAGGATACGATAGGTTATCTAGTATTCTTAGAGTTGAGAATATGATACGAGATGTTGCGTGAATGTTGTTATGTATATATGCTAGTAAGTGTAATGGATCCATAGGCACTGGCAGTAATTATAACGTGGAATAGGCATAAAGTAACTTGTAATTCCCGTTGACCTGAAATAAGGAATAGGCATAAAGTAACTTGTAATTCCTATTTCGTAAGGTGATGAGAAATGAGGAATAGGCATAAAGTAAATTGTATTTCCCATTTCGTGTTGTGGGTAGAAATCTGGGAATAGGCATAAAGTAAATTGTAATTCCTGACTTCTATGGGAAGGTAAGAGATAGGCATAAAGTAAATTGTAATCTCTACTTCCACTCCAAGAAATAGGCATAAAGTAAATTGTAATTTATTGGATATGAGCGATAATCTAGAATCTGTAATGATTCGTAGTAGGCTCTCGAATGTAATGATATGACTTTCTGAATGTTAGTCATACTCATGGAATCAAGTATGTTCCCGTCATGGTAAGATGTGTAGACATACGGTAAGAATGATGGCATACCAGGTTTGCTTATAGGCTTTGATTACTTGAATTTCCAAAGCTGATAAAGTTTTAATTTGAAAATGGATGTTCTCACTAGGCGTAAGCCTAATCGTTTCAAATTAAATTTTATTACCAGATACGAGCTCGGGGAAGTAACGGGAGGAGGAACGAGTGTTTTGATATTCAACTTTTGGTGATAAGTGGAGAAGTTAGCATATGCGAGGATGCTTTTGATGAATGGCCTAGACAACCAATTTAATCTAATCATAGTTGTCAGGATTAGATTAATAGGTTGTTTTGATAATTAAAAAATGTGTATATGAACCCTCATAGTTAATTCTCCGCTTATGTATAAAAGTATGGCGACCCTGAAATCGATATCCGGTGCTCGGGATGCGGAGATTCGCCGATTAAAGGAAAAAGAGACCGCACAACAGGACATTAACTCCATGATCTTGGAGTCTATGCAGGCTCTTCACCGAAAAATGGATGCTTTCCCCATGTCTCTAGACTGGGATATTGAACATGGGGATTATGCATTCGACAACACTGATCAGGATGTCCTTTTTCGCATGGCTCGGTGGTTAGATCGGGTGTCCGGTTTTTTGAGGGTGTCCTCTCCGTCGGCCGCTGAGGGGGAGAAGTTCCAAAGAGGGTTCCAATAAAACCCTCAATTCGACCTGCTTCCAGCGACCAACTGGCGAAATCGGCGGAGAAGGACACGTCGGCTGCTAAAGCTTCATCGGTGGAAAAGACGAGTCCTGAAAAATCGGCAAAACCGAGAGTAGATAAGGATTCGGCGGAGGGAACCGGCGGACCAATTGAGGGGGAGCAACCTGGTCCGGTCGAAGGTCCTAAAGACAAGGGAAAAGAAAAGCTTTCGGCTGAGAAAGTGGCCAATGCCAAATAAAAGAAAAAAGAGAGGAAGCCAAGTATGGCTCGAGACCAACAGGGGCCAAAACTCTTAAACTCAAACCACATTCTCAAGGAGTTGTCCCCGAACTTGGTCTTTCTCTTTAAGAAATTGAGGAGGCCACCGAAGCTTAGAAGATTTTGGATGTTGATAAGGGTCTTTCCCTGAAAGTAGCAAAGGAAGAAGATGCCAAAGCCAAAACCAATGATCCCATCGAAGCTCAGAAATCAGAGATAGGATCCCTTAAAGAATTGCCTAAAAAGGCTGAGGAACCAAGGGGGGAGGGAAATCCAGTGGTACATAAAACCTTCGACTTACTGATCCAACAAGTCAAAGATTTTGAAAGTTGTGTAGTTTTCTGTGTTACTTAGTGAAGATTGTTAGAATAGATTTCATATGTTCTTTCCGCAACAATCTAAGTTTTCTAAGTGTAATTCTTGATTTTTTAAATCAATAAAGAATAAAATTAAGTGAAAAATTTGTGTATTGTATTCAACCCCCATTCTACAATACATGTTCTTGTTTATTTAAGCCATCTGGGACTAAAAGTAATATATATGTGTAATTTACACGACCAGTCCCTGTGGTTTTCTTAAAGAATTTAATTAAAATATGAAAAAGAATAAAATGACTAAACTACCCTCTCAATTAATATTTTTTATCGGTGTTAGGGTTTAAGGACTAAAGGCGTGTGAATATGTAAACCACAGGGACGTTTTTCATAATTATTTTGATTTAGGGATGCATAGTGTAATTTTGGGTAAACCATAGGACCAATCATGTAATTTACTCAAATTAAATTTTGCATATTTCGAATAGGGTTGTTCGGTAAGAGCTTAATGGGATGTATAATGAATATGGCTTATTCGCAGAGTCATATCATCGGTTGCTTATTCGTTTAGTCCATGGTTGAATCGCTCAGCTAAAAAGCATATGTTCTTTGTATTCGACCATTAAAATCCCTAAAAAAATCTTGACTACTATTCTCTCAACTACTCAACATTAAAATCCCAAATACTCAGAATTAAAAGAAATAAACCATGTTGCTAAAAAGAGATGCTCCTCCCCTAATTTCCATCGTCACTCCTACCTCAACACTCCATCGGTGTTGTGGATTAAAGTTTCTCCATCGATTCTCCACGTCTGCATCTCTATCATCCATCACAATCACACGTGTGTCGATATTTGTGTATATCTTTCTCTCTAGTGATTTCTCATACACAGAACGATTTTCCGTTTATACATATCACTTTTGTGTTTCTAATATATATATACGTATCGATTTTCTGTTTATACATACCGGTTTTTTATTTCCAGTATATATACATATCGGTTTTTTGTTTCGGGGTATATATATATATATATATATATATAATAGATATGTACCCGTGCGCGATGCGGCACGAAGCATCTCGAATGTAAAGCCGAGAATTCGAATTTCATGTTCAGTTTTATTCTCCATCACACTATGGCAGTTTTATGGTTTTATGTGTTTTTAAATTGCATATCGAATGTATAAAATTAAAGGTCAATATGATCAATTGGTCAAATAAAGAACGATAAATCTTTTTATGGTGATGATTTGGATGAACTATGTAACACCTGTGATTTTCGGTAAGTAAAAGTAACCCCGTGCGTTTAGTGGGTTCTAAGTTGTGGTTTTGGAGTTAGCAATTTATTGATTTTAGTTCCTAAGATTATCGGGGGTGCTTCGTGTGTGAAAAGTCGAGTTTTTGGGCTTGGTATAGACCCGACGACAATGCGCAACGACTATGACAGTGTCACAATCGCACTAGAAAAGTCACAAAGCTTGGAACACCTTCGGTACACCTTGTGCAACTATGCCATGCAACAATTCCATGGCAACGTCGCATGGTAATGTATCCAAGTGGTACCAGACTGTTTTAAATTCGGATTTTCAGCCCTCTTCCTTCTTTTTTTCATATCTCCTTCATTTCTACTCCGTTTTGATTGATTCAAGTTGCTATGGTTTCATTTTTTAGAGTTATTCAAGGATATATTGTGAGTGTTGACGTTTTTTGGAATATCTAAGAGTATTTTGTGGTGGTAAGCTCCTCACTCTCTCGATTTTAAGCTATGGTTTGATGTGATCTTCATTTTCTCTTCTCTTCTTTCCATTTTGCCTTAGGTTTTGGATCTTTGGAGGTGAATGACACAATTTGCAAGTTTTGGATCTAAGAGTTAGGAGGTGTTGCTTGTAGATTCAAATTTTCACCAAGAAAACTCAAGTTTGGGGTAAAACCCTAGATTTAAGCTAAATCTAGCAAGATGAGTTCAAATTACTTTGTGAAAACCATGTACATGCCAAAATACGTATTTTGAAGTAATAATGTGTTTACTTGGTATTTATCAATGTGTTGAGTATTTGACAAAGTTTTCCTATTTGGCAAATTTTGGGTTGATAAATCTTATGAAATGCCTACTGTTAGCCCCAAGTATACAATATGTAAAAGTATTGAAAATATCACAAGTCAGAAGACCACCAGAGATCCTGCAGAAGACTTAGAAGAAAATCAAGCAGAAGACCATCAGAGCTCGACAGAGCTCTGGCAGAACCATCAGAGCTCGACAGAGCTCTGGCAGAAGACTTCTTTTATACTACCAGAAGAACTGTTCACACCAGAAGACCATCAGAGATCTGGCGTAAGAGCTCTGGTGAATGAAGACCTATGTGAAGCTTAAGTCTCGTAGAAATCTCTAAGTGTCAGACACGTGTCCGTACTTTCCACGTCAGCCCTAAAAGGACGGAGACACACTTTCCATGTGTCATTCCAGGGTTAGATAGTACACTGTCTTTCACTTTATCAGGCTATAAATAGAAGGGTAGTAGAACACACATTTGAAAGCTTTTGGAAGAATTGTTTTCCACAATTGTGAGAGCACACACTGCAACATTCTATTCCACTATCACAGTACGATTTGTTTCCTGAGAGATTTCAGAATACATACACTTGAACGTGTTCTTGGTGTTATTCAAATATCAATATACGAGCAGCTTATTTACTTGATCTAGTTATCATTTTACTATTCATTATTGATACTGTCACTGGTACATTATTGTCTACACAATCACTCACATTTAATGGCTTTATATAATGCTTCTGCTATCTGTTTTGTGCTGTTAATGTGATACAACTTGAATCTGGGAACCTACAATTGGTATCAAAGCAGATTGATTTGCTCAAATCAATTGATCCAATCTAACCAGGTTGATTCACTGTTGTTGATTGTGTCTATTTTCAAAAGCTTCAAAGAATACTTTATTTTATTGCTTAAAAGTTTAAGGTTCATTTAACACATGTTTAAAGCTTCCTAGTTAGTCTAAAGATCTTCTCTACTTTTGTTACTATTCCATTGGTTACTGTTCATCTACTTTCAGTTTAAAACTCTTTCAAAATCGTTTGAAACCTTTGTACTCTGTTTTCCAAAAAGATGGCTAATAACAACATCAATGGTATCTACACAGCTGGTTCTCTAACCAAACCTCCTACTCTTCTGAGAGATGGATATCCTCAATGGAAGATTAGGATGGTTAACTTCTTTGATGGAATGGATAGAGGCTTAATGCGATCTGTCACTGATAGACCATTCCAACCCATGGTTTTGGTTCCACGTGTACCCGCAACAGAAACTACTGCTGAGGTTCCTGCTCACTTTGAAGTTAAAACCACTGGGTTTACTGAAGAAGAGAAGCTCAAAATGGAAAATGACCTTAAGGCAGTTAGACTTCTGATTATGGCCATTCCAAACGATATTTTCCAAGAACTAGATTCATGTGTTACTGCAAAAGAAATCTGAGATCAACTTCTTAATCAACTTGAGGGTGGTATCAAAACCCAAAAGAACAGAAGGACCCAATATATTAATGAATACAATGATTTCAAGGCACTTCCTGAGGAAACCTTACAACAGACCTACAACAGATTCAATGTTTTAATAAACAAATGTAAGAAGTGTGGGGTTGTTCGGTCGAAGGAAGATAACAATGTCTTATTCTTGAAAAGTTTAAATGATGAATGGTTGAATCTATCCATGTCTTTACAAGCTAACCAAGATCTGGATGCATGGTCTCTTACTAATGTGTATGGCACTCTTGCTGCACAAGAGAAGGATGTTGTCAAACAAAAGGGCAAATCCACCATTGCAGGTCCAATAGCTTTGATATCTGTTAATGCAAAAAATCGTCCAGAAGGATAACTTAAGGTTGATTAACAACTAAAGAATAGAAATCTTTCGACAAACTGTACGACAAAGATAAAAAGCATAAATGAGACAGAGATTTGGTGACGCGGGAAAAACCTCAACGAGGAAAAAACCCGCAGACGACAGTCGAGGTCGTCACTGCACTATGATCGCCAAACAGGGGCGATATATTTATGTTTAGGGTGTCGAGAGTACAGGGATTACAATACAAATGAAAGAAAGACTTTAAATGTAAAGTAACGAGTGTGTCAAATGTAAAAACTGGTACATCGTATGTAAAAAAATGTGTCATGCAAGAAAGTCGTGTGTCGTGAGCGATCCTTTGAGAGAGAATTCTTTGTTTTGAGTGTTCTTCAGAGTTCGGATGTTTTCAGATGTAAGAGATGATGTGAGATGCCCCCCGAAATGATGATTTGAGCTTGGTGTTTATAGTCTTCGGGTGCTTTAATTGATTCCTTAAATGCTTCGATAACTGACGTAACAGCTGCTGGATTGAATGCTTATAACTGACCTTGTCGGTTATGTCCGTTGATCATCAATGACATTCATTCCTGCATTTAAACACTGAAAACGTAACAGAAATGTCGCATGTTAGTCGGCCGAGGTCGCAAGGTTTCATACGACGGTCGTGTGAGCTAGACGACGTCATGGTCGAGTGTCGTGAGGTAAATAACTTTTGATTTCAACTTTGGTCAAAAGATAAAGTATTGTGATTTCACCTTATTATGGAAAAAGTGTAATAAATCTTTCCCTTACTTTGGTCGTGGTCGAGGCTGGTGAAATTTTACCCAAACAGTTTGCCCCCAAAATTTGAAAATAGAGTGGCAAATTCGAATTTGAAATTTTGTCAGTCAGACGTTTGGGGTCGTGACACGTGTCGAAAGTTACTTCAGTTGCCTTGGAACTAAATCGGTTCAATTCTAACTAAAGAAGAAGTCGAAAAGAGGATAAGGTCGTGACGTCACGCCGACGCACGATCATCCTTAGCAGCTGTCATTGCCAGGTGTCGATGATCCATGTGTGCATACGAAAAGGCAAGGGCACGTGTCGATCATCGAGGGACTCGACCTGACACGATTAATTACATAAATAGCGACCCTTGATGGATCTTTTCCTTTTTACGATTTTAGAGAGTTTTAAGGGAGAGATTCTTTCACGATTTCTTGCTGTTCTTCGTCCAATCTTTTCCAAATCTGCAAGAATCTTTGAGTTGCTTAGGATTTTCGAGGTTTAGAGCGCCTATATAAGGTACGACTATCATATTTGTATGCGTCGTAAGTCGGTAGCTAGGAAGTCTAGGAAGAATTGGGATATTTGGGGTTTCTCTAATCGACAAACTTGGTTAACGGGATTATCGATGTCGACAGAACCCAGGAGCACCATTCGAGATCAAGATGATCTCGATGACTTTAGGAGTTTGGCCAAAATCCCCGCGGGGATTACAGTGAGCAAGGCTGGTCAAATTCTACCAGAAATGTGTCCCGAGGGTTACGTCGTGATATACGAGTACCTATTTAAGATAGGATTCCAATTGCCATATTCGCCTTTAGCTAAGGCGTTTATGTGTGAGATTGACTTGTCGCCAGGTGATAACGCCACTTTTTGGCGTTATTTTCAGTTCTCAAACCAATGAGATTGGCTTGTATTCAAGTAAAAGGCGGGTATTTTACGGTTTATCGAGTGATTTATACAGGTTATCTAAAAGGCGGCAATCATCGAGAAAAGAAGCTAAAAAGAGCCCAAAACGAGTCCAAACGAAGCCTAACGGAAGCCCAAAAGTCAAGCCCAAGACCCGCAACCGAACCAGGACCCGATCCGCGAACCAGAAATCGACCCACGCAGCAAAAAGCATACGCGCGACTTGCCACGCGACTTACAAGTCGCGTAGTAGGTCGCGTTACCCACTGTTTGTCGATTTTAAGCTGTTAATTTCGGGATTTAGGTCATTCATTCGATAGGCAACTTTCACACGACGGCAAGAGCAGTTCCAGGGGCGATTTTCAGAGCCAAGTGACAGCTTTCGGAGTGACGATCGAGAGCCGATTAAGGAGACGTTCAACACGCGAAGTAGAGACGAGCACGAGAGAAGGGAGTTCATCATCTTACCTTTCACGATTTCATCTTTTACGCTTAATCATGTTTACATACACTTTCGCATCTATTTCTCTTATGTTTGAATCCACCACTGACATGAACTAACTGGTTCGTGTTGGGGGTTGGAATGAATTCAATTTATTAAGCATGTAAACAAACGATTTAAACTTTTATCAGTTTTCCTTAATTAATGAAGCATGTGATTTCGTTCTTAATGCTTTTGTGAATTTGGCCAATTTACAATTGATTTGTTGTTAGTAATTAAGTTCGAGAGAATTGATTGCTATTTAGAATTAGGAATTGCATGTCTAAAGTCCGAAAGGTGATAGAGATATACCGAGTAAGCTTTAGTCCCAATTAAACTGTTAGGTTGATATCGAGAGATAAAATCTAGCCAGTTTAAACATAAATCGTGTACTTAATGTGTTTTGGAATCCATAGGTGAGATCGAGAGATTAAACTTATCCTTTTCAAAATAAAACCCGTTGTTGTTCGAAAGAGAACGACGGTGATCTTAAAAGATTTGGGAATCATTAAGGGGATTAACTGGTAACTGTTTTGAGTCAGTTGTTTGCATGTGTAGAACCTGAGGATTTCCAACCCTCAACTTCTCTCTCTATCGAAGTTTCTAAGTCGTTTACTGTTTCGTTGTGAGTTCGTATTCGTTGCAATTAAGTAGTTTTAAATCAAACCAATCTTCCAAATTCGACAGTTCAGTTAATAGCAATTATAGTAATTGTGATATTTAGTTCCTAGTTCCCCGTGATTCGATACTCGTACTTCTTTAAGTACTATTACTTGACTTCGACCCGTACACTTGCATTGAGATTTAGGGGGTGTAACCCGCCCTATCAAGTTTTTGGCGCCGTTGTCGGGGAACTAGTTGCAATTAATAGCACTACCAGCTATAAACGCTATTAGATTGGACAATTTTTTTTTCGTATTTTATTTCATCGCTTTAAATTTCTAGATTGCTAAGCTTGCTATTTTCTTTTCAGGTGCTAGTGGTTTATGCCAAAGGAAACCCGAGGGAAAGGAATCGAGCCGATCGATCCGGAAATAAAGAGAACTGCACGTCGCCTACGTAAAGAATCGAAATCTAAAGAGCAATTGAAGATGGGTGGCGAGAGACCACCTCGCAATAATCCTCCACCACCTCCGGAGAGGGTACCTATGCGGTCATTTGCCAATCCAAATGTGGCAGCCGCACGTATAGGGATCCAACCACCCACCACTGCGGCCAATTACTTCTAGATCAAGCCGAGTACCATCGTCATGGTACACCAGAATCAATTTGGGGGAGCACCGATTGAAGATCCCCACGCGCACCTACGAGCATTTGAACGAATCTGTAATACGTTCAAGATCAACGGGATGGAGGAGAACGCGATCAAGCTAAGACTCTTCAGTTTTTCCCTAAAGGGTAGAGCTGAAATTTGGATAAAGGGCTTACCATCGGATATTATCACCACATGGGCAGACCTGAAAGCTGCATTCCTCCAGAAATTCTTCCCACCGGGAAGAACCGCTCAACTGATGGCCGACATTACCCACTTCGCACAATGGGACCAAGAGACACTCTATGAGGCATGGGAGCGATACAAAGACATGTTGAAGAAGTGTCCACATCACGGGTTACATGGTTGGGTCATAATCCAAACGTTCTTTGGAGGCCTTCACCCGCAATTCAAGAATGACATCACTGCTGCAGCGGGTGGGGCGCTCATGAACAAGACGTACGAGGAAGCAGTCGAGTTGATCGAGAACCTAGCCGAGCATAGCTATTCCACACCACGATCTTCCGTTGCACGAGTAGCGAGTGTTCGGGAATCGGATGAGCTTAAGGAACTCAAAGCTCAATTAGCTCTTATCACGAATCACCTGAAAGGAGGCAATCCGGGAGAACCTGAACATGTTCACTTTATGCAAAACCGGAACCAACCGAGAAACGACCCCTTTTCGAACACGTACAATGAGGGGTGGAAACGACACCCTAATCTTTCATGGGGCCAACCCGATCAGCAACAACAAGGTAACTTTTCTAACTTTTCTAGTGCCTCTAATACTAATAATGTTTACCGTCCTCCAGGGTTTCACCAAAGGATGAAGGACCATCTGGGGAGAAGAAACCGGGGCTGGAAGAGATGATGATGAAGTTCATGACCAAGATGGACAGCACAGTCGAGGGATTAGCAAGCACGATCAACACTGTCAAGGCGGCTACCGAACAAAACACCGCCTCCATCAAGATCTTAGAGAGGCAAGTGGGGCAGATTTTCGAGGCCCTACAAAACCGACCTCCCGGTACTTTCCCAAGTCAACCCAAAAAGACTAACCGGGAACATTGCAAAGCCATTTATCTGAGAAATGGCAAGGAGCTGAATGGGGAGCCGACAAGAGAGACCGATCCAAAGGAGAAAGAGGTCGAGATCATAGACATGACTGAGCTAGAGACTGAAGAAGAGGTCGTGGTTGAAGAGAGAAAGAAGCCGAAGGAGAAAGAAGTGACACCACCGGTCAAGCCGGAAATCCCACGAGTGCCGTACCCGAACAGACTCAAAAAGAATAAGGATGATGTTAATTTTTCCAAGTTTATTGATGTGTTTAAAAAGTTAACAATTAACATCCCTTTTGCAGATGCGTTGGTGAAAATGCCCTCTTACATGAAATTCATGAAAGAGATCTTATCCAAAAAGAGGGCGATCGATCACTAGGCCACCGTTGCACTCACTGAAGAGTGCAGCGCGATTTTTCAGAATAAGCTTCCCCCGAAGCTTAAAGATCCAGGGAGTTTCTCTATCCCTATTCAGATTGGGAGTATAGTTTTAATAAAGTTTTATGTGATTTAGGGGCAAGTATTAATCTGATGCCTCTTTCTGTTTTTAGGAAACTCGGACTGGGTGAAGTGCAGCCAACGTACATGACGCTAAAGCTCGTCGATCGATCAATCAGATACCCGTACGGAGTCGTAGAAGACGTGCTCATCAAGGTTGGTAAATTCTACTTCCCGGTGGACTTTGTAGTGATAGACATAGACGAAGACGAGGAAGTCCCATTGATATTGGGAAGGTCCTTCCTAGCCAAGAGTAGAGCCTTGATTGATGTGGAGGAAGGAGAGGTGACCTTTAGAGTCGGTGGCGAGAGGGTGACTTTCAAGATGTTCGAGAAGACGAGAGGTCGGAGTGAAGAGGCATCCGGATCTGGTCATGGAAGGCCAATTGCGAGAGAATCTGCGAAGAACCGCAAGTGTGGGCGGTTCGAGTCAGCGGATACCGAGCCGAGCTGAAACCACATAGTCGTGCAACGACTTTAAATACGGCGCTGGGTGGGAGGCAACCCACCAAGGTTTGTTGTCTTTATTAATTCTATTTTGAGTGTGTTTTTATTTCCGAAAAAACCATAAAAATCGAAAAATCAACAATAGCTGGAACAGGGACATACGCGGCTTATGCCGCGGTTTACATACCGCGTGTCAAGCCGCGGGACTCCTCTGACTGTTTGTGAAACTGTGGGTTACCCGAGATGTGGCGCGGCCTGCAAGCCGCGCAGCAAACCGCGGGTGTCCCCTGTGAGTTTTTCGTGCAGTTTTTGTTTCCTTTCTTGCTTTGTGTGTTTCATCTTCCTGCATTTTGTCTTGTGCTTTGATTTCCTTTGTTTTGCATGTTCTCCCTATCTCCTCCGATTGATGCTCAACCTTTCAAGAATCCTCCTTCATCCGGGCAAAACAGGTACACTCTAAACTTTGCATAATAACGAGTGGTGTAAGATATTTGTTCGTGTTAGTTAAACGAGATGCAACAAACCTAAGTTTCACTTAGGTTTGGGGTGCCTCATCTTTCACATCTACACACTCAATTCTTTAGACTCTGTGCAAACCTCGGTTTTACCGAGGTTTGGGGTTGGCTTTTATTGGCAAACCTAGGCCACGACCTAGGTTTGGGGTGCCCATTTTAGAAATTTTGGGTTTTCTTTTACTTGCTATGTAATGCCTTGCCCATCCTTTTTATACCTATAATAAATGCACAATGATTCGAGTCGCATCGCCTACAACTTTACTTGCACATTGGGGACAATGTATGGGTAAGGTTTGGGGTTGCCCAATCGGGCCCAAGTTATGCATAAATATTTCCTGCACTTCTGAGTGTCTAGATCATAATAGCTAATTTTTTTGTTTTGAATGATTGAGACCAACCATTGTGGGAAGAATCTTGTGATAGTGACGTGACCGTTAGGGAAGGACCGGGAAAGGACATGACTAGGGACATTAGTGGAGACCACCCGATAGTGAGTTTTGAGCCTAAAAGACGTTTTTCATTTCAAGGGATTCATACACCTAATTCTTATACACTTTTTCGAATTCCTTGTCGTGAATGTAGAATGATCTCGCTACATTATTGCATTGAGTAGCAAAGACGAACCTCGGGATATTGGGTAAGGGTATAGTAGACCATATCATGTGGACCTTAAGATATGATTCCAGGCATTATGTGTTTTGTTTTTAACCATTTTAGCTATCATTCCCTTTCACCCTTTTGTGTGTATCCATAGCCCTTTTGCAGCCAAACACGCACCTTATTCGTTTCTAAACCCACCAGTACACCTTTAGCCATAAGCCTTAGCCAACCCTTATCCGAAAGCGTGTAAATCAAAGGCAGTGATGAACTACTAGAGATAGAGCAGAAAAGAAAGAATTCCGGCCAATCATGAGAATAAAATGGGTCAATGTAACCCAAGAAATAGAAAAGAGGGCCAATGATGCCCCAAAAAAAATAAAAAAAATAAAATAAAATAAAAAAAAAAAAAAAAAAATACAGTTAGTCAGATAGTGTTTCTAGCAGCTGAATAAGAGAGTCAAAGCGACTCCAATAGTGACGAAAAGGGCCAAGTGAGCGAGTGTGAAGCAACAAGAGTTCAGAATTGCGAATGATTGACACGCCGAGGATTTTTGAACCATTTTACCCTTCGTTTCTCAGCCATAGCCCTATCCCCATTACAACCCTTGTAAAGACCTGGATGATCTTTTGGAAGATGTGATTACGGTATACGACCACCCTCATCGATGTTCCCTGTCTTGCTACTTGACTCCTTCTGAGATCAAATTTTTGGACAATTGTGCGTCTTTCCTTAGAGTTGTCATGTAATAATTTGAGTATTCTTGTACATAACCTACTTAAACATGACAACACGAGCGATAACCTAGGTTCGAGCGAAACGAGAGTATCCTGTGAGGTAGGGTCGAGGCGAAATGTTTTCCCTAGTATGTTTGGACCTAGTCTAACCCGAACGTAATCGGAACAGTCACGAGTTCAACTCCCAATGGAAGGTCATAGATCAAACGAAATAAGAATGAGGCGAGAGTGAGATAGATATTCACGGGTATGGGAAATCACCGATGCACCACTTGGTACCGATTGGGAATGGTGCAGTTATTATTATTATTATTTCACTTATGTGTGCTTTATTTCTATCTTATCGCTAATTTGCTTGGGGACAAGCAACGCTTGTTTTGGGGTTGTTGATAACGCCACTTTTTGGCGTTATTTTCAGTTCTCAAACCAATGAGATTGGCTTGTATTCAAGTAAAAGGCGGGTATTTTACGGTTTATCGAGTGATTTATACAGGTTATCTAAAAGGCGGCAATCATCGAGAAAAGATACTAAAAAGAGCCCAAAACGAGTCCAAACGAAGCCTAACGGAAGCCCAAAAGTCAAGCCCAAGACCCGCAACCGAACCAGGACCTGATCCGCGAACCAGAAATCGACCCACGCAGCAAAAAGCATACGCGCGACTTGCCACGCGACTTGCAAGTCGCGTGGTAGGTCGCGTAACCCACTGTTTGTCGATTTTAAGCTGTTAATTTCGGGATTTAGGTCATTCATTCGATAGGCAACTTTCACACGACGGCCAGAGCAGTTCCAGGGGCGATTTTCAGAGCCAAGTGACAGCTTTCGGAGTGACGATCGAGAGCCGATCAAGGAGACGTTCAACACGCGAAGTAGAGACGAGCACGAGAGAAGGGAGTTCAACATCTTACCTTTCACGATTTCATCTTTTACGCTTAATCATGTTTACATACACTTTCGCATCTATTTCTCTTGTGAATCCACCACCGACATGAACTAACTGGTTCGTGTTGGGGGTTGGAATGAATTCGGTTTATTAAGCATGTAAACATACGATTTGAACTTTTATCAGTTTTCCTTAATTAATGAAGCATGTGATTTCGTTCTTAATGCTTTTGTGAATTTGGCCAATTTACAATTGATTTGTTGTTAGTAATTAAGTTCGAGAGAATTGATTGCTATTTAGAATTAGGAATTGCATGTCTAAAGTCCGAAAGGTGATAGAGATATACCGAGTAAGCTTTAGTCCCAATTAAACCGTTAGGTTGATATCGAGAGATAAAATCTAGCCAGTTTAAACATAAATCGTGTACTTAATGTGTTTTCGAATCCATAGGTGAGATCAAGAAATTGAACTTATCCTTTTCAAAATAAAACCCGTTGTTGTTCGAAAGAGAACGACGGTGATCTTAAAAGATTTGGGAATCATTAAGGGGATTAACTGGTAACTGTTTTGAGTCAGTTGTTTGCATGTGTAGAACCTGAGGATTTCCAACCCTCAACTTCTATCTCTATCGAAGTTTCTAAGTCGTTTACTGTTTCGTTGTGAGTTCGTATTCGTTGCAATTAAGTAGTTTTAAATCAAACCAATCTTCCAAATTCGACAGTTCAGTTAATAGCAATTATAGTAATTGTGATATTTAGTTCCTAGTTCCCCGTGATTCGATACTCGTACTTCTCTAAGTACTATTACTTGACTCCGACTCGTATACTTGCGGTGAGATTTAGGGGGGTGTAACCCGCCCTATCACCAGGCCAACTGATGCCCCAATTCTGGCGCGTTATCCAGGTCATCGAGCGACTTACCTCACATTGGGAGTCACCGATGAATGTGACGGACCTGCTTACGGCCTACCAGGTCAAGAAGGATTCATACCGTCGCTACAGCCTGTTCTCCAAACACAAGGGCGATCGTACCTTGGTTCTAAAAACCGCGGTCAACGACCGCAAATGGAAGACCAGGTATGTACTCGTGCGGGTAGCGACGCTGGACCCCGAAAGTGATTGGATCAGGTCCGGTTGGAATATGGCGGGTGAGTTTCTAACTCTGGTCGAACGTTTTTATTACTTGTATTGCTTTGTGTCTCGACTAATCTTCTTCCTCTATATTTTTAGACATTAATTTCGAAAAGGTGACGCCTAACGACGACTCCAAGGCCTAGATCGAGAGGTTCTTTGAGATCAGTACCGACGATCTATCGTTCGTCGCATGTCATCTGGTAGACGAAGACGGCGACTTAGTCTTTTCGAGCGAGAGACTTCAGGAGAGTCGAGAGGAAGAGGAGGAGGAAGAGAAGACAGAGGAGGAAGAGGAAAAAGAAGAGTAAGAGGCGAAAGAAGAGGAGGTAGAGATGATTGATAAGTGTACCCTACTCTGCCCGACTTGCTCTTTCCAATACTTCGGTTTTTGATCGTTCTCCCTTTCTTGTTTTATAGGAGAATCCCGACCGAAAACGTCGTCTGCGATGGCCAAGAGGGCGGCCCAAGCCGAATTGGCTCGTAAGGCGAGAGAAAAGAGGATGGAGGCCCCGACAACTGGGTCGGGAGTCTTAAAGAGAAAAGAGGCCCCGACAACTGGGTCGGGGGTCCTAAAGAGGACAAGGACAACGGTCCTGAGGGAACCGTCTTCGAAGGTAAGCGACTCGTCGAGAGTCGTTAGTCCGGAGAAGGCGAAGGCGGCTATCGCGACTTCTGAGAAGACAAAGATATCTTCTGACGCGATTGACGCAACGTTGGTCGATTCGGCGCTTCAGGCGACAAAGACGATGCCTGCGTCTACGACGTCGACCCGTACAACGGACGACAAGGGCAAGGGTCACGCGACCAAGTATAAGGAGGTCACGACGGTTAATTTTACATTGCCGTCGAACTTCTTAGCTGACAACGTCCTAGACGGGACAAAGTTGTTTCCGCATCTGGGGAAGTATCAACTCCCATCTTTCGAGGAGCATTTTTGAGGGGTCTCCGTCGAGGATACGGGAGCGCATGTTGCCGGACTGGCGTTCATGGTAAGTCTATTTTTCAAGACTTAGATTATTTTATCGTTGTTTAACTTTGCCAAATGTTTACTAACATGTGTCTTACGTTTTTTCAGACGTTTCAGTCTTCTTTGGCCTTGCACGCCGAAACGACAAAGATAGAAGGCCTAGTATCTTCTGCCCTTAAGAGGGAAGACGCGGCGTTAGTGAGGGAGAAATCTGCTCTGGAACGTGCCGAGGGTCTGTCGATACGACTCGACGACGCTCTAAACGAGTTGGAAGCCGTCAGACATGCCAAGGACGAGGCGAACTTTCGTCTGAAGCAATCCTTGTCTTTGCTTGCTGACCAAAGGGAGGAGCTAGACAGGACAAAGGAGGCCTTGGCTACGAAGGAAAAAGAAGCCGCGGAGTATAAGTCCAAGGTGTCGAGTCTAGAGAAGGAGGTCGAGGAGCTGAAGGACGAGGTTAAGTCCGTCTTCGCTTTTGCTCGTTTTACTGCGCGAGCGGCGATCATGCGACGACACCTGTCGGGGAAAAATCCTCTTGCCTTGGCGTCGGAAGAGTTTGCCCTCTACCTGAGCGAAGTCGGATCTGTAAGAGACCTCGACTCGGATGATGAGAAGGAGGGAGAGGATAAAGAGGTGGACGAGGGTCTCCAGGGCGACGTCTCGGGCAAGGACGTGACAGACGATCCCTCTCAGACTTAGAAGATTTTTCTTGGTTTTGCTCTTATCATTCGACCGTTGGTGGTCGAGTTGTCTAATGTAATCGACAATTTGATAAATGAATTTATCTTTCTTTTGAACTTGCGTATCATTATATTTCATAAGCAAATATGATATCAATTGTAAAATTCAAAAAAAAATGAGCAAGAAGACATGCGACTTAGGCATCCACTATAATACAACGATTATAACATAAGTCGTAAGACTTTTATACTTTTAGTTCATATGAGCAAACGTAAGTACATGCAATCAAAGCATTCATTCAGAACACGAGATTAAAATCGTATAGTAGACTTAGCAACTGATATCGTGCGATCCTGCGATAAAACAATGTCAGAGGTTAGTCGTTGGCTAGCCAACGACCCTCCGATGCTTAAGTCAGTAATCGTCGAGGTAAAAAATCGTATGAAAGAAAGAAAGGGACTTAGGAGAGTTACCTTTTCAGATGCATTGTATTCCAGATACGTGGGATATTTCGATTGTCGAGGGTTTAGAGCCGATAGGCACCTTTACCCGCGACTTCTGAGATATGACTAGGACCTTTCCGTTGACCACGATATTAGCTAGTCAGTCTCGACTTTTCCTTGTCTCAGGGGGGGGGGTTGTCGACCTCGTCATTTATTACTTTATTCCTTTCAGGAGCAAATTTCTTGTTTTCGCGCGACCAGGCAAAGCAATTGGCATATTCCTGCAAGAAAGACATTAGCTTATCTCTAAGATAGGGATAGAGAGACGAACCTGTCAAGACCTTCTGGTCGGGCTTGCTTTGGTCCAGGATGACCTCCTCGACCCGTAACTGCTAGACGACTTACTTTTGCGGCTTCAGAGTGGTTTTATAGCAGTAACAGTCGACTTTCGGCTCACTTTTGATTTCTTGGATTCCCCACGACGTAGGGAACTTCATAATCTGATGATACGTCGAGGGAACGACTTTAATTTCATGGATCCACGGTCGACCTAAGATGAGGTTATAGGCCGATGAACAATCAATGACGCTGAATTTGGTCTGCTTGTTGATTCCTCCTGCATAGACGGGCATAGTGATCTCCCCAAAGGTACTCGTCGTGTCTCCATTGAAACCGATCAAGGTTCTCGAGCGTTGAGTGATTTTTGATCGATCGATTCCCATGGCCTTGAAGATGATGTTCGCTGAGCTGCCTCCATCGACCAAGACTCGCCGGGTTAAACAATTACCAATCGTAAGTTGAATGATCAACCCGTCATGATGCTTGCGATACGATTCACCGAGGTCGTCCTGGTCGAATGAAATATTCATGGCTTCTAACTCCTGATCTCCTTTGGATCTATACGAGCGCGGGATAGGCCGATCATCAGGTGTTTGGCTGGCGTGACGTTTGGCTGCGGAATACGTCAGACCGCACACATCAGAACCACCAGTTATGCAGTTGACGACCTTTGCATGATCGGGAATTGGCGGTCGATCGTCATTAGCTGGAGTAACGACGTCATCGATGATGTTTTTGAGATTGCCCTTTGGGACATGATATGCTAGTTCCTTTTTGAGAGCTATGCAATCATCTGTCGTATGACCATGGTCGACATGGAAGTCGCACCATTTCGATTTGTCTTTCTTACCGTCGTCTTGGTCAGACTTCTTTGGCCACCGGATGGCCGCCTGGACGGTCTTTAGAGCTTCAACCAAGTCCTTAGTAGTCCCTTTGAATCCGTAGGAGGATATCTTAGGGTACTGAGAAAATTTGGTCTCAGTTTTGGATTCTGCTTTTGTCTTGAATCGTACGTTCGAGATTTTTCGCGCAGGCTCTAGCTTGGATACTGCTTTCATCTTGAACTCTGGCTTCCTTACACCTAACGACCTTTTGTCGTCGGCATGCTTTCGACGAAAGGCAGTGTCGTCTTCTACCCTCATATAAGCAAGGGTTCTTGCTCGGACATCTTCGAAATTCTCCGGGGGATACTTAGTCAGATCAGTGTATAAACCCGAACTCTCGTCTAGACTACGCTTGTAGGCTTCGATCGCGGTCTTGACATCGCAGTTGAGGATACTAATCATCTCAGCGTTAAACCTATTGAAATAACTCTGGATGTATTCACCGGTCTTCTGAATGACGTAATACAGATCACTGGTCTGCTTCTCCATCTTGCGACTACTGGCGAATTGCTGGGAGAATTGGTTGAATAACTCAGCGAACGACCCGATGGATTTGGGTTTGAGGTTAATCAACCACTGGAGGGCAGGACCTGTGAGGGTTGCCCCTAAACACTTGCACATACAGACTTCTTGATACATATGTGGGATCGAGACCGTCCACATTAGCTGCTTATATTGCGCGATATGCTCCGTCGGATCGGTTATCCCCGAATACTTGGGCGTAAAAGAGGGGATATTATACTTCTTCGGGACATCGACGGTCGCTATCGTGTCAATGAAGGGCGACGCTTGGTACCCCGATCGAGGCTCGACGTCGACGGGTACGGCTGCCCCCGAGAGCTTAGCGAGTAAGGACAGGACACGCTCATTCTGGTCCTCCAACATCTTCAACCGCTGAGCGACGGGATCGTTAGGATCAGGATTTGCACCTGTTGGAGGGTTAATCCCCAAACTGGTGCCATTTCCATACGACGAGCCATTGGCGTCCCCGTTGAAAGGGACAAAGAATGGTTGAGACCCATTATTCATGGGTGGAGGTCTCAAATGCTGAGGAGGAACCGTCCCGAACTGGGGATTTGGGATGAATGATCCCGGCTGCTGGTTCTGCATGAATTGTCCTGACTGCTGATTTTGACCGAACAGTCCTGGTCCTGGATTCTGAACGAATGGACCCGACCCTGGATTGTGGACACATGGAGCGGATCCTGGATTATGACCGAACGATCCTTGACCTGGGTTCTGAACGAATGGTCTTGGACCGTTTTGCGGTCCGAATGGATTCCTCAGCCGCACGATTTCCTCAGCTGCCCTGTGACTTTGCTCATCCATGACATTGATTTGATTTTGCACTACTTCCAACTCCTGATACATCTAGGCAATGAGGTGCTCTTGATTTTCAGGGACTGCCATTTTCATGAAACAGAAAAAAGAGGAAACTCCAAGAAAGTGTTAGTAAGACGCACGTTTGTCGAAGATTTTCTCTGAAAGGAGTCCCACGGATGGCGCCAAACTGTTAATGCCAAAAATCGTCCAAAAGGATAACTTAAGGTTGATTATGGAGCTTAACAACTAAAGAATAGAAATCTTTCGACAAACCGTACGACAAAGATAAAAAGCGTAAATGAGACAGAGAGTTGGTGATGTGGGAAAAACCTCAACGAGGAAAAACCCGCGGACGACAGTGGAGGTCGTCGCTGCACTATGATCGCCAAAAAGGGGCGATATCCTTATGTTTAGGGTGTCGAGAGTACAGGGATTACAATACAAATGAAAGAAAGACTTTAAATGTAAAGTAACGAGTGTGTCAAATGTAAAAGCTGGTACGTCGTGTGTAAAAACAATGTGTCGTGCGAGAAAGTCGTGCGGCGTGAGCGATCATTTGAGAGAGAATTATTTGTTTCGAGTGTTCTTCAGAGTTCGGATGTTTTCAGATGTAAGAGATGATGTGTGATGCCCCCCAAAAAGATGATTTGAGCTTGGTATTTATAGTCTTTGGGTGCTTTGTTAGGACCATAAATGTCCTACATATTATAAAGATATATAAATAATTATATAGTGCTTAATTAGTTTAATTATAGAGGTTAATTATTGTAAAAGCCTTCATTATTGTTAATTGGGCTTAGTTTTGTCTAATGGGCTTAGGCCTTGGTTGTTTAAAGGCATAAGTATATAAGCTTTCCTTAACCTTAGAATTAGGTTAGAGAGATCCTAGAGCGACTCATTAGACAAGTTGAGAGCTTAATAGTTAGAGAGAGATAGTTGTTTTCCATTCAAACCTTTGTAACTATTTTGATTTATAAATACGAGAGGGATGACAAGTTGAAATCATTAATTGTTCTTGTTATTTCTCATTGAATCGTTGTTACCTGATCAAACTGGGATTCACAATTGGTATCAGAGCAGAATCGGTGATTTGAAAAATAGAAGAAATCGAACGAAAGCGAGAAAATGAATAAAATTCGTATTGAATTTTTCTGGAAAACGCAGTGAGCCGTTTCGCCTATTCCCGGAGTTTGAACCGTCGGATCGTCACGATTTTTGGACAGTATCTCCACGACATTCCGTTTTACATTCTAAACTGTTGGATTAATCGTTTGAGGTCCAGAAGGCACCCAGATTAATTTCATAATAGTGCAGTATTTTTCTTGAAAAAAAGTGTTCTTCAATCGGGTTTGCAAAGTTCTTTCATCGATTAAATATTTTTCTGTCATATCTCGATTGTCTAATTGCTTTAATCTAGTCTTTATCTGCGATTACAAGGACTCATAGGTATTAATTTTTCAAGTTAAAAATCAAATCTTGAGTTTTTGGTGTTCTAATTTTTTTTTGTGGTGATTATTGAAAAATAGAATAGATTTTGCTTAGAAATCGATTTGGGTTTGTTTATGTTTGTGTTTTTGGTTAAAATCTAACCCTACAAGAGTGAAGTCAAGCAACCCTATCGATCCCTGATCCGATTTTTCAACCAACCGCAGTTACCGGGTAAGTTTCCTATTTCCCATCAAGATACCGGATAATCTATTCTTTCCGGAAAGATTTTTTTTCCGGACAAAACTCTAACTTTCCGGTCAAAATCAATCTTTCCGGTCAAAATCACAACTTTCCGGTCAAATTAAGCTTTCCGGTCCACATATCACTTTCCGGATGCACTCATGAGCCGCAGGTGTTGACCGATATTTCATTTGGTTGTTAGTTTGACCATCCTTCTTTTATTACATACGTATATAGAGGCGGGTTCAAACGAGGAGCGTACCAATTTAAGAGAACGTGAGGAGCAATTGACAGTTATGAATCACATGTGATTGGCAGTTGTGGATCACATGTGATTCACAACTGATCTGGAGGAGCAATTGACAGTTATGAATCACATATGATTAACAGTTGTGAATCATTAATGATCCGCGACTTGCCACCTCGCGCCACGCCTCGCGCCACATCTTGCGCGAATTTTCGATTTGTTCCGATTTTTTAGCAGTTGTTGATCACATGTGATCAGAAGCATGGGAGTGCTCCTCACGTTCTCTTAAATTGATGCGCTCCTCGTTTGAACCTTCCTCTACGTATATATATATATATATATATATATATATATATATATATATATATATATATATATACATTTCTTTGTTTTGTTTTATTTGTTTTAATTGTTTGCTTGGTTTGATTGTCATCCGGTTAACATCACATCGTCCGGTAAGTTCCTTTTTTATCCGGTAAGTGCTATTTTTGCGAGAACCTCAATCACCCGGTAAACCATCTTCATCCGGTAAGTCTCAATTCTCTTTGTCCGGTAAGCTATTTCTCACCCGGTAAGTGTGTTCAACCGGTAAGTTTTGCTTTGTGCGGATTATTCATTCATCCGGTAAACCACTCCTCGTCCGTTAAGTTCCTCATTCATCTGGTAAGTTGTGTTTTGTATGTTTTTTATTGGTAAGTTCTCGAAGATTGATTTCGTTTGATCCTATAATAATCAGTTTTTAAATTTTTAAAACGAATTTATTTTATAAATTAGTTTTTCGTATTTAATTTTTGATTTTCTTCCGCAATTTTGATTCTTCAAAATAACACCGATTAACGATCATTTTTCAGGTAACAATGTCGTCGTATTGCCTTAATTTTGAGTGTCTAAAATTTCAAAGGCTATATAAAGAGAATATGAAGCAACAAGAGGAATTCTGCAGCAAGTTAAACGAAAAACATAAACTGCAAATATCTGAAAGTTATGATAAGCTTGCTAAATCTGAAGAAAAGGCAACGATCTTAGAGGCGGAAAACACAGTGCAGAAAAAGAAGCTATCTGATTTATTATCACGAGGTGATATCAAGGAGACTGAGAAAGAGAAAGCAAAGCTACATGAAAAGAATATCAAGCGATCAGATGACTTGTGCAACAAGTATGTTAGCTTTTATTTTATATTGTATTCAAGATTACTTGGTTAAATTGTAAAAGCCTAAATTAAATACTTAGGTTTTAAGGCCTAAGCCCATTAGTCACTAAAGCCCACATATTTAATTTAGGCTTTTACAATTTAACCAAGTAATCTTGAATACAATATAAAATAAAAGCTAACAATCTCCCCCTTTGTATTCAAGATTAAAAATAGCCCGATCTTCCACAAGGTCAGTTGCTTCAATTCCTTCTTTGACTCCCCCTTGATCGTTGCATACTTCTCCTTGATCTTTGCGTACTCCCCCTTGACTGTTGCATTACTTTTCTGGTCTCAGTTATCTCTCAAACGATCAGAGAACGATTTGATGTGCGGAAGCTTGTATAACCAGTTTGAGTAGTAACCGATAGTAGATAAACAGCTAGGAGATGAAGAGTAGCAAATACATTCTGCTCACGAGAATCTGCATTAAAGAATAAGTAACCAGGGGTAATCATCTAATATAGAAGCACAATAGCAACTATTATCACAACAATTTATAAAAAATTGTGTGGCCTATGCTCAGAGTTGGCAATGATGAAGCTCTGACAGGACTTCCAGTTATCATTGAAGTAAATTAAAAAATAAACTTCTCAAACTGTTCTTGGCAATATCACATAGATATGCATGTGGAATCACAAAGATTCGTGATATTGTGTGAAAGAAAAATAGAATATTATCTATTAGGCTCAAAAGTGTGTAAACTGTTTGGACAAAACAGGTATCCACAGACTCAATGTGCATGAGTGAAGTGTGAAGGTGGGGCAACTTTCCTTCTTTTCAATATCCAACCTTCCAAAGAAAGATCAGATAGCATATGTGCTACTTCCCCGTGGAAAAGTGAAACAGTTCCTTGTGGAGAAGGAAGTGAGTAGCTGGTGGGGTTAAGACAAGAGTTGGCATGGGCTCACTGCCTGTTTCAATGACAATCACCAAAAATTTGTGATAAATCAGAAATGTGGTTTGCCCGGCTCAGAAAAGAGATGGTGCAGAGTTGTATAATTCTTTTGACTCTGTTCTCACACCCTCTTTCTTTTTATCATGTAGCTCACATCTAACCAAACTCTCTTTTTAAATTTTACCTCTTAAGCACAATGAGAAAAACTCATATAGTTATCTCCCCCACTCTTTGATGTAGACCCTTCACCTCTCAAGCACTCAAGGTTTTACTTCTTTGGTAGGAAACACAGGTTTAAGTGATCCATAGAAGTTCTATAAAGCTCACACATTGATCCCATGAAATTGTTGTCCTAAAGATTGTATTGTTCAACACACTTGACCATTTGATGTCTCAGAAAACCATTTAAAATCCAACTTCTATATTTGAAAAAGCATTTTGGCATCTAGAAGTGGTTTGACCATTTGAAAGAGTTTTTATCATTTTAAAGATGGCCTTTCTCTAAACATGATAAGTTTTAAAGGTTTAGAAATTTTACCTTTTCATGGACATGGTCAAACTGGCTTTCTCCCCCTCAAATTGAGCATTAAATCTCATTTAAGCGCAATTTTAAATCAGATATCCTTTAAAAATAAAAAGGTGTTGGTAATCATCTTTGATGATTCCACATTAGTTAGGAATATCCAGATGCACAGTTAATTCAAATTAAAAGGAAACATGGTGCTGGGGGTTAGAGATTTAGAAATACCAGTCAAAGTATGATCTGTTGAGGTACTGGTCCAACACTGATGTGTGTAGAAACAACATTCAGTTGAAGTCCTGGTTCTATACTGATGTGTATAGAAGCAACCTCAATCTGATTTGATTATGGCAATGGAGAGAGTGAAGCGATGCTTTCGATCCAGCAAGTATCTACTGACTTTGACAGTGAATTAGGCATATCAGATCACTGAATTTGAGAAAACTCAAAACTTCAAAGTCGTGCGTCCGTGAATTATATTTCCAATGCAACTGGACTCGTGTCAATTGGAGCACCGAGTAAAAAGTTATGCGCATGTTTCTGAAGCAGCGCAAAGCTGTCAAACAAAATGAAAAATTTCGGGCTCCGGGCTTTTGGCTTGATTTGATTTCTGGACCAACGAACTCTAATAAACATGCTTGAGTCTGCTTCTGGTCCCTTCTGGTCATTCCTCTTATTTCTGAAAAAAAATTGATCCATATAGCCTCTGACGAATCAAAAGAGCTCTGGTGTCCCAAAAAAAATCAACAGAGCTCTGGACAACTTCTGTCGATGATCAGAGCTCTGGTAGATGTCTCTATTAAAAGTCAACAGAGATAGCTCTGTTAAAAGTCAACAGAGATAGATCTGTCAATTGCCTCTGATTTTTTTGAGTATCTGTAAAAATCAACAGAGCTCTGGTAGATGAGTTTAGAGAAACGACTCTGTCCAGCAGATGTACTGACTTTAACCGGGATTCTGACCACAACGAACACTGATTCAGACCAAGATCAAAACACGAAAGTTGTTCATCGTTGTCTTAGGAATCCAACGCATCTGGACTCATCAAATTTGGAGCTTCAAGGAGGGAGTTCTGTTGAAAATACGACAGGTGCGCAAAGCTGACAGCAAGTACCTCTGCTCTGTTGTACCTCTGCTCTGTTGTACCTCTGCTCTGTTGGTGTACCTCTGCTCTGTTGGTGTACCTCTGTTCTGTTGGTGTACCTCTGCTCTGTTGGTTATCTCTGGTGGAACAGAAGTTTCTGACAGAGCTCTGATGAGGTCTAACAGAGCTCTGGTGAGCTTTTGCTGATTTCTTCTAAGTCCTCTGCCAGAAGTTTTACACCAACTTCGACACTACTTTACACCATGATAGCTCTGGAGTTTGAAAAAACTCAAAACATAAAGAGTGTGCATTGGTTTGTTATATTTTCAGATCATCTGGAATCACCTCTTTTCGAACTCGTACGACAAAGATATGGTTGATTTACCACAGTCGCACAGATCTGTCCATCAGCTTTCCATCAGCACACTGTTGTCTACTTCAACGATGCATATGGCCCTTATAAATTTCGAATCTCTGAATTCTCAAAACACGAAAGCTGTTCATCAATGTGTTTTGAATCCAGGACCTTTTGAATCGCATCAATCGGTGCCGTTATCAATGAGATATGATCAATTTACTACAGCATCACAAATCTGCCAGCATGCTGTCATTGTACTTGATTGTTGTGCACCGAAATCAATTGCCTTTGACGGATGAGTCTTAAACTGAGTGTTTAAGAGTCCATTATCCACTGAAGTGTGAGTCCTTAA
Source organism: Saussurea involucrata (assembly GCA_033807775.1). NCBI lineage: Eukaryota > Viridiplantae > Streptophyta > Magnoliopsida > Asterales > Asteraceae > Saussurea > Saussurea involucrata. Next base: position 54,524,328 of record CM066314.1, on the reverse strand, counting down.
CATATGTATTAAGGAGTCCAAGTACCTTCAAAACAGATTAAAGACATTTTGGTACCCATTTCCAAATGGGTCCTATTTTTTTAGGATTTGGAGCTGTCTTCAGGTCCTCTGGCTTGCCAGTTTTTGTTGGTTTGCCAGGTTCCTTTCTATGCTTTTTCTTATATTGGGTCTTTGAATTTTTCTTATGAAATGACCCATTAGGAACACAGTTAGAACTAGAGAAATGGTTCTTTAGTTTAAACAGAAGATCAAAGCATTTACAGTTATGAGAATGAAGAGATGAATGTTTAACAGAAACATATGGCTTTGGAGCATTTATGACAGGAGTAGAGCTTTTGACTTTCCAAACCATTTTCACTCTTTTAAAAACAAGATTATCTGTATTATCAACACAAGAGTTTTCTAAGTCAAAATCCTTAAGCCTTTTAGCTAAAACATCTTTTTCTTTAAGATTTAAATCAAACTTCTTTAGAAGATCTGATTTATACATCTTCTCCAACATAATCTTGGTTGACAAATCAGATAGTCTTTTTGTCAATTTGGACATTTCAGCTTTAAAAACAATTCTTTCTCTCTCAAAATCATCTTTCAAACATTTTGTTTGAAATCCTTCAATCTTCTTCTTCTCAAACTCTTTTCTTTCAAAATTAGACTCTTTTCTCTCTTTTTCAAGAGTATTTTCTAAATCAAAAATTAGATTAGAAAAACTTAAACATTTAAGTTCAAGTCTTTTCTTCTCTTGTTCAGACTCAGATAAATTCCTTTTCAGTTCAATATTTTCACAGTTTAGGAGTTTACCTGACTCTTCAAGCTTAGCAATCTTGTCTGAATCAATAAGAATGCTATTGTTCCTTTCTTCTAGCTCTTTCTCAAGAGTAGGAATTATCTTACGAAAATTAGTACTGAGCTTAGAATAATAATGAGCATCAGCATCAGCACTAAATCTTAGTCTTGACATATTGTTACTTGAAAATTTAAAAAAAATCGGATCGTTAACAGATACTTCGTGAGAAGTAGAATTTGTGCACTTGAGTCAATTTTTCAAATCTTATCGGATTGAGCTGAAAATTTGTAGGTAGGTGAACGAGGATATTCTGGACAACTTTAATTCTTCGAGTTTTGTCCAAAAACCAACAGAAAGTGGTTTTCCGAAGCAAAACAGAGTGCAGAAAAATAAAAGTTTAAAAGCTCCGAAAATTGTAGGAACCCAGATATAACAAGTAACAATAATTATAGCAATAATCTTTGTATATGATTGATAAAGAGGAGTTTACAATATATAAAATAAGCACAACTCACTCTTGAAGCTCTCTTTCTCTATACGTCTGACTCTCTCAAAATGGAGGCTAGGAGGCTTTAGAGGCTTAACCTAAAACTCTAACAAATTACACATTAAATACTTAGGTTTTAAGGCCTAAGCCCATTAGTCACTAAAGCCCACATAATTAATTTAGGCTTTTACAATTTAACCAAGTAATCTTGAATACAATATAAAATAAAAGCTAACATACTTCTGGGACATCAGATTTTGCTCTGATCAATCCAACCCACATCTCTATCCAAAACTATAGAACTGCTGCTCAACCTCAAGAACCTGAGGTGAGAACCCCAACATATTTAGGTTCTGAGCCTTCTGTGGAGAGTGCGAGTGAGGAAATAGAAGAAGAAGAAAATAGACCAGAGGACAGAGTACCCGAAGTGGGGTCTTCCTCTAGAGTAATGGAGGAGGAAGTAGTGAACAGAGCATCCCCTAGGGAGACTGTTCAAGAGGGAGCAGAAGAGACTGCAGAAGTGGTGACAGAGAGATCGCACCCTTCTGGCAGTGTAGAGATTCATGAGGTAGAGAGCTCACCAGAGAATTCTCAAACCCTAGAAACCGAGGAAAATGTGAGTATAGAACAAGATGTCCAAGTTGACACATCTGTGCGAGATCCTAACCAAACTCCCAGTGCTACCACATTACCTAATCCTGGTGATCAAGACCAAGGGATTATTGAAACAGAGGTGCACACCTCGAACCTTAACCAGCCAGACCCATCAGAGGCAACTCTTCATGCCTCTGGTACGCACGAAGCCGGGGAAGCTAGTCTTGCTAGTGATGTTCATTCGCCCCAGAACATCGACAGGTCACCTACACATAATGACGCCTCTGTGGCTCATGTAGTCGGAACACAACATAGACCCGAGATTTTTGTAATCTCACGTAGCATCTGTCCGACTCAGGGACAGTATGAGACCATAGTTGAACAAGGGAAACATTTGCTTGATCCAAATGCTTCTCATCATATCAGATTTCCTTCCTCAGAACCTGAGCTGGAGGAGGAACTTCTGATCAGAACACCTGTAGGTGATTCCCCTCAAAAGGAACATCAAGAATCGGGTGGAAGTCCTGCAAGAGCCAACATCAAAACAACTCTTGACGCAGGCGCCTCTGAACTCGAGGCAGAACTGGATCCATTAGTTGGTACCAGGGTTACCCCCGTTGACACTGTCACAAAAACAGAGTTCACAAGCTTCTGTGATAGTATCAACAACTCCTTGAATGAGTATAAACTTATCAATTCTCAAAAGGAGGAACTGATCCTCAAGGAAAATATTTCTCTCAGAGACAAACTGCAGAAACTGTCAGAGAAATATGCCGAACTTCATCAGAAATACAATGACACTGAAAGGATCAGAACAGAAGCTGAACAGACAAGAGGAGAGGAAATTGGCAGACTGGCTACAGAGATAGCAGATCTAAGAACCGTCAGAGCAGAAGAAAACAAAAAGGTATCGACAGAAGTAGCTGACCTGAAAAGACTTGTGATCGACAACCATACAGCTCAAATGAACAGAACTCTGCCAGTCCCAACAGTTATCCTATCAGAATCCAACATCAGAACCTTGACAGAGCTCATTGATAACTCTGTTAAGAAATCCATAAAAGAAGCCACAACGTCAGATGCTGATCCTCTTAACATCTCCAGCCCCAACCCAAACAGTTTGCCAATGACAGTCGGTCAAATGGGCGACTTCAGAAGGGACGTCGTAAAGAAAATGATGACAATCTCGTCCAAATTTGTCATGAAAGCCCAGGCAACAAAAGCACTTGTGAAGGAATCACTGGACTCCCAGACAGATTTTCAGCTAGGCATAGAGTTTGAAATTGAGAAACTGGCGATTGCACCACCAAACGAAGATCTTGAGGGCTATCGACATTTTAGGACTGGAACTATAGTTGAAGATCCTCCAGTCTTTATCTGCCGACAGAAAGGGACAAAGAAAGCCATCAGATCTGCTGAAGCTCATAAGTACACAAGTGAGTCGCTAGTATATCTCAAAAACATAGTTCGAAGTCTCCCGAGGAACAAGTGTCCGGAAGAACAGCAAAGGTCCTTCATCAACATAATTAATCTGATGCTTGACTTCCGTGAGCTAATCAGAAGATTCGACAGAATCCTTAGGGGAGATAATTACGCTTGATTGTACTTGTTCTTTCCATTGTAAAATCTTAAAAGAATAGTGCACAGGGTAACAGAGGGTAAAGTTCTCTGTTCATTTGTTTTCAATCTCTTGTCATTTCCAATTTTTTATTTTCAATACTTAGGGGGAGATTGTTAGCTCCAAGTATCTGTAAAATGAAAGTATTGAAAATAAAACCAAGACAGAAGACCTACAGAGATAAAGCAGAAGACTTAGAAGACTAACAAAGAAGACCAACAGAACTCAACAGAGTTCTGGTGAAACCAACGGAGCTCAACAGAGCTCTGGCAGAAGATCAACAGAAGAACTGTTCATACCCGAAGACCAACAGAGTTCTGTCATAACACGCTATGTTGAAGTGAAGACCTCTGTTATGCCCAAGCCTCGTAGAAATCCGAAGTGTCAGATACGTGTCCACACCTTTCCACGTATGCTCTAAAGATTGGAGACACACTTTCCACGTGTCATTCCAGGGTACGATAGTACACTGTCTACACTTTATGAGGCTATATATAGCGAGGTAGTGGAACAAACAATTGTAAGCTTTTGGAAGAATAGTTTTCCACAATTGCAAAAGCACACTGTCATATCCTCATAGCACTATCCCGTACGATATTGTCTCTGTGGTTTTTTGATACACCATTGATCTTGTTCTTGGTGTTATCTTTATCAATATACGAGCAGCGTTTCTTATTTGATCTTGTTATCATATTCCTGTTCTATATTTGATATCACAGTTTACATATCGTCTCATACAATCACTCACTTTAATGGCTTTATATTTAAATGCTTCTGCTGTCTATTTAACTACCATTATCGTGATACGACGTGAATCTGGGAACCAACAAAGTACATCAAATAACTGAAGGAACTGAAATCTCAAATGTGGAACAGTTCTGAGAAGCTGACTGAAGAAGAAGAGAAAGGTAAACTCCTGAACTGTGAAAACCTTGAGCTTAAAAGTAAACTAAATACTCTTGAAACGGTTTTTGAAAAGGAGAAAGAAAGCTTTGCAAAGGAAAGACAATTGCTTACACAAAAGCAATCTGGGCTTTCAACCAAATCTCTTGAAGAGAAGAAGAGTCTTGAGCTTATGTGTCTAAAACTTTCAAAACAGATCTCCGACTTTGAAAAAGTTTTGATTTTAGAAAGAGAGAAGTTTGAAACTGAACGCAAATCTTTTTCTAAAAGGAATGGAGAACTTTCTTTAAAAATAACTGAGTTGGAGAAAGAATTAGACGATCTAATCAAAGAGTCTGAAAAGACGAAAATTGAAGGTTTTAGAGCAAAATGTTTAAAAGATGATTTTTTAAAAGAGAGAAAGATTTTTCAGAATGAGATCTCTAAACTTACAAAGAGATTATCTGGATTAGCAACCGAGAATTTGAAGGAACAAATGATTAAATCTAATTTACAAAAGAAATTGGATTTAATTCTCGAAGAACGAAATGCCTTATCCGTTAAAGTCAAGAAACTTGAAGAAAGCAAGTTCAAAGGTGTTCAACCTACTTATGCTTCACGTTCTTCTTCTACAAATCGTTCTTCAAAGAATTTTGTCAAATCAAATGATTTTCCAAAAGATCAGATTCGACCTTCCAATCTTTTCTATAATTCTCGTGTTGATAAGAAAGATAATCAAATTTTCAAGAAAGTGAACATGGTTTGGAGAGTTAAAGGATCTGCTCCTGCTCCAAAGTCATTCGTCTCTGCTAAGAGTAACAAGAACAACAAAGCTTTTCAAGCTAAACCTTTTGTGAAAACTGATCGAGTTTACTCTGTTAATAAACTGATCAGTTTATCCACTCAGAAGTTGTGTTGTTCTTAGTGTGGAACAAGTGAGTTTGTAAAGAAAGATCGTGCTAACTATTGGTATGACACTTATAGTTTCCCAGGACCTCATAGTGCATTTAACCAACAAGGATCCATCAAAAGATGGATACCAAAATCTGTCTAATCTATTTTGCAGGAATGTCATGTGCGGTTTTAATTCCTATTATTCTTTTCACATGACTGCAATCAAAGGTTATGCCACATTTGAGGGGGAGTACTATGAAAGGTTAGTGAACTTCTAAACTGAATTCAAAGACCGTGGTAATGCATTCTGGATAACTTACTTGTGTTTGTTATTCTCCATTTTTAAATTCAATGATTGCCATGTGTCAATTTTTATTGACTTAGTTATTTCCATGTCTCACATATTTGTTGACTTTTCGATGGAAACACACTCGTTTGAATTCCTAGTTGTTTTCCAAGTTCGCTATTTCTTGCAAATGATTCCATTCTTATCTGATATAATAATTGTGACTTGTTCTTCACAATTAACCTTTCTGATTATTGTCTCATTTATTGCAAATACTGTGCTTACTGAGTCAATCTGTTTAGCGCTTGATCTTGTTTCTTGAAATTCTTTAGTTCAATTGACTTCTGATTACCTTAGATCAGAACTCGGACTTAATTGTTTATGACTTCTGATCACCTCAGATCAGGACTCGTTCTTAAATGTTACGACTTCTAAACATTTCAGTTTAGAACTCGTACTTCACTGTTTTACTAAACTGTTCAACTCGTTGCATGAAAGGAGTGATAGGAATTATTGTTTCTATGGTCAATCCAGAACCGGAAGGACCTACCCAAGAAACATATCCCTTATAGACTACAATGAGGGGTCTAGATTGATAGATGAGTTTGGAGAGAGAAGAATAAATGGTCCTTACCAAACCGAGTCAGTTATCCGGGTAACCACACAATCTATTCATTCTCGTTCTTTGGAGATGAATATTGAAACAAACATGGACTCAGTGTCGATAACTTGTGTCACCCCACCCAGCCACTCAAGTATCTCCCAACAGATGCTTGTTTCACATATTCACGGAGAATTAGCACATACTCTATCTATTCCTCACTCAGAGGTCTTAGATATTGAAAAAGGAAGACATCAGCTCCGTTCTCCGAACTTCATATTCTAATCACCGTGTCAATTGATTTTAACTTGCGTCCCGAGTTAAATCAATACTTTGAGCCTAACAGATATAATTCATTTTTTTACACATGCACGAGTCTTTGTGATTCCAATCGCATATCTTCGTGATATTGCCGGAACAGTTTGAGGAGTAATTTTTAATATTTTACCTCAGTGATAACTGGAAGTCCTATCAGAGATACCCCATTGCCAACTCTGAACATAGGCCACACAATTTTTTAATTGTTGTGATAACAGTTACTTGTGTGTTTCTGTGTTAGCTTTTTACCCCGTTCTGGTTACTTAAAATGTTTTTATCTGGATTTTTTTGCTACTCGTCACTATTGTCTTTAAACGTGCATGATGTTCCGGATGCTCCTACTCATCATGAGGGGGAGAAAGGGTACAGTTTCAAAGACACCGAATATCAAGTTGAGGGGGAGTTAGCAAAAGACGGGGGGGGGGAGTAAAGAAGTCCCCATGCAAAAGCCAAGGGGGAGTATCAGTTCTGTTTCGAGATCCAAAGAGCTCAAAGTACATACAAGTGATCAAAGTGCTTACAGGTGATCAACTCTTCTCATCGTTTATCAAGTGGTGTTCGCTTCAAATTATTTCCTCCATCAAGCATATTGGTTCTACAAGTTCTTTTAAAGCTGAAATCAAATTCAAGAGCTTTATTCAAGGGGGAGTGTCAAAAGACATGAAGACAAACAACACCAAAGAGTTTCAAAGATTCAAAAGAAAGAGAAGATGAAGACATGAAGATTTCAAGACCGATTTTTATTTATATATCTTTAGGGGGAGATTGTTAGGACTATAAATGTCCTACTTATTAGAAAGATATATAAATAATTATATAGTGCTTAATTAGTTTAATTATAGAGGTTAATTATTGTAAAAGCCTTCATTATGGTTAATTGGGCTTAGCTTTGTCTAATGGGCTTAGGCCTTGGTTGTTTAATGGCCTAAGTATATAAGCTTTCCTTAACCTTAGAATTAGGTTAGAGAGATCCTAGAGCGATTCATTAGACAAGTTGAGATCTTAATCGTTAGAGAGAGATAATTGTTTTCCATTCAAACCTTTGTAAATATCTTGATTTATGAATACGAGAGGGATGACAAGTTGAATTCATTAATTGTTATTGTTATTTCTCATTGAATCGTTGTTACCTGATCAAACTGGGATTCACATGCTTTAATTGATTCTTTAAATGCTTCGATAACTGACGTAACGGCTGCTGGATTGAATGCTTATAACTGACCTTGTCGGTTATGTCCGTTAACCATCAATGACATTGATTCCTGCATTTAAACACTGAAAACGTAACAGAAATATCGCATGTTAGTCGGTCGAGGTCGCCAGGTTTCATACGACGGTCGTGTGAGCTAGACGACGTCATGGTCGAGTCTCGTGAGGTAAATAACTTTTGATTTCAACTTTGGTCAAAAGATAAAGTATTGTGATTTCACCTTATTATGGAAAAAGTGTAATAAATGTTTCCCTTACTTTGGTCGTGGTCGAGGCTAGTGAATTTTTACCCAAACAACATCTGAATCAAAAACTCCCACTGAAGGGAAGTCCAACAGAGAAAGCTCTAGCAGAGAGAAGAAGAAAGAGAAGGCCGTGAAAAAAAAGGGAAAGAAGAGTTTGGTTGCTGAAAGTGATGCAGAGGAAAGTTCATCATATGAAGATGATGATGTCAATTGCTTTTGCCCAATCTCTTGCCCTTATAACTCAAAAGTTTAACAAGAGATTCGGTAACAAAGTATTTGATAGAAGAGGAAGATATGAGAGAGAAGAGAAAGACGAGAAGAGAGGTTATGCTGCACCTCACCATCAGAGTAACAACAGAGCTCCACAAGAGCAAAGACCACAACAAAAGTACAATCCTCCAGCCCCCCAGAAGCAAGCTGATGCTTCCCAACCCATCAACCAGAATGATGGAAGATGTTTTCGGTGTGGCAAACCCGGCCATTTCTCTGCAAACTGTAAGGGTAGACTGGTAAAAGACTAGGACTACTACAAGAACAAGTACAAATGCAACTACAGAGAAAGAAGCTATGTTGCTGAGATGGAGAATTGGATCTCTGACTCGTCCTCTGATGACGAACCCGAGCAAGCCAATTTTTGCGGGGTTGCTGTAGATGATGAAAGTCTAGAAGAGGTAGCTGACTGGATGACTGGAGAGATGCCAGAGAGAACAACAGAGGTAGATGTATCTGAGAATGCATGTGCTCTTTCTGTAACAGAGCCAACTGACAGAGCGCTGGAGACCACCAAACCCAATGCCAAGGTATGTTCTACTTCTGAATCAAAATCTGACTCTGAGTAGGAAATGCATGTGTCTTTACTTACTGAGGAATTCCAACTGTTAAAACAAAATCTTTTAGAGGAAAAAGAATTAAGAAAGCTAGCTCAGAAGGATCTGTCCTTCTACAAGAGAGAGAAAACTCTCTTGGAACAGGAGAAGGAAGAGATCTCCAAAGAAAAAGCTGAGCTAGAAACTTTACAAAAGCAGAAGGAAAATTCTTTTTCTGAGAAAGTTAAGGAATATGAGGAAGTTTTAAAGCAAAAGGCAGAAGAGGTTAAAAAATCTGAATATCAAAGGCTTAACTCTGTCGCTCTAATGGACTATTTTCAAAGGGAAAGAGAGGTTTTGCACCAATCTCTACAAAAAAGGAGATTTTAATCAAAAAGTACCAGGATGCACAAGATGTGCACATCAAAATAAACTCTCAAAAGGATACGCAAGGTCTGGGTTTTAGTGACCTTGCTCCCTACACTGGAAGGAAGAAGACATCTCTGTCCTCTGCCTTCTGTGTTGGGAAAATCCAAGAAAATGTGATCTCTGGTACTGTAGTCTTTAAAAGAGCTAAAACCTCAGATGTTTCAAAGACCAGAAGGCTTAACTTCAGGAATGGCAGCTATGACTCCTTGGATCATGAAAAGGTTACAAAACCATCTGCAAAGTTTATTCTTGTTCAAGGAAAAGCTGAGATCACTTTTCCTGATTCTGTCAAAAGTCTAGATCCTAAAGAAAATTTTCACTTCAACTCTTTTAAGGGCCAGAAGTCTGTTACTTCTGTGGCTGAGTCCTCTGGCATTAAAACACATAGTGAGCTCAACCCTGAAGCCCCAGTCTTCTCCCCTACATCTGAATCAATAAGAACATCTTTTGAAGAGGATATTAAAAGAGTTCTTGAGGAAAATGCTGCATCTGATGCGTTGAAACCTATGTTGAGAAAGTTCAAGTCTACAAAAGCTGGTATCTCTGTGATACCCAAAGAGTCTCACACCTCTACCAGAGCTACCATAGACTTTTTAGGCTCTGACAGTGACTCTGATTCTGAGGTGGATGAACAGATTTTCTGTGCTCAAGAGACTGTTTTGCACAAACCCAAGCAGGCATCTGTTGAATCTGGAGTTTTGAAAAATGTTTCATTCTTTAAGAACCAATCCAGATTTATACCAATTCCTGATTTTAAAAACAAGGGTATAAGGATTCTTTCTTCTGATGAGATAGAAGAAAAGAGAAGAGAGAAAGCAAAAAGTTTTTCTGTGAATCATACTTCAGTTTCCTTTGCTTATAAACCAATCAAATTTACTCCAGAGCAGAAGGGAAAATGGAAAGTCAATGACCAACCTATCCCTGCCTCTACAGTAAATCAAAGGAAAAACACCTTTTGGTCAAAAGAATATGTTCCAAGAAATAACACCAACTTCAAGAAACCAAACCAGGACAGAATGTATGTAAAGACATCTGGTCCTAAAGTTTTTCAATCACAAGTACCATTTGAACATCAGATGTTGAAAAGAAACAGCAATTTGCACCAATCATCTTCATGTTCCTTCAATTGCAATTGCATTCAACTTCTGTTAAAGTTTTAAAATCACCTGAATGGTCCTCACTGTATTCTAAATCAGTCATTTCAAAAGAAAAACCCTAAGACTGCTCAGAATACACAAGGAAAATCCTTTGGCACACCATCACAGAATGGAAAGCCAACAGGTAAATAAAATACCCCCGAGCCTAACCAGAAAGGACCCATTATGAAATGGGTACCTAAGAAGAACTAATCTGTCTTGCAGAAGCCTCATGTGCAGATCTGGTATTTAGATTCAGGATGTTCCAGGCACATGACAGGCAATAAGGAGCTGCTGACTTCATTCAAAGACAAAATGGGAAGTGCAGTAACCTTTGGAGGCGATGGACAGGGACATATTAGAGGTTATGGTGTTTTAAATAATGGTGGTGTTTTAGTTTCTAAAGTTGCTTATGTTGATGGTTTAAATCATAATCTGCTCAGCATAAGTCAACTATGTGATCATGGATTCGAGGTCAACTTTAAGAAAAGATATTGTTCTTTGTTACTTTCCGAGTCTGGTCAAGAGCTTTTAAGAGCCGACAGAAAAGTCAATCTGTATAAAATGAATTTTAATCCAAACCAAAGCTCTACAACAGAAAAGCTCTGTTTAGTTTCTTTGAAAAAGGAAGATGCCTGGCTCTGGCATAAAAGATTTGCTCATTTGAATTTTTCAAACCTTGACAAACTCGTGAAACTTACCTTAGTGAAAGGTCTGCCTTCACTTAAATTTGACAAAGACCATATTTGTTCTGCTTGTGAGTTGGGTAAGATGAAAAGAGCCTCACACAAAACAAAGAGTGATCACAATTGCCCCAGACCTTTGCATATGCTTCATGTGGATCTTTGTGGTCCAATCTCTGTGCAATGTCTGTCCGGCAAAAAGTATATTCTTGTACTTATAGATGAATTTTCTAGATATACTTGGATTGAGTTCATCAGAGTAAAATCTGATGTCCCAGAAAGTCTGATGAGTTTGTTGAAAAGAATACAGGTTCTGTAAGGTCTTAAAGTCCAAAAGTTGAGAAGTGATAATGGGTCAGAGTTTAAGAACGCCAGAATAGATGCCTACCTATCAGAGGAAGGAATCTTCCAGAACTTCTCAGCTGCCAGAACTCCCCAACATAATGGGGTTGTGGAAAGAAAGAACAGAACTCTGGTAGAAGTCGCCAGAACTATGTTGGCAGGTTCTATTTTCCCAATCAACTTCTGGGCAGAGGCAGTCTCAACAGCCTGTTTTACCCAGAATAGAGTTGTAATAGTGAAAAGATTCAAGAAGACTCCCTATGAACTCATCAACAACCGAAGGCCGAATGTGAAATATTTTCATGTCTTTGGCTACAAATGCTACATCTTGAATGACAGAGATCAGCTGGGTAAGTTCGACAAGAAGGCTGACGAAGGAATCTTTATTGGTTATTCCTTAACCCCTAAAGCCTACAGAGTCTACAATACAAGAACTAGAGTCATTCAAGAGAGCATAAATGTGTCCTTTGGTGAAAATACATCAAGTTCCTCTGATTGCAAATCACCAGAAGGGACACAAACAAAAGAGAAGCCTAGCTCCTCAAAGTCAAGGGAAGAAGATATCAACCTGATATTCAACGATTTCTTCGATGATGATGACTCCTCTGTCAACATCACCAGAGGCAATCAGGCTCAGAACTCTGCTGAACAGAACATAACAGGTACATCTCTTACAGATCCCTCCAATTCTTCACCATCTACTTCTCTGTCTACAGGTGTAATTCAGAGAAATGAAGGACCACAATCAGACGTAAGAGAACCCGAACAAGAGCCATCATCACCCCCTCTGACTCATATTGGAAGAGGTTCCCTATATGAAAGCTCACCCTCTCAGAGCCCTGTTGGTACATCACAGAGCAATGAGGCCATTCTTCATAGCAGTGTGCCACAGAGCCTGGTACCAATCCTCAGAGCTCTGATGCTGAAATACATCTTTTCCCATCAAAAGCATAGACTCCACATGTTGTCCATGCTCCAATGACCAGATGGACAAAGGATCACCCTCATCATCAGATTATAGGTGTTGCTGAAGATGGTGTAAAGACAAGATCGACAACAATCAATGAGGCTTTCTTTGTTAATTTTCTAAGTATGATTGAGCCGAAGAAGATCTCTGAAGCCCTGGAAGACCCAAACTGGATTGAAGCCATGCAAGAGGAGCTTCTGGAGTTTGAAAGAAATAAAGTTTGGTCCTTGGTTCCACTCCCTGAAAACAAAGCTGCCATTGGAACCAAGTGGGTGTTCAGAAACAAAAAGGATGAAGATGGGATTATCATCAGAAACAAAACTCGGCTGGTTGCTAAGGGATATTGCCAAGAAGAAGGTATTGATTACGATGAAACCTTTGCACCTGTGGCTAGACTAGAAGCTATCAGAATCTTCTTAGCCTATGCTGCCTATAAAGGTTTCAAGGTCTATCAAATGGATGTGAAATATGCCTTTTTGAATGGGAGACTGCAAGAGGAAGTCTATGTCCAGCACCCACCAGGTTTTGAAAGCTCAGAGTTTCCAGACCACATATACAAGCTAGACAAAGCTCTGTATGGCCTTAAACAAGCCCCCGTAGCATGGTATGAAACTCTGTCAAATTTTCTATAGACTAACCATTTCGAGAAAGTTACTGTCGATACAACCTTGTTCATTAGGAGGTATAAGAATGATATTCTTCTGGTACAGATATATGTTGATGACATTATCTTTGGGTCTACAAGGCAGGAATATTGTGACAGGTTTGAGGATTTGATGAAAAGTGAATTTAAAATGAGCATGATGGGAGAACTTTCTTTCTTCCTTGGTTTACAAGTTAAACAATCTATCAGAGGCACTTTTATAAGTCAATTAAAATACATCTTTGATTTTTTGAAAAAGTATAAGCTCAATAATTCAAATCCAATGAAAACTCCTATTGCCACTAGAGTTAAACTTGACCATGATCCTCAAGGTCAATCTGTGGATATCAAGAACTACAGAGGCATGATAGGGTCACTTCTGTATTTAACTGCAAGCAGACCTGATATAATGTTTGCAACTTGTCTTTGTGCCAGATTTCAAGCAAATCCTAAAGAATCTCATTTGTCTGCTGTCAAACGCATCTTTAAATATCTCAAAGGGACTCAATTTTTGGGTCTCTGGTATCCTCTTCATTCTGGTTTCGAGCTTATTGCATACACAGATTCAGATTATGGAGGATGCAGGAATGGCATAAAGAGTACTTCTGGTAGCTGTCAATTGCTTGGAGATAAACTAGTCGGCTGGACATCCAAGAAACAGAATTGCGTATCAACTTCTACAGCAGAAGCAGAATATGTTGTTGCTGCTGCTAGCTGTTGTTCTCAAGTGATCTGGATGAAAACTCAGCTCAACGACTATGGCATGGAGTACAACAAAGTCCCAATTTTGTGTGACTCCAAGAGTGCAATAGCAGTTACAGCAAATCCAGTCCATCACTCGAAGACAAAGCATATCGACATAAGGTACCATTTTATAAAGGATCATGTTGAAAAAGGGACGATTGAAATGTACTTTGTTTCAACCGACTTCCAACTTGCTGACCTGTTTACAAAAGCCCTTGATGAAAGGAGATTTAACTTCTTAATCAGCAAGATAGGCATGCTGAACATCTCCTCCTAGCTCAGTTTAAAATTCACCAGAGCTTTTGATGGTCATACCAGAGCTCTGTCAAAATAGTTGGGTAGGATAGTTCACCAGAGCCTCTGATGTTCACACCAGAGCTCTACAAGCATACCTTTTTCAATATTTTCTTTCATGAATTTCAAATCTGTATATACTTTGTTTCTCTTTGTAAATATTTTTTTTAATCTTTCAAAAGCTGAAAAGAAAAATCTGTCAAACTAAGCTCACCATTTTAGGGGGAGCTTAAGAGGAGAATAAGCATGGTTTAAGGGGGAGCAACTCAAAACAATTTCAAATCTAATTGACTTTGCTCGATGAACAACAAGGAAAATCTTTTTAAGGAAGAGAAAACCTGTTCTGATGAAAAACATTTTTTTAATATCAAAGAACTTACCAGAACTCTGACGTTCCACCAGAGGCTCTGATGAAATTCACCAGAACTCCATGAAATCTCTAACAGTTCTGCTTTCGTTCTTTTGACTATTCTCACATCAGATATAGGATTTTTAAATGATTTTAGGGTAAAGGTGAAACATCTTGGGTTACTTGAAAAGAATGAACATGGTCACTCAACAGGGGCAAAATTGTGCTAAGTTCCACCAGAGCTCTGCCAGTTTTCTGCCACGTCATCAGAAGTACTGTCATCAGAGGTGCGGGTTATTTCTAAACGTCAACCGCATGTCACCCACACATCTCTAACCGTGACGGTTCTATAGCCGAAAGTTTTTCAGAACAAAATCCTACATGGCATCCTCTGATTGAAAGACCAACCGTTAGCTGTTCCTACGTTCTACTGTAGAGGCCACTCCACTATCTTAAACTCGAGTACCTAAAGTACATACGATGGTTATCCAACAAGATATTTCGAGTATAAATACCCATTCCCATGACCCACTTCATTTCTTATGCTTTCTGAATATTCAAACCTTCAAACCTTCCCTCCATTGTTCAAATATCTTGTGTTCTTCAAAACCCTAAAACCTGCAACAATGGCAGAACAAGCTCACTCTGCAGAATCGAGTTGTATAGGGCCTGTAGATCAAATCGTAATCCTACCATACGATTTTGTAGATAACAACTACCATTTCGACGCCAATCCAGCCAACTATTTGCCAACTTATCATGTGTTTGTAGAGTTTTTCAGAAACTCTGAAATCTTCTGAGCCCTCATAATGTTCGACGATGACCTTCCAGAGCTTTATGTCCAACAATGGTGGACTACATGTCAGTTCATTCCAGAAAGAAAAGGGATCATTGGAAACGTTGATTCTGGACGACAAGGAGGAGCAGGAACAGTACGCATTTGTGACAAGACCTTAAGAAGAATTTTTGGGATGCAGACCACTAGACAGTTGGGTATTCCTGCATATGAAAATCCCCCAAAGATCCCTGTTCTCCTTGATTTCATTCGTTTCTTGGGCTACAACCACACCCTAAACAAGATTGGACATTTCAGAAGAGGACACCTACCCTCTGTGTGGAACTTCATGTTCTCCAGACTCAACAGAACCCTAACTTGTAAGAGTGGAAGTCAAGATCAATCCAGTACTGAAATCCTTCAAATCATGTATGGCTTATACTTCAAGAGGAATTTCGACTATGTCAAAATCCTCTACAAAGACCTTCTGTCTGCTGTAAATACCAAGACGACAACTATAGCAAAAGGAGGTGTTGTAGGAGTCCATAAGAATCTGAAGCACATCAGATATCCACGTTTTATCAGTTTGGTGACCAGAGAAGCCTTTCCTACCCTCCAGCTGACTCAACAAGGCAATCCAACCCCTGTTTGGGTGATGTCCAAATTCAACCCAATAACCACAGGTGAGTATCCTAACACCAGAAGGGTACCACGAACCATGTTGTCTCTGATAGAACCAACCCACATATCTCTACAGAACTATAGACATGTTGCTCTACCTCAAGAACCTGAGGTGAGATCCCCAACATACTTAGGTCCCGAGCCCTCGTTAGAGTCTTTAAGTGAGATAAAAGAAGAGGCAGAAGTTCAAAGACCAGAGGTAAGAGTACCCGAGGTGGGGTCTTACTCTACCCATGTAGTGGAGGAGGAAATAGTGGACAGGGCATCCCCTTTGGAGACTGTCCAAGAGGAAGTAGAGGAAACTGCAGAGGTGGAAGAGATTTCGTCCTCCTAAGAGCCGAGGGAAATGTGAGTTTAGAAGAAGATGTTCAAATGAACACACATGTGCGTTTCCCTACCCCCAACTCCCAGTGCTACCACACAACCTATCCCTGGTGATCAAGACTAGAGGGATATTGAAACAGAGGTGCACACCTCGAACCCAACCCAACTTGAACCACCAGAGGCAACTCTTCACGTATCTGGTATGCATAAAACCGGGGAATCCATTTTTGGTAATGATGTTCTATCACCCCAGAACATCAATAGGTCACCTACACACGCTGAAGCCTCTGTGGCTTGCATAAATTTGACACAAACTAGCCCTGAGATCTTTCGTATCTCGTGTAGGCTCTGCCAAACTCAGGGGCAGTGGGATGACCTAGTCTCACAAGGGAAGACCTGTCTTGATCACAGATCTTCTCAACACTTCAGATTTCCTTCTCCAGAACCTGAGCTGGAAGAGGAAATTCAGATCAGAACGCCCAGAGATGTATCCCCTGAAAAGGAACATCAAGGATCGGGTGGAAGTCCTCCAAGAGCCAACATAAAAAAAACTCTTGATGAAGGCGCCTCTGAGCTCGAGGCTGACTTGGATCTATGTGTTGGAACCAAGGTTACCCCCGCTGACACTGTCACCAGAGCAGAGCTCAAAAGCTTTGTGACAGTATTAGCAACTCCTTGAATGAGTATAAACTTATCAATGCCACAAAAGAGGAGCTGATCCGTCAGGAGAATGCAACTCTGAAGTCTGAGCTGCAAGAAATTACCAAAAAATATGCAGAGACTTCCCAGAAACTTGTTGATGGGGAAAGGGCCAGAGCAGAGGAGACAACAAAGTTGACAACAGAGCTCGCTGACCTGAAAAGAACCATGGCAGAGAACCACACCGCAACAATGAACAGAACTCTGCCCATGCCTTCCATTCTCCTCTCTGACTCCAATATCAGAACCTTGACAGAGATGATCAACAATTCTGTCAAGGATGCTATCAAAGCGGACACTACATCTTCTGCTACTCCAGTCAACGCTTTCGGTCCACAACCCAACGAACTACCTATGATAGTTGGCCAGATGGGAGAATTCAGCAGAAGCGTTCTAAGCAAAATGATGACCATCTCGTCCAAATTTGTCATGAAGGCTCAAGCAACCTAGAGACATGTCCAAACATCTCTTGACTCTCACAAATTTAACTTTGAGAGTCAAGTTGATGAAATCCGAACTGCTGCGACAGAAGTGGAAGATGCGTTGAAGAAAGCTGTTGATACCTTCACAGATGCTATTGTCCAAGCTAGTTCCAGAAAAAGACCTGCAGAAGAAACCCCATAAGGAGAACCTTCAAAGAAGAAGGCTAAGTTTGTTGCCCCAGACTCTCCTATCGTTAAGCGACTCTCTGACGAAGCAGATGATGATGATGATGATTAGGATGATAACGATGACACCCACAGAGATGCCGCAGGGCCTTCAGAAAGTCAAGCAGGAGAGTCCTCTGTGCAACAAAAGGGGGAGACAGAAAAAGGGAAAGATAAGGGGAAAGAGAAAGAAACAGAGACAGAGGCAGAGAAAGAAAAAGAAACACAAAGGGAGAAGGAGACAGAGGAAACTCCAACAGAGTCTCTGGTGATGGTGGAATTCGACTACATGTTCAAAGACAGACCTATCAGAGTACCAGAACCGTCGACATCTCAACCACCAGAGATAATTATCCTTGACACTCCTCCCCAATCTCCAAGGCTTGAAACAGAGAGAATAGAACCAATCTCTGCTGACGAACAAATAAACCAAGACCAACCCCAAATCCAACCCTAAGTCCAAACCCAAACCCAAACTGCACAAGAGCCTGAACACCATGTTGACATTCTTATGGCTGAAACTCATGACGATCAGAACCCAACTCAACAACAACCAGAGCAGAACCCAGAAACCTCATCCCGACACACCAAGAACCCTTCCCTAGAAGAATTTTTTGCTTATCTCTATGCTGACAGAGATATAATCCCCATCAATGTTGTACCTATAAACCCATACCTTAATCCCATCAGAGCGAACAGACTGAACGAAGATAGAATAAGGTTCATCGAAAAGAAGTCACATCTGAACAAAGCCATCAACTCCTCGTTTGGGATCAACAGAATTCTGAAGGTAGAAGAAAGGAAACTTGCCTACGACAGAATCATCTACCATCTGTACACTGTGGAATCAAAAAATAACCAGATCGAAACCTTCAACGACAATGATCTTGTACTTTTGAATCCATATGATCTCATAACTCTTCATGGCTATTGCTTAAATGACAACGAAAGATACAGATCCGCAAGAATAGTTGTAACAGAGATTCAGTATGCTATGCAAGAGCACATCAACCTCAGAATGTAGATCGACTTTCAGCTAGGCATAGAGTTTGAAGTTGAGAGACTGGCGATTGCACCTCCAAATGAAAGTCTTGAGGGTTATGGCCATCACAGAACTGGAACAGTGGTTGGAAATCCTCCAATCTTTATCTACCGATAGAAGGGCACCAAGAAGGCCATCAGATCTTCTGAAACCCACAAGTACTCAAGTGAGTCGCTGCGGTATCTCAAAAACGTGATTCTAAATCTTCCAAGGGATAAGTGTCCAGAAGAGAAGCTGAAGAACTATATCAACCAGATAAACCTCATGTTAGAATTTCGTGACCATATCAGAAGATTCGACAGAATTCTAAGAGGAAATTACTATTCTTCGATTACTTATTCTTTGTACTGTATTGTAATATCTTTGAAAGAAAAGTATCAAGTTTCATTGAGGATGATCTTCTCCTCTTTGTCTTTTGTTTACATCTCTGTAAATTATTGTCATTTGTATTTTCAATACTTAGGGGGAGATTTTTAGCCCCAAGTATACAATATGTAAAAGTATTGAAAATATCACAAGTCAGAAGACCACCAGAGATCATGCAGAAGACTTAGAAGAAAATCAAGCAGAAGACCATCAGAGCTCGACAGAGCTCTGGCAGAACCATCAGAGCTCGACAGTGCTCTGGCAGAAGACTTCTTCTATTCTACCAGAAGAACTGTTCACACCGGAAGACCATCAGAGCTCTGGCGTAAGAGCTCTGGTGAATGAAGACCTCTGTGAAGCTTAAGTCTCGTAGAAATCTCTAAGTGCCAGACACGTGTCCGTACTTTCCACGTCAGCCCTAAAAGGACGGAGACACACTTTCCACGTGTCATTCCAGGGTTAGATAGTACATTGTCTTTCACTTTATCAGTCTATAAATAGAAGGGTAGTGGAACACACATTTGAAAGCTTTTGGAAGAATTGTTTTTCACAATTGTGAGAGCACACACTACAACATTCTATTCCACTATCACAGTACGATTTGTTTCCTGAGAGATTTCAGAATACACACACTTGAACATATACTTGGTGTTATTCAAATATCAATATACAAGCAGCTTATTTACTTGATCTAGTTATCATTTTACTGTTCATTATTGATACTCTCACTGTTACATTATTGTCTACACAATCACTCACATTTAATGGCTTTATATAATGCTTCCGCTATCTGTTTTGTGCTGTTAATGTGATACAACTTGAATCTGGGAACCTACACCTACATTTGGGTATTTCGATATTTTGACAAGTAAATCTCGTAAATGTGTTCTTTTGGTGATTTATTGTATAAATGGAGTCTATTTGATGATTTATACATTTTTGGTGTATTTGGATTTATAAACCATTTGGAAAATGCACGTTATCGTGTTATGAGGCGTTTTGAAAATATAAGGGTATGAGTTCATTTGGAAAATGGTTTGTCTCAACCAATGATGAGTTTTTTAGGTTAGTCATATCTTTTAGGCACGTGCTTGCATAAACTCCGGTTAAATGCGTTTTATTATTTGATAACCTTTATTTGATGTCAATTAATTTTTGAACATATCAGCTTAGTTTTGACTTAAAAGAGTCTTGTGAACATTTGTCCGGTTTCAATAGCTTAATGTAGAGCTCCAGTTATTAATTTTATTTATTGCATCTTATTTGAGAATTACATGTTTGAGTGCGTTAGTCATTCTTTTGGAGTCGTATTGTTAGGTATCATAAAGCTAGTTGAATAGAAGTTCAGGGACCGTTTCTGACATTTTGTGTAACTATCACTGATGGGATATAAATACCTTGTTTTGTCTAGAATTAGGGTTTAATGACATTTAGCAGATTAATAATTACCTTGTACGACTACTATTGTTCATACGATTTCTGCTATCAATCCAAGTGATATTTATGATTAATTGATTGCTATTGTGTTGATTCTGTTAATTGCAATTGATATCTGGGATCCACAATTGGTATCAAAGCAAAAAGACGAAAGATCCAAAGGTAAAATCTTCAATTTTTGTGTCATTCCAGTATTGTCGAATGTTTCTTGAAAAACTTGATCTTTAAAGCTTTGATTTCTGTGTTAGTATCAAAATTGGTGTTAAAGGAATTGTTGGTATTGTGTTTCTAGAGTTTTGATTAATTCTTGGATCACTTTGGTATGCTTTTCATTCATCAATTTTGAGTTTTTGAAATTTTGGGTTTTTAAGACTCCGTTCTACGAAATTTCTTTGTTTTTGCTCAAAAAGTGGGTTTAGATTCGAATTGGCTCGTTGGTTGTGTCCCTTTACTTGTGTTTGTGGTGTTGAAGTTGTTCACAGAGGGTCTCTCGAAGCAATCCCATCCAAATCGTGGGTTTTTGCACTTCCAGGTACGTCTTTTTCTCGACTGAGTTTGAATATGGGACTTGAAAAATTTTGAGTCCCGGTTTCCTGAGTGTCTTGAAGTCTCACATCGGATCCTGATTGTTTCCGGGTCCGTATCAGTCTCCCGGGTTGCTTACCGGGACTTGGTCAATACTGGATTTCATTCCGGTTTCCCATCCGGTTAAGGATTAACACCGGTTCTGGACTAAGACCGGTTCCGGACTCTACCGGGTTCCGGGTTCCACCAGGTTCCGGACTCATTTCGGTTCCTGAATTCCTCTATTTTGGGAGTTTGCAACTGTTTACTTATTTTCTTGTCTTTAGCAGTTTAATTCTCTTTCTTTTCTTACCTTAGTGTTTACCTTATTTACATCTTTTAAGTTTTCCATAGTTACCCACTTGAGCTTAGGATTACTTTAGGTCACTCATTCCCCGTAGGATCTTGTGAGTTCTAGATTAGTGCATACAACAGTAGAAATCAATATGTATAAACAGTCAGAATGATTTCAACTGGTCATCCAATTCACTTTGATTAATTGAGAGAGAATTACAATGCTAGTGATTGAATAATAATGACGATTAGTCTAAATTCTAAACGAAATAGACTTTATATACCATGGGCGCTAAACAAGCAAGCCCATGGCCCATTACACTTTAAAGGCTCAAAATAAAGAATAACAAATTAACCCTTGAACATCTATTCAATCTGAATTTATCCCTAACAATCTTCCCCTTTGAATTGAAGTTCGAGTTCGCGCCAGTTCTCGACATATCTCTTTCATAGTGCAAAGTGGATCTCGAATATTCGGATGGCTCGGCGGTAGTCGATGTGGTTTTCTATCACTTCTAATGCTTCTCGTGCGGTTGTCTCGTTTGAATTAGGGACAAACGACGTTTTTCGATTTTTGGATTCATAAGTGATGATGTTACGAAGAGCATCTCTGACTTTGAGGATTGTGCCATCGCAGAATCTGTCGACCTGGATGAAGCGAAGGAAACTCTTTTCTTTCTGATCATTAAGGTATACTATCCCAAATTCTGGTTCTAGAAGCAGTGCGTTCTCGGGATACATCTTCAGCTCGGGTGCTTTCAGGTTCGATTTCGGCAGGTTTATCTTCTTTACTCTGTGCTCGATCCCCATTTGAAAGTATGTTAGGCAGGACATCATGATTGTGTGAATTAGGAATCGACGGACAGCCTCGAGCGCTTTAGTAACATGAAGTGGTCGGATGGTTCTGGTTCGGAGGTCTTTCAGTAGAGCGTGGAAGTCGAACGGTCTGAGGTTCTTAAAGTCAGCTTCGGAAAATCTCCATTCATTTTAGTCTTTGCGTCGGATGGTGAATACTAGAAACATGACTCTAAGGATTCGGCCGGCTTGGATGTTGTGCACTTCAGTGATCTTGTGCTTCGTTCGGACTTGGCTAACTGGCAGACACCGCTTCATTGCATTTACGTACTGGGTTTGGTATTCCTTGTCGAATTTGGAAATTCCAAGGTAGAATGTTGGCTCGATGGGGCGTAACCTGGGAACATAGAGTTTCTTCAGGGATTCCTCCAGGTGAGGAATAAGGATCATGATCTTCTCCCATTGGATTTGTTGTTGTGGAGGAGGAGGATGATCTGAAGCATTTGGTTGTTGAGGAGATGTCGGATTTGTAGCAGTAGAAGTCTCAGGAGCATGTGAAGTGTGAACGGGTGTACCATACAGATTTTGCAGCAGAAACTGGTCATAATCAACGTTGTCATCGGCATCAGTAGGAAAGATAAAGTTTACCTCAAGATTTATTGCACTGGAGGCTTTTTCATACCATGCATTTTCAGTCTCGGGGTCGATCTCGGAATCTGGATCAATCAGATCAAGTGCAGGCCTTTCTGATGCAGAATAAATAACCAATTCCTGTGATTCTCCCTCGGGCTTTTCAACCGTTGGGTCTTCGTCGTCAGAGATATCCATGTCTATCTCCATTTCAGCTAAACTCAACTGGGCTTCAGGTTCGTCTTCGGTTGCAGTTGCCACAGTTGATGGTTCCGGTTGAGCCACGGTTGTTTCAGTGATGATTGGTTTGGACTCAGACAGTTTCTGTCTCTTGTTCTCCCCCTTACGGTGATCAAGATCATCCTGGTCATCGTGCCGTCTCATGAGTCCGCCAGCTTGACCTTTGCAAGTGTCTTCGAGGGAGGCGACTTTCTCGGACATAAGGTTTAAAGCTTTCTAAACGTCCTTGAGAGTCGAATCAAGCTGGGACAATCTACTAGTCATGGATGACGAAGAAGCAGATACCTGTGATCGTAGAACTGAGACTAGGTCTGCTTCGGTAGAGGCATCGGGGTCGGTATGCTGGAGCAGTTGAGCCAGAAGCATAGTCTTGAGAGTGTCCACGGAATAAGATGGCTGAACTGGAGCCGGTGGAGGTGTTGGTGCGGTTTCAGATTCGACTACCTTCTCTTTCCTTTTGATCAAGCTCTTGAGTTTGTCGACCTCTGAGGTGAACTGCTGCTCCATGGCCTCGCGGACAGCCTTTAGGGCGCTGTCCAGATATTCCCTTGACATTACGTCGGGTGACTTAACTCTGGGATCACTTAGATTACCCGTTGAGGCATCTACCTTAGAGGTAGTGCCACCTACGTTCACGAATGGCAAAGGTGTGGCCGTGGTAGGATTTCCTTCCAATCCTCGCGTTCCGCTCAAAGGAGGAGACACTACGGAAGTTCCGATCGGGTCACGAAGAGCACCGATTTGTAAAATCTTGTCCTGTGTCCTAGCCGAAAATGTATTAAATCAAGTGGCTCTAGACTCGAACATGCAACGAAAGAAGGCGAGACCGGAGGATGCTGGTCTCTTATTTCAATACCAATACTCTCCGATTGAGAGATCGGTAGACGTTGTGCTAAGTCCCCGTGCAAAAGTGAAAAACTCGTCTGTTGAGAGACGGGTGAGTGGCTAGGAAGGTCGTGCAATTGCGCCGCTAGGTCTACGTTGACTTCTTCAATACCTTGTCACAACGGATGAGACAAGATAGTAGATGTGGCTACCTGGCTGACGCTGGTTTGGGGTCGCTCTCGAGCCTCTCTAGTCCTAATGCTCGTTCTCTCTTGATTTTGTTTTGATCTCCATTCTCTCCGACTCGCATGTTCAAGATTTTCAACTAATTCACCCTCCTCTCTCCTTGTGTCTCCCATAATAGGCTGGGAAGTAGGAATGATGGGGGTGTGGGTGAGTCAGAAAGAGATCCTTCAGTCATTGGAGGTCGACGACCAATACGGGGTGGAATCAGGGCTGCCTGGATGGCTAGGTCCGTATCGATGTCAGTGTCGGATTCGACAGTTTCGACCTGGGTGATTGGTGACACCGGTTCTATTGTGTCAGTGTCAGGATCCTCTTCAAGTAGAGGGGCGGTGACAATCGGGACCTCGTGTAGCCTAGTCGACGGTCCGGCTTCGTCAGTCGTTCGGGTGGTTCGTACGGGTGGCTGTTGGGTAGTTCCGGGTCGGCTGGTTTGGGTAGTACTAGCATGCGTATCCAATGCACCGCCCGCGCCTGTTCCCCTCCCATGTACTCTCAATACACCTCGTCCGGGAGCCCCAGCTACCCGGAATCTACCTCCTCTCGTCCTTGGACCCTCACGCCTCTCAGGTCTATGTCCCTGGGGAGGTCCCTCCGGCTCTGGATGGACCATGGGAGCACCTAACTCTCTCCTATAATCTAACACACTCGGTGCATTGGGGTCTGCATGAGCCAGTAAGGCTTCAGATAAGGGCATATGGCTTTGGCTTCGGAGGGGTTTCGAATCACAAGGTAACGTAAGTGAAATGGGGGATATACCGGATGGTTAATGCGTCGTGGTATCCCTGGATTCGCATCCATGTGTTGTCTGACGGCCAGTGAGAGGAATCTTGGATACGGGAGGAATTTCTTCTGCTTTGATCCCCCGATTTGTCTGATCGTCTGAACCAATTTGAGCCATATTACCATGGCGTAGTCGATGTGCCGGTTGTAGCATACAACATGAAATTGGCATAGAAAGTCGTCTGTGCACTGGTTTATTCCCCTCCACCTGGATGATAGACACCTGTTCAGAATTATGAACAGCGTGTACCAGATGGGCGCTAGGAACTTTCGGTTGAATGTCGAGGGCGTGGTTGTAGCCGAGTGCACGTATTTGGGCACACAGAGTCGTGTCATTAACCGCGGGGTCGTAAGTTTGGTGTCCACCGGCGGTGGCTTCAGGTAGAGATAACAGACGGCAGAACGCATCAGGGGTGAGCGTGAACGTTTGATTGTCGATCCGCGTCGTGATAGTTTGAGAGTTGGCAGCCGTGACAACTTGGGCTGAGATCCATACTTGATAGACGAACAAAACGGAGACGTCGGCCGTTCCAGTGAGCGCCTCACGGAGAGGGTGACCAAGAAGGATGTCTACGACCACACGGTGTTGTGGTCGGAACTCGGCGGCGTCCAGTTGGTGGTTGTTGGCTTCGATTTCAATGCCATGGTCTGGTTGGACCAAGGCATTGTCAGCTGCTTCGTCAACGAATTCCTCTTGCGGAGGAATTTGCTCCTGTGGTTGTTGTTGTTCTTGATCCGCCATTTATATCTGAAAAATAACAGTGTTAGCAAACAGGCGGTTGAACAATAGTCGGCGCATACCTTAGCAATAATCGGCTCAATCTGGAACAGATTGAGGACTGGCAGTGAGAGAACAGGGTACTGGAATGTTGGAATTGAAAGTGTCCGGACAAAGGCATAAGCAAACAAATGTTTCCGGACAAACCAATGTTTACGGACAAAGGTATCCGAATGAAAATGGTGTCCGGACAACAAGTAGTTTCCGGACATGTCAAAGGTTTCCGGATAAAAGGTAGTATCCAGACAAAATGAGGTTACCGGATGTTTTGGTTATCGGACACCTCGACAATTCGGATAGTTGAACTTACCAGAAACCCTAAGGTTTCCGGACAACTAGGGTTACCGGATGTTAGAGTGTCCGGATGAAATATCTAGGACTATGATGGTTTCCGAATGAGTTGAATGTGTCCGAATAGTTTGAAACTATCCGGACGACATCCGGATTTGTCCAATGGTGCCTAAAATCAACCTAAAACATGTTTCGATGCTAGTATGGAAGCATTCAAGAGCATTTAAAAAAGCTAAAAACCACTGGAATGGCCCGAATGCTAAGTGATGCGAAAAAGGGGTTTCGGAAACCCTACTTGAGCAATCGTGGGGTCAATTTGACCATGGATACGCGTGTGTGAGTGATCGAAAACATAAATATGAGCCAAGGATGGACGTACCTGTTGAATGAAGTCGAAATCGAGTGGAAATGGTCGATTTGAGAGAGTATCCGAGTGAGAGATGAAAACGAGAGGTTTTGTGGATTTTTCGAGGTTTCCGGAAATATGAATAGGAGTGTGTCCGGAATGCTTATATATAGGACCACTTTCCGGGTGGGTTTTACCCGGATACCCATCCATTACGGATAGGTGTCTGGTCCAGAAACCTATCCGGATGGGGTATCCGGAAACTTGTCCGGAAAGTTTGGAAAAATTCCAATTTTGGTTCCTGGGTGTTTGAAAAATCCTAAAACAGTATATGTTTGACTTTGAAAGAACATTCTCTCACTCCCCCTCGAACTGAGCATGGGGATTTCTCTTCTCCCCCTCGGATTGTGCATGTGAGTGCAATGGAGAGACGACCACTCATAAAAAACTGTGACAATTAAAGAGAAAAACTGTGTGTCGCTCCCCCTCAACTGATGAACAAATTAATTTGCTCCCCCTCGGAATGTGCACGTAGAGTGAAATGAATCACACTTGTAATTTCCACACAAAAAAAAACTTTTGACTGTTAGAAAAAAAGTAGTGTGACACTCCCCCTCAAAAGTAGAAAGTACTTACCTGATACTTGTTCGTGCTCCCCCTGAACACATGAACAACTTGTGAAAGCACAGATATAATTGCAGAAAGTAGACGACAGTAATTAACAGAAAAGGAAACACACGTTAAAAAAACAGACAAAACGAAATCTACCTAATTAATACAGAGATTTAATCTAAAATGTAACCGATACAAGTAGAATACATATGCGACAAAGTGTATCCTCAATCATCTGGAGTGTAAACAAAAAGTGATGATTTGACAGTTTCTCATAGATGTGTGGAACTTGTATCGGGCACACGATCAGATCAAGTCTTCAGATTTAGCATACCTAACCTGGACACTAGATAATTAAAGCGTTTTTTGTCCAGGGGTTTTGTAAACTGCTAATTGATGTTCTGTATTCACAGAGTAGAGTTCGACTGTACCTCTTTCGACGTGATCCTTGATAAAATGGTACTGAACGTCTATGTGCTTCGTCTTTGTATGCTGGACCGGATTGCTGGATATTGCAATAGCGCTCTTCGAGTCACAGTAGATGGGCACCTTGGGGTAAGTGAAACCGTAATCCTAGAGTTGCGTGCGCATCCATATAACTTGAGAACAGCAGCTTGCGGCGGCCACGTATTCTGCCTCGGCAGTCGACGTAGAGACGCACTGCTGCTTGTTGGATGCCCAACTCACCAGACTGTCGCCCAAGAACTGCACATGTCCCGATGTGCTCTATCGATCCATCATGTTGCCCGCGTGATCCGCATCTGAATATGCTAGGAGTTTAAATCCTGTCTCTTTCGGGTACCACAAGCCAAGATCAGCAGTACCTCTCAAATAACAAAATATTCGTTTAATAGCTATTAAGTGAGACTCCTTAGGTTTTGATTGAAACCGGGCGCAAAGAAACGTTGAAAACATGATATCCGGTCGACTAGCAGTTAGATACATTAAAGAACCGATCACTCCCCGTTAGGATCGGCGTGTAACTTTATACCGGGTTCCATGGGAGTTTTCATTGGTGAGGACTGTTCCATCTGGAATTTCCGAAGAATATCTTGGATGTACTTAGCCTGATTTTTGAATATCCCGGTCGACAGTTGTTTAACTTGAAGACCGAGGAAAAAATTCATCTCACACAACATACTCATTTTAAAGTACTGTCCGATTAGAGTGGCAAAGTTCTTACAGTACATTGGGTTAGTAGAACCAAAGATTATGTCATCAACATACACTTGAACTAACACTATGTGACCTTTTTCGTTTTTAATAAATAGGGTTGTATCGATTTTACCTCTTGAAAATCCCGATTTTATTAAAAACTTTGATAATGTATCATACCAGGCCCGTGGAGCTTGCTTCAAACCGTAAAGCGCTCTGTCTAGAATGTAGACATGATTGGGCTTCTTCTCATCCACGAACCCATCCAGTTGTGATACGTACACCTCTTCCTTGATCTCGCCATTGAGGAAAGCGGTCTTCACATCCATTTCTAAGACTGTGAATTTTTATGCGCGGCGTATGCAAGGACAATACGTATTGCTTCGATTCTCGCCACCGGAGCGTATGTCTCGTCATAATCGATCCCTTCTTGTTGACGGTATCCCTTGGCCACGAGACGCGCCTTGTTTCGTACGATGATGTCGTCCTTGTCCTTCTTGTTTTTGAAGATCCATTTGGTGTCGATCACCGTCTTGTGAGTAGGACGTGGGACAAGTCGCCATACTTTGAGGGCCTCAAATTGATTGAGTTCCTCTTGCATAGCCATGACCCAGTCTGGATCTTCTAACGCTTCGGAGACGGTTGTAGAATCGATCTTACTCAGGAAGCCAGAGAAGAGGCAGAAGTTGGCCGATGCGCCTCGTGTTTAAACTGGAGCAGAGGAATCACCGATAATTTGGTGCAAGGGATGAGCTCTTGTCCACTTGGTGGTGTGTGGAAGCGGCTGCTGAGTTGAGTGTGAGATGTCCGGATCCACGTATCCACCAGTTGGAAGGCCTTGAACAGCTTCAAGTGTAGCGGGTTGGTTTCGCGGAGGAGACTTGGGAGGATTCGTCGAAGGTTGAGCAACTTCTGGTTCCAAGGAAGGCAGAGGCTGATCAATGAGTGTAGTAGAGGACGAATCTTCAGGAGTGATTTTCGGGTTTTGTACTGGTTCCTCCAGGGAGATGGTTGTATCAGATGATGTTGATGATGAGGGTTGAGGTGTCTCCACAGTGATCGTTGGAGTGCTGGTCGAAGGCAGTGGACCAGAGAGATTCGCCGAGTCCTCGATTTGAGCAGCTTCAATTCTTGGTTGCGCTGAGACACGAGGGGTAGAAGTGTTAAACATATCATCATAAAAGTATTGAAACAGTAAATCTAAATCAGAAAGTTGAGCATTCGACGTAGATGCATGCTTTGGATCTACTGTTGTTTGTGCAGATCCCGAACGTGAAAGTTCGGAAGCTAGCACGCCAGTTAAACCGGGTTCTGAACTGATGTGTTCAGAAGCCAATTCTGCGACTTCGTCGAATGTCACGTTTACACTCTCAGTAACGGTTTTGGTCCGTTTGTTGTAAACGCGATACGCCTTAGCATGCATGGAGTATCTTATGAATACTTCTTCGTCTGCCTTTGGACTGAATTTCCCGAGATCATCCTTGTCATTGAGGATGTAGCACGTGCATCCGAACGCGTGGAAATACTTGATGTTCGGGATGCGGTTGTTGATGATCTCGTACGGCGTCTTGTTGAACCGCTTGTTGATGATCGACCAGTTTTGCATGTAGCATGCAGTGGACACCGCTTCAGCCCATAGAAATAGAGGCATCTTTGACTGTGACAACATAGTGCGAGCGGCTTCGACTAGGGTAAGGTTGCGTCTTTCCACCACTCCGTTTTGTTGAGGAATGCACGCGGCCGAGAAGATTTGCGAGATACCGACTGATGTCAGGTATTCGTTCACCGTTTGATTTTTAAACTTCGTTTCGTTGTCGGTCCTGATGGTCTTAACTTGCTGTCGAAGGTTCAGTTGGATAGTTTTCAGGTGGTTGATAATCAGCTCCGGGATTTCATCCTTCGAGCGTAGGAAATTTACCCAGGTGTAGCGTGAAAAATCATCCACCATCACCTCCTTGCGTTTGTTGATGCTTTGAACACGCATCGGTCCACACAAATCCATATGGATAAGTTTGAGGGACCGGGACGTGCTCGGAGCGGCCTTCGACTTGTGCATCGCTCATTTCATTTTTTCCATTTCGCATGCCCCGCAGAGTCGGTCCTTCACGAATTGAAGGCCGGGCATGCTTTTCACGTGTTCGCCGAGCACCAGCTTGTTAATACTTTTGAAGTTCAGGTGCGAGAGACGTCGGTGCCAAATCCATGCTTGCTCAGAATTGGCCTTTGACATCAGGCAGACAGAGTCATCGGTCTTTAGGGATGAGAGGTCGATGGTGTAGAGGTTGGTCTTTCACGTTCCAACCAGCAGTTCGGTTCCGTCGTCAGTGCGGACGCTACACCTTTTGGCTCTAAATCTGACCTCGAGATCTTTATCGCAGAATTGGCCGATGCTGAACAAGTTGTGTCCCAATCCCGCGACGTATGAGACTTTCTTAATGGTGATCTGATCTTGGACAATGTCATCGTAGCCTAATATCGGCGCCTTGTCATCGTTTTCGAATCTCACGTCTCCGCAATATTTTTCCTCGTAGTTCGTGAGCAGCTCCCTCCTCCCGGTCATGTGCTTGGAGCATCCAGAATCTAAGTACCACACATGACCGTCCTGCAAAACGAGATTAGCGGACTTTAGGTACCCATTTCAAAATGGGTCCTGGAGGGTTAGGTGTTACACCTGTCGGAGGAACATGTTTTGAGGCAGGTTTCCTCTTGGGTGTAGGTTTAACCTCAGTAGGAGGAACCTGTTTTAAAATGGGTTTCCTTTCTTGTTTAGGTTTAACCTCTGATTGGAAACCCCGTTTTGTATTTGGTTTCTTTTTGTTTTTACGGGGTTTGTGTTTGGGTGCAGAATTATAAACATATAAGAACCAAACCAATCAGTTGAATTATTAATGTCATCAAAGTCATTCCAACCACAACTAGAACAACACAAACAATCATGCGATAATTGAATCAATTGCTGAATAGAATAAAGTTTAATTGGAAATTTAATATCTTGTTCAACAAAATCATTCTTATGATTCAAAGCACAATCATTCTTGTTCATTCTAGGATAAAAGACAGTATTAAATGACTTTGATGCAACATTGCTCTCACTAGATTCCTTGCCTATCCACTTTGGTTTGTCTTGTTTAGCCCGACCATTTTTATCTGAAACAGCATTAACAGGATGGTTAGCAGAGGTAGAGTGGACAGGACATTTATTAATCGATCCACCGATCTTTTTCCTCGGCTGTGATTGTTCTTGAGAACAAGACTCAGTTTTAGAAACCTTGATCACAGTCGGGGCTTCGGTTGTGTGGAACTTTCGCCTTTTTGAAAATTGACCGGTCGATTCACCACTGGCGAAAGAAAGTCAGTATGACTTGGAAGTGGTTTGTCGAAAGGGAACGATTCAAACTCTTGATCAGAATTACCCTCAGAATTCAGAAATCTGAAAAATCTATATCCGGAATCAATGGATTTGGATCAGTCGAGGGAGGTGAGGAACACTTTGTGTCGGTGTGTGTAGGTGAATCGGGTGCGGAAACTAGGAAAAAGTCAGAGTTCAGATTCTTTAAAACACACTTATCTTGAGATCCTTTACCGTTTGGTGAAGATGTTTTGCCAATGAAAGCTTTGCACGAGGATGTGTCAGATGAGTCCGAGGGAGAAATTGTCTTTTCTTCTTGGAGTAGGTCAATCTTCTCTTGAAGTGGACTATTTCTCACATGCTCCTTCATCGCTTCTGCCGCCAAAGCATACAGTTTTGATGTGAGCCGATCGATCTCGATCCGAAGAATTTCATGTCCTTCATCCGACACAGACTCGGTTTTTGCGGATTTAAGTGTCTCAAGTTCGGTTATAAGCGCTTTCTTTTCATTTTGAAAACATGATCTTTCCTTCTCGAGTGACTCCTCTAATTCGACTATTTTTGCTTCCAAAATGAGAGGCGGGACATAGAGTTTAAACTCGTCCGTCTCAGATTTGGGTACAGGTGCTTGGGCCTCATCCTTTTTGGTGGAATCATTGGGCGCCGCTACCTTATAGATATCAAAGCAGTCATTCGAGAGGTATTTCTTTGGATTTTTCTTATAATAATAGTTCATAGGCTCGTAGCAAAAAGGAAGTTGCAGTTTGGAAGCATGTTTGCGCTTATATTCCTCAGTGTCCTCTTCTTTCTCATGTTCAAGAGGACCAGTCCATTGTATCTTATATTCTAGATACTTTTTGTCCAGACCGAGACAACCAAAGTCATAAAGTGTCGGTGTTTTGAATATACCCTTTTTCAAGTACTGTGGGTTATCGTATCCGATTCCCCATTCCTTGTTAAAGTATGTGAATTTCTTGGGTTTATTCATGTGAATGGTCTGATCTGTTTGGCCTCTTTTCTGGAGTTTGGTTTCAAGATCTGTTATTTTGGAAACCATTTCTTTATGCTGAATTTGAAGAGAAGAGCATTGATAAACAATCTATGTGTTCTCATTCTTATACTGATCCAGTTGTGAGTTTAGATTAGATATTTTGGCCCTTAAGTCCTTAGGTGCTATTGAAAGATTTGTACATTTTTCTTTTAAAGTAGCATTTTCGGACATATACTTTTCAGTTATACGCTTTTAAACATCTAGCTTTGCAGTTAGTGATTTGATCTCAAGCAGTTGTTCATTAATGGTGGCCTTATAGGAATCTGTTCGTGCAACAATAGGTTCAAACTGTTTGGCTAAGCCTTGATAGATAGGATCATATACCTGGCACATCTTTGCCTGTTCTTCTGGAGGAGAGTGGTAGCCCATGAAAGCGTCGGCATATTCAGAGTCTCTTTCATCATCAGAACGACCCAGCCAGTGGTCATCTTCAACAAATAGAGCTTCGCCCACTTCCTTTTGTTCTGCCAGTGCGAGCTTTGCCTTGTAGTAGTGTGCGTTCTGTACAACAGGCTTCCTACAATCGTTTGCAAAATGACCTAGCTTCCCGCAGTTGTAGCAGGTGACGGGTTCATCTTTTTTCTTCGTCTCAGGCTTGCGGTCTTCTTTCTCAGTCTTCTCCTTCTTATCAGGCTGCTTATGCTCATCTGACTTCTTCTTTCCTTCATACTTATCCTGATAATCATGGCGCTTGTTGGAGGAAGTGGAGTAGCGCTGATTATTGGATGTGGGCTTCTTGAAGAACTTCTGTTGCTGGAAGAATCTGGAGAGCAGAGCCATTGCTTTATTCACAGCAGTTAATTCAGGATCAGAATCACTGTCCTCTTCTTTCTTAGATTCTGGCTCAAATTCACTAGGCTCTTGGGCACGTTTGGAATGACGGCCGGAAGATTTGCCTCGTTTTGAAGAAACAAGAGCTAGCGAATCAGCAGGTGACTTGGACACAGACTTCTTTTCGCTCAGAATCTCCATTTCTTCATCTTCGTCCTGGAGAAGCATCTCAAAGAGTTCGTGTATTGGAACGTTCTCCATTAAGTGATTGTGTTTGACGTGAGAAGCAAACACTTTCCATTCAGGAAGGAGATTGTTCAAGAACTTGAGTGCATTCTCCGTATTAGAACGAGTGATTTTATTTTTGGAGAGCTCGTTCAGTAGGAGGCAGAGACGTTCATACGCCTGGGAGAGTGATTCGCCGGTGCGCTGCTTGAAGCCATCAAACTTGGTTATGCAGCTATTGATCTTCAGTTGGTTGCCGACTCTACTCCCACTCATCATTTTCTCTACCTGATCCCACATGCCCTTTGCTGTTTCCTTGTAGCTATCTATGGATGTGTAGATCAGATTCGGTAGAGCCTGAACTAGATACCTCTTGGCATGCTTTTCACCATCATGCATGCCCTTTTCGGCCTCGCTCATCTCCAAGTATGTCTTTTCTTCATAACGAACTTGAGCACCTGCTTCTGTTGCTGCTATAGTCTTCATGGGTTTAGGTTGTGGGCCAGTGGATAGAGCTTGCCAGATGTACTCGAAATTATCTTTCGACTCGATGAAGATCATGAATCTATCCCACCATTGGCTATATTCTCCCTGGTAGAGGGTTGGCGGCTTGGAGTCGGTGCCGACAGCAAGAGCATCTCAAGAAGACATCGTTGTTGATTGCACTAAGGTGATCGTCAGACGATTGTTCGATTCAAAGTGGTTTCCTAACGCAAGGCACTAAGAGTGATGTACTAACGCAGGTTCTAAGAGTGATCTAGGCTAAACAGGTAAGAAACTAGCTAATAAGAACTTACCGGATAGGAATCCTGATGAGAAGCGTCTGATCAGGAAGTATCCGAATCAGATGTGTGTGAGTATGTTCAAATTAGCAGAAGTGTCCGGATAAACTCAGAAGTGTCCGGATAAAATCAGTAGTGTCCGGATACACTTAGGTTTCCGGATAACAGAAGGTTACCGGATGAACTAAGTTTACCGGATAGAAATGACTTACCGGATAAAATGAGAGTTTCCGAATGAAAATTGAAAAAACTTACCGGATAGCTGAGGTTTCCGAATGAAAGAGCTTTCTGGATACTATACCGGAAACAAAATTACCGGAAACTTGGAGTTGTCCGGATAAATTGACTTGACCGGAAACTTTTGGTTACTGTTAATGCCAAAAATCGCACCAAAGGGACAACTTAAGGTCGATGTGGACTTAAACAACTAAAGAAAGAATCTTTCGACGAAACGTGCGACGAGGATAAAATTAAAGAAACAAGGGATTTGATGACGCAGGAAAAACCTCAAACGAGGAAAAAAACCTGCGAACGACAGTGGGTGTCGTCGCTGCACTATGGTCGCCTATCAGGGGCGATGTCCTTGGATACTGGTGTCGATCGTACAGTGATTACAATACAAATGAAGAAAATGCTTCCAAATGTAAATTACAAATGTTTAAGGTATAAAACAGGTGTTTGTCGTGTGAATACAAAGTGTGAACTGCTGGTCGAGAGCTGTTGTGGTGCGTCGAGGGCGATACTTAGAATAATGGTTCTTCACTTCAGGTGTTCTTGAATATTGCTTCGGTTGTTAATCGCCGGATATTCGATGTGTTGAAATGTTGATTGAGCTTGATATTTATAGTCTTCGTGTCCTTAGCTTCATCCATGAATGCTCCTTTAATGGCCTTAACGGTTGGAAACGGTCGCCAGAGTAATGATCTTCGTCCGTTACGGTCGCCGGCTGTTTAATGATTGCGTCGGTTATAGTCGTTGCTCCTTAATGACTTTGACTCGTGCATTAAACACTTAACAAACGGTTATGGTTAATGTTAGCTTTGGTCGAGGTCGCACGTCCTTATATAATAGTCGTGTGGATATGGCGACGCTATGGTCGAGCGTCGTAAGGAACTCTCGACTTATCTTTTATGAGGGACGACGATGGTGTTCTAGGTCTTTGTCGAGACCTTATCTTAATACAAGATATAGTCATACGTCTTACCTGTTCTGGTCGAGGTTGAGCGACGTGATTTTTTGCCCAAACAGTTTGCCCCCAAATTTTGAAAATTGAATGTCAAATTTAAGTTTTAAATTTTGCTTGTCGAACGCTTAGACTTGTGACCTGGGTTGAGGGACTTACCTTGTTGTCGTGGAACTAGACCGGTTCGCCTTTAACTGAACGAGAAGTTGAAAAGTTATGACGTCATACTGATGCACGACGATGCTTACCAGTTGTCGAAGACAGGTGTCGAAGATTCGGATAGGTATGGACACGTGTTGATCATCAACGGACTGGACTTGTTGTGATTTCCTGTATAAATAGAGACCACAATGGGTTGCTTTCTTTAGAGATTTTCTTTAAAAGTTTTCTGTTTCTGATGAGGCCCTTCTCTAGAATCTCGACTTTGTTCAAATCTTGGGTGGTTGGAGATCTATCAAGGGTTGCGATACCCGAATCGTTGACGATGTTGGTTACGATGTCTGTGTATTCTGCGCACCTGGCGATGATGTCTTCTGCCACATCAACCCTTTCGTCAGCTGACAGGGGCGGGGGTGTAAAGACGGGAGAGAACGAGGAGGAACTTATGGTGATCAGCTTTGCGCTGTCGCCGTCCCTCTCGTTTGACTACGTCCTCGTCAGGATGAAGTCACTTCCGCATCTGGGGAAACATCAGCCCTTAGTTTCCGAGGAGTGTTTTCAAAGGATCTCTATTGAAGAGATAGGGTTGTTTTTAGCCGAACTGGCGTTCCTTGTAAGTTTTTCTTTCAAAACTTGTGTTTATCAATGCTCTTTAGCTGAATGTTTTGCTAACGTGTTCCTTCTGTATTTGACAGATGTTCCTGTTTCTTCTCATTAAGTGTGTGAAGGCAGAGAAAATGTTGGAGTGGAGGTCGATCGTCTAGAAGAATATATTCCTTCCTCCAATCTTAACATTGATCTTAAGAGCCACATTCTCAGAGTGTCGAGGCGTAAGGAGTTGGAAGATAACTCCTAATATACTCATTTGATCCTTGCATCAGTTCTTCGGGATTGATAGGATTTCGAAGATCGAGATTTTTGAACAGAGCTTGCCATCGACGTGCTTCTTTAGTTCTAGGGTAGATTTTTGGGTTTACGAGCTAGACTTTTTATGTTCGATCATTGGTGGTCGAGTTGTTGGTATGCAACGACTTTTGACTTTGTATTTACTTGTCCGACTATCGGTCGTTCATATGTAATCGTTCAATGAAGTCCCTTCTTTTGCTGAACTCGTGTTTTCAATTACATATGTCGTGGATAAATGTAATATTGATCATAAGATTCGTTAAGTATGAAATAAACGGAGGATCGTGCGACTTAGGCTTTTATTGCAATATAACGGTTGAAACATAAATCATGTATTTGGACTGTAATAATAAACACAAATATATATCATCGATGTGTTAGAACATACAATGTTTTTCTAAGTTCCAGAAACTTAGATCGAGGGATCGTTTAGACCTTACATGTGACTGTATCGTATGATGAAATTCCAGAATGTATGCCCCTGTGATAGAAACAATTAAGTCACACACTCGGGTACTCATGTCGTGCGTACCTGCGACAAAGTTCGTTAGAGGTCGGTTATCGGATCTCCAACGATCTCACGACGTTCACTGTCGTGTAAAAAAAAACTTTGCATGAGAGGAAGGCGACTATAAAAGAAATATTTTTTCAGATGCGTCGCGTTCCAACTTCGCGGGATTTCTTGATTGTCGAGGGTCTGAAGTCGATAGGCTCCTTTACCAACGACTTCGGAGACGCAGTAAGGTCCTTCCCACTTAGTAGAAAGCTTACCTGCATTGAGCTCCTGGGTGTTTGGGAATACTCGACGGAGGACGTAATCGCCTTCTTGAAAGACTTTAATTTTGAAGTGCTTATTGAAATGTCGCTCGACTGCCTACTTCTGCGACGCCATCCAGATCAAGGCGGATTCTCTGAGCTCTTTTAGGGCGTCGAGGTCATGACTTAAATCAACTAAGTTATGGTCGATGGAAGTGTGCCTCGAAGTCGGGAGATGAACTTCGATTGGTAGGACGGCTTCACAACCGTAGACGAGAGAGAAGGGGGTTTGTCCTGTGGACGTGCAGGGTGTCGTGCGATTTGCCCATAGGACTGAAGGGAGTTCTTCAACCCATCTTCCTTTTGCATTTTTAATCGTTTCTTGATCGAGGCTACAATAGTCTTATTACTCGACTCGGCAAGTCCATTGGCTTGGGGATATCTGGGAGCCGAGGTCGTCAGCTTGATGTTCCTATCTTCACAGAACTGTTGGGTCCTGTCGCTTATGAATTGGGATCCATTGTCGCAGACAATTTCGGATGGAATCCCAAACCTGCATATGATGTTAGTCTGGATAAAAGAAATAACTTCTTTATCCCTAATTTGGGAGAAGGCAGTCGCTTCGACCCATTTAGAAAAGTAGTCCGTAAGTACAAGGAGAAATACCTTTTGTCCTGGAGCGGGTGGTAGTTTGCCGACAATATCCATTCCCCATCTCATGAAGGGCCATGGGATAAGTTTCGAGTGCAAAGGTTCCGAAGGTTTATGAGACATACCTGAGTGTCGTTGACAGGGGTCGCAATTCTGGACGTACTTGATAGCGTCTTGTCGCAGTGTCGGCCAAAAATACCCTTGTCGGGAGATACGATTAGCCAAGCTACGACCTCCTGAATGATTACCACATTCGCCGTCGTGCATCTCTTGGAGGATTTTCTGGGCTTGATTTTTGCTGATGACGCACCTTAAATTTAAGCCCATTGATGATCGCCGATAAAGCTTATTTTCGATCATGACGTACTTAGATGCTTTGAATCTGATTTTTCGAGCCTCCATTTTGTCTTTGGGGAGTTGGTCATGCACGAGGAAATTTCGAATGTCGCGTGACCAATCATCTTCTTTGTCTTCGACCTGGATGACGTCTGCGTTTCCAATGGACGGCGTTGCCAGGTGAATCATAGGAATAACATCAAATATTGGTTCAAATAAAGCGGACCCAAGGTTTGCCAATGCGTCGGCCTGAGTGTTCTGGTCTCGCGGAATCTGTTCAATAGAAAAAGATTTAAATTTTTTGGAAATTCCTTTTGCCACGCTTAGATATGCTGTCATTTTTGAATCCTTGGCTGCGAATTCTCCATTGACCTGATTTACTACCAGCGGGGAGTCCCTCTTGACATGCAGTGCGGTTGCCCTCGAGTCGTGGGCCATATTCATTCCCATGATCAGGGCTTCATACTCAGCCTCGTTATTGGTGGTTTTGAAGTCGCATCGGACCGAGTATACCATATTCCCCCCCTGTGGCGACTTTAAGACGACGCCCAATCCAGAGCCACTAATGTTGGATGATCCATCGACATATATGATCCAAGGCACGTCGTCGTGAGTTGCCACAGTTGATACTTCGAGTTCTGCTTGTTTCTCCAATTCAGGGCTGAAATCAGCAATGAAGTCTGCCAAGGCTTGCGATTTGATCGCGGTCCTGGGATTGAAATCGATGTCGTAACTGCTGAGATATATACTCCATTTTGCCTGGCGACCTGTCAACTCAGGTTTTCTTAAGACAGACTTAAGAGGAAAGTTAGTTACAACCGTAATGGGATGCGACTCAAAATAGTGTCGCAGTTTTCTAGCAGCTGTGACTAGCGATAAGAGCAATTTTTCCATAGAGGAATACCTGGTTTCTGCATCTAGAAGAGATTTACTTACATAGTAGATCGGCAATTGCTGTTTTTCATCTTCTCGTGTCAGAACAGTACTTACTGCATTTGGGCTGACAGCCAAATACAATTGTAGGATCTCATGATCGTGAGGTTTTGGCAACAGAGGAGGCGACGCCATGTATTCCTTGAGTTTTTGCAAGGCTTGTTCATGATCATTGGTCCAGTCGAAGCCCCTATTTTTCCTGAGGACATTATAAAATAGATGACATTTATCTGAAGATCGGGAGATAAACCTGTTTAGAGCTGCTACTCGACCGGTGAGTTTCTGGACTTCTTTGAAATTTCGAGGAGATTTGATCTCAATGATGGCCTTGATTTGATCGGGGTTAGCCTCAATGCCTCGACGAGTGACCATATAACCCAGGAACTTCCCGGCACTAACGCCAAAGGAACATTTCGTCGGATTGAGCTTCATGTTATACTTCCGAAGGATGTCGAACGATTGCCTGAGGTGATCAATGTGATCAATCGCTTGCTTCGACTTCACTAACATGTCGTCGATATATACCTCCATCGTGTCTCCAAGATGGTCTTTGAACATCTTGTTTACCAGCATTTTTTAGTCCGAAAGGCATAACTTTGTAACAATAAATACCTCGATCCGTCATGAAAGCGGTTTTCTCTTGGTCGTCAACGTGCATTAAAATTTGGTTGTATCCAGAATAGGCGTCCATGAACGTTAATAACTCATGCCCCGCGGTTGCATCGACCTTGGCGTCAATATGAGGTAACGGGAATGGATCCTTTGGACAGGCTTTATTGAGATCGGTGAAGTCGATACAGACCCTCCATTTTCCATTCTTCTTGGCTACGACCACGACGTTAGCGAGCCAATCAGGATATTTTACCTCTCGAATCTTTCCTGTCTTGAGGAGGTTGTCGACCTCATCATTTATTACTTTATTTCTTTCAGGAGCGAACTTGCGACGTTTTTGCTTGATAGGTTTGAACGATGGATCGACGTTAAGCTTATGAGAAATGACAATGGGGTCAATACCGACCATATCTTTATGTGACCAGGCGAAGCAATCAGCATGTTCCTGCAAAAAGGATATGAGTTTTTCTTTAATGTGGGGATCAAGGGATGAACCCACAAGAATCTGTTGATCGGGTTTGCTTTGATCTAGAACGATTTCCTCCAAATGATACTCATCGACAGCTGCTGGGGAGTTTTGTGCATTTTCTAAGCTTGTGTGTACTGGTATTATGGCTTGTTCTGGATTCCCGTTATCCGCCATTTTCCGGCGACAGAAAACAGAAGAAACTCCAAGAAACTATTAGTAGAATGCACGTTCGTCGAGGATTTTCTCTAGATGTAGTCCCACGGATGGCGCCAAACTGTTAATGCCAAAAATCGCACCAAAGGGACAACTTATGGTCGATGTGGACTTAAACAACTAAAGAAAGAATCTTTCGACGAAACGTGCGACGAGGATAAAATTAAAGAAACAAGGGATTTGATGACGCAGGAAACAAGGGATTTTCTAAGGGATTTTCTAAGCTTGCGTGTACTGGTATTACGGCTTGTTCTGGATTCCCGTTATCCGCCATTTTCCTGCGACACAAAACAGAAGAAACTCCAAGAAACTATTAGTAGAATGCACGTTCGTCGAGGATTTTCTCTAGATGTAGTCCCACGGATGGCGCCAAACTGTTAATGCCAAAAATCGCACCAAAGGGACAACTTAAGGTCGATGTGGACTTAAACAACTAAAGAAAGAATCTTTCGACGAAACGTGCGACGAGGATAAAATTAAAGAAACAAGGGATTTGATGACGCAGGAAAAACCTCAAACGAGGAAAAAACCTGCGAACGACAGTGGGTGTCGTCGCTGCACTATGGTCGCTAATCAGGGGCGATGTCCTTGGATACTGGTGTCGATCGTACAGTGATTACAATACAAATGAAGAAAATGCTTCCAAATGTAAAGTACAAATGTTTAAGGTATAAAACAGGTGTTTGTCGTGTGAATACAAAGTGTGAACTGCTGGTCGAGAGCTGTTGTCGTGCGTCGAGAGCGATACTTAGAATAATGGTTCTTCACTTCAAGTGTTCTTGAATATTGCTTCGGTTGTTAATCACCGGATATTCGATGTGTTGAAATGTTGATTGAGCTTGATATTTATAGTCTTCGTGTCCTTAGCTTCATCCATGAATGCTCCTTTAATGGCCTTAACGGTTGGAAACGGTCGCCGGAGTAATGATCTTCGTCCGTTACGGTCGCCGGCTGTTTAATGATTGTGTCGGTTATAGTCGTTGCTCCTTAATGACTTTGACTCCTGCATTAAACACTTAACAAACGGTTATGGTTAATGTTAGCTTTGGTCGAGGTCGCACGTCCTTATATAATAGTCGCGCGGATATGGCGACGCTATGGTCGAGCGTCGTAAGGGACTCTCGACTTATCTTTTATGAGGGACGACGATGGTGTTCTAGGTCTTTGTTGAGACCTTATCTTAATACAAGATATAGTCATACGTCTTACCTGTTCTGGTCGCGGTCGAGCGACGTAATTTTTTGCCCAAACAGTTACCGGATGAGTTTGTCCGGAAAGTAATGAAAAATGAGAACATACCCGGAAAGAAATAGGGATGTTCCGGAAAGTGAAGCAGGTATCCGGAAACTGCGTCTGTGGTGTCCAGACACTGCGACTGTGGTTTCCAATACGATGGGAATTCGATTAGGGTTGATGTGAATCTTCCTGAAAAGTTAGAAACCTTCCAAAAACAACAAAATAACAATACCCAAATCGATAATTAAGCAAAATAGCACGTTTTGAAGAAAAGTTTTAATTTTTGATATGAACAGAACACAAAAACCACAAACTTGATTTTGCTTAAAAACCACTCAGATGATCGAATTGGAGTGAGAAAAATTGCAGAATCACTAATAAAGATGATACGAATCGAATTTAATCAACGAATGAGAATAAGCAATTTTACCAGACAAAATATGGAATAATGAACTCAAGAACACGGTCGATAAACTGAACAGAATTCTTACCAGAAACCTTTTTTTTCACCTTGAATCGAGTCGTCCGTATGCTCTGATACCAATTGTGAGTTCCAGATTAGTGCATACAATAGTAGAAATCAATATGTAGAAACAGTGGGAATGATTTCAACTGGTCATCCAATTCACTTTGATTAATTGAGAGAGAATTACAATGCTAGTGATTGAATAATAATGACGATTAGTCTAAATTCTAAACGAAATAGATTTTATATACCATGGGCCCTAAACAAGAAAGCCCATGGCCCGTTACACTTTAAAGGCTCAAAATAAAGAATAACAAATTAACCCTTGAACTTCTATGCAATCTGAATTTATCCCTAACAAATCTTTACGCTAGATCACTCGTTTACCTTTGGATCACCAACCTCGTCTTACGATCACTCAAGTGCCCAAATAATGAACAGTCAAGACGCGTTAGCGATAAGATCTGACCTCAAACCAACGATCCTTAACCGCAGGGAGTACAACCTATGGAAAGACAGATTTATGTGCTTCATCGAGTCAAAGCCTCTCTACGATGAGATTCTGCATTCGTTGACTCAAGGGCCAGTTCCCACACCAATGATGGACATCCAGGAGAAGGAAGGTGGACCTCCAGCTCAACGAATAGTCAAACCATATGACAAACTGACTGTTGAAGAAAAGAGGAAAGTGGGTGGAGATAGACTTGCTAAGACATACCTAATCTACAGTCTTCCGAATAACATCTACTGTAGCATTGATAGTCAGAAAGACACGGCTAAAGGAATGTGGGATCAATTGGAAAAAATCATGCAAGCTAGTCGAGAGGGGAATCAGATGAAGGTGACCAACTGTCTTACTCGATATGAATCTTTCAAAGCCAGAAGAGGAGAATCTCTGACAGAGACATACGAAAGATTATGCACTCTCATCAACGATCTCCATAAGAACAACATCTTCAAGATG
This sequence comes from Saussurea involucrata, assembly GCA_033807775.1. Classification (NCBI taxonomy): domain Eukaryota; kingdom Viridiplantae; phylum Streptophyta; class Magnoliopsida; order Asterales; family Asteraceae; genus Saussurea; species Saussurea involucrata. Next base: position 54,481,428 of record CM066314.1, on the reverse strand, counting down.
AACACGGAGAACAACATCAAGTTCATGAACAGCCTTCAGCCTGAATGGAAGGGATTTGTCTTACATGTTCGTCACAATCACACTTTAGAAAATGTTCCGCTGCACGAACTCTACGAGATGCTGTGACAAGATGAAGATGATGTCCGCGAACTCATGGGAGATCAGAAGTCTACTGAGAAGACTAAGGAAGACCCTCTTGCTCTCATTTCTCACAAGAAGGACAAACAAGCCCAACGAAGCTCCCATAGAGAAGAAGCTCAAAGTGAGACTGAGCATGAGGATGATGAAGCTGAAAGTGATTTCGACCCCAAGCTTAACGGAATCCAGAAAGCTGTCGCTTTACTTATTAGGGAGTACGCAAGGAAGATATTCTTCAAGAAACCATCCAACAACAACCATCGATATTCCACTAACACAAAGCGCCGAGACTACCGAGACAGATATGAAGGGAAGAGAAAGACGAATGAGGGACGAAAGAAGAGTGATGAAGGAAAGAAGTCTGAAAAAAAGTCTGACGAGCAAGATGATGACGAACCAGTAAAGTGTTATAATTGCAGAAGGCATGGCCACTTTGCCAGAGACTGCTGGAAACCCGTAGTACGCAATGCTGAGTACTACAAGAACAAGATGCTGTTGGCAAGGCAGAAAAAAGCTGGTAAACCCTTGATGGCAGAAGACGATCACTGACTCGTCTTGACTGAAGATGAAGAGGAAGAAGCTAAGCCCACATGTGCTACACTGGCACTCAGCCAGGAGAATCTGACTTCGAAGATGAATCTTCCAGCAAGCATAACGAGAAAACCGAATGTCAGGTATGTGCTTCTTCTAACAATAAACTTATCGATCAGATGCAAGTCATTGTACATACCTTAGACTCTTTAAACAAAAGATTAAAATCAAAGACGCCCAAATTACTAAGCTAGAAGCCGATGCCAAAATCAAATATGACACCATAGGCAAGCTAGCTATTGAAAAGGCTGAACATAAATGCGTTATAGAAAACTATCAATCCGAATGCTCAGCCATTTCAAAAAGAGCAGAATCCCTAGAGACCCAACTATCCGAATTCACAGAAAAGTTAGAAAAGTCTCAGGAGGAGTACAACAAGAGTGTCGCCCTTCAAGAAAAAGTTCAAAAAGCAAAATGATTTGTTGACTAACAAACTTAAGGATCTAGAATCCAAACTTTATAAACGTGGTCAATTGGAACAAACCATTCATTTGAATAAACCGAAGGAATTCAAGTATTACAACTCTCTTTGGGGACTCGGGTATGATAGTCCTTGTTACCTTAAGAAAATATTATCAAAAGTTCCCACCCTTTATGAGTTCAACTTTTTTGGACTAGATAAGAAATACCCTGATTATAAGATCAAGTGGACTAAGCCGTCACAGGAAGATGAGGAATAGGAAGACCATAAACGACAAACAAGAATTCCTCTACCAAAAGTAGGGGAAAGGCCTGAAAATGTTGACACTAATTTGGAAAATTATCCACCTCAAAAAAATATTAATGTACAAGTTCCTTTCGTGTATGAAAACCTTAATGATACTTATTTGAAAAACAAAACACCTTACCTCTCAAAAGATTATTTCGACATCCGTTCTCTTGCCAAAAATATGGAAACTCCAGTTCCAGTTGAGGCAACACCAGATGTAGGATCTAATGATCAATCATAGTTCAAACAATATGTTCCACCTCTGATTTTGGAAAATATTATTTTCCAACTCGAAGAACCATTTGTTAGAGGGACAAGGCTGCTTTTGACGTTGAAAGAACTGTACTTTTATCCACCTTTCACGATCTTAAACAGAACAAAACTGAGACATTATCCGAATTAGAAAGAACGAGTTTTAAAACCGAGATTGCTAGACTGACTTCTAGACTGTCCGCCTTGGCGACAGAGGCTCTAACGGAAAGGATGGCTAAGGAAAGTCCCGTGGATACTCCAATTAAGCCTACCACTCCAGATATCATCTCGGTTGACCCGTCAACTACTTATTCGGATAGTTCCTCGTGCAAAGCCTTTCTTAGAATGTCTCTTGACACCAATGACAAGAATTTGAGTTATCATAATAAAGGTAAGGCAGTTCAAACTGAATCGATACAAAGGAATCTTTTCTCTAACTTTAATAATCCCTTTGCGGTTGATTCCTTTAACTGTTCCTCATCCGACTTTGATGGTGAATACCCATTTGATTCTGCACGACGGTTTTCTGAGTTTATGAATTCCTCTGTTTGTCATGATGAAGATATTTCAAAATTTAATTTTGCCCTAAAGCTTGTAAGTCAGATTCAACTTTTGGATAAAATGCCCACACCGATAAAATTTGAAAAGGGAGAATGTTCTAAGTCCAAAAACGTTTCTAAGACCACTTCTTCAAAATCTAAATCCAAACGACGGTCCAAGAAACGATCTAAACCCGGTAAAAGGTCTACACGACAACCCTATTACTCCAGCTCCTCTGACAATAACTTTAATGCCATTTCAGATAGAACGGTTCGGGGGAGAGCTGTTCGACAAGAGTGGGTAGAAAAGAAGCCTAAGTTACGCCACGAGAAGACTCAAATCTTTTAATTCATTTTCGCATATTAGGAAGAACAATAACAATCATGGTTTTGCTTTTAATAAGTCTGTTGAACATGGTTTTCAATTTCCGTTTAAACTTACTCCCGTTCAGCAATTGATTCAAATTTCGCGTGATTGTGTTTGTTGCTCTGTGTGTGGAATGAATGACTTTGTCGATACTAAACATGCATCTGATTGGTTTAGCACATATCATGTTTTTAATTCGCGTTCACTTCTCAATAAATCCCGAAAAGGACCCAAATCTAAACGGGTCTCGAGAAAAGGTGTTGCACCTAACTTATCAGGACCCATTTACAAATGGGTACCTAAGACCCCCTAATTTCTATTTTGCAGCCCGATCATGTGTCGTTTCTTGATTCCGGTTGCTCCAAACACATGACTGGTAAACGGGAGCTGCTCACCAACTTCAAGGACAAGTACTGTGGTGACGTTCGTTTCGGGAATGACAATGTAGCCCTGATCATGGGCTATGGCGATCTAGTTCAGGACAAACTTACCATTAAGAGAGTGTCCTACGTCGAAGGGTTGGGACACAACCTCTTTAGCATCGGGCAATTCTGTGACAAGAATCTTGAAGTAAACTTCAAGGCGAAGAGGTGCAACATTCGTAACGAAGACGGAACGGAGATACTTGCTGGAACTCGACGAACGAATCTATATACAATCATCCTCGCCTCATTAAAGACCGACAAAGTTGTGTGCCTCATGTCCAAAGCCACTACTCAACAGAATTGGATGTGGCATCGACGACTTTCCCATCTTAACTTCAAGAACATAAATAAGCTGGTGCTAGGCGGACTCGTTAAAGGAATGCCAGAACTGAGGTTCGAGAAAGAACATCTCTGCTCCGCATACGAGATGGGTAAAATGAAGAAGGCAACTCACAAACCGAAAGCGGTTCCAAGCACGTCCAGACCATTGGAACTCATACATATGGATATCTGCAGTCCTATGCGGGTACAAAGGATCAATCATAATAAATAAGTACTGGTGATGGTGGATGACTTCTCAAGATACACCTGGGTCAAATTCCTCCGCTCGAAGGATGAGACTCATGGGTTGATAATCAACCACCTGAAGAGTGTCCAGAACAACATGCAGCTGGCCGTCATATCCATTTTCGCACTGATAACGGCACCGAGTTCAAGAATCACACTATGGGTGATTATCTCACATCGGTCGGGATTTCACATAACTTCTCCGCTGCTAGGACTCCACAACAAAACGGCGTAGTGGAACATCGCAATGGCACCTTGGTGGAAGCGGCACGAACTATGTTGACCCAGTACAACCTTCCAATGTTCCTATGGGCTGAACATGTCGCCACGACTTGCTATACTCAGAACCGATTCATCCTCAACAAACGCTTTAACAAGACGTCGTATGAGCTCATCAACAAACGCACCCCCAACATCAACTATTTTCAAACATTCGGGTGCAAGTGCTTCATGAAGAACGACAAGGATGATCTCGGAAAGTTAAAACCAAAGGCAGACGAAAGGATTTTCATCGGCTACTTGACCACCTCAAAAGCATTCCACGTCTACAAAAAGAGGACGAATACCGTCATTGAGAGAAAAAATGTGTTCTTCGACGAATTGGTCGACTTGTCTTATGAACACCCCAGTTCAGAACCCGTGCTAACAAGAGTGTTGGCCTCCGATCATTCTCGATCGGAACCCAAGCACGCACTAGTAGATTCTTCTTCGTCCAATACGTCGAAGTCACACCGTTCTAAATTAGATCTACTATTTGAACATTTCTATAATGATCTTTATATTTCCCCTGTATCTAATGATGATTCTTTGAATGTAGATGCAGTCGGTGTGGTATCGTCTCAGATTACTGGCCCTCCAATATCCCCCAACACGACATCGTCGGAGGACTCACCCTCAACGCCAACGATAGAGTCGACACCGTCTTCTAGCAAGAATACGGTTTCAGAGACCGACTCACTAGTGGTTCCATCCACACCATCATCCCCCAGATTAAATCACAGTATATCCCCAACAAACACGGCCGAAGCAACTTCATCAACTACTGTACCTGAACAATCAGCGGCCGTCACACCTTTGCATCCGACTCCATCTCTAGAGGCGGTATAAGACCTACCCTAAGGCTCATATGTTGATCCATACAATTCTCAACCGTCCACGGACCCGCTACCTCACACACGAAAGTGGACTCGAGCACATCCAACCGAACAGATCATTGGTGATCCTTCAGCTCCAGTTCAGACTCGAGCTACAGTGGAATCTAAAGACACCGCCCTGGCACTACTGAGCAACACTCAAAAACGGGCAGCAACAGGAAATGAGTGCCAATTGTCCATCTTCCTCAGCAACGTTGAACCCTCCTCAGTAAGGGAAGCCTTGAACGACCCGGAATGGATACTTGTCATGCAAGAGGAATTGAATGAATTTGAGAGCCTCAAGGTATGGCGTCTGGTCCCGCATCCGAAAAACAAGACAGTTATCGGAACCAAATGGATCTTCAAGAACAAGAAGGACGAGAAGGAGATCGTCGTTCGGAACAAGGCTACATTGGTAGCTAAAGGGTATAGACAACAAAAAGAGATTGACTATGAAGAGACGTTTACACCAGTTGCACGCATATAAGCCATTAGAATGTTCCTAGCGTATGCCGCTCACAAGAATTTCACCGTCTTTCAGATGGACGTAAATACGACCTTCCTCAACGGCAAACTTAAGAAGAGGTGTACGTCTCCCAACCAGGCGGAATCCGGTTCCGAATCAGGGTCCTCGGGCTCAAGAGAAGAGTCAACGGACTCTGATGACCATGATGACGACCAGTTCTGAATGGAACCAATCCCTCATACCCAAGCCGAAACTGGAGAGATAAGGAGAGCGGAGGGAGTATCAGTCGAAAAAAAAAGTAATAGTGAGCAAGTGAGGGAAATGCGAAGCAAGCAAAATAATGAGCGTTATAGAGAGAAGAGGCAATCTACTCAAGTTGCCTCCACCCAGCCTCTGATAAGCCAGGTAGCCACATCCACTACCCTGTCTCATTCGCTGGGACAGGGTATTGAAACAGACGTCGTAGGCCTAGAGACGCAATCGCACACCCTCCTCAGCCACTCAGTGTCCTCTCAACGGGATAATGTTTCACTTTCACAAGGGGACATAGCACAACTGGCACCGGTCTCTCACTTGGAGAGTTCCGCTGTTGAAACAAGAGAACTCCTGCCCGGTTCTCGACTTCTTTGGATGCACTATCGAGTCTAGAGCCACTTGATGATTTAATTTCTTTGGCTAGGACACATACCACCAGTACGGCTAATGTCGAGATTCTTCGTGACTCGACTGGAACACCCAGAGTGAGTCTACCTTTTGGTGGCTTGCAAGGACGGGATGGAAGTCATGCCACGGCTATCCTTACGCCAACCGTGAGCGCATGCGGTACTGCGGTGCATTCCACCGTATTTACTACAACTGGTGGTCTACGTACGCCAGGTGTTAGCATCCCAGAGTTTGTCTCTAAGAAAACTATGGACGGCGCCTTAAAGGCCGTCCAAACCGAGATCTTGAAACAGATGTCAGAGGACTTGAACTTCATCAAAAGGTCCATCGAGGATACGGAAATAGTAACCGATCCCCCAGATCAAACACCGATTCAACTTCCTCACTCAACACCAAACCCGCAAAACATGAGCATCGACGCCCTCAAAGCCGCACAACTCGATAAGCTCTTGTCCCAATCAAACACAGATACATCCGCTGAAGTCGACCTCGTGAGCCTCCTACACTCACAAACACAATCTCTAAACACTCAAACCGACACTCAAGCCCAAATACACTGAAAGCTTGATACCCTTACCTCAACCCTAACCGATGTCAAGTACACCCTCGATACGTTATCCGAGAGGGTTGCCAGCCTTGAAAACACTTTCAAGGGTCATACTCAGGGCTTAAATCGAATGCATGATGATCATGACGATCCTAATCAGCATGAGGGGGAGAAAAGACTACGACTGACCGAGTTGTCAACCTCAATGATAGAACCATTAACTGAAACTCTAGCCGAACCTGAGCCACCCCAACAGTCAGAAGATCAAAAGATGGTTCAGGATATGGAGTTATCCACACCAGTCATAGACTAAGTGCCCGAGTCAGCAGACCCAACGGTTGAAAAGCCCGAGGGAGAACCAGAAGAAAATTTGACGCTGACAGTTTCGGAGAGACCAGTTCTAGAGTTGATTGATGAAGACTCAGACGGTAATCCTGAAATGGAACAAGTATGAAGAGAAAGCAGTAATAGCCATTTAATCTGAGACAAATGCTCTGTGGGATTTCTCAGATGACGAGGCCATGAATGATGAAGACTACGACCAGTTCCTACTCCGAAGTGAATAGGTAATAGAATCTCAGCACGATTAACATGACACCACAGGTACTTCTGAAATACCAATTCCTGAACCGGAAATGGCTCAACCCCAACCCAATCAACCAACTCGTTGGGAGAGAGTCTGAACCTTGTTCCGTACTTAGAAGAATCCCAAAAGAAGATTTTCGTTCACTGAATCAGACCACTCGACCCGGTTATGTATCAGGGGGTTTCAGATCTAGATGAACCGATTCGTTCTCAGTACTTGGAAGTAATGAAAATAAGCTGAATGGTACACGAAGTCAGAACCAACCACAAGATTACTGAAATTGTGGAGATTGTGTCAGACAAAGTCCTAATGGTATGGTTCCCGATGTTCACTGTTAAAAAAGATGATAGTATAGAATAGGTATTCTCATAAGCCTACTTCAGAAATCTGAACTTGAAAGACTTCTCAGTTCTTCTTCGAGAGTTAAAGACCCGAACTATCCGACCACTACCTTATACCAAAGCCCTCGAAACTATCAAAATATTCATGAAGTGCACCATAACCCTCTCGTACATCGATGACTTTCAGATGGGAATAGAAAGCAACCAGGGAAAAGTTAATGTGTTGAAGCCCAATATAACTCTTCCTGATGCTGAAGACTTGCAGGTACATACTCTATTACTCAAACCAGAGACAGGGATCGTATATATGAACGATAAGGGAGAAAAACGTTTTATGAGGATAAGTGAGCTGCACAAATTCAGGGAAGGGACTTTGATGGAGGTGCAGAATGTGTTGAAAAAGATAATCGATGAAGTGGAAAGGGACTCGTCAGAGAAGTTTGTCAATACCAGAAAATACCTCGCCAAAGAGCTACTCAAAGAAATTGAAGAAAGGCTCGAATACAAAAACTCCATACGACACTTCGAGATTTTGTTTGCTATCAGAAAAAAGCGGTATATCCCAACTGGCATGAGATCGAACTTCAATTCAAAGGGGGAGATTGTTAGGTCTCATAAAGCTAGTTGAATAGAAGTTCAGGGACCGTTTCTGACATTTTGTGTAACTATCCCTTATGGGATATAAATACCTTGTTTTGTCTAGAATTAGGGTTTAATGACATTTAGCAGATTAATAATTACCTTGTACGGCTACTATTGTTCATACAATTTCTGCTATCAATCCAAGTGAGATTTATGATTAATTGATTAATATTTTGTTGATTCTGTTAATTGCACTTGATATCTGTGATCCACACGTATAGATTTAAACTTTGTTGCAATGGATCCATAAGCACGCAAGTCAGTCTTTTGATGATGGTATATTGGGTATTGTGGGCATGGACTATGGGACCCATGTTTTATGACTTTAACTTTTCAAGTGTGCACTAGGAGGGTTGAGTTTGGGGAGTGCTACCGTGTGGGTAGGCACTAAGACCTCCGTCTTTCGGGGTAATGCCATGGGTGTAGTCCTCGAATGTGTCGGGCCTTTGGTGGAATTCATGATAATAGACGCTAAGGTCAACCGATCTTTGGGTGAAACTTGATAAGGAGTCGTAGGGACATTTGGACTTCATGTCATATACGATTAACGTTGTATGAGTAGCATACTTATGTGTGGCATACTTATGTGTTTTCTCCACTCTCAACGGATATGGGTGTCTCCCGTTGTTGTCAAACATTTTTTCGGATATTGTAATATGTATGCTTTAATATCGTTTGGGTCTTATGTGGGTAAATGAAACTGATGACCTTAATATTGGATCCCCTCCACATATATTAAGGTTTGCATGAAGTAATTGTGTCCATGCTTTGGTATTTGGATTTTTATCCTATTTATGTTTCGCGTGTGTATTGGGTTTAGTTCCATGTTTTCGGAGTGTTTCTATTTAAGCGTTTTACTACGAAAAATGGGGATTTTTGGAAAATACATCACTATTTATTCTAAACGTTTTGCTTAATGAGAATTACGATTTAAATAATATTCTTTCCGTTTTTTTGATTATATAGTGATGGAAACTCTTGAACTCACTAGGTGTTAAGCCTAAGCTTTTTATTTTTCGGCATGTGCATCAGGTTCTTGTTGGGGAAAATGGTACTAGCGACACCGTGAAGAGTTGAGTGCTAGTTAGATGCCCAAGAAGGATGTAGCTATTTGGTGATGTTTTCGCATTCGGAGATAACGACTATTATGGAGTTTTAGTGTCACCCGAACTTTAATTAATCTTTACGTAAGACTTGGTTTGTTACTTGTTGAGAATAATTTATTTGGTTATCCCATGTTTTGAATTGCAGAAAGAGATTTTATCTTTTGTTTGATGTAATATCGAATTTTTTTATTTAGCTGCTCTTTCCAAATTTAAGGGTGTTACAAACTAAGTGAGAACACCCGAAGTGAACCTTAAGTGGGAATCTTTTTATTGAGGATACCTTGATTGGTCGAGGTTAAATTATCAATGCAGTAATGGAAACACGTGATCTATTCGGTGATGTTTGTTAGGGTAAAATATGTGTTGATTTAAAGTTCAAGGGTTAATTTGTAATAGATTAAACTTAGTCCATTGTGAACGGGCCGTGGGCTTGTTACCACGGGCCCAGCGTATATAAAGTGCAATTAGCTTAGAAAATTAGCTAGTTGTCTCATTTAGCTTTTCTGCTTTACACTGTAATTCTCTCTAAATCAATAGCTAAGTGGGCAGCCTTTGTGAATCATATCAACTGTTCTTATTTACTTTTTCACAAACATAATCGTTGCACGGATCTGGATTCTACAATTGGTATCAGAGCAGACAGACGGATTCGATTCAAAGCTTCATTCATCGATTTCTGGTTAGTTTGACTTTTACTCGTCTGACTATTCTTGAATTCTTGAATATTTGATTCAGTCGAAATTGGTTGTTTTTTCTTATTGGGTTGTGTTAGGATTATCGTTATAAGTGTTTCTGCAAATTTTCACATCCTAATTCATTCGTTTGAGTGGTCAATTTAGCAATTTAAGATCTAAAGTTTTGGTAGTGTTCTTGACAAAGATTCGATTTTTAACCATCAAAACTTGTTATTTTTGCTCTAAAACGATTGGGTTAGTGTTGTTTTTGTGTTTGGGATTGTTTCTAATCTTTCAGGAACCTTCGTGTGCAACCCTAATCGAAAAAATCGATCGAATTGAGCAAACAGCCGACTTGTCCGGATAAAACAACCGACTTTTCCGGACAACTTAAAGGTGTCCGGACGTTTGTGTGATTTTCATCCGTATAACTCCAATTCCATCCGGACTCCTCATTTTTCCGGGTAAGTTCTGCAATCCGGGTAAGTCACTATTCCTTATATTATCCAGGTAACATTTGAATCCGGAAACCCAGTGTTTCCGGACATATTTTATCCGGACAATCCTTTGTACCCGGAAACTTAATTGCATCCGGACAACTCAAGTTATCCGGACACGGTAACTTCGTTTTATCCGATAACTTAAGCCATCCGGTAACCTTGGTTATCCGGACAACTCAAGTTATCCAGACTCTTTCTCTTATCCGGACTCTTTCATTTTTCCGGACTCTTTATCCGGAAACCACCCGAATTCTATAATCCGGGAGCTGCTTTGAACTCTCACTTAGCGGGACCCCCTGTGCTAAGTCGCAGAAGGGGGACATTTAAGTATTCGTGATACTGTGCCACTTTGAATCGAACAATCGTCTGACAATCACTCCAGTGCAACTGAAGATGTCTCCTGCTGAAGAAGACATGAAAAAGTCGTGTCAGGTATGTGAACCTATCTTTTCAGAACTTTATGACCGAGTGAAACCTCTTGCTGAACGGGTAGATTCCTTTAAGGCCACTTCTAAAGAACAACTGCTTGAGATTAGGTCTCTAACCGAAAAGCTAGATGTTCAAAAGAAAATATCTAAAAAATATAAGTCTGAAAATGCTATTTTAAAGGAGAAATGCAAAAATCTTTCTATAGAACCTAAAGACTTACGGGCCAAATTATCTGAACTTCAGTCACAGTTTGATCAATGCTTGAATGAAAAAGCAGAAATCGTTTATCAATGCTCTGCTCTTCAAATTTAGCACAAGGAGTTTGTAAATAAAATCACTGATCTTGAAACAAAACTCCACAAAAGGGGTCAAACTGATCAAACCATCTTTCTAAATAAACCTAAAGAGTTCACATACTTTAACAAAGAGTGGGGAATCGGATATGATAACCCACACTATTTGAAAAAGGGAAGATGGCATGTACCTACTTTGTATGATTTTGCTTGTTTTGGATTAGATAAAAAGTATCCAGAATATGCCATTCAATGGACTGGTCCTCTTGAACCTGAAAAAGAGGAGGAAACCGAGGAATATAAGCGCACACACAAACGAGGAATTCAACTTCCGTTTTGTTATGAACCTCTAAACTACTCGTATCAAAAGAACAAAAAGTACATTTCCAATGACTACTTCGACCCCTACAAGGTAGCTACTCCCAAGGATTCCTCCAAAAAGGATGAGGACGTAGCACCAGCAACCAAGACTGAGACGGACGAGTTTAAACTCTATGTTCCCCCTCTCATTCTGGAAGCAAAAATTATCGAGTTGGAGGAGTCGTTTGAGAAAGAAAGGTCTATTTTTCAAAACGAAAAGAAAGTGCTCATCTCTGAGATTGAGAAACTCAAATCTGAGAAAACCGACGGTGTGTCAAGTGAGGAAAAGGAAAAATTTCAGTGGGAAATCAATACGCTCTCATCAAAACTGTCTGAAATGACAAGAGAAACGATGAAAGAGCACCTAAGAAATGGTCAACTCCAAGAACAGATTGACCTTCTCCAGGCTCAAAAGCAGATTTCACCTGATCTTTCCTCCAACTCATCTGACACATCCTCGTGTAAAGCTTTCATAGGAAATATCTCGTCTCAAGAAAGTCAAGTTTCTCAAGATGAATGTGTTACAAGGAATTTAAACTCTGATTTTTCAAACGCTTCCGCACCAAATTCCTCAAAGCACACTACATAAAGCACAAAGTGTTCCTCGCCTTCCTTGACCGATCCAAGTCCAGTAATTCCGGATGTCGATTTTTCAGAATACATGAACTCCGAAGGTAATTCTGATAGAGAGTTTGAGTCGTTCCCTTTCGACAAACCTCTTCCAAGTCATTCTGACTTTTTGTCTCCAGTGGTTAATCGTCCGGTCAATTTTCTAAAGGGCGACTGTTCACAATCCAAGACTCCGGCTGTGATCAAGATTCTTAAAAATGCTTCAAATGTTCAAAAACGATCACAACCGAAGCAAAAGACCGAACAACCGACCACTAAGATTCCTGTTTCCTCAAAGGTCACTGACCGTACTGTCCCTGTTGTTTCGGATAAAACCGGTCTAGCTAAACAAACAAAACCAAAGTGGCCAACCAAGGAATCTGTCAAGGATGATGCATCAAAGTCGTTCAATATTGTCTTTCATCCCAGGATGAACAAAAATGATTGTGCCTGGAATCATAGGAATAGTTTTGTTAATAGAGATGTTAATTTTCCGATGAAAATTTATTCCATTCAGCAATTGATTCAATTATCACACGATCGTTTGTGTTGTTCTAGTTGTGGTTGGAATGATTTTGATGACATTGCTAATAATGATTGGTTTGGGTCATATCAAAGGTTTAATCATACACCCAAACGCAAACCCCGTAATAACCAGCAAAGACACTATCAAAAATGGGGTTACCAATCAGCGGTTAAACCACAGCGGGAGACCAAACCTGCTCCTAGATGGGTTGCTCCTACTAAGGTTAAACCGGCACCCAGGTGGAAAGCTGCTACAAAATCTGTTCCTCCTAAAGGTGTAAATTCTGCACGGAAGAGGAAACAAGTGCCAAAACCAGTTCCCTCTAACGGTGTAATTCCTATACCTAAAGGGAAAGCTGGGACAAAGCAAGCTTCCCTAAACGGTGCCAAACCTAACCCTCCCGGACCCAGGCAAATCTGGGTACCGAAGGTCCGCTAAATTTGTTTTGCAGGACGGTCATGTGTGGTCCTTAAACACTGGATGCTTCACACACATGACCGCAAGGAGGGAGCTGCTCACGATCTACAAGGAACAATATTAAGAAGACGTGAGGTTTGTCTATACCTGTGCTCTAACAAGCTGCTCACGTGTTTAGGCGGAGCATGATCAGCTATCAGGTATGTTATTCTACTGTTGAGGGGGAGCGTCACACACACTTTTTCCTTAAATATGTTAACAAGTTTTTGTGTGTGGGGATACTCTCGTGTGCATTTCACACTACGCGCACATTCTGAGGGGGAGCGACACAGTGTTTTTCTTTCAATGCCTAAAAGTTTTTATATGTGTCGGACTCTCCATTGCACTACCCTAGGGGGAGCAAATTCTTCCCCATGCTCCGTTGGAGGGGGGGCGAGAGAAGGTTCATTTCTGAAATCCATATAGCTTTATTTTAGCAAAATGTAAAGAATCAGGGAAATTCTTGAAAATCCAGAAGTATCCGGACAGGTTTCCGGACCGGGTCCTTATCCGGATTGGAAGGGAACCCGAGTACCATATCCGGACTCTTGGTCTCTCTTAAATGTCATCCGGATTCTATTCTGTCCGGATTGCTTATTTTATCCGGAAACTTTCATCATCTCCGGTATGCTTTTTTGTCCGGACACCTTTTGTCCGGATACCTGTGTTGTCCGGAATGTCTTGCAATTGCATCATTATGTCCGGACGCCCCTACTACTTTCAGTCCTGTACCTGTTTCATCACTACCTGTCCTCAATCTGTATCAGATTGAGCCACTTAATGTAAAGGTACGCACCAGAACTTGTTTATCCGCCTCAGTTTCTAACTTTGGGTCTTTTTACAGATATTCCATGGCGGATCCACAACCTCAATCCGAGGGGAAGAGTCACACTGGTTTTCTTACAAAGTCTAAATATTTTTTTCTTGTATTGATATCACTCTCACTCCGAGGGGGAGCAAGTCAATCCCCATGTATGTTTTGAGGGGGAGCAGGATAATATCCGTACTATGCATATGCCTGAAACCCTACCTATGATAGCATATGGAAGAGAGTTAGGGAATCCCATGGTCCAGCCAGAGCTGGAGGGACCTTCCCCGGGACATAGCACATGTGAAAAGGAGGGTGTTAAGGTCGAACTCGAACCAAGAAAGATTGAGCCATAAAGATAACGAGGCTCCTGAGCGAAACCAGCCACGTCATATCCGGGTAGCCACATCTGCTATCTCGTCTCATTTGTTGGGACGGGGTATTGAAGAAGCCTCCATGGACCCAGCGGAGCATTTGCACGAACCCCTCATCCACTCATCCGTCTCACGACAGACGGATGTTTCAATATTACACGGGGAACAAGCACAACTTCCACCGGCCTCTCATTCGGAGAGTGCTGGTGTTGAAATAAGAGACCAGCAGCCCCCGGTCTCGCCTTCATTTTGTGCACCATCGAGTCTAGCGCCTTTTGATATTGAACATTCTTCGGCTAGGACACTCGAAGCTGAGCAACACTGTTGATCCAAACCCTCAGTGATTTGATAATGACCCTCTCTTATATACTTAGTGAAAATTGTAAGTAAACAATTTGTATCAGAGTTTCACTATCGCTGATAAGTACTAAGATCTTACAGTACCGCTGATAGGAACTCTCGCTCTTTAAATTAAACATTCAGCGAAACTGTTCGTCATAAATGCTCTGAGTCTGTTCAGTCATTATGATGATCGCTGATAAGTTAGTTGTTTACTTATGATCCCTGAAGACAAGTTTCACGTCAACAAAGCTTCTACGCTGAAGTCGAAGATCAAGCTCAAGAACCAGCGACAAGTCTCCTAATGAACTGATGCGGATCAGCGAAGACTCAGATTTGTCCACTCAACGTGAAGTATCAAGTACAAGGCTTCAGCTATCGCTGAACTCTATCATTCGCTGATATGAAATGATAGATCGCTGAATCAACGAAAGCTGATCATGAAGTCCTCCGTACAAAGTACTTTTGTCTTAACCACCCTTGCACGACTCCGTACGAAATGTCAGAAAAGAACCTCCAACTGTCTGAAATCGTACAACCACTCTGATACTACACTGTTCATCCATGCGGCTACTAAGGTTGTCAACCAAGGTCAATGGCATGCAACCAACCAGCTGATGACACGTGTAAAGTGTATACTGACTTACATTAAATGCATGCAGTATATAAAGAGATGAACCCACTTCATTTGAAGTAACTTGCTAACTCTGGACAAGTTCAATCTCTTATCTCAAGATAGGTTATTATTAGTAATTTCATTATCTCTCTTAGTGCAAGAAACCTTAGTGTTCCAACTTGTTTAGATTTAGGTTTATCCTTAATCTTGTTTCCGCAACAAGCTGTAAATTGTTAATGATTTATCAATAAACAATTTAGAAACGTAAAATCTGTGTGTTTGTATTCAACCCCCCCCCCCCCCCCCCCCCCTTCTACAAACTTGTATAGGCCTTCGGGACCAACAAACACCAAGTCGAGACTCTTCGTGACTCGACCGGAACCACCGTAGTGTCTTCACCTCTTGGTGAAACACAAGGATCGGCGGGAAATCCTACCACAGCTAACATCACGCCAATTGTGAACGTAGGTGGCTCTACCCCCGTGGTAGACGCCTCAACGGGTAACCTAAGTGGTCCCGGAGTTATTCACCCCGACTATGTGTCGCAAGGGTCCCTGGACAACACCCTCAAGGCTGTCCGCGAGGCACTGGAACAGCATGTCACCGACGAGATCGCCAAAGCCATCAAAGGCAAGGCAAAGTTCGTTGAAGCCGAAACCGCACCACCACATCCACCGACATTTGCTCAACCTATCTATTCGGTGGATACCTTAAAGACAATGCTTCTGGCCCAACTGCTCCAGGAATCCGATACAATCGCCTCAACTGAAGCAGACCTGATCTCAGTTCTCCGATCCCAGGTCACTTCTCCATCTTCATCTATCACATCCCGTATTGACTCCATTGACTCGACCCTCAACGACTACAACAAAGCGCTCGCCACGCTGTCTGAGAGGGTTCGCTCGCTAGAAGACACCTGTAAGAGTCAAGCCGGCGGTCTCAAACGCAAGCACGATGACCAGGATGATCCTGATCACCGTGAGGGGGAGAAGCGTCTACGCCAAACCGAGACCGCCCAGATCGTGACTGCCGAAACTACAACAGTGGTTCAACAGGAACCCCCAACTGCGGCAACTTCAACAGAAACACCCGAAGCCGAGTTGCCATTAGCACAGATGGTCATCGACATGGATATTTCAGATGAAGAAGACCCGACGGTTGAAAAGCCCGAGGGTAAAACACAGGAATTGGTCGCACAAGAACCATCAGACATGCCGACGCTCACCGTGATTGATCCTGCATGTGAAACCAACCCGGAAACCGAAGACGCATGGTACAAAAAAGCTGCCAGAGCCGTAAACTTCGAGGTAAACTTGGTGTTTCCCACTGATGAAGACGACAACGTTGATTACGACCAATTTCTGCTTCATAATTTCTATGGTACGCCTCCCGTTCACTCGACTCAACCCACTACGACTACAGATCAACCCGAAAGCTCAAATGCAGAAATCCCGACATCTCCTCAGCAAACGACAGCTCCTGATCTTCCCCCCTCCTCAGCAATAAAATCGTTGGGAGAAGATCAAGGTCCTCATTCCTCATCTGGAGGAATCTCTGAAGAAGCTGTTTGTACACAGAATTCGCCCGATCGAGCCAACCTTCTGCCTTGGCATCTACAGTCTTGAACTGGCACGTCAACTACGATATGTAGAAGCCATGAAGCGGTGTCTTCCGAGAGACCAGGTTCGAACTAAGCATAAGATCTCAGGAGTGCTAAAGATTCAGTCAAACCGAATTATGAAGATCGTCTTTCCCGTATTCACTGTTCGACGTGAAGACGGAAAAGAATGGATTTTTTCTGAAGCTGACTTTAAGCATCTCCATCCGTTCGATCTCCTGGTTATTCTGAGAGACCTTCGCACCAGAACCATCCGACCGCTTACTGTAACAAAGGCGCTAGAAGCAGTTCGTCGATTCCTTGTCCGTTCTATCATGATGTCTTATCTGACGGACTTCCAAATGGCTATCGAGAACCGAGCAAAGAAGGTAAACCTGATCAAACCGAATTTGAAAGCTCCTGGACTGACAATGTATCCCGAGAACGCCATGCTGCTTCAACCAGAATTTGGGATCGTCTTCCTCAACGCTCAGAAAGAAAAGAGGTTTATGAGGTTCAGTCAGGTAGATCGATTTTACGACGGCACTCTGCTCAAAGTTCAAGAAGCTCTTCGGAAGATCATCAAACACGAATCCGAAAATCCAAAGGTATCCTATTTGCCCAATCTGAATGAAAGAACTGCTCAGACTGCTTTGGATATGGTTGAAGAACGTCTCGACTACCGCCGCGCCATCAGATTCTACGAGGTTCATTTCGCGCTCCGCAAACGTTACGTCTACAACTGGAAAGAGCTCCAGCGCGAACTCGAACTTCAAATCAAAGGGGGAGATTGTTAGGGTAAAATATGTGTTGATTTAAATTTCAAGGGTTACTTTGTAATAGATTAAACTTAGTCCATTGTGAACGGGCCGTGGGCTTGTTACCACGGGCCCAGCGTATATAAAGTGCAATTAGCTTAGAAAATTAGCTAGTTGTCTCATTTAGCTTTTCTGCTTTACACTGTAATTCTCTCTAAATCAATAGCTAAGTGGGCAGCCTTTGTGAATCATATCAACTGTTCTTATTTACTTTTTCACAAACATAATCGTTGCACGGATCTGGATTCTACAATGTTTATTCAGATTCCTCTACACCCGGGTAAATTAAACATATTGGTGAGTACTATATTTTAAGAGGAGTATGACTTTTTGTAGTTGGATTAACCTTTGCAGATATTATCGAGGTTTTGAAAAAGTGTATTGTAGTTTGACAAAGGTTGTTGGAAAATTTAAGAGTAAATTCATTTATGGGAAATATTTGTGAAATTGAGTAGTAAACTACCCTTGAGGTAGTATGAGTCACTTAAGGTTCTGAAACAACCGAAATCATATAGTTGGAAAGTGATCCAACAACACTCAATGTTCAGCTTGAAGTGGTGTAACGTATAGAGTTGAAGATTGGGTGTGGGAATCTTCGTGTTTGAAATAGATTCAAGACACTCTCTTGGGAAGGGAGCCAGCTGTCTTGCGAAAATGTGGTTATATGAGGGTTTGATCGGTACTAGATTTCAAGGGCGAATTCGCTTTTAAGGTTGAGAGGATTGTAACACCCGAAATTTTGGGGTTTCCATTTTCAGGAACCATCGACATTGGAAATAAAATATGATAAAAATCTGGTGGTGGCTTAAAGTAGAACCATCGACAATAGAACTGGACGCGAGAAACGAGAGAAATAGTCGACTTTCGGGTTCCCGTGGGCTATTACGTCACATTGGGCCGCATCCTAGGTCGTGTAATTCGTTGTGTGTGTGTGTCCTTGTGAAACGTGCGGCTTACAATGAAGCTCAAGCTGCGTGATAGGCCGCGGGAGTGACCTGGACGATTAAAAGTTGGGATTTTAGTGGTCTCCCCCATCACCGAAAGGTGTTCTTTTGGGTATTGAGTGTATTCCATGTTTTTCGGAGACATTTTGAGTATGGAGTGTTCTCCATAAGTTATAATTTAGGGGGCTTGAGTCTTACTCATATTTCGGTAGTTTGGATAATAAAGCTTTATTAGAATTTCAGTATTTGAGCATTAATTATTATTCACTCTTTTGTGTGAGTATTGAGTTTTGAATTTATATTAGAAAAAATGTTTTGTATTGGGCTTTTCATCACGAAAATGGTGGGTTTTTGGAAAGATGTTTCTTTCGTACTTTTATACATTTCATTTTAGAAATCATGATTTAAATAGCATTCTTTTAGTTTATCGTTTTATATAAATGTCGCAAACTCTTAAAATCACTAGGCGTTAAGCGTAACCTTTTTATTTGTCGGCATGTGCAGCAGGTTATTGGTGGGAATGGTACTAGCGACACCGTGAATGGTTGATTGCTAGTTAAATGTCCGATAAGGATGTAGCGATTGGGTGTTTTTATTGGGTTTTAGTAATACGTGGCCTTGACCTAGACTTTATATAAGCCTTGGTTTACTCTTTGTGGATGTCAAACTTAGTTTCACTATTTGAGATTATCAAGTATCAATTCTTAGCAAGGGATTTATCTTTTATTTGTTGTGTTATAGAAAATTTTAAATTAGTAGCTCTTTTCAAATTTGAGGGTGTTACAATTATAGGGCTCGATGATTCACAATATGGTAATTTTCTTATTCAATTTCTTAGCATGGATCCCTTTTCCACTATGAATAAGGTATTTTCCTTAGTTTAGAAGAACAACACCAATCGATTGATCGGAGACGAGATGATAAAATTAACATTGTGAGTTTTGTCGTGCAATCCTCTCTCAACCATCATCAACAACACCTTCGCCTACTTCTCCACTTATTGCACATATTTTGGTCATACATGCATTGATTATGACCGATGTTATCAGCGTGTTGAGTATACACCGGACCAACGAGGCCTAAGGCATAGTTGCAGGTCTGGTCATGAACGAGGGGAGTTTTTGTAGGCTATGGACAACCTGTTGGAGCAATTGCCAATGCAGTCCAAGCCCCACACAATAAATACATGCAACAAGAAAACGAGTTTGGTAACTTCACTGTTGTATATAGATTAACCCCCGATCAAGTTCAATGATTGACACACCTTCTCGATAGCTCCAGTTCATTTAAGAAATTAACCGGTAAGCACTAGGGGTGTAAATGATGCAAGTAGAGCTCGAGTATCATTATACTCGACACGAACTCGAAAGCCAATACTCGAGCTCGAACTCAACTCGAAAACGCGCAAGTAGTGAAAATCCGAACTCGACTCGAAAGCCAATTCCCAAGCTCGAACTCGAACTCGAATTAAACTCGAACTCAATAGAATGGTAAACAAACGTAAACAAAAATCATAAAAGAAATCAAGATGAACTGATCCCTAGGGTACACCATGTAGAAGAAGCCCTTTGGTTCAAGCCCTTAGGTTCAAACCACTAAGCAAGTTAAATGGTATCTCACGAGCTTATCGAGTCGAGTATTATATGGCTTGACTCGACTCGTTAGTATATCGAGTCGAGCTCGAGTTCGAGTCAAGCCTATTCGAGTCGAGTGTTAACCGAGTTTTTACCGAGTTGATATCGAGTAGCTCATGAGTTGTCTCGTCTCATTTACACCCTAGTAAGCACAACAAAGACCCCTCTTGGCTACTTGATAGCAAAGCATCGCATCATATGACTGGTTACTTAAATTATCTACATGATTATGTTACCTTGCCCCCATCCTAGCTAGCTTGCCAGATTGGATGGAGTTCAGATAACAACAATGATGCAAGACAGTGTTCATGCTGGTCAACTTGAAATAACTTCATGTTCCCAATATTAAATGCAACTTGATTTTTGTTGGTGAACTAGTTCTTAATTCTAATTTTGTTGTGACATTTACTAATACGTGTTATCTAGGACGGCCAATCGAGGACGAATATCGGACGGGGTGAACATCGAAATGGGGTGTATAGCTTTAGGTTACTGACTCAATAAATGTTATCCAATACAACCACAACAGTCATGACACTTATTTTGCATCGTAGACTCGAACATTCATTTAGTCAACACCTATCTTATATCCCTAATACTAGTATTAGGTATAGCAAAATAAATAAGATGTTGGATTCTTGTGATGTATGTTTTTGTGCAAAACAAACTAATAATACTTTTGCTCTTTGTAGTAGTAAAGCTTCAGAAATATTTGATTTCATACATTGTGACTTGTGGGAACCATTTACACAAATTTCCTATTGGGTGCTCATTATTTTCTCCCTATTGTCAATGATCATTCTCGTACAGTTTGGGTGTACTTAATTTTAGATAAAGATGAAGTTCCTAGTTTTATGAAAAATTTATGTGTCATGGTCACAACGCAATTTGATGAGAATGTGAAAATGACTAAGGGTGGGTTTGCTATCTAGGCAGGATATGACAGAATAGGACATAATATAACAGTTATTCAACGTTTGGTAAGACAGAACTAGACAACACAGAACAAATAAAATGTCCATATTACCCCTAATGAGTTGTTTATATATATGATTAAATCTATGTAATTTATTGTAATATAATAAAGTGATATTTTATAACAAAATATATTATTAAAAAGTTTTCGTCAAAGCAATTATATGACACAAAAATAAAATTATTTCCATCTTTTATTTTTATTTGAATTTTAATAAATTGCATAAATTAACAAAAATATAAAAACCGTATAATAAATAATAGTTAGAGGACAGTAAATTGAAAGTTTGAAGAGCACAAGATATAATAAATAACATTTAAAGAACCAATAAAATGTAAAGAGGGAGATGTATTTGATGTTTTAGAATAGATTTTGGTTTTATTTTGAGGTTATATTGGTAAAATATAGGTCTGTTTCACCTTGTCCCATTTTGTTCCACAGGGGATGCATCTATTCCACTTTGTTCTTGTTTGTTCCACATAAAAGTTCTGCCAAATGTAGAACAATGATCCATGTTCTCTTTTATTTTGTCTTGTCAAGTGTAGGGGTGAGCATCAGAACTGGGTACCCGCCTTTTGAACCGAAACCGCTCTGGAACTGCCGGTTCCGGAACCGGAACCGATGTGATTGGTTCCGGTTACTAAAATACATAACCGATTAAGACTGGTTCTGGTTCTGATTCTCATTTTTTGGAACCGTTACCCGCTCGGACCGGTTCCGGGACCGGTTCCGGGACCGGGTACCCGGTCCCGCTGGGTACCCAGAACCCGAACCGACGTGTACCCGCTATTTTTTAATAAAAATTATTTATATATTTATTATTTATTATATTAAAATATTTAATGATGTGGTATTAGTACGTTTTGTTAGGTGTTTTATTCGTTTTCATCCAAGTGATTTATTTGAGGTGTTGACGTAAAGACGTGAATTGTTATGGAAGTCGTTTTGTTGATGTCAAGACTCAATACTCAAGAGATTATAATTTATTATAATTAGTTTTTATCGGATTAGTGTTCACCATTTGTTGTATTTATTACTTTATTTTGATACTTTATAGTTTTTAGTGAACTTAACATTACAATTTTTATTGTATAAATTGTTAAAAAAATTGACATTGGGTACCTGGAACGGAACCGGAACCGGCGGTTCCGGGACCGGAGGTTCCAGGACCGGTTCCAAAATATAGAGAACCGATGTAAGCGGTTTCGGTTTCGGTTCCGGTTCCGTCATTTTAGAAACCACCGGTTCCAGTTTCGGTTCTGGTTCCATGAAATTTAGCCGGGTACCCGGTTATGCTCACCCCTAGTCAAGTGTACTAAGCACATCCTAATTCCCTATTGTAGCAACGGTATGATAGTCATGGCATTTTGCTTCACATTTCATATGTTAACACACCTCAACAAAATGAGAGAGTTGAAAGAAAACATAGAAATGTGTTAGACGTTGCTCGGGACCTTCGATTTCAAGCGTCAATATATGAGAGCTATCTTAGTCTCTCATATCTGAAAGTGAACCTTCTTCTTCTCTCTTTCAGTGTGTAAAATTGTCACCCTCCTCAAATAGTTTAGGATAAAGGTCTTGCCTCATAGTTTTCGTAATATATATCTGTAATTTTACTTTTGAAATAAACTAAAATTAAAAAGTTGTCTGTATCGGTCGGTAATTACCGACGACAATTTTAATTTTAAAATATTTATTTTTAAAATTCCCAAATTAAAGAAAATAAGATATCGGTCGGTAACTAACGACGGATTACTGGCGGTTTTTCTAGTTTTTAATTTTTTAATGAATAATTTCTAAATCCGTCGGAAATCCGTCAGTAATTACCTACAATTTTCAAATCAGTTGGTAAGCCGTCGGTAATTACTGACGGATTTCTCACGGATAATTTTTTTAATTATTTGTTT
Source organism: Saussurea involucrata (assembly GCA_033807775.1). Taxonomy (NCBI): domain Eukaryota; kingdom Viridiplantae; phylum Streptophyta; class Magnoliopsida; order Asterales; family Asteraceae; genus Saussurea; species Saussurea involucrata. Next base: position 54,458,496 of record CM066314.1, on the reverse strand, counting down.
GATAACTTCCATATCCGTCACAGATCCGTTGTAATCACCGATAGAATATGCCGTTGGTAATATTTGGTCGGTAAAAGTCATTTTTCTAGTAGTGATATGTGATGACGGGTACCGCTTGTTCCAGCTCCAACCTACAGTCCTCTGAGCAGGGGACTTTGATGAGGTAAATATTGATATATTTATACTTTTACAAACTTACATTATGTTTAATTGGTATTAATTTATGTTAAATAAAGAGTAAACTCCAATTTTGGTCCTTGGGGTATGTTGATTTCTTTGAAGCAGAGATCTATGGTTTCATAATTCGACTTTTCGTCCTCATGGTTTTGATTTTGCTTTGAAACAGGACCTGACCACAAACTCCGTTAAAATTTGCAGTTAGTGCCAAGGGCAAATTCGTCCAATTACTTTTTGTCCCCATTTTATATTCTTTTGGGGTTCTCTTTAATTTTGTGAAAAGCATAAACCTATAGGGACCAATTTGGTCTTTTATATATATATATAAGACCAAAATATTTTAACTTTTCAATGATAAAATTATTAAAATATTAATTTACATTAGTAATACATATACTTTTTTAACTTTTATAATACTTATATTTTGTCCATTTTATAAATAATAAATATATTTATTGAACAAGTGAATTTTTTTTGTTTCGATAAAAACGTGGTTTGAATAATCATACGATGAACTGTATATATATACATGTATGGTATGTATATATATACATGTATGGTATATATATATATATATACATGTATATATGTATAAAACATGGACCATCGTCCCCAAAAAACAGTGACGAAGGTGGTGGGTCACGATGGCAATCTTTCTCTCATCTATGTCTTTCATCGGCTAAATCATGCTCGTTTCCTCGTAAAAAAACCCGGTTTGAGTGGGGAGTTTCACCGAAAACGTGATAGGAGTTTGGTCACTGTGTTTTGGGGACGTTAGGGAAGGTGGTGATGGCGATGTGGGAGAGTTGTTGATTATATATATATATATATATATATATATATATATATATATATATAGGGATGGGATCGGGAGAGAACAAGGAAAAATGAAAGAACCGAAGAACTCATCCAAACCATTAGATTAAGATGATCCAATGGTTATGAATTAAAAGGTAGTTATAATCAATTTTTTTAATAAAAAAAGGTATTTACCCTCTGTTTTTAAATTCAAAATTGGCGAAGTATGACAGAAATTAAAGCGAAACAAATTACACCAAAAAATTCATCATTTTATTATCTTTAATTTGACATCCATTTTGATATATTTTTTCATCCGTTTTTTCATGGTTCTTCGGTTCTTTCTTTTTTCAAGGTTCTCCCTTGATCTTTACCCTATATATATATATCTACCTGATCCAATACACAGAAAACATTGTCCCTATGATTTGGTCCCTGTTGAAGGTGGTGAGTTGTTGAAGGGAGGAGGTGGTGTATGTATGTATATATATAATTACAAAGTTCATCGTATGATTATTCAAACCACGTTTTTAGCGAAGCAAAAAAAATTCACTTGTTCAATAAATATACTTATTATTTATAAAATGGACAAAATATAAGTATTATAAAAGTTAAATTTTTTTATGTATTATTAATTTAAATTAATATTTTAATAATTTTATCATTGAAAAGGTAAAATATTTTAGTCTTTTATATATATATATATATATATATATATATATATGTATATAATTACAAATTGGTCCCTATAGGTTTATGCTTTTCACAAAATTAAAGAGAAACCCAAAAGAATCCAAAAAGGGGACAAAAAGGTGATTGGACGAATTTGCCCCTGGCACTAACTGCCAATTTTAACGGAGTTAGTGGTCAGGTCCCTGTTTCAAAGCAAAATCAAAACCCTGATGACGAAAAGTCGAATTATGAAACCATAGGTCCCGGTTTCAAAGAAATCAACATATCTCAACGACCAAAATTGGAGTTTACTCTTAAATAAATGAAGGTATGACACTTGAAGGAGGAGCTAAAAATAGAGATGAGCAGATTGCGGGGCACCAATGAATGTTTAAGCAGCTAGCGGACGTTTGAGCAACAGGTACAACAACATGTACAAGGGCCGATTGAAGAACAAATAAGGAAAATGACGAAGCAGGTCGCTAGATTCACCGGTGCCCCAATCGGCTTACCGCACACCATCCCTCCTGATTTATAAAGACATATTACTCTATTTACTAATATTTAAAGTTACGTGTGGATAAATTTAGATTAATCCATATGTAGTCTTATATTACTCGTGTTTGGACAGATTCATATTGATCTATAACAGGGAAACACAATTTTTTTATTTTTTTATTTAAACGATTGACGTTTTTCGACGGATTTTCTGCAGACAATCCGTCACATATCTCATGAAAAGCCGTCGAAAAATGCCACATATGGTTGACAAAAATTCCGTCAAAAATCCCTCGACAATTACAATCCATCACAAATTCGTTGATAACCAAGGTTATCAAAAATCCGTCGAAGAATAATGTCGTCCCAAATCCGTCGAGAAATAGAGCCATTGAAAAGCTGTCGAAGTTTACACTTTGTCGAAAAATAGAGCCATCGAAAATCCATCGAAGTTTTCTCACGAAATTCGGTCGAAAATTATACGGAAGGGTTGTCCAAAATCCCTTGAAAATTTCATTTATCGACGCATCTGTCGAAACCGCCATTTTGGACCATTTTTTAACTGACGAGATTTTCCGTCGAAAATCCACATTTTCGATGGATGTTCGACAAAAATATCCCTCTAAAATGAATGCCCCGAGTCTATGAAATGTCAAGATGCAACTATGAATAACCATTCTTTCAAGTATCCAACAAGCAAGAACTGTTGATCATAAGGTGCAAATTAAATTAAACGGTACATTTTAATTTCAGAATTCTTGATAAAAAGTTGCAAAAAGTTTATCTTGGCTTTTAATTATTAAGGGAGAGATGCAGTAATATATAATCTCTCTCTTCCCTTCATATATAAAATACGTACAATATAAGCCGGATCAAATTTACCATCTAATTATTTCTGAGTTGAATGTTGATAACATACATGTTTAATCGATTAGATTCAGATTCTTTTTTTTCCCAACGCAGTGACATAGGGCACCGTATATAAGCAAATCCATTTTCACTAACCTAGGGTAATTAGGATTTTTGTGTTTCATCATTAATTGTTAACCATCAAACCTCTAATTTAAGATTCGAGATGCATGCTAATGTACCCGGGCTCTGAGAGATTTCTATAACAACGATGCCCTATGGTGAAACTGACTAGGTAATAAGATTGTCGGTAAAGACCACCATATATGTTCGGATAAACGTCTCTTACCCGATAAATTAAACAGAACAAGAATAATAAGTGTTTAGTAAACAACATCTAAATCTCAATTTACCAAGAGAAATGAACAAAAACTTTCTTTTCCCATATACACCAGCAATATTCAGAAGGGTATCTACTATCTACTGTTCAGACAGCATTACACCAGAAAAAAAGTCTGTGTGGAGATATGTTCTTCTGACCCCATTTAACCTTTATATGTAGTAAATGTTCAGGTGTCCCATTGTCATCACTACAAGAATCCAGTACTTGTACCGCAAGCATTAAGTGGTTGCACCACCCAAAGTCCCTAAGTCAGATCACTATCTGCAGCAAAGGAACAAAAACATACTCTGCCATATTCAACTCATGAAGGGTTCAAAATGGCTTTATCCCCATATATAATGCAGCTCATAATCACATCACTGGCATTATCTGAGTACTTGTTTTATATTTTATTCTGTATTTTGGATGGGTTTATTTGTTTAGGGCATCTTTTTTGAAAGTTCAGGTGGCATACAAGCAGTGGTGCTCTTGGATTTTGGAATAGAAACAAGTAGTTATCAAACCTGCAGTTTGAAAGAAGCTCAGTTCATTGACTACTAATTAACCTTGATCCTTTCACAGCAAATATATGAATACTACCTTACTTACGTACGTAACTGGGGTCCATTTATACTTTTGTGCAGGTAAAAAACACAGATTATTGATGTAGCACCAACTGGCCACAAGATATTGAACCTTAAATGTAACTTGGGAACATACTTCGACCTCACGTATGCAGAGTTGGCATGCGTTAACGCGTTCTTAATTAGTTGGTAAACATTTTCGTTCACAGTAGCACATATAATTAATATGTTGGGAATTTATTCATCAACAAATTAACAAATATGTGATGAAGGAAGAGATAAAAACAATAGGTAATGAACACGAAAATTCATTATTTCCAACGGAAATTACCGACGGACTCCATCCGTCGGTGAATAGCGACGAAATGCCGACGGATTTTGATTTTAGCGACGAAAAACTTCTCGTTAAAAATACCCTTCCATCGGTAATAATAAAGGTTTCTGACGGATTACCGATGGACGCTATAATATGATAAATTTGATTTATTTTTAATAAATTCCGTCGGTGATCCGTCGGTAAATAATAAAAATAGGTGATCTGTCACAAATCACCGACGGATTACCGACAGACGTGGGTTGTCCGTCGGTATTCCGTCGGTGATTTGTGACGGATTACCGACGGAGTTTAATATTGTTTTTGTTTTTTTTTTCGTTTTTATTCGCGTAAGAGGTTTTACGGATAATATTTTGTCTTATTTGGTTTATATGTGTGTGTATATATGTGGATATTAGTATATGTACACGTGTATACAGTACATATATACTATATATATACATATATGTTTGTCTATCGGTAATCTGTCAGTATTAGTAGTCCGTCGGTAACTGTCTCGCCATCCCTATTCCGTCGGTGATCCTCACTGTCGCTTGTTCGTCGTTGATCTGTCGGTAAACCAGGCCGTCGATAATCCGTCGGTAATCCGATTGCCTACCAGATAATTTGCGACCCGGATTTCCGACGGATTTTTAGCCTTTACCGACGGCTTACCCACGAAATATGCCGTCGGAGATTATGTTTTTTTTTGTAGTGGAAGGAATCAATTAATCGTGAGCGCACACACCACACATAACACATGCTAAATGATCTCGCCACCGGTATTGCGATGTACGTCCACATGAAAGACGATGAACTTTTATTGATGAAGAACACCGCAAAACACTACTAGAAAACAGGGTATCTATGACGAAATTTATTATCAACAATTTTCATGGATTTTAGAAGAATTTGCGACGGACTATGAAATACATTTTTTCTAAAATTTTCGATGGATTTTTGACGGAAAATTTTCTGTCAACGTTCATCGAAGATTTTTGACAGTGTTTCAATGAGAATTTTGTTCGTGGAGAGTTTTGAAATATGTCGAAAATCGGTCGATGAATTACATTGATATTCCGTCGAAAATTTTCAAATAATTAATAATTATCTTTTAAAAAATTTGTCGAAAATCCATCACAAAATGCAATTTGAAACCTTCAAATTACCGTCGAAAACGAGTCATAATTATTTTTTTAAATCCGTTGAAAATTTGTTGTGAAATGCAACTTGAAACTCGAATTTCCGTCGAAAATTATTAAAATAATAATTAGTAGTTATTTTTTCAAATCGTTCGATATTCCGTCACAAAATTCAATTTAGAACCATTAAATACTTGAATCTGAAATAAAATAAAATTTGGTAAGGGTTCTAAGAACCTCAAAGTCTCAAAGACATTTGTAAAATCGAAATTTAGAATCATAATAACTATCCATAAATAAATCTTTTGTTTCCTAATATAATGATTTGTATAGTTTGTACAAATGACTTGCTTTGCAAATGCAAATGAAACGCACCTACTATCGTATTTTTACAAGTAATAATAGATAGGGATTCCATAGTTATTAGAAATCTAGATGAAGTGTTAAACTCAGATGACGAATTCAAAAATTATTTTGAAATGTTTATTATGGTTTTAAAACATGATGCAAATAAGTAACAAGAGTACGTGGTGCAAAAGAATTAATAAAAAGATAATGTACTGTCAGGATCGAATCTTAACAAGACAATAAACACTTAGAATTCAGAATTAAAGAATCTGCGGAAAAGAACTTTAATTCTCACAATCAAGAACAATGTAACAGAAAATTCACAATTTTGTATTCACTGTTTTGAATCACAATATTAACAACCAAACCTCAATCTTGTTGAACAGGCTCAACAAGACGACTTCTACTTCTCTAGAAATAGGGTTCTTACACCTTGAGGTTAATTCTCTCTTTTATCAATATCGAATTCTATTTCACACGTATATTAACTCGTCTATCATCCATTTTCTAATAGCTATCTATCAATACTATTTATACAAGAATAATTACAAGATAACTATCAAAAAGTAACTTGATCTTCTAAATCTTCGTTAAACATAACTTGATCAATTCCTTCTTTGACTCCAAAAGTATCGCATACCAAACTTATCAAGTCAGCAGTATTAACAATGATTTGACTTAGCAGCATTAACGACCTTCAGCAGTATTAACCTTCACAGTCTTCTAGCAGTAGTATCTCAGCTCAGCAGTACTAACCATGTCTTGCAGTAGTAATTTGGTCTAGCAGTACTAACCATGTCTTGCAGTAGTAATTTGGTCTAGCAGTACTAACCGTGTATACGCAGTAGTAATCTTGCCCAGCAGTATTAACTTTCTTCTGGCAGTATTAATGTAGACTTAGCAGTAGAAATCATGGACTAGCAGCACTATCCATACTTAGCTTATTTTCAGTTCCCAACAATCTCCCCCTAACTTGACTTTTAGGAACAGAAGTCAAGTTCTTCCAATGATGCTACCAAAACTTAGTCATCATATAAGCATAGATCAGGACTTAAACCTAGACTCTGATTTACAATCCTTCTTACCAAGAATCTTCCCATAGCAGAGTCTTTGTTGCAGACCAATTTTACATGTAACATCCCTTTCAGTCTTTTCATGCAGTGATTGTAGATTTCATCCACCAGATAATACTCCTGATATGTGTTGTCAATTGATATAACATACACTCCACAATTTTCATAGAGCATCCAGTGGGTTACTGCTTGAAAAGGTCTTGCTGTTATGTGCTGAACTACTTCTGGTCTGAACATTAGGCATAGGTATTCTAACACCATCTTTGTGATAGACATACCTCTTTCTGTCAACATGTTACCATAGATCTGCATGCCTACTTTGAACATCTCTTCCAAGTCAGATCTTGAGCATCTTCTTATAAATTGTCCCCATGTTCTGTAGACTTCAAACTGCCCATCAGCTCTCTTGAGTCTGATATACTCCTTTCTCTCATCTATCACAGTATCCCAGTGACTGATTTCAGGAGGTTTTGAATCTAATGGAGTCACTTTGATTGGTTCAGTATCAACCATAGTGATATACAAGTCACATTGTTCATTGCTAAGTGATTGTGCATTACTGGATTGACCTGTCTTACTATCTCCTTGTCCTTCATCCTTGGCAACTTCTTCCTTTTCTTTCTCTTCTACCACTGGTTTCTCAACAGGTTCTACCCTTTGCTTCTTTACACACTTCTTTTTAGTAGCCACAGACTTTGTTCTCTTTCTGCTGAAAACCATCTTTGCATCCTTAGTTTCTTCCTGTTTCTTGGCAGTTGGAGGTGTATCATGTTTGGCTTTGATTAAAGCCTCTGCAACCTCCACTTCTTCTACTGTAAGCTTCTCTGTTACTGTTTCAGCTTCTGTTTCTGTTACTGCTTTCTTTGTAGATTGATCAGCATTAACAGTTTCTGCTGCTACTTCAGTTTCAGGCTCTTTCTCTGTTACTGCTGCTTTCAAGATTTCTGTTACTACTTCTTGTATGATTTCTGCTGCTTCATGAACATTTGCAGCATTAACAGTTTCTGCTTCAACTTCAGTTACTGCTTCTTTTGGAACTTCAGTTACTGCTGCCTTTACAGTTTCTGCTTCTTTAACAAGCTCTTCCACCTTTTCTGTCTCCCCCTTATTCTGTGCACTGGACTCCCCCTTAAACTGTGCATTATCAATTTCCATCTCAGTCTCCATCTGAACTGTCTCCCCCTCAACTTGTAGACCCTTCATATTCAGTTCTGCTTCTGATTCTGACTCTGACTCCCCCTTTTTGGGAGCATCATCAGTTGGAATTCTTCTTCTCAGCACAAATCTTGCCTTTTTCTTTCTGTGCAACAACTTGGTGACCATCTTCTTGAGCTTCTCAATTTGAGACTGTTGGTAGGTGACCACAGGCTTCAGTTGCTCAATCTCCTTCTTCTGTGCCATAACATCCAAGTTGACATTTCCAATGGTTTCCATCAAATCATCATAGTTATATCTATCCTCACCTTGTTTAGAAGTGTTTACCTTCTTTAAAGGATCACTGGAAGTAGCCATCAATTCCTCTTTGTTATGTCTATCCTTACCCTTTTTAGAAGTTTTTACCTTCTTTAAGGGATCCTTGGAAGTTTTAGCAGAAGCCTTCTGCCTAGCAGAAGCACTAACTGCCCCCTTGGTTTCTTGGCACCTGGGTCCTCCTAATGATTTCTCATTTAGAGTTGCCATGGGGAAGGTCTTATTTATGTTACCACTGTCCTTCTCTGTGCTAGCAGAAGTAGTGGCAGCCTTAGCACCCATATGCTCATCCTTCTCCTTAGAGAGCACCTTCTTGGGGTTGGGAGACACCCCTGTGGTTTCCCTGTTGATATTCTCAATTGGAGAATGCTCCAACTGAGGGCTTAAAGGCTTAGGGCTCTGAGTAGGTACATCAAGGGAAGGAACCTTGTGCACCTTTCTTCTTTGAAACTTGTTGGATAAAACAGGAGTGGGCTTTTGAAGTATGTGCTGAGGGATATTTATAGTGAGTGAAGGTGGTGTTTGGCCATCAGTGGGATGATCTAATGAGGGCCTTGATCCTGATGCCATACCTTCAGAGGGGTGGGACACAACCATCATTGTAGAGAACAATGGTGTGTCAACTCCTTCCGAGTCCCTAGGAAGTCTTTTCATATTTGAAAAAACCTTCCCTTTAGGGGATTTTGGTACATATACCTCATCAAACTGAGGTAAGTCCGTCAATTCCGTAGTTATCACTTCTTGAACAAACCTTGGATACATATAAAATCGCTTTTTGGATTCCAGGTTTGATACAAGATCATTAAAGATCATAGCTGAAAAATTGTACTTTCTGGCAGTGGATAAGCAGACCAAGGCATATGCAATGGGACTGCTGAACTCACTCCATCCAGTAGTTTTCTTGGAAATACAGTGCATCAGGGTATGAACAAGAAATCTCCATTGGTTGAAAATTTTTGACTTGTAGAATTTAAAAACACCAATGGGACCTTCATACCCCATTCTTTGTAAAGTCGAATATAGGTCATCAGAAGATAGAGAGGTTATACCTGAGGCATCATCCAAGTGAAGAGAGATGCGAATAACCTCCTCTGTGACTTTCAAGGGTTTATCACAAACCCTTGTTCGAATGGTTTTCTGCCCTTCTTCGAAACTAACAGTGGCATTCTCCCAAAATTGCGTCTGATGTTCGATATAGATGGTTGGGCTCATCGTTAGGGCATAGGAGATGTGCGAGGATTTAAGAAAATCGACGATATCGTGGAATCCCGCAGCTTGTTTCGGCTTCTGAAGCATGGCTATTTCATTGTGCTCATCAACAAACTCCATGATTCCTGAGGATTCTTGAAAGAAAACCACAAAGATTCTGGGGAGAATAGGTTAGAACAAGAGAGAAGAAGTTAATGCGAAGAGTCGTTATGAACTTTGGCGGGCAAACAGGGGTATTTATTGCAGTATTTGCCCTAGATTTTCAAAAGCAGTATTAACGACATAAGCAGTATTAACTGCGAGGCAGTATTAACTACACAAGCAGTATTAACGACTGAGCAGTATTAACTACACAAGCAGTATTAACTACTGAGCAGTATTAACTACACAAGCAGTATTAACTGTGCACTAGCAGTATTAACTACACAAGCAGTATTAACTGCAAAGCAGTATTAACTACACAAGCAGTATTAACCACAAGGGCAGTATTAACTACACAAGCAGTATTAACTACTTGAACACTGGCAGTATTAACTGTGCACTAGCAGTAGAAACTCTGCACTGGCAGTAGAAACTCTGCACTAGCAGTAGTAACTCTGCATTAGCAGTAGAAACTCTGCACTGGCAGTAGTAACTCTGCACTGGCAGTAGTAACTCTGCACAGGCAGTAGTAACTACACTTACATTTTTATGCACTTGGTAATCCGAGGGAAACAGAGGATCCTGAGAAAGAGAGTTAGTAGCACCAAATATATGAAGAAATACAGGTATAAAAACAGAAAGTCATGAATTTATTCTAGGTTGATCATGCCCACACTTGTTACCAAAAAGGTGAATCTACCCACATCAAAAGCTTTTGTGAATAGATCAGCAAACTGGTCATTTGTATGAACTTTAGCAACCTGAATTAATTTCTTTTCATTGCAATCTCTTATAAAGTGATACCTTATCTCTATATGCTTTGTTTTTGAGTGTTTGACTGGATTATTAACAATGCTAATAGCACTGTTGTTATCAATGAAGATTGGAGTGTGAAGAAATGTTACCCCATAGTCCAACATCTGATTCTGAATCCATAGAACCTGAGAACAGCAACTTGCAGCAGCTATATACTCAGCTTCTGTAGTGGATAAGGACACTGTGGTTTGTTTCTTACACTGCCATGATACAAGTCTTGTACCCAAAAACTGACATCCACCTGAAGTAGACTTCCTATCCATGTTGGCTCCACCCAAATCACTATCTGAATATGCAAGCAAGTCAAAAGATGATTCATAAGGATACCAGAGACCTAGTCTAGGTTGCCCTCTTAGGTATCTGAAAATTCTCTTGACTGCATGAAGATGAGATTGCTTTGGTGTAACTTGAAATCTGGCACAAACACAGACTGAAAACATAATATCTGGTCTAGAGGCTGTGAGATACATGAGAGATCCAATCATTGATCTGTAATGATGGACATCCACATCCTCCCCCTCAAGATCAGCAGTGAGCTGTTTGTGTGTCTCCATAGGTGTGCTTGCTGGCTTTGAGTCTGATAAACCAAACTTGTCCAGGATGTCTTTCACATACTTGGATTGGCTAATAAAAATCCCATCTTTCCTTTGTTTTACCTGAAGCCCAAGAAAGAATGTAAGTTCTCCCATGGAACTCATCTTGAAGCTTTTGTGCATCAATTCTTCAAACTCTTTACACATTTGATCATTGGTGGATCCAAAGATGATGTCATCCACATAGATCTGAACAAGTAATGTACCTCTCTTTCTCCTCTTGATAAACAGGGTCTTGTCAATTACTCCTCTTTCAAAGTCATTTTTCAAGAGATAGGTAGACAGAGTGTCATACCATGCTCTTGGGGCTTGATGCAAACCATAAAGAGCCTTCTTCAGCTTGTATACTCTGTCAGGGTGCAATGGATTCTCAAATCCAGGGGGTTGACAGACATATACTTCTTCCTCAATACTTCCATACAGAAATGCACTTTTGACATCCATTTGGTACACTTTGAACTTCATGTATGAGGCATAGGCTAGAAATAACCTGATTGCTTCAATCCTTGCCACAGGAGCAAAGACTTCCTCATAATCTATTCCTTCTTCCTGAGTGTACCCTTGTGCAACCAGTCTAGCTTTGTTTCTGATCACAATCCCTCTGTCATCCTTCTTGTTCCTGAAAATCCACTTGGTGCCAATTGCTCTATGACCTTTTGGAAGGTCTACCAAGTCCCAAACATCCTGTAATTTGAACTGTAGCAGCTCCTCTTGCATTGCCTCTATCCAGCTTGGGTCTTTCATAGCATCATAAGCCTTTTTGGGCTCAATCTGGGACAGAAAGCAAGTAAGAACAGTGTTAACTGTATTTTGCTGCTCTTGCAACTCTTGGAGTCTGCTTTGCTTTCTAGTCATCATGGGAGATGCAATATCTCCAATCACCAACTCAGGAGGATGATTTTTCTGAGTTCTTGTTGGATGACCAGCTTCCTCTTGTATGTTCTCATCCAGATTTGACTCATTTAATTCTGGATTTGTTTCTGCTTCTTCAGTCACCTCAGATTCTCTGGAATTTGGACCTGAAGACTGATTTTCCTCTGCTCTCCTCTCTTCTTCATTCTGAATAGGTTCAGTTTCCTCTTGGTGTTCACAGAATTCAACAGGATCAATGGAAGGGAGTGGAAATATCACAGATTGAATTCTGTGTTCTGATGATGGTGTATCCCTTTGTCCTGCATATACATCACTACTGAAACCCAAAGAATTAGTGAGTGAATCAATGTCAAATAGCCAATTAGGACCTGAACCAATAGGATTTGGTGTGTCTCATTGCATTTGACATTGTCACTTTCTTCAATTATTCTAGAAGAGGTATTAAAAACTCTGTAGGCCTTACTCTGAGATGAATACCCAACAAGAAAACCATCATCTGCTTTGCTATCAAACTTACCTAAGTGAGATTTGGTATTGAGAATAGTACAAGGACATCCAAATGGTTTGAAAAATCCAATATATGGTTTCTTTTTATGGAAAAGCTCATAAGGTGTCTTGTTTTTAGGCTTTACAACTAAAACTCTGTTTTGAACATAGCAGGCAGTATTAACTGCTTCTGCCCAAAAAGTAATTGGTAACTTTGAATCAGCTAACAGAGATCTAGCAGCCTCAATCAGTGTCCTATTCCTTCTCTCAGCAACACCATTTTGTTGTGGAGTCCTAGGAGCACTGTATTGTCTCTCAATTCCTTTTTCTTCACAAAAGGTGTTTAGATCAAAATTTTTAAACTCAGTTCCATTATCTGATCTAATGACTTTCACTCTTTGATTTGATTGGTTTTCAATTTTGAGAATAAAAGATTTGATCAGTCCACTTGTCTCATCTTTAGTTCTCAGAAAATATACCCAAGTAAATCTAGAATAATCATCAACAATAACTAAGCAGTATGATTTCTTGCCAATACTCATCACATTAGTAGGACCAAACAGATCCATATGTAACAGTTGAAGAGGATTTGAGATAGTGTTTATCTCTTTGGACTTATGAGAAGTTTTGTGTTGTTTGCCTTTGAGACAAGCAACACAATGATCATCACATGAATAGACTTTGGATGGCAAACCCCTTACAAGGTTATTCTTAACAAGTTTATTCATTGTTTTAAAGTTCATGTGACACATCCTTCTGTGCCAAAGTGATGATTCATCCAAAGAAGCTTTTGAAACTAAACAATTTAGGGATGAATCAGATGATACACTTTCCAAATCTAAACAATAAACATTATCCTTCCTAGGAGTTCTCAGAAGTATCATGTTTTCATCAACCACTTTGTATCCAGGAGCAAGGATAATACATTCAGAATCAGTAAACAATATGCTATGCTTCTTGTCACAAACCTGTGATACACTTAACAGGTTGTATCTCAATTGTTCAACATAGTACACATCTTCAAAGGTCATCTTACCCTTTGAAACATCACCCTTACCACTTATCTTTCCACCAGCAGGATTATCCCCAAATGCAACATGTCCTCCATCAATCTTTTTGAAATTTTTGAGGCAGGCCATGTTACCTGTCATGTGCCTGGAGCAACCACTATCAACATGCCAAATGCTCTTCCCCTTGAGCTGTTGGTTGCCCTGCACATTAAGATAAATCAGTTAGTTTTGTTGGGAACCCAAGCCGGAGTGGTCTTGGGTCTCCCTTGCTCATCAAAGTACTTGCACTTGGTTTTGATGAGATTTTCAAATTTAGGTACTGCAGTACTGGAGTACTTTGTCAAAATTATTGGTGTAGCAGCACTAGAAGCAGTATTAACCTCAGAAGTACTAACAGTGCTAGAAGTACTAATACTGGGAGCAGCAGTATTGTTAGCAGTAGTATCAGCAGTACTAACAGAGGTAGCAGTATTAACAGAGTTAACACTGCTAGAAGCAGTATTAACAGAGTTAACACTGCTAGCAGCAGTACTATCTGAAGAAGAAGCACTAAAAGTGTTAGCAGCACTAACATCGCTAGCAGCACTAACTTTGGAATGATTACTAGCAGTATTAACACTGCTAGCAGCACCAACTTTTGAAGCAGTACTAACAGTGTTAGCAGTACTAACATTGTTAGCAGTACTAACTGAGTTGGCAGTATTATCATTAGTACCTTTAGGCATCCATACTCTAACACTTTCTGTTTCTGCCTTTTTCATGTGGCTTTTGGTTTTAACTTGTTTCTTTGCCACAACTTTCCTCACAGACTTTTTATAGCCACCATTCTTTCTGTAACCACCAGGTTTTTGAAAAGATCTTTGAGCATTAAACCTTTGGTTAACAGGATTGAAATAACAGTGTTTGGCTAAATGATTTAGCTTACCACAGATGAAACAAGGTTTTGGCCTGTTAATTCTGTTCAGATCAACTCCTTGTCTCATAGCCCACTGGTTATTCCAATTTCTTTGATTACCCCTTTTGTTATCATGTTTTTGGGGCTTAAGCTCTTGAGATTTCTTACAAGAACAATGTTTACAGGTATTGGGAGCCACAACTGTGGTCTGTGTGTAATGGACTCCCTTTTCCGTTTCTGTCCTTTTCATCCCCTTGTTCTTAACTCCTTCTTTTGTTTCAGTCCTTTTTATCTCATTGTTCTTAACATATGGACTTTCACATTCCTCATCAGATCCTGCTTTGTCAGTCTCATCCTCAACAACTACTTCTTCTTCACAAGGATCCATATTAATCTTTAATTCAGGATCCTTCCTATCCTTGGTCTCTAACAAATCAGACTTAGGAGGTATGTAGTTGTTATTATAGGGTGGAGGTGTGGCATTGTACCCTATCCCTACTTTCATCTTGTCATGGATTTGAGCCTTAATGATGGTATCCATGGTTTTAGAAGCACATGTAAACTTTTCAACATCAAGTTTAACCTTCTTAAGCTCTTCTTTTAATTTCTCATTCTCCTCCCCAGACACTTTCAGCTTAATCTCATACTCATTCTTCTCCCACTTCCAATAGTTAGTATCATAGGAGTGTTGAAGTTCATTAGCTTGAAAAGCTCTAATCTGTTCCTCAAACCTTTCTACAATCCTAACATAATCTTTCACATCTTTCTCTAGCCTCTTAAGGTTATCACACATACCCTGATTGTGATCCCTATATCTTTTAACAGCATCAATGCAAGCTTGAGAACAGAGTTTAGATTGTACCTCAGTGGGAATATCAGATACTTCTGCCATAAGAGCTTGATTCTGACAGGCTTCCTCAGCTTGATCACTCCAATCAAATCCCATTCCTTGTTGAGAAACAAGGGCTTGAGAGGAGCTTCTGTTTTGGTTTCCATTTTGAGCCTGTTGATGTGATCCTCCACTTCTGCATTCTCTGGCAAAGTGTCCCATCTTGTGACACTTATAACACTCAACCTTGGACTTGTCAAAGCATGCACCATCTTCTCTTCTCTGGGAAAAGTTGTTTCTCCCAGTCCTTTTGATGAATTTCTTCACCCTCATTGATAGCATAGCCATCTGCCACTTGATGTCCATCTCTTCCAGATCATCAGCATTAATCTGCTCTAAATCATCATTGATTAGAGAAGAGTGAACATGACTAGAAAAGAATGCTTCTAGTACAGAATCTGTAGTCTTCTCTTGATTAGTTCCACCAGCAGCATTAACAGAACCTGCAGTATTAACAGAATCAGGGTCAGCAACATTATCAGAGGATGAAGATAATAAAGCGGCATTATAAACAAATCCAGATGGCCTTTTCTTGGCTTCAACTTCAGCCTCAAATACTCTCAGATCATTGTAGAGGTCATCTAGCTCTTTGTCCTCCAATTGGTCATTCTGTCTGAATGAGACTGTGTACATGGTCCATTCTTCTCCCAATGATCTAAGGAACTTTCTATTGACATCATCAGCATCCATGTGTACACCCACAGTAGCTAATTCTCCAATCAACTTGTTAAATCTGTCAAAAGTTTGAGTCATAGACTCATTCTTTGCAGACATGAAGTTCTCATATTGTTGCCTGAGAATAGCCTTTTGGTTTCTCTTTGTACTCTTTGTGCCAGTAAATCTTTTCTCCAGAGCATTCCACAACATCTGTGCATCTGTGCAGTGTTGGAATTGATGTTGGTACTCATTAGGAATAGCCAAAAGCAGAGTGCTTAAGGCCTTCATCTCTGTTTGTCTGACTTTCTTTTCAGCATCTGTCTTGGGTGGGGGTCTTTTGCCATCTGCTCCTACTCTTCCTTCAGCACATGGACCATTCTCAATGATGTCCCATATTGCATAATCAGTAAGAAGAATGTACTGCTTGATTCTCAGTTTCCACATGTCAAATTCATTGGGTTTGAGCATGGGAACCTTTGAAACAAGAGTACTGTTTGATTCAAAAGAATTTTCCATAATGACTGTAGAATTCTAAGAAACACTTGCTCTGATACCACTTGTCAGGATCGAATCTTAACAAGACAATAAACACTTAGAATTCAGAATTAAAGAATCTGCGGAAAAGAACTTTAATTCTCACAATCAAGAACAATGTAACAGAAAATTCACAATTTTGTATTCACTGTTTTGAATCACAATATTAACAACCAAACCTCAATCTTGTTGAATAGGCTCAACAAGACGACTTCTACTTCTCTAGAAATAGGGTTCTTACACCTTGAGGTTAATTCTCTCTTTTATCAATATCGAATTCTATTTCACACGTATATTAACTCGTCTATCATCCATTTTCTAATAGCTATCTATCAATACTATTTATACAAGAATAATTACAAGATAACTATCAAAAAGTAACTTGATCTTCTAAATCTTCGTTAAACATAACTTGATCAATTCCTTCTTTGACTCCAAAAGTATCGCATACCAAACTTATCAAGTCAGCAGTATTAACAATGATTTGACTTAGCAGCATTAACGACCTTCAGCAGTATTAACCTTCACAGTCTTCTAGCAGTAGTATCTCAGCTCAGCAGTACTAACCATGTCTTGCAGTAGTAATTTGGTCTAGCAGTACTAACCATGTCTTGCAGTAGTAATTTGGTCTAGCAGTACTAACCGTGTATACGCAGTAGTAATCTTGCCCAGCAGTATTAACTTTCTTCTGGCAGTATTAATGTAGACTTAGCAGTAGAAATCATGGACTAGCAGCACTATCCATACTTAGCTTATTTTCAGTTCCCAACATGTACGTTGTAAGTTGTTTCAGCATCAAATTAACCACGAACTTGTTCTCATATTCCTATGTAGAACTGAAGCTTAGGCATGGTACTAGCTATCTAGTTTCTCTTTAATTAGTTGTACGAGGCAAATGCAAATTCCTTTGATTTTTTGTAACTCTTCCCATCGAGTATACTACTTCTCATATCCTCCAAGTTGATGTGTCACGTGTTCTTATTTTTTGCAAATTCCTTTGTTCTTATTAAGACTATGATTGATGACCAATTTTCAAGAAGATATTATATTTATCGATAGTAAACATGGATGACAAGTTGGAGTAAAAAATTCCACCACAACCTTCGATTTTTACCCAACCATTAGTTTAAACTTTAAGAAACTTGGCCTATCATACAAAAGTTGGACAAAAACCTAAAAGAAGAAAAACAAGCTAGGGAATAAAGAAACTATATATGAATCATAAATTAGATGCATAAAATTAAATTACACCTTCAACTAAAACTACTATTAGAACTGTGTCAATGATGTTGAAAGCATGTTGTATTTATAAAAATACATTCATGTGTAGGCCTTCATTTCAATAATGAAAAGTTTGAATGTTTTACCAAGAAATCGATCTGGTTCGAGTTCAAAACATGAAAGGATGATTGAAACTCGAATTAACGGACCGTAACTCACTAGACCATGATATTTCATAGAAATGGAACGAGTTAATGGTCCATGTTCTCTAGTGAGAATTCTACAAACAGCCAACTTAAGGAACATAAGGTTCCAACAATCACATTTATATAGTTATATGAAAATTGCATGATGTATGGTCATGTTATTTGAAAAATGGCATTGATATTGTTATGTTTACTTATGAAAATGTTGAAAATGCATATTGTAGGATCAATTGGCAACTCGTTTGCTTAAAATGTATTTGTATATCACATATTAAGAAAGATCTCAAATCAAGCAACAATATGATTGGAAGCTCGAGGCTACGGGTTATGTGGAAAATAGACACAAGGATGTCAATTGACTATGTTATGGTAGTTATAAGTTTTCATTGTAATAATTCTACTTTGATCTGTCTCGATGCAACTTTGTTTATAATTTTGGCGAGCTTGAAATAAAAATCACTTGCACAAATCCTAAACTTGTATTGGTTTCAAAATTGTCATTTGAAAACCGATATGTATACGTACGTAGCACACCCGATGGCTTGGAAGTGTTACATGTTTATCTTATGTTTTGTGTTACATGTAAACATAATGCCTACCATAAAATATTGTATTTTTAGATATGCTAGTCATGTATTACTTTGAGTTATGGTTGAAGTAGACAATTGAGATTAACATATGTAGGAACTCATAAGCTCGACAGTTGAGTTCATATAGACATATAGTACTGATACAAATCTGTTGACTTGTTTATTGGACAAACACGACATGAGAACACTACATGGGATATGATATGAATATTATAATTGTTTCATATAGTCAAGTATAACAAGATCATTTGACTTTATGGTCTTCAAGTCTATTATGGCTAGGTAGTACACTTTGATACAAGATCTAATCAAATAGCAATTGAGTGACATAACTATTGTTGTGTATATGACGACCTTGTGTCGTTGTTTTGGTACCGTCTTTAGTTGTTAAAGCTTCACACAAACCTTAATGTATTCTTAAGGATGATTTTTGACATTAACAGTCATCAGACTTGCATGATTAGGGATATGATTTGTCTTTACTATATGACTGGATTCAAGGGCAGAGCTAGGATTTTCGATTAGGATAGTCCGCTTAAATAGAATTATGTACACACATAGATATATATATATATATATAGAAATATATAACATGTTACATTAATGAAGTGATCAATCCAAATACAGATGTATGTAAATACTTTATAAAAGTGAAATTCAACGGTGCACTCGACGAATTTTAAATGTAAGACATATCAATAATATCTTCATTATCAATGTCGGTGACTTGATATGGAGGTTCTTCCTCTTTGTCGTTGGTTGAACTGCTTCCCACATCTTGGCCAGTTTGCCAATGCTTTTTTATGTTTTTCTAAACTTTTGTTTGAGATCTCGTTCTCTTTCACAAAACATGTTTTTAATCTAAATGAGTTGGATGTCGTTCATTCAATTTCTAAAACAATTACCCAATCCTATAAGGTACCGTTTGGTTTGTGGCATTTGGAGGGATTGTAATTAAAAATCTTATGTTTGGTTTGAAGGGATGTTGGATTTGAAATCCCACACACATGAGATTTTGAAATCCTATAGAAATAGTTGGTATCTCACTGAATTTCATAATTTGTTTTTGTAATAATATTTTAAAATATGTATAAAACATATTATGTTAATTTAATTACTTTTATAATTTTTTATAACTTGCTTTTATAAATTATATAAAATGAATGGAATTCGACTCCATTTCAAATCCCACAACACAAAGACACTAAATATTCCATCAAACTAAATGGGTCAAAAATCATATGTGTTGGTGGATTGTAATTTTTAAGGTCATCTATATCCCAACCCTCAAACCCTCAAGCGCCACATCAGCGTCACATCAGCTTTTCTCCTAACCCTCTCCTCAAACCCTCAAGCCCTAAAGTGGCGTAGCGGAACCCTCAAGCCCTATTGCCACCTCATTTTTTTTAATTCTTTTATTTATACATTTAATTATTTAACAAAATAAAAATATTCATATGTTTTTTAATAAATAAAAATAAGATAAATAATAAAAATAAGAATTAATAACATTCATTAAAAATTTAAAAATTACAAAATAAATTTAAAAATCTACTCGTCGTCATTGTTGGGAACTTGGATACGCCAAATTGTGCAGTCTCTCGAACCAAGCCTACAAAAAATTCCCTTTGTAGATGCAACAACTCGTCGGTGTCTACGGATGATGATGATGATGCGGTCGGTGAACCGGGTTGTGGCGAATCCATATTGTTTAAAATATAGAGAATGGAAGAGAATGAAAGAGAATGAGAGAGTTGTTTTGTGTGAAAAATAAAATGGGTTAGGATTATATATATAGTGTGATTAAATTGAAAAAAAAATAATTTTTTTTTAAAAAGAGTTGTTGCCAACGTCTTTATTTTCAAATTATTTAAAAAAAAATTAAAAAAAGAAAAGAAAAGCCATCGGGTTGAACGGGTTTTGGAACCCGGGGTTGGAACCCGAGCCCGAGCCCGCTCCCCCCCGTACCGTAACCCGCTGGAGCCCGAGCCCGAGCCCGTAGCGATACGGAAGGCCTAACAAGCTAAAATATATGCTTTTACTCAACGATTAAAAGATGATGAAATGACTATATATTATAAATTATATAATATATATATATATATATATATATATATATATATATATATATATATATATATATATAGAGCCAGAGGTTCAAATGAGAAATGTAAAAGTGTGTGAGAAATAGAGAAATAACCCTAGCCGTTCATACGGTCAAAATTGGATTTGATTGGTCAAAAATTGCGGCTTTGACTGGTCAAGAAAATTGCGGCTTTTACCGTTCAAAAGTTGCGACTATTCCAAAAATAAAAGGACAGTTTCGTAACTTTTACAAATACGCGGGACGGGTTCATATGTGAACCTGTGTGATTCACAGATGAACTATATGTTCATATGTGAACCCGTGTAATTCACATATGAACTCTTTTTAGCAGATTCACATATGGACCTTTGTAATTCATATATGAATTAATTAACTGATTCACATATGAACTAACTAACTGTAGGTTCATATGTGAATCAATTGAACTAATTAACTGATTCACATATGAACGTATAGTTTATATGTGAATCACACAAGTTTACATATGAACTCGTCCCGTGTATTTTACGAAACCACCCCTCTATCTTCTGCAGACCACGCGATGAAATTATCCGGTGCTTCACAGTCAAAGCCGCAAATGTTGACCAGATGAAGGGCTAGGAGCATTTCTATATTTCTCACACAGTTAGCATTTCTCATTTGAACCTCTCCATATATATATATATATATATATATATATATATATATAACGGCAATCAAATGAGAACCATATAAAGGTTAAGAACCATGGAGGC
Organism: Saussurea involucrata; assembly: GCA_033807775.1. Lineage (NCBI taxonomy): Eukaryota > Viridiplantae > Streptophyta > Magnoliopsida > Asterales > Asteraceae > Saussurea > Saussurea involucrata. The sequence goes on along the minus strand of CM066314.1, from coordinate 54,437,229 downwards.
TAATCTCAATCGTGAACATACCACCGACAAAGATCTGCATCGACGAAGAACATACCACCCTTACCCTCTGTTTCGAAGTCCCTCTTTCCATTTAACTATTTTGTGTTCTTACGTTCTTCTACATCGTGACGAAGATCTACATCCTGAAGACGATTTCTTACTCTCGGCCTCGATCTGCACCTCATGATCATTGTTCAAACATGATTCATACACGAAACATAATTTAGGGTTTTTTTGGTTTCTGGTTTCATGGGGTGAAATAACAAATAGAAGAAAACTATGTTTGAATTCATAGGGTGAAATAACTTATAGTGTTTGGCTTCATGTGATGAAATAACATATAGTGTTTGGTTTCATGTGGTGAAATGACATATAGTGTTTGGTTTCAGGTGGTGAAATAACACATATATAAACATTATGTTTGGATTTCATGAGGTGAATATCATATTTATGAAAATTTTGTTTTTATTTCATGTGGTGAATTAAATAGTATGTGTTTTATATGGTGAATCCTAGTTACCAAAATGAAGATTATGCCATTTTCATGTGAAGAAACAACTTTTAATTAAAACCATAAGATCAAAACCAAATTACGACTTAGATCGGTTCTCATGGTTCTCAATTCTTTTTTGGTTCTCACATGATTTAACCCCTATATATAGGGTTGGATTTCGGTAAGAAATTGAGGCTCTGACTTTAGTTTCAAGAGAGACAAGACATTTGTCTTCCTTATTGTACCTACTGGGATCCTTTTGGATATATCTCCCAGTGGCTGCTGTTCTTTCTTCCTCAAAAGAATCTTCAACATCCTCCTTTTCATCAGCCTTCTGAGAGTTATAGTGATGCCAAACTCTAGGGACAATGGGTCCCTCACGGAGAATGGAAATATATTTGCTGTCAACTCCTTCCATGAAGAGCATCATACGACTTTTCCACCGAGAGAAGTTATTGGGGTTAAACTTAGGTGGTCTGGCTATAGAGCCATTGTTGTATGATCCAGCAAAAGAGTTTTGAGAAGAACCATTGTTCATAGAGGAAGATTGATATGCATTATTTATTTAATGCATATTGTATCTTTTTCTTACCATTTCAATTAGATTTTCTTATTTTATCCAAACAATTGAGTCCATTTTCTTACTTATTTTCACCCTTTGTTTCGTGGAGCTAAGATTATGATTTACCTGTCTTTTACTGTTTTAGGAATGCTAATTGTGATTGTTTATATAGTGCAGCCCCTACCCAATGCTAAAGCATTGAAAGATGGCATGTTGGAATGAAGATGCAATGTGGAGAAGACTTTGTGGAACTTGACTTTTCTGCATTGATCCAGCCATATCTCAGAAGAAAGAAAGTCAATGCTTTGTCTATTTTTGTGAACTCTTAGTTAACTTTTAAGGCATGGGGATGCCATCATGATGTTTACTTTATGAATAGTTTAGTTGGTATTGTAATTTGCATGCTTGCCTCTCATCCTAGTAGTATATATAGGATGGTTGAGCTTTGTATTTTGGTAGACAACTTGTGGATCAGTTCTTACAGCTGATTTACATAACGCATATTTAATTTATGCAATTCTACTTTATGTTCTTCATCTAGTTCATGTTCTTCATATCATCTATGAGTTGCTGCAGCATTGGTCCAGCATTGCTGCAATAACTTATAGTCTTTTAATTATTGTCTTTTAATTCTTGTACTTTACATTCAAGTCATTTATATTTCTGTATTTAATTTATTTATTTCATTTCTGTAATTTATATTTCTTGTCAATTACATTCAAGTATGAGTAGCTAAGTTTAATAGATTGGGTGTGAGATTAAAGGGTGAAGTTTTAAACATAATGAAAAGTGGGCATCGTTTCTCAATAATGATGTTCACCATTTCATGTTAAGTTTTATAAAAGACCAAGTTACCTTAGGACGGTTGATCACTTTGAAACTTGAAAGTGTTAAAGTGCCATGGTGTCAGGAATGAACCATTGATATGCACGTCAAACCGAATGACAAAGGAAGTAGGCTTGGAAGAGCAACTGATAAAGGAATTTATCATTTCTGTCTTTTCTGGGTTGATTTTGCCCGATAAGTTGGTCATCTGTCTTGATGGTAACAGTGTAGAGTGTGTGCCAGGAATGGACCACTTAGAACACGTCAACTTAACTGATATGGGAATCAGCTTGGAAGAGTGATTTTAACAAAGGAATTTGTTTATCCATATACTTGGAAGGCATCATTTTGCTATTGATAGTTCTGACACAACGCCAGGAATGGGTTAATTGACAGCTAGACCAGTAGTGAAGTGTTGAAAACCCGATAGGGCATCCTGAAAGTAGAGGGTGAACTTAAGTGTTAAGAGACAAATGTTGTAGCATTGCTACAACATTGGTCTGTAACGTCCCAAAAATTACAAGGAATTTAAAAATTTTAAGACATTCATTTCATTATAAAACAACCACAATTTAATAATTCGCAACTCAATTGAAATTAACGTCGTTAACTCAAACAGTCAATAAAGTTTATGCAGCGGAAATTTTATAAAATAAAATCCAAAGGTATGAAAGTGAACTTTAAACAATTCTCGACACCCGCGCTTAGTGTGTGTACCGTCAGGCCCGACTGCCGCTCGCACCTGAAATCACAACATATTGGGAAAGGGTAAGCTAAACGCTTAGTGAATCCTACCACACACGCAGGTAGCAACCCCACGTATATCGCCCCTACTCGCAAGTAGGCAACATCACCATCACCACGAATATAAAACTGCATGATGACTAATGTATAAACACGAACCTCGGTCCCACCGAGTACATAAAAATATATCAAAACAAGCCCAGTCCCACCGAGCCCTCGGTCCCACCGAGTAAAGACATTGATACAAGCTCAGTCCCACCGAGCCCTCGGTCCCACCGAGTAAAGATAATACAATTGTACTAGCTCAGTCCCACCGAGCCCTCGGTCCCACCGAGCCCCCCAGTCCCACCGAGGTGTACACAAGCATAAATAATCCACATATAAATTCAACAATTCACAACTAGTTATCACATTCCAACTAGTTCACGTAAGCACGTAATAACACGTAGCACAAAATAACGATATGCATGAAATTCCTAACTACGCGGTGAGAGAACTCACCTCAAAGTAACGCAAGCCTTTGTGATCAGCAACACCAACCGGCTAACTTCCCTCACCTCTTTCCACCTAGATACGCGCTAACAAACGTCAAAGGGAAGTCCTAATCCAAACCACGATTACTAGCGTACAAAACTAAACGTTCCAGCTTTTTATCTAAAACACAGGTCTGTTCGGGACCTATTTTACCCCCTTTAAACTGATAATTCCAGAAACCAAATTCCATAATCACAAAGTCCCATGTCTTAGGGTTCCAGGGACATATCGCACGCGTCCTAACGATACTCCTAGCATTCTATATGAATTTTACGAAAACACTTCGCAGAACAGCTAAAAACAGAACCTGTCAGTATAAAATGGCAATTTGACACTAGCTATGGTCCGAAATGATTTTTCCGTAAAACATATGAAACTTACTAGACTCAGAATGGGAGATTTTGGCACTGGTTTCACCCCAATCCGATGTTCCTAGAATAAGTATGGCTTTTACAAAACAGTGGCAGAAACTATATATTTCACATGAAATGATAACTATTGAATTTTAAAACCATTGAGTCATGTCATAATCCAAACAGACCCGGAAAGCCCCAAAAACTTACTGGAACAGGGCTATACTAAGCTGGACAACAACCGTGCACCACCCACTGCCGCCTCCGGTGGCGGTGGTGGTTGGCGGCGGCGACGATGGTTAATAACTTCCGGCGAAACCACACCAATTCGCACACCCCGACTTACCCACACACACGCACACATACACCCGTACACCCCCTGCCGACACAGCGGCGGCGTACGGCGGCGGCCACACCGCCGGCAACCATGGCTACGGCGGCGGTGGTGGTGGTGGCGGTTTACAATGGTTAGACGACGAAACGACAACAAAAAAAAAACAACGGAAAGGAATACCTCAACGCGACCTTCTCTTCCTGGCGGCGATCTCCCTCGGCGGCGACCCTCCTCACTCTCCGGCGAACTCTCTCTCTCTCCCTCTCTCCGGCAGCGCTCGGTTTCTCTCTCTCTCTCTCTTTATCGCCGGCGTTCTCTCTCTCTCTCTCTCTCTCTCTCGGCGGCGACAGAAAATAACAAGGGGAGGGGAGGGGGGGTCGGTCCTTTGGCCGATCCCTTGCCCAACTTACACACATGCACACATTTGGCCCCTAGACTCTTAAGGTATACCCAAAATTCCCACATTAGTTTAGGATTTAACATAAAGATCATTGACCCACTAGTTAATTCGTTTTAGGTCCTTGATGCCTAACCCCGATAAATAATTTCGCTAAAAAAATATTATAAATTAATAAATAAAAACGTACCAGGACACGGGCTTTACATGGTCTGCTGGAATTTATGTTTAGACTACACCCAACATCTTACACCCTTGCTTTCTTTAATATTTGTTCAATATAATCTGTGATAACTCCAACAAAATTATAATCTTCGAACTGATCCTTGGAAATCATTTCTTTTATTAGACTTTTATTACGCTTTTACTCCAATCTCTGTGGGACGATGCATGGTTCTTACCATATTATTACTTGAAAGACGACATTAGATCTCAATGTATACTTGCATTGAGGTTTAATTAGCACACGTCTATCGGTGTATTCAAAGCACTGTCAAAGATGATGCCTTTTCAGCTCAAGTTTATTGAATTAAACTGACCTACTCTGATACCACTTGTTAGTCCCAACTATGAAATAGCACACAGAACAAGTATTGTAGGGTGTAGGGGGGGGGGGGGGGGGTTGAATACAATACACAAATTTTTTACTTTAACTTAATTCTTTATTGGTATAAAATCAAGAATTACACATAGAAAACTTTAAGATTGTTGCGGAAAAAACATATAAAATCTATCCTTGCAACTTTTCACAAAGTATACAGAAAACTTGATACAACTTGAACACTAAGACAAAGTTATGAAATTCTTGAGAGAGAAAAATATCTGCCGATTTGTTGCCTCATCACTTTCAAAAAGTGTAACCTTGCATGGACCTTTAAATACTCCCATGTGCATTAAATGCATGTGACATTCAAAACAAAAATCATGTAAACAAATCAATGAAATCATGTAAACATAATTGTATATTGACGTGCACTACCACATCATCAAAGACCATGTGGAACGAGGTACGGTGGAACTCTACTTCGTAAGTACAGAAAATCAACTAGCAGACCTGTTTATCAAGGCTTTGGACGAAAAACGGTTCAATGAACTCGTGTCCAAGCTGGGAATGCTTAATTTGAAAGTTTGAGTCAATGTTGTACTTGTCACACCTTTTCTTCACTCCGGGATAACTGTATCTTACACTTGTCTCGCAGCGTAGTTTAGGTGTTTCAAGCACATCGGTGACGTGTACTCTGTATTTACGTTTTAGTGTTTTTTGCGTTTTTCAGTTTTCTGCATGTTTCTTTAATTCTATTAGTCTTGTCTTTGTTTTTCAATTTATTTCCCGTGCTACTGACGGTGTGTTCTGCAAGGTGTTATCTCAAAAGTCAAGTCCCAAGGTAAGTCCCTTGTTCTTTGTTAGTTGAGAGATGCAAATTTTGAAAAGTAGAGGGGGAGAGTTGTTATTTTGAAAAGTCGAGGGGGAGAGTTGCATTTTTCAAAAATTGAGGGGGATAAGTGTCATTTTTGAAAAGTTTAGGGGTAGAAACTGAAAGTTTTAAACTTGAGGGTTCAATATGTCAATCTTTAAATCTCAAGGATAATTTTGAAAGCTTTTTCAAAAATCAGGGGTATTTTTCGCAAATTTCCAACAATTGAGAAAAAGATGGAACCGGGAGAGTTAAGGAGACCGGTACCGAGTTCACTCCCGGTATCGACCGGTATATAAATACCGGTTTTTCACTCTAAGTTCATCACAACTTCAAAATTCGCGCTCAAAACTCTCCCAGACCAACTTCTTCTCAACCCACTCCCAAATCGTGTGTTTTTTTGCTGCAATCTATCTCAACTCTTCGATCAAATCTTCAGGTATGTACACTAATCCTTGGTTATTCAAAGAATATACTTGAAATCGATCCTTTCTGTCAACAATCACGCACGATTTCACTAATTTGAAATCAGCGGCGCCGATAGGGTTTCTAAACCCTTCGGCCGTCGATTTGGTTCATCCAATTGTCGCAAATCACACCCATTCACGATGAAATCGGTCGTTTGATTCGATTTAGGTCATCATTTTGACACAAAGATTGTTTGATTTTGAGTTTCTGTTTTGATTAAGTCCGGATAAGGATTCCGGGGTCAGTCCCGAAAGATACATGTACCAGAATGGGTTCCGGTATTGGAGTTTCCCGATATCGGTTCCGGTAAGTACTTCTTAGTCGATTTCTTACCTGATTTAGCATATTCCACTCGTAGAACCTGTGTTAGGATATCACTCTTAGTGACTTGCGTTAGGTTATCACTTTGAATCGAACAAATCATCTGACGATCACCCTAGTGCAACTTAAGATGTCTTTACACGACGCTCTTGCTATCGGCACCGATTCCAAACCACCTTGCCTCTACCAAGGTGAGTACAGCCAGTGGCGGGACATATTTTTGTTCTTCATAGAGTCAAAGGACAACTTCGAGTATATCTGGCGAGCCTTAGAAGACGGGCCAATTCCTGTACCCATGAAGACTATTCCAGCAACTGAAGCAGATGGTCAAGCTCGTATCGAGAAAAAGCCACTCTCCAAGATGACTGCCGAAGAAAGAGGCATGATTGAGGGAGAAAAGCATGCTAAAAGGTACCTTGTTCAAGCTCTACCCAACACGATCTACACTGCCATCGACAACTACAAAGAGACAGCAAAGGGCATGTGGGATCAAGTGGCAAAGATGATGGGAGGGAGTGAAGTCGGGAATCAACTGAAATTCAATAGCTCCATAACCAAGTTCGACGGGTTTAAGCAGCGCGCCGGTGAATCACTCACCCAGACCTATGAACGCTTTTGTCTCCTTCTCAATGAGCTTCACAAGAACCAAATCAATCGTTCCAACACGGAGAACGTGCTCAAGTTTCTCAACAACCTCTTGCCTGAATGGAAAGTATACGCATCTCACGTCAAGCACAACCACTTCATGGAGAAAGTCGGCATCCACGAGCTCTATGAGATGCTTCTACAAGACGAATATGAAGTGATGGAGATTCTGAACGAGAAGAAGTCTGCATCAAAGCCACCTGCTGACCCTTTTGCTCTCATGTCTTCCAAACGAGGCAAATCTTCTGGCCGTCATTCCAAACATGCCTAAAAGCATAGCGAATCTGATTCAGAACCTGAAGCAAAGGAAGACATTGATTCTGATCCTGAATTATCAGCTATTAAGAAAGCAATGGCTCTGCTCCCCAAATCCTTCCAACAACAGAAGTTCTATAAGAAGCCGACGTCCAATAATCAACGCTACTCCACCTCCTCCAACAAGCGCCATGATTATCAGGACAAATATGAAGGAAAGAAGAAAACTGATGAGTCCAACCAGTCGGACAAGAAGGAGAAGACAGAGAAAGATGACCGCAAGTCTGACTTAAAGAAGAAAGACGAACCCGTGACATGCTATAACTGCGGGAAGCATGGTCATTTTGCCAAAGACTGTAGAAGGCCTGTTGTAAAGAATGCTCACTATTACAAGGCGAAGCTCGCATTGGCAGAACAGAAGGAAGCTGGAGAAGCTTTATTTGTTGAAGCCGACTACTGGTTGGGTCGTTATGATGATGAAAGCGAGTCTGATGGTGCTGATGCTTTTATGGGCTACCACTCTCCCGCTGTTGAAGAAAAGGCAAAGTCAAGTCAGGTATGTGAATCTACTCCTCAAGATTTCTTTACTCAAATGCAATCTCTTGGTGAACGGATAGATTCCCACAAGGCCACCTCTGATGAACAAATGCTTGAGATTAGATCACTATCTGAAAAGCTAAATGTTCAAAAGCAAATAACTGAGAAATACAAGCCTGAAAATGCTAATTTAAAAGAAAAATGCAAAAATCTTTCAATAGCACCTAAGGACTTAAGGGCCCAGATATCTGAACTACAATCACAGCTTGATCAGTGTGTGAATGAGAAAGCAGAAATTGTTTACCAATGTTCTGCTCTTCAAATTCAGCACAAGGAGTTTGTCGCTAAAATACTTGATCTTGAGACCAAACTTCACAAACAAGGTCAAACTGATCAGACCATCCATATGAATAAACCCAAACAAGGGATGGGGAATCGGATACGAGAACCCACACTACTTGAAAAAGGGTATATTCAAAAGACCTACACTGTATGACTTTGGCTGTTTTGGAATAGATAAAAAGTATCCACAATATGCGATAAAATGGACTGGTCCTCTTGAACCTGAAAAAGAAGAGGAAACTGAGGAATATAAGCGAAAGCACACAACAAAAATGCAACTTCCTTTTTGTTATGAGCCTTTAATTATTATGAGAAAAATCAAAAGAAGTACCTCTCGAATGACTATTTTGATTGCTATAAGGTTGTGAGGCCCAATGATTCCTCCAAAAAGGATGAGGTCCAAGCAACCGAACCCAAGACTGAGAAGGATGAGTTGAAACTCTATGTTCCCCCTCTCATCTTGGAAGCAAATATAGTCGAGTTAGAAGAGTCACTCGAGAAGGAAATGTCAAGTTTTCAAAAGGAAAAACACGCGCTAATAACGGAACTTGAGAATCTAAAAACCGTAAAAACCGAAGTTGAGTCTGATGAAGGACAGGAAATCCTTCGGTGTGAAATCAATAAGCTGACATCAAAACTGGCTGCCTTGGCAACAGATGCGATGAAGGAGCATTCTAAAAATGGGCAACTCCAAGAGCAGATTGATCAACTTCAATCTGAAAAGCAGATTTCACCCGAACCTTCCTCCAATTCATCGGACACGTCTTCGTGTAAAGCTTTCATTGGCAAAATCTTTTCTACACAAGACGATAAAGAATCTCAAGACGAGAGTGTTTTAAGGAATTTAAACTCCGATTTTTTCCTAGCTTCCGCACCAAATTCCCCAAAGCACACGGACACTAAGTGTTCCTCGCCTTCCTCGACCGTTCCAAGTCCCACTATCCCGGATATCGATTTTTCAGAATTTATTAACTTCGAAGGCAATTATGATGAAGAGCTTGAATCGTTCCCCTTTGACAAACCTCTTCCGAGTCATACTGATTTTCTATCACCAGTAGTCAATCGACCGGTCAATTTTCTAAAAGGTGATTGTTCCACATCAAAGACCCCGGCTGTGATTAAGATTTCTAAATCTAAGCCTGCCTCTCAAAAACCATCACAGCCGAGGCAAAAGACCGAGCGATCGACTGCCAAAAATCCTGCTTCCTCAAAAGCCACTGACCATGCTGTCAATGTTGTTTCAGATAAAACCGACCGCGCTAAACAGGATAAACAAAAGTGGCTAGCCAAGGAATCTACCGAGGATGCTGCATCAAAGTCATTTAATACTGTTTTTTATCCTAGAATGAACAAAAACGATTGTGCTTGGAATCATAGGAATGATTTTGTTAAATGCGATGTTAATTTTCCAATTAAGCTTTATTCCATTCAGCAATTGATTCAATTATCGCATGATTGTTTGTGTTGTTCTAGTTGTGGTTGGAATGACTTTGATGATATTAATAATAATGATTGGTTTGGGTCATATCATATGTATAATTCTTCACCCAAACGCAAACCCCGTAAAAACAAAAAGAAACACCATACACAACGGGGTCCCCAATCTGAGGTGAAACCCAAACAAGAGAGGAAACCCACTCTAAAACGGGTTCCTCCTACTGAGGGTAAACCTACACCCAAGAGGCAACCTGCTCCAAAACAAGTTCCTCCAAAAGGTGTAAATTCTACACCCAAGAGGCAATCTGTTTCAAAGCAAGTTCTTCTGAAAGGTGTCAAACCTAACCCTCCAGGACCCATACAAATATGGGTACCTAAAGTCCGCTAAACTTGTTTTTGCAGGACGATCATGTGTGGTACTTAGACTCTAGATGCTCCAAGCACATGACCGGAAGGAGGGAGCTTCTCACGAACTACAAGGAACAATATGGCGGAGACGTGAGATTTGGGAACGATGACAAGGCGCCGATTTTGGGCTACGGCGACATTGTCCAAGACAAGATCACTATCAAGAAACTATCACACGTCGCGGGATTGGGACACAATCTGTTCAGTATCGACCAATTCTGCGACAAAGATCTCGAGGTCCGATTCAAAGCCGAAAGGTGTAGCATTCTCACCGACGACGGAACAGAGCTATTGGTTGGAAAGCGCAAGACCAACCTCTACACCATCGACCTCGCAGCCCTGAAGACCGATAACTCTGTCTGCCTGATGTCAAAGGCCAATTCCCAGCAAGCGTGGATTTGGCATCGACGTCTATCGCACCTGAACTTCAAGAGTATCAACAAACTGGTGCTGGGCGGACACGTGAAAGGCATGCCCGATCTTCAATTCATGAAGGATCGACTCTGCAGGGTATGTGAAATGGGAAAGATAAAGCGAGCGACGCACAAGCCGAAGGAAGCTCCGAGCACGTCCCGGTCCCTCAAACTTATCCACATGGATTTCTGTGGACCGATGCGTGTTCAGAGCATCAACAAGCGCAAGTATGTCCTAGTGATGGTGGATGATTTTTCACACTACACATGGGTCAAGTTTCTACGCTCGAAGGACGAAACTCCAGAGCTGACCATCAATCATCTAAAGACCATCCAACTGAACAAACCACAGCAAGTTCAGTCAATCAGGACCGACAACGGGACGGAATTCAAGAATCAAACGGTGGATGAATACCTGACTTCTGTCGATATTTTGCAAACTTTCTCGGCCGCATGCACTCCTTTACAAAACGAAGTGGTGGAAAGACGAAACCGTACCCTCGTCGAAGCTGCTCGCACGATGCTTTTTCAGTCCAAACTGCTGCTATTTCTCTGGGCCGAAGCGGTGTCTACTGCTTGTTACACGCAAAACCGCTCCATCATTAACAAGCGGTTCAACAAGATGCCGTACGAGATCATGAACAACCGTGTTCTGAACATCAAGTACTTCCACGCGTTCGGATGCACGTGCTACGTCCTCAACGACAAAGATGATCTCGGCAAATTCAGCCCGAAGGCGAATGAGGAAGTGTTCATAGGATACTCCATGCAGGCTAAGACGTATCACGTTTACAACAAACGGACTAAAACCGTTACTGAGAGTGTAAACGTGACATTCGACGAAGCCGTAGATTTGGCTTCTGAACAAACCAGTTCAGAACCCGGTTTAACTGGCGTGCTAGCTTCCGAACTTCCACGTTCGGGATCTGCACAAGCGACAGTAAATCCAAATCATGTATCTACGTCGAATGCGGATCTTTCATATTTAGATTTACTATTTAAATATTTTTATGATGATGTGCTTAACATTTCTACCCCTCTTGTCTCAGCGCAACCACGAATTGAAGTTGTTCAAATCGAGGATTCGGCGAATCTATCCGGTCCGCTGCCTTCGACCAGCACTCCTTCCATCACTGTGGAGACTCCTCAACCGTCATCATCTACATCAACTGATACTACCGTCCCCCTGGAGGAACCTGTACTTAACCCAGAGATCGCTCTGCAAGATTCGTCATCTTCTACAATCATTGATCAGCATCTGCATTCCTCGGAACCAGAAGTTGCTCAACCTTCGACGAATCCTCCCCCGTCTCCTCCGAGAAACCAACCTGCTACACTTGAAGCGGTACAAGACCTTCCATCTGGTGACTACGTGGATCCGGACGCCTCACATTCAACTCAGCAACCGCTTCCACATACCACCAAATGGACGAGAGCTCATCCCCTAAACCAAATCATTGGTGATCCCTCCACTACAGTTCAAACGCGAGGCGCATCAGCCAATTTCTGTCTCTTCTCCGGCTTGTTGAGTAAGATCGAGCCGACAACCATACGCGAAGCACTTGAATATCCGGATTGGGTCATGGCCATGCAAGAGGAGCTCAACCAATTCGAGGCTCTCAAGGTAAGGAGACTTGTCCCACGTCCATCCCACAAGACGGTGATCAGAAGTAAGTGGATCTTCAAGAACAAGAAGGACGAGGACGGCATCATTGTATGTAACAATGCGCGTCTCGTGGCTAAGGGATATCGTCAACAAGAAGGGATTGACTACGATGAGACATACGCTCTGGTGGCGAGGATAGAAGCTATACGTATGTTCCTTGCATACGCCGCGCACAAGAACTTCGCGGTCTTCCAAATGGATGTGAAGACCGCATTCCTTAACGACGAACTCAAGGAAGAAGTGTATGTATCGCAACCGGACGGGTTCATGGACGAGAAGAAGCCTGACCATGTATACATCCTAGACAAGGCGCTCTACGGATTGAAGCAAGCTCCACGGGCCTGGTATGACACGCTGACAAAGTTTTTGATAAAATCAGAATTCACACGAGGTAAAATCGATTCAACTCTTTTTATCAAAAACGAAAAAGGTCACATTGTTTTAGTTCAAGTGTATGTCGATGACATAATTTTCGGTTCTACTAATCCTCGGTATGCTAAGAACTTTGCCAAGCTAATGGGACAATTTTTTAAAATGAGTATGTTATGTGAGATGAATTTCTTCCTTGGTCTTCAAGTTAAACAACTGTCGACCGGGATATTCATAAACCAGGCTAAGTACATCCGGGATATTCTTAAGAAATTCCAGATGGAATAGTCCTCACCGATGAAAACTCCCATGGCACCCGGTACAAAGTTACACGCCGATTCTAACGGAAAGGATGTGGACACTAAAACGTACCGGGGAATGATTGGTTCTTTGATGTACTTAACCGCAAGTAGACCGGACATCATGTTTTCAACTTTTCTATGCGCCCGGTTTCAGTCAAAACCGAAAGAGTCTCATTTAATAGCTGTAAAACGAATTTTTCGTTATCTACGCGGTACTGCTGATCTTGGCTTATGGTACCCGAAAGAGACAGGTTTTGAGCTGTCTGCATATTCTGATGCGGACCACGCGGGCAGCATGATGGATCGGAAGAGCACATCGGGTCATGTACAGTTCTTGGGCGATAGCTTGGTGAGTTGGGCATCCAAGAAGCAGCAGTGCGTCTCTACGTCGACTGCCGAGGCGGAATACGTGGCCGTCGCGAGCTGTTGTTCACAAGTGATATGGATGCACACGTAACTCAAGGACTACGGCTTCACATACGTCAAGGTGCCCATCTACAGTGACTCGAAGAGCGCAATTGCAATATCCAGCAATCCGGTCCAGCGTACGAACATGAACCACATAGATGTTCGGTACCACTTTATCAAGAATCACGTCGAAAGAGGTACAGTCGAACTCTATTTTGTGAATACAGAACATCAGTTAGCAGACCTGTTTACAAAACCCCTGGACGAAAAACGATTTAATTATCTTGTGTCCAGGTTAGGTATGCTATATCTGACGACTTGATCTGATTGTGTGCCCGATACAAGTTCCATACATCTACGAGAACCTGTCTACTCATCATCAGTTGTTCACACTCCTGATGATTGAGCATACACTTTCTCGCACCTGTATCCTACTTGCATCAGTTACACAATTAGGTTGAGTCTCTGTATTTATTAGGTAGATTTCGTTTGTTTCCTTCTTTCCACGTGTGTTTTTTTTTATTTCATACTATCGTCTAGTTTAATTGTTTGTATATTTGTGCTTTCACAAGTGTTCATGTGTTCAGGGGGAGCACGACCAGCTATCAGGTATGTTATTCTATTGTTGAGTGGGAGTGTCACCCACAATTTTTAAACTGGCAGAAAAAATTTTGTGTGTGTGTCGACATTCCCGCGTTACACTTCATATCACACATCGTGCACATTCTGAGGGGGATCACAATCATTGTGTTCATCATTTGAGGGGGGGCGTCACACATTTTTTCTTAAAAGTGTCAAAAGTTTTTTTTGTTGACGTCTCCTAAGTACATCACATTCTCACTCCGAGGGGGAGCAAGCCAATACTCATGCATGTTTTGAGGGGGAACAGGGTTATATCCGTGCTCGGATCGAGGGGGAGCAGAAAATCTTACAATTTTTCTCAAAATTAGGCTTTCCGAACACTTACCCGGTAAGTTACCAGGTAACTATGGTTACCGGGTAAGCTTACCGGACCGGGTAAGTTACCGGGTCACCTATCCGGTAACTTCCACCTATATATATAATAACATCCGGAAACCTTCATTATTTTCAAGACACACGGAAAGCTAAACCCAAAACCCTCTCGCTCGGTCACTCTCGCTTCTCCTACATCTAGGACTTCTCACAATCTACAAACTCAGGTATGTTCTTATTGTTGATCCTAGATGCTATCCTATCAATTTCGCGCTAAACCATCCACGAATCGATATCGATTTGGTCAAATCAGTGACCGACACGGGTTATCCAAAAACCCCACTTGTGTCGATTCATTTCCGGATCGATTTTTGGTCTCCAAATTATGGGTTGTGGCATACTTTTCATGTAGAACAATCTACACCGAGTAGATTTCATTTTGGTGCATGTTTTGGGTTGATTTGAGTCTCACAGGGGTTCGTCCGGTAACCCTAGTTTACCCAGTAACATTCTTGTTACCCGGTAACTAGCCTATTACCCGGACACTACCCTCATACCCGGTAAGTTCTAATTTTTCATATATTCCGGACACTATGATCCCCGGTAACCCATGTCGTCCGGATACCTTTGTATCCGGAAAGTTCGACAATCCGGTAAGGTCCATGTACGGTCTCCTTGTGTACCCGGTAAGTCTCTATGATCAGGTAACCTTTTGAGATCCGGTAACCCATGTATCATCCGATAATCTATGCTTACCCGGTAAGACTCATTCACCCGGTCACTTTTTTACACGGTAACCTATGTTTACCCGGTAACCCCTATCTGTCCGGTAAGTGTTGTTTGTCTGGATACCCTGTTTATCCGGACACTGCTCGAGTCCAATACCTTTGCAATTTTCCAACACTGGCAGTCCCAATGTCCTGCTTTTAAAGCCAGCCCTCAATCAACCGCTAATTGAGCCATTCAAATGCTAAGGTACGCATTGAAGTTGATTTTATCCCGCCCATAATCTGACACTGTGCCTTACAGGTATTCTAAATGGCGGAACAATAAGAGCAACAACAGCAAAACATTCCTCCACCTGAGGAAATTATAGACGACGCGACGGACGAAGCCTTTGTTCCCGAGGACCATGGCATTGAGATTAATCCGAACAACCATCATCTTGACGCGGCTGCATTCCGACCCAATCACCGAGTGGTTGTTGATATAATGCTTGGCCACCCTCTTCGCCGAGCACTGACCGCGACAACAGACGTACCTCTCATATATGTACACCAAGTATGGCACACGACGAGGGTGGTCACTGCCAACAACATCCAGACCATCACGACACGTATTGATAACCACCCGTTCACTCTAACACTGGAATCCTTCCGCCGACTACTGTCCCTTCCGAAACCGAATGTCGGAGGCCATGCCACATACGCACCCACCATCGACGATGCCACACTCTGTGCTGAGGTTCGTGCACTTGGATATCGTCACGACCTCGACCGCCCGTCCGCATTCACCAGGAAGTACACTATATTTTGAATCCTAAACCGGTGTCTATCCTCCCGATGGAAGGGGATAGACCAATGCACGGTAGACTTCCTACGCTTATTTCACGCGGTGTGCTACAATAGGCACATAGACTACGCAGTAGTCATTTGACGTGAAATGGTGCAAGCCATCCGACAGACCGGCGGAACCAAAAAGAAGTTCCTCCCGTTTCCGCATTTTTTTGCTCTGGTCGTTCGCCAACACATGGATGCGAACCCGCTGATCCCATGACGAATCAACCATCCGGTATGTCCTCATCACAATTTGCAATACTTGGTGATTCGTAACCCACCGGATACCCCAGCCATGCCTATACTTGAAGACTTACTGGCACACGCGGACCCCAATGCACCGAGTGTGATAGAATATAGGAGAGAGTTAGGGAATCCCATGGTACAACCAGCACCGGAGGGACCTCCCCAGGGACATAGACCCGAGCGACGTGAGGGTCCTAGGACAAGAGGAGGAAGGGCCCGGGCAGCAGGGGCTCCCGGGCGGGGTGTGTTAAGATTACATGGGAAGGGAACAGGCTAGGGCGGTGCATTGGATACGCGAACCAGTACTACCCGAGCCGGACCAAGCCATCAACCCATTCCCACCACCCGACCGAAGGGCGAAGCAGGTACATCGTCAAGACCAATGCTTCACCATGACCCGGAGCCTTACATATCTGATCCTCCCTCACCGACCAGACAAGTTGAAGACCAAACCCAGAATTGACCAAACCCGTATTGACCCGTATCGGACCAAACCCAGAATTGACCGAAGGAATTCCATCTGACTCACCCTCAATCCCCCTTATCCCTACTGCTCAGCCTGATACGGGAGACATAAGGAGAACGGAGGGAGTTTTAGTTGAAAATCAAGAAGAGGTGAGATTGAGTGAAGTCAGGTCAAAAAAGAATCAAGAGAGAATAAGCCGAAAAAATAAAGAGGCTTCTGAGCGAATCCAGCCAAGTGTCGCTCGGGTAGCCACATCTGCTATCCCGTCTCATCCGTTGGAACGGGGTATTGAAGAAGTCGTCGTGGACCCAGCGGCGCAATTGCACGACCTCCCTGGCCACTCATCCGTCTCTCAAAAGACGGATGTTTCAACTTCGCACGGGGATATAGCACAACTTCTACCGATCTCTCACTTGGAGAGTATGGGTATTGAAACAAGAGACCAGCAGCCCCCGGTCTCGCCTTCTTTCAAAGCACCATCGAGTCTAGAGCCACTTGAAATAATACATTCTTCGGCTAGGACACAGGATGAGATTCAACAAATCGATGTTCTTCGTGACTCGATCGGAACTTCCGTAGTGTCTCCGCCTTTAAGCGGAACGCGAGGATCGGAAGGAAATCCTACCACGACCACAACATCGCCAACCGTGAACGTAGGTGGCTCTACCTCTAAGGTAGATGCCTCAACGGGTAATCTAAGTGATCCCGGTGTTACTTTACCCGACTTTGTGTCACAGGAATCTCTGGACAACACCCTCAAGGCTGTTCACGAGGCAATGGAGTAGCGCCTCACCACCGAGCTCGACAAAATTAAAAGCTTGATCAAAGGTAAAGAGAAGGTAGTCGATTCTGACACCGCACCAACACCTCCACCGGCTGCAGTTCAGCCATATTATTCAGTGGATACTTTGAAGACTATGCTTCTGGCTCAGCTGCTCCAGAACACCAAAACCGATGCCTCTACCGAAGCAGACCTGATCTCCGTTCTACGATCACAGATATCTGGTTCTTCGTCATTCGTAACTACAAGATTGGACCAGCTTGACACAACTCTTAAAGACGTTCAACAAGCGTTCAAAACGCTGTCCGAGAGAGTCGCCTCACTCGAAGAAACTTGCAAGAGTCAAGCTGGCGGACTCAAGAGAAGGTACGATGACCAGGATGATCCTGATGACCGCGAGGGGGAGAACAAGAGACTACGTTTGTCTGATTCCGCTCCAATCATCACTGAAACTACTGTGGTTCAACCGGAACCGTCAACTGCGGCAACTACAACTGAAGAACAACCTGAAGCCCAGTTGAGCCTAGTCGAGATGGTCATTGACATGGACATCTCTGACGACGAAGACCCGACGGTTGAAAAGCCTGAGGGAACAACACAGGAATTGGTCACATATGATGCATCAGATAGGCCCGTACTTGATCTGATTGATCCAGACTGCGAGATCGACCCGGAGACCCAAAATGCATGGTACGAAAAAGCCGCCAGTGCGATAAATCTCCAGGTAAACCTGATATTTCCTACTGATGAAGACGACAATGTTGACTACGACCAATTTCTGCTGCAAAACCTATATGGTACACCCGTTCACTCTGCTCAAGCCGCCGAAACTTCTACAAGACCCGAAAATTCAACTGCTGAAAATCCGACATCTCCTCAACAGACGATAGCTTCTGATCATCCTCCTCCCCAACAGCAACAAATCCGATGGGAGAAGATCATGATTCTCATTCCTCACCTGGAGGAGTCACTGAAGAAGCTATATGTTCATAGGTTACGCCCTATCGAGCCTACTTTTTGCCTTGGAATTTCCAGCTCCGATCCGGAATACCAAAGCCAGTACTTAAACACAATGAAGCGGTGTCTGCCAGTTATCCAAGTCCGAACCAAACACAAGATCACTAAAGTGCTTAATGTCCAATCCGACCGAATTCTTAAAGTCATGTATCCAGTTTTCACCGTCCGACGCGAAGATGGTAATGAATGGAGATTTTCCGAAGCTGACTTCAAGCACCTCCGACCATTCGACTTCTATGCTATACTGAAAGACCTCCGAACCAGAACTATCCGACCGCTTCATGTAACCAAAGTGCTCGAAGCTGTTCGTCGATTCCTAGTCCGTACAATCATGATGTCCTATCTTACTGACTTTCAAATGGCAATCGGGAACAAAACGAAGAAGGTAAACCTGTTGAAACCGAATCTGAAAGCGCCCGAACTGAAGATGTATCCCGAGAACGCACTGCTTCTGGAACCATAATTTGGGATAGTATACCTCAACGAACAGAAAGAAAAGAGGTTTCTTCGCTTCAGTCAGGTAGATAGATTCTGTGACGGCACACTCCTCAAAGTCAAAGATGCTCTTTGCAACATCATCACTCACGAATCAGAAAATCAAAGGTATTCTTATGTTCCCAATCCGAATGAAACAACTTCTCGGAATGCCTTATAAGTGATTGAAGAACGCATCGACTACCGCCGAGCCATCCGAATGTTCGAGGTCCACTTTGCGCTCCGAAAGAGATATGTCGAGAACTGGCGCGAACTCGAACTTCAATTCAAAGGGGGAGATTGTTAGGGTTAAGTATTGGTTGAATAGAAGTTCAAGGGTTGTTTTGTTATTTATTAATTTGAGCCTTTATTGTGAACGGGCCGTGGGCTTGTTACCACGGGCCCAACATATATAATGTTTGTTTTAGCTTAGAATTAAGCTAGTTGTCTTTTTAGACTTTCCTGAATCTATTGTAAACTCTCTCAATATTGAAAGTGAATTGGATGACCAGGTGAAATCATACAAACTATTTCATATCTATTGATTTCTTCTATACGTTGCACGAATCTGGAACTCACACTATGGTTTATCCAGAATCGGAAGGACCTACCTAAGAAACACATCCATTTATAGATATCAGTGAGGTGTCTAGCTTGACAGATGAGTTTGGAGTGAAAAGAATATGGTGAGGCTGTAACAGGACTTAAGAATTATTGGTCCTTACCAAACCGAGTCAGTTATCCGGGTAACCACACAATCTATTCATTCTCGTCCTTTGGAGATGAATATCTAAACAGAAATGGACCCAGTGTCGATAACTCGTGTCACCCCACCTAGCCACTCAGGTATCTCACAAAAGATGCTTGTTTCATAAATTCACGGAGATTTATCACATAATCTATCTCTCCTCACTCGGAGGTCTTAGATATTAAAAAAGAAAGACATCAGCTTTGGTCTCCGAACTTCATATTCTATTCACTATGTCTATTGATTTTTAACTTGAGTCCCAGGTTTAAATCAATTTTGAGCCAACTCGATATGAATTACTTCTTTCACACATGAACGAGTCTTTGTGATTCCACTCGCATATCTTCGTGATATTGCCGGAACAGTTTGAGAAGTAATTTTTAAGATTTTACTTCCGTGATAACTGGAAGTCCAATCAGAGATACCCCAATGCCAACTCTGAAGATAGGCCACACAATTATTTTAATTGTTGTGATAACAATTACTATTGTGTTTCTGTGTTAGATGTTTACCCCATCTTGGTTACTAAAATGCTTTATCTGATTTATTGCTACTCACCAGTATTGTCTTTGAAGTTACATGATGCTCCAGATGCTCCTACTCATCATGAGGGGGAGAAATGATACAAATTCAAAGACACCGAATATCAATTTGAGGGGGAGTTAGCAAAAGCCGAGGGGGTGTAACTGTTTCAATTGTGCAGAAAAGTTTGCTTGATTGATTCTCATCCCTTATCAAGTGGTGTTCGCTACAAATCATTATTTCCTCCTTCAAGCATATTGGTTCTACAAGTTCTTAAAGCTGAAAGCCAATTCAACTCGCGGTTCAAATATAGATTTATTGAATCTGGTGATAAAGTTGAAACTAAAGATAAGAGCTTTATTCAAGGGGGAGCTTGGAAAGACATAAAGACAAGCAACACCAAAGTTTTCCAAAGATTCAAGAGGAAGAGAAGATCAAGACCAAAAGTTTTCAAGACCATTTTTTCTTTATATAACTTTAGGGGGAGATTGTTAGGACCATAAATCTCCTATTAAATAGAAAGTTATATAAAGAGTTTTATATTAATTGTAAAAGCCTTAATACTGTTTAATGGGCTTAGTTTAGTTTAATGGGCCATGGGCTTGAAGCTTAATCCCTTGGTATATAAGGCTTAGTTTAAACCTAATTTAGGTTACAGAGAGCTTAGAATAGCCGTTCATTAATCATTCCAAACACTTTCATACGCATTGTAATCTCTCTGAATGGTTCTAACCTTTGAATGAATGATATATGGATGATAAGTTGAAATCAATCTTGATTATTGCTTTCTGATCGTTGTTACTATTGTTATTGCACTAATCTGGGATCCACATGCCTATAAAAGCCATACAAGAAGATGTATCAGGTGAGTTAGAGTAAGGTTCAGACAGAGTGACTTTCTTGTTTTGAAGTCGGTCAAACTTCTTTTGAAGTTCGCACTTACTAACTCGCTATTAGATCACTTATGTCGCCAAGGCAGACAGCTTGGATGTGAGACGGTTGATTTCTGCCTTAAGAGCTTCCTTTTCCTCACTACATATAGTTTCTATTTTTGTGGAATTGAAATTCTCAAGTTTAAGTAAAAGTTATTGTTTTTCCTTTTGAAATTTAGTCCTTACCTGTTCAAGTGACTCTTCTAACTCGACTATTTTCATTTCTAAAACAAGAGGAGGAACATAGCATTTAAACTCGTCCGTCTCTATTTTAGTTTCAGTTGCTAGGGCCTCATTCTTTTTAGAGGAATCCTTGTGCTTTGCAACTTTTTAGCCGTCAAAGTAGTCATTCGAAAGGTACTTGGACTTCTTTATCTCATAAGAGGTGTTAAGAACTTCGTACGCAAAAGGTAATTGCATTTTAGTTGTATGCTTGCGTTTATATTCCTCAGTTTCCTCTTCCTTCTCTTCGAGTGGTCCCGCCCATTTGATTTTATATTTGGGATATTTTCTATCGAGGCCAAAGAAATTAAACTCGTATAGAGTAGGCCTCATTGTCAAAACCTTTTTCAAATAATGTGGGTTGTCGTACCCAATTCCACATTCTTTGTTAAAATAACTGAATTCCTTAGGTCTGTTCAGATGGATCGTTTGATCGGTTTGACCTCGTTTATAAAGTTTAAGCTCAAATACAGTTATTTTCGAAATATGCTCTTTGATTTGTATTTGAAGAGAAGAGCATTGATAGACAATCTCAGCCTTCTCATTCTCATACTGATCAAGATTTGCGTTTAAATTCGATATTTTGGCCCGTAAGTCCTTTGGTGCTATCGAAAGATTTGTACACTTTTCTTTTAGGTTAGAATTATCAGACTTAATCTTTTCTGTGATCCTCTTTTGAACATCTAACTTTTCTTTTAGAGAGGTTATTTCAAGCAGTTTGTTGGTCCAGAAGGCCTATACAAGTTTGTAGAAGGGGGGGTTGAATACAAACACACAGATTTTACTTTTCTAAATTGTTTATTGATAAATCATTAACAATTTACAGCTTGTTGCGGAAACAAGATTAAGGATAAACCTAAATCTAAACAAGTTGGAACACCAAGATTTCTTGCACTAAGAGAGATAAGGAAATTACTAATAATAACCTATCTTGAGATAAGAGATTGAACTTGTCCAGAGTTAGCAAGTTACTTCAAATGAAGTGGGTTCATCTCTTTATATACTGCATGCATTTAATGCAAGTCAGTATACACTTTACACGTGTCATCAGCTGGTTGGTTGCATGTCATTGACCTTGGTTGACAACCTTAGTAGCCGCATGGATGAACAGTATAGTATCAGAGTGGTTGTACGTTTTCAGACAGTCGGAGGTTCTTTTCTGACATTTCGTACGGAGTCGTGCAAGGGAGGTTAAGACAAAAGTACTTTGTACGGAGGACTTCATGATCAGCTTTCGTTGATTCAGCGATTATCATTTTCTATTCAGCGAATGATAAAGTTTAGCGATAGCCAAAGTCTTGTACTTGATACTTCACGTTGAGTGGACAAATCTGAGTCTTCGCTGATCCGCATCAGTTCATTAGGAGACTTGTCGCTGGTTCTTGAGCTTGATCTTCGACTTTAGCGTAGAACCTTTGTTGACGTGAAACTTGTCTTCAGGGATCATAAGTAAACAACTAACTTATCAGCGATCATCATAATGACTGAACAGACTCAATATTAATGGTGAACAGTTTCGCTGAATGTTTAATTTAAAGAGCGAGAGTTCCTATCAGCGGTACTGTAAGAACTTAGTACTTATCAGTGATAGTGAAACTCTGATACATATTGTTTACTTACAATTTTCACTAAGTATATAAGAGAGGGTCATTATCAAATCACTGAGGGTTTGGATCAACAATCTCCCCCTATTTGATTATGACATAGCCACAAAGAAAATTGCTATTAAATGAAAACATAAGGATAAAAAGAACTCATAAAATATTTGTCCCTTTTACTGTTTTCTGGGATCTTTTCAGTACTGATGGAGTAAAGTACCTTCGCTGAAATCTTTCTTTAAAACTTTGAATCAGGATACAAAGAGAAATGAAAAGATTACAAGTACAAGCGAAATAAATTACAAGCACAAAAGGATAACTGATAAAATAGATGAAAGAGGCGATCCTATCAGCTTACAAAGGTTCTTCCTTAATGAGAAGTTCATCAAGGGTCATTGATGTGGTGGGAATCATCCAGTCAGGAACGGTTACACCTTGTTTTCTTTTGATCAACGCTTCTTAAAAAATCAAGGGTTTCAGATGTCGTTCCTGAGTGTCATTTCTGAAGTCACACCAGTAGATGAGATCTCTGGGTTGTTCGATTGGAGTGATTGGAAGCTCAGCGATCCGTTGAAAACGCTTTCCACCATCGTGGTCATGAAAAAATATCCCGTAGGGTTCGCTTATGACTTTGCCAGGGATGAAAGTCTCACCAGGAGGAAGAGATGTGTCAAGCATGGAAAGATCAGGATCAGGACCAAGGACTTCAGCACGTGAAAAACCAATACCTGTTTCATTTCGAATGACAGGGCCATCAATTGAAGATATAGATTTCTTCTTCTTCTTCGCTGAGGCCTTTCTTTTCTGACTTTCGAGAGGAGGAGGAGGAATATCCACACAGGAGTAGACTAAATCGATTTGTTTGTTGATCAACTTTTCAACATGTTCCTTGTATTTCGACTTGGACTTCTGGATGGCTAACCTGATCTCCAACCATTCAGAGAGACCGTACTTCGTTATGGCTTCAGCATAGAATTTTTCGGACTTCTTATCTTCTCTGAATATCTCGATTTCAGCGATTGAAACAAGGGTTGTTCTTCCAGAGATGAATACCTTGTTGATTTTGGCAGGAGAGTCTCTGTAGTTGACCTTTTCTTTGCACCAGGCTAAAGTTGACTGAGACACAATTCTCTTTTCTTCAGTTATCTTCTTGGAGTTTTCCCAGAGCTGACGTTGAACATCAATGGGAACTCTTTTCAGCTTGGGGTCTTTTATTGAACGTTTAGAAAGCTGGATGGCGTATTCTCTGTCTTTTTCTTCAGCTTCTTTTCTTTCAGCTATTAGACGTTCAGCTCTGAGATGTTCCTTGTATTCCTTTTTGGAAATTCTGAACTTTGGAGGAACTGAAGGAAGTTGATCACGCCTCAGAATGATTCGCTGATCCTCGAATCGCTTTATTATCTCCACTCTTCTTTTCTGATCCTCTTCACTTAGCTTTTGAGGAGCTAAGGAAGGTCTGCCTCTGTGCGAGAGTAGCTGTTCTTCTGGTTCATCAGTCTCAGAGATTAAATCTAAGACTGGGATTATTTCTTCAGCAGCAGTTGGTATTTTTGGTGAAGTCGCAGTTGTGGAGCCTTCAGCGATATCCTCAAACAGGGGAGAGGACTAGCTGAAACACAACGATCTTACGAGTAAGAACTTGGGTAGAATCAGATAGAGAGAATTGGTTCAAGTGTATAGGTTTGGGTAGTAGAACTGATAGGTATGATAGAGGAGGGATGGAGTGAGAGATGTTTAACATACCTGACAAACCGGCTTTTCAAGCAATATCATCAGATTGTCATCTTCAGCGACGCTTTTGCCTTTGCCTTTCTCAGCTCCAGAGGCTGAGGGCTTTGCCTTTGTCCGCTCCCCTGAAGGTTCATTTATCGAGATTCCCTTAAGAGCTTTGATCTTTTGAGCAGGTTTGACGATAAAGAAGTCATCGTCATCTTCGTCATCATCATCATCATTCTTTGGAGAAGAAGATGGTTCATCATCAGGGATGTCGACGGCTTCATCATCTTCTGCTTCAGATTCAGTTTTCTCAGCTTCTTCTTCGAGTTGCTCCCCCTCAGATACAGAGGCGAGCTTCTCGGTTTCCTCAGGGTTTTCATTTCCCTGAGGTCTAGCGGTGGTTTCTTCAGCATCCTTCTTTTCTCCCGTGATAGATTCATCATGGGAAAGGTCTTCAGCGCTCTTGGAGAGATCTTCAGCGCTCTTCTCCCCCTCTTTTTCATGATGACTGGGGGAGGAATGGCTAGATTCAGCAGCGTTGGTAGGTTCTCTGTCTTCTTGGCCAGAGAGACCTACACAAACTTCAATCTTTGCAAATCTGTCATCAAGGCCAAAAATAGCAGGATTGATCTTCCCGAGCTCAATGCGATCTTCCGCTGTAAAATGTTCAGATTCAGGGACATGGGCAGGAGTAGGAGTATTCGCCTTGTGCAGCAGCTGTTCGATCATAGTCTTCATCGAACCAACGTCAGTCCTTACAGAGCTTAAGTCAGTCGTCAGAGTGTTGACATTTGTCTTCACAGCAGACATATCTCCCTCTAGTGTTCCAACCGATGTCTTCAGCGTTGTAAATTCGCTGGACATGGACGAAACTGAGTTTTTGAGAGAGGTGTAGTCTGTGTAGATATCAGCGAGCACCTTGGCGAAGTCGCTGAGAGTTTTATCAACTTGTTTCATGTCATATGTGGAAGCCTTCTTCTCCACCACTGTTGTCAGCTTGTTCATATTCTCTCCAGCGTTTGTTACAGCTGTAGAGTTATTGGAGAGAGTAGTGGTGAGACCTGTCAGCTTTGTCTCCACGGACTTCAGAGAGGCGTTGATATCTCCCAAATTAGGACCTGTAACATATAAAAACTTCTGAATAGAGGAAAGCTCAGAAGTTTGGGGTTTAGTCACAGTGTTTATGGGTTGTTGTTTACCTGCAGGAGGATTGGTGAATTCATCGAAATCACGGGTTCCTGAGTAAAGTTCCATGTCATCTTCAAAAGTGCCCATGGATTTTTCTGCAGGTCCTGTCTTCATCATTCCTGGAGAATCAGCTTTATGTTCCGAGGAAATGATGGCAGCTCCAGTTAGATCTGGAGTAGAGACCAAATGAGTGGAGGGAGGAGCGAAGGATAAGAATGGGGATTGGGTTATAAGTTCAGCGTTGGATTCGCTGACAATCACTTCATCAGTCTTTTGAGAGACTGAAGGAGGTTGGGTCGGTTCCAAGTTTGTAACCTCAGTGTTTAGAGACGCTGAAGTTTGGATAAAAGGGATGGCTTGTTTAGGTGTGGCAGAGCGTACCACTGAACGTTCCTTCAGCTCTGCAGAAAGAGCTGAGGAGTCTTCAGCATGAGTTTGCTGGGGTTGCTCCTTTGTTTTCTTGATCCTTTTAGAATCAAGTGGGGTAGATGAATGTTTCCTTTTCTTAGAAAGAGAGGATTTTGTGGCCAGGGTATCAGCGATGGGTATTGTCGCTGAAGGAGCCAC
Organism: Saussurea involucrata; assembly: GCA_033807775.1. Classification (NCBI taxonomy): domain Eukaryota; kingdom Viridiplantae; phylum Streptophyta; class Magnoliopsida; order Asterales; family Asteraceae; genus Saussurea; species Saussurea involucrata. The sequence continues at coordinate 54,411,014 of CM066314.1, read as the reverse complement.
AGAAGTAGAAGAAGGGTTGAGAAGAGTTAAGAGGGTAGAAAGACGTACCTCATTTTCAACAGGTTTGAAGTCGAGTACCTTAGGGCCAATCTGAGAGAGTTTTAGATCGCCCTCTTGCGGGTAGCTGTCCTTCAGGCCATATTGAAAGATAGCGCTGATGAATCGGGGGTAGGGAACCCAAGCAGGCCTGTCAGCGACAGAGTCTACTCTTTGCAGCAAGTCATCATAGATGAGAGATGCCCAGTCAATGTGTAGACCTTTCAGCAGAGCGTATCCCATAGCTTGCTGAGGTTGAGCGGCTTGATCAGAAGAGCCGGTCTTGGCAGTCATGCAGCTGATAAGGTGAGCGAAGATGAAGTTCATCTCGTTGGGCATTTTCGATTTCTTCAGCAGTGTTAGCTTCTTCTCAGGCTTCTTGTCTCTGCCCATTTCCCATACATAGCCCATTGCATCAAAAAAATGCAATAAGAGCTTCTTTGTCAGCGATCTTCTTATGGCCAGGGAAAGGAACAAAAGGTTTTTCCTTTGTAGCGATGGGAATGTTCAGAGCTTTGCGAATGATGGCAGGTGTGATCTTTATCGTGCCATATTCAGTATCGCAGAGGATACAATCAACTGTTTTGGAGGGATCTTTGGCGGATGGTAGCTGAGAGTGTCTGGCAGAGTACCAGAACTGAGATAGTAGCAGCTGACTTGCAGGGGGTGAAATGGTCAGGGCTGTTGAAATGCAGCAATTCTTCAGGAAATTCACAGCATCTGTCAGATGTGTGACTTGCTTTCGAGGAGGAAACTCGAGAAGCGCAGAAAGGTTGTTTATCTTAGTCCAGTCTAGTTGATCAAGATTGAACTTAACCTGAGGAGCCTTGATGATTTCCACTTCCTCAGAGTCAGTAGAGAAGTTCTCAGCGGTAGTAGGAATGTTAGATGTTGCCATTTCCTGTATTATCAGTTCAACCAAAGATTAACAAAAAAGAATAATCTTAATGTGGAAAGATTTTCCATTAAGATGGTTCGAATTTTGTCCATTTCATTCAGACAAAATGTCTTAATGAAGATTAGGGTTTTTCTTGATTTTTGAAACAAAATGTAAAACCCATTTTCTTGTTTTCCAGTTTTCTATGAAGAAATAGAATCTGGAAACGAATGAAGAACAAGTTTAAGATTTTTCATTTAAACTTGAAGAACAACCATGAAATGGTTGTGTTCATAAAACCACGAAAGAAAATGATTTCATTTTACGAAGTTCTTTTGTTTGATCTTGTTAAAACAATGAGAAGATCGGAAACAAGTTATACGCATTCGGTAATAAATAAGAACATATTAACCTTGATGTTTGATGAAGAAGATGATGAACAGTTCTTGAAGTTTTTGAAATCACAAATGCAACAGTGAATTCTTTCTTGCGGAGGAAGATTGATCGCGTAAAAGAAAAATATAAACAAAGAATTTGTTTATATAGAGATTTTAGAAAGAGAAAATCTTGAGCGGGAAAAGATTTTCATCATGACACGGACACGTGTTTGCATTTGATTGGAAGTTTGAACGAGACGTGCAAACGTGTGTCAGGAAGAGAAAACGTGCCGGGGTTTTATCCGTTGCAATGACGTCACAACTGTCCTTTCATATTCTTGGTTGTCTCTGAGGTTTTGAAAAACTCAGAGATACTTTTGAAAACATGAAGCACTGAATGAAAATATTCAGTGAAGGTTTTAAGAAATTTCCAAATATCGCTGTTAAGGAAAATATATTCAACGATGCATTTTGTTTTGAAATCTTGCATTTTCATGCGATTGTCAGAGAGAGAGAGAACATACCTTGATATCAGTGAATCAAGTTTATGCAGAGAGAAGATGATAGAATGGGTTATACAAGTTGATTTTATCCTTTCGCTGATCAATGTGAACCGCTGAAGATTTTATCCTTCAAAGTTCAGCATTCCAAGCTCGCTGATGAGAAAGTTGAATCTTGTCTCATCAAGAGGTTTGGTAAATAAGTCAGCTAACTGATAATCAGTTGGGATAAAATGAAGTTCTATATCACCATTCATCACATGATCTCTGATAAAATGATATCTGATTTCTATATGTTTGGTCTTTGAATGTAGTACTGGATTGTTTGCTATAGCGATGGCACTTGTGCTGTCGCAATAGATTGGAATTTTGGAGAGCTGAAGATCATAGTCTAGTAGCTGATTTCTCATCCACAAGACTTGAGAACAACAGCTTCCAGCAGCTACATATTCAGCTTCAGTTGTGGAAGTGGACACTGAATTTTGCTTTTTACTTGTCCAACTTACCAGCTTTCCACCCAGGAGCTGACATCCTCCTGTGGTGCTTTTCCTATCCATTTTGCAACCTGCAAAATCACTATCTGAATAGGCGGTTAGATCGAATCCTGAATCTTTGGGATACCAAAGACCTAGATTCGCTGTACCCTTAAGATATCGAAAGATTCACTTTACAGCTTTCATATGAGATATCTTAGGTTCAGCTTGATATCGTGCACACAAGCATGTTGCAAACATAATATCGGGTCGGCTAGCTGTTAGATACAATAGAGAGCCGATCATCCCACGGTACAGCGTGACATTGACAGGAACACCCTTAGTGTCCTTATCAAGTGTCAGCGGTGGTGCCATAGAGGTTTTCATAGCTGAACTTTCAGTTAAGTCGAATTTCTTCAGCATATCTTTAACATATTTTCCCTAATTTATGAAAGTTCCTTTCTCAGTTTGCTTAATCTGAAGACCAAGGAAATATGTTAGTTCATCCATCATGCTCATTTTATACTCATCTTTCATTCTATCAGCGAAACGAGTACAAAGCTCAGGGTTAGTAGAACCAAATATAATGTCATCAACATATATTTGAACTAAAATGATATGACCTTTCACTTTTCTAAAAAATAGAGTTTTGTCAATCTTACCTCGCTCAAATTTTTCAATATGGAGATAAGTAGAAAGAGTGTCATACCATGCACGAGGAGCTTGCTTCAAACCATAAAGTGTCTTATCCAGTTTATAAACATAACCTGGACGCTTAGAATCTGAGAATCCTGGAGGTTGTTCCACATACACTTCTTCATTCAGCTTTCCATTTAGAAACGCTGACTTAACATCCATCTGATGTACTTTGAAGTTTTTGTGTACAACATATGCTAAGAATAAACGAATAGATTCAAGTCTTACTACTGGAGCAAATGTTTCGTCATAATCTATACCTTCCTCTTGTCTGTATCCCTGAGCAACAAGTCGAGCTTTGTTGCGAGTTACAGTACCATGTTCGTCCAACTTATTTCGATAGACCCATTTAGTGCCTATTACTGTTTTATCAGTTGGTCTCTGAACAAGTTTCCAAACTTTGTTTCTTTCGAATTCAGTCAGCTCTTCTTGCATGGCGCTGACCCAGTTTGGATCTTTGAGGGCATCATCTACTTTCTTTGGTTCAGTTAGTGAAATAAAATTTACAAATAAACAAATATTACCTGCACTTCGTCGAGTCTGAATCCCAGCATTTGGATCACCAAGAACTTGATCAATTGGATGATTTATAGTCCATCGCTGAGCCGGAGCGTGAGACGCTGACTCAACTTGAACTGGAGGAGCTGAAGATGAAGCTTCAGCGACGTCAGGAGTATCAGCCAAGAGAGGAATGGATGCAGTTGTCATTATATTCACTGATTGCTGAGAAGTAGATGGAATGTCAGAGACATTTGGTTCAGCGTTAGGTATAGTGTTTATAGGAACAACTGAGACCCAAGAAGTTTCAGCTTCACTGTTCTGCATATTTGGAATGATAGGACTATCATCTTCTACTGGATGAGTATTAGTGGGAATATCTTCTGAATCACCAAGATGAGAAAACATCCATTGATTCAGTTCTTCAGTATCAGCGGACGGTTTAGAGTTCGCTGAACGGGATTCGTCAAACGTGACATGAATAGTTTCTTCTACAGTTTGTCTTCTACGATTGAAGACTCTGAAGGCTTTGGAAACTGAGGAGTATCCAAGAAAGATTCCATCATCAGCCTTAGGATCAAGCTTTCCAAGAGCATCTCTGTTGTTCAGTATAAAACACTGACATCCAAAGATGTGAAGAAAGCTGATTGAAGGCTTTCTCCCATGAAAGAGTTCATGGGCTGTCTTTTTGAATCTTTTGACTATCAGCGACCTGTTTTGCGTAAAACAAGCAGTGTTGACAGCTTCTGCCCAAAACTGAGTAGGCAGGTGAGAATCGCTGAGCATTGAACGTGCAGCTTCAATAATTGTTCTATTTCTTCTTTCAGCGACTCCATTTTGTTGCGGTGTTCTCACTGAAGAAAAGTTATGAGAAATACCCTTACTCTCAAGGAAGGAATCAAGAGAACTGTTTTTGAATTCAGTCCCATGATCACTCCTTATTGAGCGAACGGTCAGATTGTTCAGGGTTTCCATCTTCCGAACAAAATTGATGAGTTCTTCAGGGGTGTCACTCTTAGAACGGAGAAACATTACCCAAGTGAAGCGAGAGAATTCATCAACTATGACCAGCGTATATTTCTTTCCAGCAATGGATTGTTTGTTAACAGGGCCAAACAAATCCATATGGAGTAGTTGTAGAGGAGATGACACTGAAGAAACTTGCTTTGACTTAAAGCTTGCTTTGGTCTGCTTCCCTTTTTCACACGCTGAACATAACGACTCTTTGGCGTATGAATGCTGAGGTAGACCAGTGACTAACTCTTTTGAAGAAAGAGTGTTCAGTGTCTTAAAATTTAGATGAGATAGCCTTTTATGCCATAGCCAGTTGACATCAGATGAGGCTTTTGAGAAGAAACAGGAGTTCTCAGTGGTTGTTGAGTCCATGTTTATTACATAAACATTTTCCAAACGATAACCGCTGAGAGCTATCTTCTCCTTTTTGTTAGTGACAAAGCAGGATTCCTTAGTAAAGATTACTTTGTTATCCATGTCACATAGCTGACTGATGCTTAGAAGATTATGCTTCAGCCCTTCAACATATGCGACTCTTCTGAAGGAGGTTGTACCATTTGAAAGTACACCATACCCTCGAGTATGTCCTTTTCCATTTCCACCGAAAGTCACAGAGGGGCCCTTCTCTTCCTTGTATTCAGCGAGCAGGCTTTTCTTTCCAGTCATGTGTCTAGAGCATCCGCTATCGAGATACCATATACCCTTCTTAACCTGCAATACAATGGAAGATTAGATTTTCTTAGGTACCCACTTAACCATGTATACACATTTGTCAGTGGAAGTAGTTGGAATGGAAGATTCAGCAGTCTTCGCAGCATTTGAAGACTCAGCTTTGTCTTTCTTCACTTTGGTTAATTTCTTAACTTCAGTGGTAGGATTCACTTTAACCTGATTTGCACCAGGGTTGGTCTTCTTTGCCTTAGGGACAATCTTCACCTTAGCTATCTTTTCAGCTTTGGTGGCTGTGGGGCACTTACTAGCAATATGATCGGTAAGTCCACAGTGATAACATTTCCTATAACTAAAAGTAGTTCTAGGACCATTTGAATGCTGAGCTTTTAATTTCAAATTAGAAGTGCCAGCACCAAGTAAGCTATTGGCTTTAGAAATGGGACGAACATTCAGTTCTTCAGATTTCTTACCAAGGACATCCAATCTGAGTCTAGGAGTAGATCGCTGAATAAATCCAGATATCTGCTTCCTTGATCCAGAGGGATGAGCCACTGAAGCTTTAGAAGCATTCAGATTTGGTACTAAGGTACCCTTCTGAGGATTCTGGTAAATAACAATTCCTTTACCTTTGTCTTTAGAGACAGAGGTAGGAGTTTCCTCAGGGATTGGTGTAACGGACGAGGAGCACTAAGAAGATGAAGTATCAGCGACTGAGGATACAAACGTTCCAAATTTAAGCATTGAACGCTCAGTGGTTGGTTTTGGAGTTTCATATTTGTAACCCAAACCACGTTTATCACTCAGGGGAATCTGAGACTTTATTATCTCAGTGATCTTTGTTGAAGAATTACACCATCCTTCAACAGTAGCTTTTTCAGCCTTTAATGCAGCGATAGCTTCTGCTCGTTCGATTTTGACTAGCTGATTTAAATATACTTGATCTTTAAAATCTTCTTCAATTTTAGAAAGCTTTTCTATTTGAAGGTGGCAGTTTTTAAGCTTTTCAGCGAGATCAAGATTTTGGTTTTCAACCACAGTTTTGCCGTTCATGGCTTCGTATAAACTTCTAGTCAAGAGATCGATCTTACGGAGACTATCAGCTTCATCAATATTTGCAATATTGGTAAAGAAAGAAGGTGATACCTGAATAGCAGATGTTGAAGTGGAGGGAATGTCTGAACTTTCTTCCTCTTCTTCAATCTTGGCCATAAGACATAGATTTGCTTCATCATCTTCAGAGTCAGATGATGATGCTTCTTCATCAGAAGCAGCCCAATCATAGTCAGCCATCAGGCCTTTATTCTTCTTCTTAAAGCTTTTCAGCTTTGCATATTTTTCTTTCAGCTTTGAATATTTGTCATCTTTATTTCTTGGAGCAAAGGGTTTCTTTGTAAAAGCCGAGGGTCTAGAAACTTTCTTTGACTTGCACTCGTTAGCGAAATGTCCTGTCTTTTCGCAGTTAAAACAAGTAGCAGTAGCCTTATCAACAAACGCTGATGATCTAGGCTTGTCAGTTATGGAAAGAGGTTTGTTCTTTCTAAACATTTTCTTTTTGGCAAATCTCATGAACTTCTTAGTTAGGAGAGCCAAAGATTCATCATTATCTGAATAATCAGAATCTAATGACCTTTCAGAGTTACTTTCTAACTCAGTGATAGTGACCGAGGGTCGCTGAGTAGAAGGTTCCTCTGAGATTAAAGCAACAGGGGTGCTTTTGGAATCTTTTACAAGATTCTTCTTAAGATGCTCGATTGCTCATGATTCAGCAACGTGCCATATAAGGTTGAAAGGGTCATTGATTTTAGATCCTTTGATAGCTTGAGACACATAGCATAATTGTCCCAGCTTTCAGGTAAACATTCTAGAAACTTTGTCAGTACTTCAAAGTTGGAATATTCCTTACCAACAGTTTTCAGATCTATAATTAAACAATTAAAACGTTGGTGAACTTCAGAGAGAGATTCATTCTTACCAGAAATGAAGCTTTCGTATTGTCTTACCAGGTTGATCTTTCTTGAATCCTGGACTTCAGACGTTCCTTCATACTGAACACATATTGTGTCCCACATGGCCTTTGATGTTTTCGTCAGGAAGAGCCATGGATAGTATGGATCTGGCTTTTGTATCTATAGCCACTTTCTTCTTATCTTCGTCAGTCCATTGAAAGATTTCCTTAGGTACCAGCCTTTCTGGAATAGCGGGTCTATTCTCAGCGGCTGGAACAGCATCATCAATTCTTACAGGGATGAATGGACCATTTTCTAGATAGTAAGGCATAGTAGGGTCTACACCTTCTAAAAAGAGTGTCATCCTATTTTTCCATAAGTTGAAGTTATCTTTGGAAAATCTAGGGGGTTTAGCAAAAGAACCATTGTCTATATAATTTGTGTTTGTGTTGGTGGCCATTTTCAAATAATAGCAAGGAAGAGAAATATCTTAGATTAGATCTTGTTTATGAGGTTAAACAAATCCGCTCTGATACCACTTGTTGGTCCCGAAGGCCTATACAAGTTTGTAGAAGGGGGGGTTGAATACAAACACACAGATTTTACTTTTCTAAATTGTTTATTGATAAATCATTAACAATTTACAGCTTGTTGCGGAAACAAGATTAAGGATAAACCTAAATCTAAACAAGTTGGAACACCAAGATTTCTTGCACTAAGAGAGATAAGGAAATTACTAATAATAACCTATCTTGAGATAAGAGATTGAACTTGTCCAGAGTTAGCAAGTTACTTCAAATGAAGTGGGTTCATCTCTTTATATACTGCATGCATTTAATGCAAGTCGGTATACACTTTACACGTGTCATCAGCTGGATGGTTGCATGTCATTGAACTTGGTTGACAACCTTAGTAGCCGCATGGATGAACAGTGTAGTATCAGAGTGGTTGTACGTTTTCAGACAGTCGGAGGTTCTTTTCTGACATTTCGTACGGAGTCGTGCAAGGGAGGTTAAGACAAAAGTACTTTGTACGGAGGACTTCATGATCAGCTTTCGTTGATTCAGCGATTATCATTTTCTATTCAGCGAATGATAAATTTTAGCGATAGCTGAAGTCTTGTACTTGATACTTCACGTTGAGTGGACAAATCTGAGTCTTCGTTGATCCGCATCAGTTCATTAGGAGACTTGTCGCTGGTTCTTGAGCTTGATCTTCGACTTTAGCGTAGAACCTTTGTTGACGTGAAACTTGTCTTCAGGGATCATAAGTAAACAACTAACTTATCAGCGATCATCATAATGACTGAACAGACTCAGTATTAATGGTGAACAGTTTCGCTGAATGTTTAATTTAAAGAGCGAGAGTTCCTATCAGCGGTACTGTAAGATCTTAGTACTTATCAGCGATAGTGAAACTCTGATACATATTGTTTACTTACAATTTTCACTAAGTATATAAGAGAGGGTCATTATCAAATCACTGAGGGTTTGGATCAACACAGTTGTTCATTTGAGGTAGCTTTACAGGAATCTACTCTTTGAACAAGTGAATGCATCTGATCCATTAAGGCTTGATGGATAGGAATACGTATCTGACAGGAATCACCAAGATTTGGAGTAGGAGTATGGTTGCCCATTAAGCACATGTAAACATCAGCATCTTCAGCATCACTTTCTTCGTCAGATCGAGTCAACCAGTAGTCGTCTTCGACCATCAATGCCTTTCCAGCTTCTTTCTGTTGTGCTAAAAGCATCTTTGCTTTGTAGTATTCCACATTGCGAACTACGGGCTTTCGGCAATCCTTGGCAAAATAGCCCAATTTGCCACAGTTGTAGCACGTGAGTGGCTCGTCTTTGTTCTTTGCTTCAGGCGTGCATTCGAGCTTCTCCTTGTGATCAGAATGCTTGTGCTAGTCATATTTTCTCTTGTCTTCGTACTTTTCCTTGTAATCGTGGCGCTTGTTGGGAGTGGTAGAGTAGCGCTGATTATTGGAAGAATGTTTCTTGAAGAAGGCCTTCTTTTGGAAGGACTTGGAAATGAAAGCCATAGATTTCTTTATATCTGTCAGCTCTGGGTCAGAATCGCTTTCCTCGGATTCTTCATCTTCTGGTTCAGACTCACTTGACACCTTAGTTCTTTTAGAACTGCGGCTGGATGACTTACCGCATTTTTCAGACACGAGTGCGAGGGGATCAGCTTGCGCCTCTGTCCATGAAAAATTCACACTTTTCTTAGTCAATGGCGTTGCAATGCGCGAGAAATCCCTGATGAACTTACGATGATATCCCGCTAAACCTAGGAAATTCCGACGGATTCTTAGGCTGCTCCCAATCTTGGATGGCCTCGATTTTTTATGGGTCCACTTTAATCCCGTCTTGGGACACTATGTGTCCAAGGAATTGCACCTCCCGAACACTTCGCGTAAAGCTTCTCTCGTTTCAACAATTCCAATACGGCCTGAAGATGCTCTTCATGCTCCTTTGCTGACTTCTAGTACACCAAGATGTCGTTTATTAATACAATCACAAACTTGTCTAAATAGGGCTGACACACCCTATTCATCAGGTCCATAAAGGCTGCTGGCGCGTTGGTTAAACCAAACGGCATCACTAGAAACTTGTAATGTCCATACTTGGTCCGAAAAGCCGTTTTCGGTATGTCCGCCTCCCTTACCTTAAGTTGATGGTACCCTGAACTTAAGTCAATCTTAGAGTAATAACCAGCTCCCTGCAACTGATCGAACAGGTCGTTATCCTCGGAATCGGATACTTATTCTTGATTGTAACCTTGTTGAGCTCCCGATAATCTATGCACATCCCCATAGTTTCGTCTTTCTTCTTTACAAAGAGTACCGGCGCGCCCCATGGCGAGGTACTCGGCCTAACAAATCCTTTGTCTAACAACTCTTGTAGTTGTGACATCGTCTCCTTCATTTCAGAAGGTGCCAACCTATACGGCGCGCGAGCTATTGGTGAAACTCAATATGAAAATCCGAGGGTAGGTTTGTCAAATCATCCGGAAACACCTCCGGGTACTCACTTACTACTAACACGTCGTCTACCCCCCGCTTATCTTTCTTAGCATCTACGACGTAGGCTAAGTATCCCGAACACCCTTTCCTCAAGCACTTAGTAGCCTTCATCATTGAGATGAGACTCGCACTTCTATTGCATTGATTACCATAAATCACAACAGTCCCCTTATCCGGTATCTTCACCCGAATTAACTTCTTATTACACACAATATCTGCACTATTCGAGGCTAACCAATCCATACCCAAAACTACATCGAACTCTCCCAACGCCATCAGTTACAATCGCATGGATATCAAACTCCCTTCTATGTCTATGACACAATCTTCCACCACACTTCTAACTAGCACCCGATTTTCATCAGCAGTCTCCACTTCTAATACCCACTCTAACCGCTTAGGTCTCACCCCCAAGCACTTCACAAAATCATGGGATATGAAGGAGAGGTTTGCTCCAGAATCAAACAACACCTTCGCACATAGAGAGTTTACCAGAAACATACATGTTACTACATCCGGAGTCCCTTCTGCCTCCGTTGCTGTCATGTTGAACGCACGCCCCTTCGGACGTGCCGGTTCCGACCTTTTCTCCTCCCCTCTATTCATGGATCTACCTCTAATCTGTGTTGACCCTCATTTCTTAAGCTGCGGACAGTCAAACCGCATGTGGTCAGGCGACCCACACTGATAGCATGATCTCTAGCTTGGGCAATCCCTTGACATATGACCTGGTAGCCCACACTGGCAACATAACCTCGAGTCCACCGCACATTCTCCTCGATGCACCCTTCGGCATTTTCTGCATGGCTTAAACCCAATTCCATGATTTCAACGTTTCTCTGGTCTGAAGGTCCTCCCTTTTCTGGCATCACTCCCACGTCAATCCCACTTCCTCTTATCCCCAACTCTCTCAGTCACTTGGCGGTTCTTTTCTTTTTCCGTCAACTCGGCCGCATTAATTGCCGCTTGAAATGTGGTAGGATTTCTTGTTGAAGCAAACTCTTTTATACTGCTCTGCAACCCGTACAGATACCGTTCCACACACCACTCCTCAATCGGCACATACATATGAGCAAAGCGTGACTTTTCGATGAACTTGGAAGTGTACTCCCTAACTGTCATCTCTCCCTGTTCCAACCCCAAGAATTCCTCTTCCAGTTTCTATATTGCCGCCAGTGGGCAAAATTGTGCTCGAAATTTCTCCACAAATGCCTCCCAAGCATTGCTTTCGCCACTGACGACCCTTTTCCCCCGGTCTCAGCATCCCACCAAAATGCTACATTGGACTTTAACATAGACTGTACAAACATTACCCGGTCCCCATTGGCACACTTGCAAGTATCAAACGCCAATTCCATTTCCCTTACCCATTTCATCGCTATAACTGGATCACACTCTCCCTTGAACGTACGAGGTTTACACGAAGCGAACGCCTTGTAGTTGCATCCTTTAGCTGCAGACTCATTCACCACTAGCTGAGTCGACTGGCAGTGATCCCCAGTACCAGTTACCAGCGGGCTTGACAATTCCGCGCTCTCTTTGTTCTCGCTTGCCTCTTTACTCCCTGACGCCGACTGATCCTGCTTGGCAAGGAGGGCCTGCAATGTTTCTTGTATATTCCCTAGCTCAGCAGCAAGGTTCTCTCGCGTCACAAAAGCAGATGTACGGCCCCGACCACGCCCCCTTGGTTGGTTACGAACCCTCACCGTGGTCGAACTCCCCTGCTGAGACATTTCCCGATCAATCGGGATCTCCGCACTCCTTGCCCTGCGTCTCAGCTGAGTTGTCCTTCGGGTTGGATTTTCCCCGATGGCTCCTTCCACTTGAATGGCGACTCGGCAGGGCGTTCTCCCCCGTCCCCTACCACGACCTCTACCTCTCCCCCGGGTGGCAGCTTGCCTCGGGGGCTCCAACGGTCCATTAACAAGGACCTCCTCATCCTAAACTGCCCCTTCAGCAGGTACGGACCTACTCCTTAGCGTTCTGCCAGCCATGACGACAAACTGAAAGAATTTCACAAGTAGCAAACACTCAACAACAGGCTCGCTAAATAAGGTAATTTAAGCACTTACATGTACCTGTAAATTCGCAATTACACTGGCCAGGTGTAACTCCAAATTTACCTTACATGACCGTTCTTGCTACCTTATCCTTAAGTGCACCTATAGTGATCTTTCCTAAAGGAAATCCTATATCTTGGCTGTGTTCCTTAACCTATAGTTTAAGTTTAGGCCCGTTCAGTCACCTAAATCCCATAAACTATGGCTCTGATACCACTTGTAACAACCCAAAATCTCAACATGCAATAATGTAAATAGAAAAGCCCAAAACTGGGTTCGATTACATAACTTCCCAAAAACGGGTCCCAAAAAAAATAACCAAACAACAATGATTAACAGAGTCTTTCAAAATTTTGCAGTGGAAAACAGTAATCCACAGCCGAGCATCTATCTAGAGAATGATTTAGTGATCTATGCTAAGGCCAGCGTCTCTTACAGCTCCATGCCTTCTCTTTCCCTTTACTGGAAGAAACTCTACTAACATGTTTCCCAGAAAAAGGTTTTAGATTTTGAAAGCGAGGATTAGACCACGAGGTCTAGTGAATTCCCTCTCAAAAACGGTTTAATAAGATATAACGTAACAATAATTAGCCATAACTTCCACACATGGGTATTTGCACAGTAGTCTCCACGACTATCACCTTAACGAATAGTCCACAATCGGGGCCCCCAGTAGATCCCCATGGCCCCCTCATAGATGCCCATACCCGGGTGCACAAGAAACAGATTCTAGGCACCCGGTCTACCTCCACTCCAAGAATCCCGAGGATTCAAGGTAGAACTTAGCCCCACTGTGCAACCCGACTCCACTTACAAGTATATTAACATGAAAGAGAAATATACCATGAATGCAAGGCAACAATATTGAAAGTTAAAGAACAACCTTTCTCATATGAACATACAAAATTTGCATCCCAATCTCAATATTCATGAAGGTTGGAAATACCTGAGACTCACTTCTGAAATACCCGAAACGCGCCTAAACCAAACAAGCAGTTCAATGTTAGGCCACTCTACCCGGACAAACCACTGGACTCCTTCTTTTCCGGAAGTTCCTAGATTCCGGACGACTATCGGAATCCGGATCACCTATCCGAAAATACCTATCCGGAATACTTACCCGGAATATCCAAATCTGAAACTCCCACTCCGGAATCCCAATCCGGAATCCCTTAAATCTGGAACTCACCGAATTCCGGAATCCGAACATTCGCACTGAAAAACCCAGAACTCGATTTGAGTTCTGGTTCCAATCATGAGATATTTAATACTAACATCTGGGATTACTCTCTAACTCTTGCACATACACGCTTGGTCAAACGATTCACCCATTCAACAACAAAAAGGGAAACAAACATACCATTTTGATTCTTGAATAATATACACAGAGACAAATGAGGGACTTGCTTAACCTTTCAAACTCTTATGACAGAAGAATCAACTAAGATATGAAGATAGGAGAAATACCACCAAAATCAAAGATTACATTTGAAGAAATTGCCAGAAATCGACTTCACCCTTGTTGCCCTCTTCCTTTCCTGATTTTCAGCCGCCACAATGAGTATTCAATAATGAGCTCTGATAGTGCTTTGAATACACCGATAGACGTGTGCTAATTAAATCTCACAGCAAGTATACAATGAGATCTAATGTCATCTTTCAAGTAATAAAGTGGTGAGAGCCAAGTATCCTCCCACAGAGATTGGAGTAAAAGCGTACTAAAAGTCTAGTAAAAGAAATGATTTCCAAGGATCAATTCGAAGATAATATTTTTGTTGGAGTTATCACAGATTAATTAAATAAATAATAAAGGAAAGCAAGGGTGTAAGATGTTGGGGTGAAGCCTAAACACAAATTCTAGCGAACCAATGTTATGGCTATCCTACAGCATTTGTCTCTCAACACTTAAGTTCTCCATCTACTTTTCAGGATGCCCTTCTGGATCTTCAACGTTGTGCTACTGATCTAGCTTTCAATCAACCCATTTCTGGCATCGTATCAGGACTATCAATAGCAGAATGATGCCTTCCAAGTAAATAGATAAACAAATTACTTTGTTAAAAATCACTCTTTCGAGCTGATTCCCATATCAGTTAAGTTGACGTGTTCTGAGTGGTCCATTCCAGACACGCATTCTACACTGTTACCATCAAGAGAGATGACCAACTTATCGGGCAAAATCAACCCATAAAAGATAAAGATGACAAATTCCTTTGTCAGTAGCTCTATCAAGACTTACTTCCTTTGTCATTCGAATTGACGTGCATATCAATGGCTCATTTCTGACGCCAGGGCACTTTAACACTTTCAAAGTGATCAAAACGTCATGAAGTAACTTGATCATTTATAAAAGTTAACATGAAATGGTGAACATCATTATTGAGAAACAATGTCCACCTTTCTTTGTGTTTAAAACCTCACCCTTTAATCTCACACCCAAGCTATGAAACTAGCTACTCATACTTGAATGTAAATGACAAGAAATATAAATTACAGAAATTAAAGACATGGATTAAAGACAGAATTATAAATGACAAGAAATTAAAGTGCAAGAATTAAAAGACAATAAGTTAGTGCATAAATGCTAAAGCAATGCTGCAACAACTCATAATTAAGAATAAGAACATGAACAAGATGAAGAACATAAATTAAAGTTGCATAAAATTAAAGATGAGAGTGTTTCAGATCAGTTTGAGAATTGATACAAAAGATCTAACAAACAAGAAGAGTTACCTCCCTATTTATACTAACTAGGAGGAAATGTAACTTGTAAATACATAAAAGGAAATACCATCTATACTATTCAAAAGGTACAAGCATGATGGCATACCCATCCCTATATGAACACTACTACAAGTTAACTAAATGCTGAAAAAATAGACAAAGCATTTGAGTTGCATTCTGTTGTAAGATGGTTGGATGAATAAGTAGGCTCCCAAAAGTCATCTCCATCATCTCTCTTCATTCCAATATGCAAATCTTCAATGTTGTAGCAATGGACAGAGGTTGCGCCATAATTAAATTCACATTTAACCTTCCTATTTAAGTAAAAGACAGGTAAATCACAAAATTAGGTCCATGAAACAAAAGGTAAAAAAATAAGTAAACAAAAATGACTCAAATGTTGGGATAAATAAAAATATTCTAACTAAAAAGATAAGAAAAAGGTACTTTATTCATTAAATAAATAATGCATATCACATCCTCAAATTTAAAGTGTTGTTTGTCCCCAAACAACTAAAAGACCTAAAAAGAAAACGATTCAATTTTTGAAGTTTCTTGCAAGATCATGACATTAGGTACCCACACAATGTAGAACATACCCCATGGAATTCATAGCCTTTCATAAATCTTTTATCATTCACTTAAAGCCTAAGTGTGTGTGTGGATCATAAGATAGCATTAATCTTCTCTTTGTTAGACTCAACACATCCTACATTTAGGGCTTTTTAGGGTCACTCTTTGGCATTTCTTTTCTCACAACAAAAATTTTCAAATTTTGGCACTTTGTGCTCTTTTCTTGTTGAGTTTTAATACCTTGCCCCTATGGGACATTTTTGGTATATTTTTGCATCATCTTTATCAGATTAGAGCTTTGCTCTTTTGAGTGATCTTTTCATGCTTAAGGTGTAACCTTCCCACCCCCAAATTCAACATTTACAATGTCCTCATTGTAAGTATTGGAGTACAGAGGTGTATAAGAGGCTACAATTGGCTTTTTAGATCTTGAAAAGAAGGCCTAGATCATTCCCTAAATGTGTATAGGGTGTGTGAGTCAAGTTGTGTCTCAAGAAGAAATTTGCTAGTTCTAACAAGAACACATAACTTAGGTAAATTCGTGATTCCAAAAAATTATTAGGGCTATGAACAAAAAACAAGGTATGATTATTTTATGTGTAATCTTGCAAAAGAAAAGAAAAACCTAAAAATTGTAAAACTATCCCAGACACAAAATAAAATACACATGGAGACTAAGGTAAGTGATTTGAACCTGCCCTACTCTATAGGAGTAGGTTGTGAACCAAGTGGTTGGAATGAATGTTGCGGCACAAGAATCTGCATTTTTTTCTTTTAGCAAGGTGTTCTTCTTTTTCAACAATTGGATCTCTTGTTGACAACTTCTTGAGGAATGGTGGAATTTGCTGGAGCACCTCAGTATGCTCCTCAGCCCAAACGGTTCTCACCAACTTAAATTGGTCTTTCTCTTTCCACTTATGCTTATACACGTTTCTCATCACGTGTTTCACTGGTTGATCACGACACAAGATTTTAATGGAACAACTGGGGAAACAGTCCATCCCACAAAGAATTTTCCACACCACCTCACCAATAATAGAGCTTGATTTTATGAAGCTTCTTGAGTCCATTGATTGATCATCACGTCCCCTTTCAAAAACAACTTGAAGATTTTCTGCACAGCTTTGCTGCAGGAATGCTGCAGCATCCACATAAATATGTTTTTCTGCACAAATTCAAATTAGGGGTTAATGACAATCTTGGCATTGTGTTGCACCTCTTCACTATTTTGAAGTGAAGAGGGATTGCTTAAATGCTCAGGTTCTTCCTCATAACTTTCCATCTCTTGACTATTTTCCAAAGTATTGACCCCATCCTCATCCTTACCAATACATTCAAAAATTTTAATCTCACTTGGTATAGGAATTTGGTTTTGTCTGTTGATCTCTTCAATATAAGACAAAATGTTGGCAGCAAATATTTCCATTCTTTGTGTGTACTCTTTCATCGTAGTTTCAAGAGATTCAAAGTTTTCAACTTGTTCTGAAGAGGGTGTAGGGGGTAAAAATGAGTTATTAAAGTCATCCCCTTGAAAACTCTCAGAAAAATCAACTTGTTCCTCCCAAGATTGGTCAAAATTATTTGCGTAAGTGTTACTCCAATCTTGGTAGGGTGGTATTGCTGATGTGAAAGTGCTATGGTATTGACCATTTAAAAACAAATTAGGAGGATCCTCCCATGATTGAGTGTAACCATTGAAGTGTGAGGTATCCCAATTACTATCTCCCATGAAATAATTGGATTCGGGGTTAGAAGGATAACTGTATGAGAAATTATTTCCGCCACAGCGGTAATAGAAAAAAAGTTTCATACGACCCAAACGAATGTCCCATTAAATTCTTATTCACAAAAAGATAAACCCAAAGCTTGTTACTTGTACACACATGGATACATATGACAATCAACAAAGATGTTAGAAAAATAAAATCTTTTAAAATACTTTTATAGACTTTTAGCGTGCCAATCCCCGGCAGCGGCGCCAAAAACTTGACAGTGCTTTGAATACACCGATAGACGTGTGCTAATTAAACCTCACAACAATTATACAACGAGATCTAATGTCGTCTTTCAAGTAATAAAGTGGTGAGAGCCACGTATCGTCCCACAGAGATTTGAGTAAAAGCGTAATAAAAGTCTAGTAAAAGAAATGATTTCCAAGGATCAATTCGAAGATAATAATTTTGTTGGAGTTATCACAGATTATATTGAACAAATAATAAAGGAAAGCAAGGGTGTAAGATGTTGGGGTGAAGCCTAAACACAAATTCCAGCGGACCAATGCTGTGGCAATGCTACAGCATTTGTCTCTCAATACTTAAGTTCAGCATCTACTTTTCAGGATGCCCTTCCGGATCTTCAACATTGTGCTACTGGTCTAGCTTTCAATCAACCCATTTCTGGCATCGTATCAGGACTATCAATAGCAGAATGATGCCTTCCAAGTATATAGATAAATAAATTACTTTGTTAAAAATCACTCTTTCGAGCTGGTTCCCATATCAGCTAAGTTGACGTGTTCTGAGTGTGTCCATTCCTGACACGCACTCTACACTGTTACCATCAAGAGAGATGACCAACTTATCGGGAAAAATCAACCCATAAAAGACAGAGATGATAAATTCCTTTGTCAGTAGCTCTATCAAGCCTTACTTCCTTTGTCATTCGGATTGACGTGCATATCACTGGCTCCTTTCTGACGCCACGACACTTTAACACTTTCAAAGTGATCAAAACGTCATGAAGTAACTTGATCTTTTATAAAACTTAACATGAAATGGTGAACATCATTATTGAGAA
The DNA here is from genome assembly GCA_033807775.1 of Saussurea involucrata. Taxonomy (NCBI): domain Eukaryota; kingdom Viridiplantae; phylum Streptophyta; class Magnoliopsida; order Asterales; family Asteraceae; genus Saussurea; species Saussurea involucrata. The sequence goes on along the minus strand of CM066314.1, from coordinate 54,392,738 downwards.
ACAATGTCCACCTTTCTTTGTGTTTAAATCCTCACCCTTTAATCTTACACCCAAGCTATGAAACTATCTACTCATACTTGAATGTAAATGACAAGAAATGTAAATTACAGAAGTTAAAGACATAAATTAAAGACAGAAATATAAATGACAAGAAATTAAAGTGTAAGAATTAAAAGACAATAAGTTAGTGCAGCAATGCTGCAACAACTCATATTTAAGAATAAGAACATGAACAAGATGAAGAACATAAATTAAAGTCGCATAAAATTAAAGTCGCATAAAATTAAAGATGAAGGTGTTTCAGATCAGTTTGAGAACTGATCCAAAAGATCTAACAAACAAGAAGAGTTACCTCCCTATTTATACTAACTAGGAGGAAAGGTAACTTGTAAATACATAAAAGGAAATACCAACTATACTATTCAAAAGGTACAAGCATGATGGCACACCCATCCCTATATAGACACTACTACAAGTTAACTAAATGTTGAAAAATAGACAAAGCATTTGAGTTGCATTATGTTGTAAGAAGGCTGGATGAATAAGTAGGCTCCCAAACGTCATCTCCATCATCTCTCTTTATTCCAATATACAAATCTTCAATGCTGTAGCAATGGACAGAGGCTGCACCATAATTAAATTCACATTTAACCTTCTTATTTAAGTAAAAGACAGGCAAATCACAAATTTAGCTCCATGAAACAAAAGGTAAAATATAAGTAAACAAAAATGACTCAAATGCTGGGATAAATAAAAATATTCTAACTAAAAAGATAAGAAAAGGTACTTTATGCATTAAATAAATAATGCATATCAAGCTCCTAGCGATTTTCACCCTATTTATACCTTTCAAATATTTACTTCCAAGTCCCCAAACTTTCTCATTTTCTTTCTTTAGCCACAATTCCTTTGAACTTTATCTTTTGAAAACAAAATAAACATGGTTGTTACATCCTAAGTTGGAGGCACTAGATCGATCTCTCCAAGACATCAACACCTCCATCTCCTCTCTCTCTCTCTCTCTAACAACCTCTCCACCAACACCAACGCCATCAAAGCTGCTGATAATGCACTCAAACAGCTCACCACCAACCTCTCCTCAAAAGTTGATAATTCTCAGCTTTTGGCTCTTCAAGAGGTGGTGGATAAATTGAAGAACTACGTGGCCGCCAACACTTTCTCTCTCAACACACTCAACACATCCTTCTCTGGCCTCTCTTCAAAGGTCAATACAAATAATCAACTACTAGCTGATATTCTGGCCCACTTGAAGATGTCAACTCCTCAACTGTTGGTTCCTGTTTTGCTTAACAATGATGATTCTATCTAATAGTTCAAACAATATACATAATGCAGAAGCATTTTACCGAACTAACAGATATAATGAGGTAGAATAACACACAATATCAAATATATGAAGTATAAATAACACAGATAAATAGCTCAATGATTCACTGTATTTGATATAATAAGAACACCAAGAACACCGAAAGATTTGATAAGAATCTGCTCTAAAGGTGTGTGTGTTGTGCAAAGCTTAACAGAAGAACTCAACATGAGTCTTCTATTTATACTACTTCTAAAGGGGACAAGATCTGGACAACAAGGACTGAAGGTACTAAAAACACTATTCAGGTACTGTTGATAGTACAACGTTAATTTAACGCGTCGGCTTCTACTAAGGCTATGACCCATCAGAGTTTGACACGTGGAGTTGTCAGGTCATGCCTTGTACGAATGATCTTGAGTATCTTCGTACAGCAGAAATCGTGAGAAGCACGATTGTCTTTGTATAGATCTTTGGTCTTTTATACCACAGAGGCTCTGTCAAGTATGACAGATGCTCTGTGGCCTTGTCCGCATTGAAGAGTCTTTAGGCGATTCTTCACTTTGGTCTTATCGGTTGCTCGGCAGAGCCTCTGTCGAAGACTTCTATGCTTTTGTCTTCTCGGTTACTCGGCAGAGCCTCTGTCGAAGACTTCTATACTTAGCCTATTTTTCAATACTTCTATAATCATAAAGATTGGAGCTAACAATCTCCCCCTAAGTATCAAAAAATAAAAAATTGAAAAGTGCAAGGTTTTCTAGGCTAAGTACATGACAAGAGGTATTTTTCCTCTGTAAAAACTTCTTTCATTTAAAGTTATTCCAGAGGCACTTACATTTGTTTACATGATGAAAGTAAAGTTAACAGAGGTTGGTAGAGGTTATCAGACGTTGGCGTCTTTGAAGTCGTTGAAACTTCTGTTGTCGAATCCTAACTCTATAAGCTCGTGATAGAAGCTGATGCAGAGGTTTTGGAAGTTGATTGTTGAATCGATGACTTCTATCAGTCTATCTGCATTACCCCGATCCATTTTCTTTGTTCCTCTGTGCTCCACGAGGCTTGATTTGAACTCTGTCAAAGTACTTGTTGCATACTTCTGACAGTCCATCTCTATGAATAGTCTTAACTTCCCAACAGGATCTTGATAGACTAACCCAACTCTTGGAGATGTAATGATCGAGCTTGGTATGGCAGAGGATGGGCAGTCGTCTTCTGGTGGTCGGAGAGCGAGGTTTCTTACTCCGAGATCTCGTGCTAATTGGAAGTCGACAAGGCTATAAAATAGAAGCTTCTCACGAATTGCTTTCCCGATCACCCTGTATGCCCTTCGATGTGCATCTGTTGTGAAGTTCTCTTTTTTCCAGAGGAGAAGGTCGGGTAGGTCGTAGGGATTTAGATTTCTCAGATCAGCATCTGAGAATTGATTCATGGTTCTGTTCCCCCTTTTGACCTTATATATGTTATAGGAAACCTTAGGTGTAGTTCTGGTTTGAGAAAACTTACAGTATATGACCTTGTCGATTTTTTCGATTAAGAAGACTCCGTGTTTTGGCTTGGGTTTTGTTCTTGTGAAGATGTTTTTGAGGTCAGCACGAAGTTCAGGATCTTGGACCATTGGTGGCATTGGATCTCTGGTAGGTCTGTTGTAGAGATACTTGTACACCACTTCTTCCATTTGAGATGGAGGTGCACCAGGTGGAGGCATGGGTCTGCGCAGAGAATCCATTTTCTTCTAAATTTCTGCCACTCGATCCTCTGTGAGTTTTTTCTTTGGATCCAGAACAGGTATGTTTGACAGAGGGGTGGCACCTAAAGCCCATTCTTCTTGTTCTGGTTTTGGTGTAACATAAGCATCGAAGGAGCTTTTCATGAGTTTCTCTGTTGGTTGATGCTTATGTTTCTTCTTCTTGGGTTCCTCTGTCATTATCCCCTTGCCTTTGTCTTTTGCCTTCGGCTGAAGATCTTCTTGTAGAGATGGGGTTTCTTCTGTGGTTTTGGGGGTTGCCTCTGTAGGTTTTGGCACTTGTGTTTCTGAGGACTTGGTTGGTGATGTGAGTTTTGTTGGTGAGGCTTCTGTGGTTTTGCTCAGATGTTTTCTTTTGTGAGCAATGGTTTTGGTTCTGGTTTTGGGTGTGGGAGATGGGGGTTTTGTTGTTGCAGCTTCTGGTGTTTTTGGTGTTGGAGAGGGGAGTGCTTCTGGTGATTTTGGTTTTGGTGATTGGGATGGTTGATCTTCTTCGGAGGATGTTAGGATTTGGAATTCTTCACGGGTTGGGACATCTACTCCGAATACAGAGGTTGTTTCCACAGAGGTGGGTGTTGCCTCTGTGGTCTTCTGTTGTTGATCTTGGTTGGTTTTAGGTACTTGGGTTGCGATTGGGGTTTCTTTAGAGGGTATTTCCACAGAGGTGGTTGTTGCCTCTGTGGTCTGTTGTTGGTTTCCTCCTTGGGTTTGAGTTGGGGGAATTTTGTTTAAGGGTTCTGTTGATACCGGTGGAGCTGGTAGACCTCTGTTTACAGCTTCTTCCCTTTGTTTCTCCCCTTCAGGATGATCTGATGAATCGTCAGAATCATCATCAGAGTCATCCCGACCCTTATCTTCAGTACCCTCTGCTCTGCATGAAGCTTCTGGCTTCTTTGGTGGAGTTGCCTCTGCGGCTATTAGTTTTGCGCAGACGTCATCACAGAGACCAAGAAGAGCGTGGATCTCTGCTTCTGTGTTATAGCGCATTCTGCCGACGCTTTCCCTGAAGTCTTTGACATAATTTGTGTTGGTAGCTGTGAAGGCTTTGATGAGCTCTGTGACTTGGTCGATTACCCCTTGTCCAAGTTCTGTGAGATGAGCTCTGGTCATGTAGTCGGAAGGTTTCATGGCCAGAGTTGCATTTGTGGTTTGTTCTTGGACATGCTCAAGGGCTTTCTTCAGATCTTCTGGGATGATGCCCGTAGAGGTTGGGGTAGATGCTTTCTTCAGCGTATCTAGTAGGTCTTTCATAGAGCTTTGGAAGGCTGAGGTTGTGGCCTTCTCGAAATTAGCAGCAGCAGAGGTGGCAGAGGTTGTAGCAGTTTCCTGTATCTGGGCTATGGCATTTTTCACCTCTGTGCACAGGTTGTCCATTTTGGTGTTCAGGTTTGTGAGTGTCCTGGATGTAGTATCTGCAAAAGAATTAAAAGAGCTTTTCAACTCTTTCAATGTATTGTCCACAAAGGTGACAAGGGTTTGGAACTCATCCCTTGATACATGTGGACTTGGTGTAACCTCTGGGGGAACACATTTGTCCCCAGAGTGAGTCCCTGTTCCTTGGACACCTTCTTTCGTCCCTGTATTTATGTTGAGGACGGAAGGATTTCCCTCTAATACTTGAGCAGAGGCTTTATCAGCTTCAGACTCTATAGAGGTTCTGTTAAGGATTTCTCTAGAATCCCTTCGTCTTCGTGCACTCTAGGCCCCTCTGAAAGGCCAGTTGGACTTACGTGTGTGCGTGTGGCAGAGGAAACAAATTCCTCTGCAGGAATGTCTGGTGTGATCTGGGGCAATTGATCACTTACTAATGGTGAGTCCTTTTGAGAGGACTCCCCTGGAATAGTTTCCCCGGTTAAGATTGGCACAGAGGTAGAAAGAGTTACCTCTGCCCGGTCAGTTTGGGTTGGGGTCGAGTCGTGCTGCTCTTGTTCAATATTACCTTCTACCACTAGACTGGCGGTAATAGACATGTGGGGTGCACTGGGAGTTGGTTGTGGGAGTGTGCCTCTTCTATTTCAGGCATCAGTTCTAGCTTCTGCTTCTGTGGAGCATCCAACCACTTCTTCTCCATCTATAGTCTCAACCTCTGTCGCTACCCTATGGCTCGGTGCTTCTATCCTAACTGTTGATCCAAACCCTCAGTGATTTGATAATGACCCTCTCTTATATACTTAGTGAAAATTGTAAGTAAACAATATGTATCAGAGTTTCACTATCACTGATAAGTACTAAGATCTTACAGTACCGCTGATAGGAACTCTCGCTCTTTAGATTAAACATTCAGCGAACACTGTTCACCATAATGCTCTGAGTCTGTTCAGTCCTTATGGTGATCGCTGATAAGTTAGTTGTTTACTTATGATCTCTGAAGACAAGTTTCATGTCAACATAGGTTCTACGCTGAAGTCGAAGATCAAGCTCAAGAACCAGCGACAAGTCTCCTAATGAACTGATGCGTATCAGCAAAGACTAAGATTTGTCCACTCAACGTGAAGTATTAAGTACAAGACTTCAGCTATCGCTGAACTTTATCATTCGCTGATAAAAAATTGTAAAGCGCTGAATCAACGAAAAGCTGATCATGAAGTCCTCCGTACAAAGTACTTTTGTCTTAACCACCCTTGCACGACTCCGTACGATATGTCAGAAAAGAACCTCCTTATTGTCTGAAATCGTACAACCACTCTGATACTACACTGTTCAAACATGCGGCTACTAAGGTTGTCTACCAAGGTCAATGACATACAACCAATCAGCTGCTGCCACGTGTAAAGTGTAAACTGCCATGCATTAAATGCATTCAGTATATAAGAAGGACTCCAGCTTCATTTTTGAAGCACTTGCTAACTCTGGACAAGTCATCTTTCTTATCTTGAGATAGGTTATTATTAGTAATTTCCTTCTCTTTCTTAGTGCAAGAAACTTAGTGTTCCAACTTGTTTAGATTTAGGTTTATCCTTAGTCTTGTTCCACAACAAGCTGTAAATTATTAATGATTTATCAATAAACAATTTAGAAAAGTAAAATTTGTGTTTGTATTCAACCCCCCCCCCCCCCCCCCTTCTACAAACTTGTATAGCCCTTCGGGACCAACAAGTGGTATCAGAGCAGATTTGTTTAATCTCATAAACAAGATCTTATCTATACTAAGATTTCTCTTCCTTGCTATTTCTGAAAATGGCTACCAACACAAACAAACTATATTGACAATGGTTCTCTTGCAAAACCCCCTAGATTCTCCAGAGATAATTTTAATCTATGGAAAAATAGGATGATTTTCTTCTTAGAAGGTGTAGACCCTACTATGCCTTATTATCTTGAAAACGGCCCATATATTACTGTAAGAATTGATGCTGCAGTTCCAGCCGCTGAGAATAGACCTGCTATTCCAGAAAGGCTGATTCCTAAGGAAGTTCATATGTGGACTGATGAAGATAAGAAGAAAGTGGCTATCGACACCAAAGCCAGATCCATACTATCCATGGCTCTTCCTGACGAAGTCTACCATTCCGTCATGAACCTGAAAACCTCAAAAGCTATGTGGGACACAATCTGTGTTCAGTATGAAGGTACTTCTGAAGTCCAGGACTCTCGAAAGATCAACCTGGTAAGACAGTATGAAAGTTTCATTTGTGGTAAGAATGAAACTCTCTCTGAAGTTCACCAACGTTTTAACTGTTTAATAATAGATCTAAAAACTGTTGGTAAGGAATATTCTAACTTTGAAGTGCTGACAAAGTTTTTAGAATATTTACCTGAAAGCTGGGACAGTTATTCTATGTGTCTCAAGCTGTCAAAGGATCTAAAATCAATGACCCTTTCTACCTTATATGGCACGATGCTGAATCATGAGCAATCGAGTCATCTTAAGAAGAATCTTGTAAAATATTCCAAAAGCACCCCTGTTGCTTTAATCTCAGAGGAACGTTCCACTCAGCGACCCTCGGTCACTATCACTGAGTTGGAAAGTAACTCTGAAAGGTCATCAGACTCTGACTCTTCAGATGATGATGAATCTTTGGCTCTCCTCACTAAAAAGTTCAGGAGATTTGCCAAAAAGAAAATGTTCAGAAAGAATAAACCTATGTCCATTACTGACAAGCCAAGATCATCAGCTTCTGTTGATAAGGCTACTGCTACTTGTTTTAACTGCGAAAAGATAGGACATTTCGCTAACGAGTGCAGGTCTAAGAAAGTTTCGAGAAACTCAGCGTTTCCCAAGAAATCCTTTATTCACAGGAATAAAGATGACAAATACGCCAAGCTGAAAGAAAAGCATGTGAAGCTAAAAAGCTTTAAGAAGAAAGGCAAATGCCTGATGGCTAACTATGATTGGGCTCCCTCTGATGAAGAAGAATCGTCATCTGACTCTGAAGATGATGAAGCCAATCTCTGTCTTATGGCCAAGATTGAAGATGAGGAAGAAAGTTCAGACATTCCCTCCACTTCAACCTCTGCTACTCAGGTATCACCTTCCTTCTTTACCAATATTGCAAATATTGATGAAGCTGATAGTCTTCGAAAGATCGATCTCTTGACTAGAAGTTTATATGAAGCCATGAATGGCAAAACTGTAGTTGAAAATCAAAACCTTGATCTCGCTGAACAGCTTAAAAACTGTCACCTTCAAATAGAAAAGCTTTCTAAAATTGAAGAAGATTTTAAAGATCAAGTGCACTTAAATCAGCTAGTCAAAATCGAGCGCAAAGAAGCTATCGCTGCATTAAGAGCTGAAAAAGCTACTGTTGAAGGATGGTGTAATTCTTCAATAAAGATCACTGAGATAATTAAGTCTCAGATTCCCCTGAGTGATAAACGTGGTCTTGGTTACAAAGTTGATCTTCTAGAACCAACCACTGATCGTTCCATGCTCTTATTTGGAACTTTCGTATCCTCAGTCGCTGATACTTCATCCTCTAAGTGTTCCTCTTCTAGACCACCTATCCCTGAGGAAATTTCTACCTCTTCAAAAGGTAAAGAGAAAATGGTTTATCCAAAACCTACCTCTGTCTTTAAAGATAAAGGTAAAGGAATTGCTTTTAACCAAAATCCTCAGAAGGGTACCTCTATAACAAAGCTGAATGCTTCTAAAGCTTTAGTGATTCATCCCTCTGGATCAAGGAATTAGATATCTGGATCTACTCAGCGTGGATCTATTCAGCGATCTACTCCTAGAATCAGAGTGGATGTCTCTGGTAAGAAATCCGAAGAACTGAATGTTCCTCCCATTTCAAAAGCCAATAGCTTACTTGGTGCTGGTACTTCTATTTCAAAATCTAAAGCTCAGCATTCAAATGGTCCTAGAACTACTTTTAGTTATAGGAAATGTTATCACTATGGACTTACTGATCATATTGCTTGTAAGTGCCCCACAGCCATCAAAGCTGAAAAGATAGCTAAGGTGAAGATCATTGCCCCCAAGGCAAAGAAGACCACTGAGGTTAAGAAATTAACCAAAGTGAAGACTGACAAGGCTGAATCTTCAAATGCTGCGAAGATTGCTGAACCTTCCGTTCCAACTACTTCCACTGACAAACGTGTACACATGGTTAAGTGGGTACCCAAGAAAAACTAATCTTCCTTTGTAATGCAGGTTAAGAAGGGTATCTGGTATCTCGATAGCGGATGCTCTAGACACATGTCTGGAAAGAAAAGCCTGCTCGTTGAATACAAGGAAGAGAAGGGTCCCTCTGTGACTTTCGGTGGAAATGGAAAAAGGACATACCCGAGGGTTTGGTGTACTCTCTAATGGTACAACAACCTTCAGAAGAGTCGCATATGTTGAAGGGCTGAAGCATAATCTGTTAAGCATCAGTCAGCTTTGCGACAAGGATAACAAAGTAATCTTTACTAAGGAATCCTGCTTTGTCACTGACAAAAAGGAGAAGATAGCTCTCAGCGGTTATCGTTTGGAAAATGTTTATGTAATAAACATGGACTCAACAACCACTGACAACTCCTGTTTCTTCTCAAAAGCCTCATCTGATGTCAACTGGCTATGGCATAAGAGGCTCTCTCATCTGAATTTCAAAACACTGAACACTCTTTCTTCAAAAGAGTTAGTCACTGGTCTACCTCAGCACTCATACGCCAAAGAGTCTTTATGTTCAGCGTGTGAGAAAGGGAAGCAGACCAAAGCAAGCTTTAAGTCAAAGCAAGTATCCTCAGTGTCATCTCCTCTACAACTTCTCCATATGGGTTATGTTTCTCCGTTCCAAGAGTGACACCCCTGAAGAACTCATCACCTTTGTTCGGAAGATGGAAACCCTGAACAACTTGACCGTTCGCTCAATAAGGAGTGATCATGGGATTGAATTCAAAAACATTTCTCTTGATTCCTTCTTTGAAAGTAAGGGTATTTCTCACAACTTTTCATCAGTGAGAACACCGCAACAAAATGGAGTCGCTGAAAGAAGAAATAGAACAATTATTGAAGCTGCACGTTTAATGCTCAGCGATTCTCACCTGCCTACTCAGTTTTGGGCAGAAGCTGTCAACACTGCTTGTTTTACGCAAAACATATCGCTGATAGTCAAAAGATTCAATAAGACAGCCTATGAACTTTTTCATGGGAGAAAGCCTTCAATCAGCTTTCTTCACATCTTTGGATGTCAGTGTTTCATACTGAACAACAGAGATGCCCTTGGAAAGTTTGATCCTAAGGCTGATGATGGAATCTTTCTTGGATATTCTTCAATCTCCAAAGCCTTCAGAGTCTTCAATCGAAGAAGACAAACTATAGAAGAAACTATTCACGTCACGTTTGACGAATCCTGTTCAGCGAACTCTAAACCGTCCGCTGATACTGAAGAACTGAATCAATGGATGTTCTCTCATCTTGGTGATTCAGAAGATATTCCCACTCCTCATACTCGTACAGTTGAAGATGATAGTCCTACTATCATTCCAAACATGCAGAATAGTGAAGTTGAAACATCATGGGTCTCAGCTGTTCCTTTAAACACTATACCTGCTTCTGAACCAAATGTCTTAGACATTCCATCTACTTCTCAGCAATCAGTGAATATAATGACAACTGCAACCATTCCTCTCTTAGCTGATACTCCAGAAGTTGCTGAAGCTTCATCTTCAGCTACTCCAGTTCAGGCTGAGTCAACGTCTTACGCTCCGGCTCAGCGATGGACTGTAAATCACCCAATTGATCAAATTCTTGGTGATCCAAACGCTGGTATTCAGACTCGATGAAGTGCAGGTAATATTTGTTTATTTGTTAACTTTATTTCTCTGACTGAATCAAAGAAAGTAGATGATGCCCTCAAAGATCCAAACTGGCTCAGCGCCATGCAAGAAGAGCTGACTGAATTTGAAAGAAACTAAGTTTGGAAACTTGTTCGAAGACCAACTGACAAGACAGTGATAGGCACTAAATGGGTCTATCGAAACAAATTGGACGAACATGGAACTGTAACACGCAACAAGGCTCGTCTTGTTGCTCAGGGAGACAAACAAGAAGAACGCATAGATTACGACGAAACATTTGCTCCAGTAGCAAGACTAGAATCTATTCGTCTATTCTTAGCATACGCTGTACAGAAAGAAGTCTATGTGGAACAACCTCCAGGATTCTCAGATCCTAAGTGTCCAGGTTATGTTTATAAACTGGATAAGGCGCTTTATGGCTTAAAGCAAGCTCCACGTGCATGGTATGACACTCTCTCTACTTATCTCCATATCGAACAATTTGAGCGTGGTAAAATCGATAAGACTCTATTTTTCAGGAAAGTAAAAGGTCATATCATTCTTGTTCAGATATATATTGATGACATTATATTTGGTTCTACTAACCCTGATCTTTGTACTCGTTTCGCTGATAGAATGAAAGATGAGTATAAAATGAGCATGATGGGTAACTAACATATTTCCTTGGTCTTCAGATAAAGCAAAATGAACAAGGAACTTTCATTAATCAGGGAAAGTATGTTAAAGATATGCTGAAGAAATTCGATTTAACTCAGAGTTCAGCTATGAAAACCCCTATGGCACCACCGCTGAAACTAGACAAGGATTTAAAAGGAATACCTGTTAATGTCACGTTGTACCGTGGGATGATCGGCTCTCTTTTGTATCTTACAGCTAGCCGACCCGATATTATGTACGCAACCTGTTTGTGTGCACGATATCAAGCTGAACCTAAGGAATCTCATATGACCGCTGTTAAGCGAATTTTTCGATACCTTAAGGGTACTGCGAATCTAGGTCTTTGGTATCCCAAAGACTCAGGGTTCGATCTAATCGCCTATTCAGATAGTGATTTTGCAGGTTACAAATTGGATAGGAAAAGCACCACTGGAGGCTGTCAGCTCCTGGGTGGAAAGCTGGTGAGTTGGACAAGTAAAAAGCAAAACTCAGTGTCCACCTCCACAGCTGAAGCTGAGTATTTAGCCGCTGGAAGCTGTTGTTCTCAGGTCTGGTGGATGAGAAATCAACTACTGGACTATGACCTACAGCTCTCAAATATTCCAATCTATTGCGACAGCACAAGTGCCATCGCTATAGCCAACAATCCAGTGCTACACTCAAAGACAAAACACATCGAAATCAGGTATCATTTTATCAGAGATCATGTGATGAATGGTGATATAGAACTTCACTTTATCCCAACTGATTATCAGTTAGCTGATTTGTTCACCAAACCTCTTGATAAGACAAGATTCAACTTTCTGAACTATGAAGAGTAAAATCTTCAGCGGTTCACATTTGATCAGCGATAGGATAAAATCAACTTGTATAACCCATTAAATCATTTCTCTCTGAATAAACTTGATTCACTGATATCAAGGTATTTTTTTTTCTCTCTGACAATCGCATGTGAATGCAAGATTTCAAAACAAATTGCATCGCTGAATATCTCTTCCTTAATCAGCGATACTTTGAAATTTCTAAAACCAACACTGATATTTCTATTAAGTGCTTCCTGTTTTCAAAAGTGCCTTTGAGTTTTCAAAACCTCAGAGACATCCTAGAAAATGAAAGGACGGTTGTGATGTCATTGCAACGGATAAGCCCCGGCACGTTCTTTCTCTGACACACGTTTGCACGTTTCGTTTACCTTCCAATCAAATGCAAACACGTGTCCGTGTCATGATGAAAAAACTTTCCCGCTCGAGTTTTTCTCTCTCTCTAATCTCTCTATATAAACACTTTGTGGGTTTATATTTTTTTTCTTTTACGCGAAAAACTTCTCCTTCAAGCAAGAAAAAGAAAATTACTGTTGCATTTGTGCTCTCAAGTTTTTCAAGAACTTCTTCTTCTTCAACGAACCAGGTTAATATTTCTGTTAATTACCTGTTTCTTAAAACTTGTTAATGATCTTCTCATTGTTTTTACAAGATCAAACAAAAGAACTTTTTCAAATAAAATCATTTCTTTCATGGTTTTATGAACACAACCTTTCATGGTTGTTCTTCAAGTTTAAACGCAAAATCTTAAACTTGTTCTTCATACGTTTCTCCAGAACCCTAATTCTCAAAGGAAACTGGAAAACAAGATTTTTTTTGGTTTGCATTTCTTTTTCAAAACCAAGAAAAACCCTAATCTTCATTAAGACATTTTTGTCTGAATGAAATGGACAAAATTCGAACCATCTTATTGGAAAATCTTTCCACATTAACATTATTCTTATATGTTATATCTTTGGTTGAAATGATAATACAGAAATGGAATCTACTGACATTTCCACTGCTAAGAACACCACCGCTGAGAACACTGCTGATGCTGCTACTGAGGAATTGGAAATCATCAAGGCTCCTCAGGTCAAGTTCACTCTTGAAGAACTTGATTGGACAAAAACCAACAACCTCTATGCGCTTCTCGAGTTTCCTCCTCTAAAGCAAGTCACACATCTGAATGATGATGTGAATTTCCTGAAAAACTGTTGCCTCTCTACAGCCCTGACCATAACACCTCCTGCACATCAGCTACTACTTTCTCAGTTCTGGTATTCTGCCAGACACTCTCAGCTACCATCAACCAAAGACTCCTCAAAGATAATTGATTGCATCCTCTGTGATACTGATTTTGGCACTATAAAGATCACCCCTGCCATTATCCGCAAAGCCCTGAGCCTTCCCATCGCCACTAAAGAAAAACCGTTTGTTCCCCTCCCTGACCACAAGAAACACTCAGATAAGGAAGCCATCACTGCATTCTTTGATGCAATGGGCTATGTATGGGAAACTGGGAGGGACAAGAAGCCTGAGAAGAAGCTGACCCTTATCAAGAAGTCAAAAATGCCCAGCGAGATGAACTTCATCTTCGCTCACTTAATAAGCTGCATGACTGCAAAGATCGGCTCCTCTGATCAAGCCGCTCAACCTCAGCAAGCAATGGGATATGCATTGCTGAAAGGTCTACATATAATATAGACTGGGCATCAATAATCTACGATGATCTAGTTCTCAGAGTAGACTCCGCCGCTGACCGATCTCCATGGGTTCCATATCCAAGATTCATCAGCGCCGTCTTCCAAACAGGCCTGAAGGACAACTACCCAAAAGAGGGTGACATGAAACTCTCTCAGGTTAGCCCTAAAGTACTCAACTTCAAGCCAGTAGAAAACGAGGTACGTCTTTCTACACTCTTGACTCTTCTCAACCCTACTTCTTCTACTTCTGCAGCTCCTTCAGCGGACAAACCCATCGCTGATACCTAAGCTGCAACCTCCATTCCTTATCATAAAAGGAAACACTCAACTACCCAACTTAGTTCTAAAAGAACTAAGAAAACCAAGGAGCAACCCCATCAATCTCTTGCTGAAGACTCCTCAGCTCATCTCGAAGAGCTGAAGGAACGTTCAGTGGTACGCTCTGCCACAGCTGAACAAGCCATCCATTCCATCCCAGCTTCAGCGTCTCTAAACGCTGAGGTTATAAACTTGGAATCTACCCAACCTCCTTCAGTCTCTCCACAGACTGAAGAAGTGATTCTCAGTGGATCCAACGCTGAAACCCGCACCCAACCAACATTCTCAACCTTCTCTTCTCCCTCTACTCCATTGGACTCTAATCCAGTTGTCACCACTGGAGCACCTATCATTCCTCCAGAAGCTAAAGATGATACTCTTCAAGGAATGATGGATGTAGGACCTGCAGAGATGACCATGCGTACACGCACTCTAGCTGACGACATGGAACTCTTTTCAGGACACAGAGATTTTGACGAATTCATCAATCCTCCTGCAGGTATACACCAACCCATAAACACTGTAATTGAACCCCAAACTTCTGAGCTTTCCTCTATTCACAAGTACTTATATGTTACAGGTCCTAATTTGGGAGACATCAACGCCTCTCTGAAGAACCTAGAGATGAAGCTGACAGGTCTCACCACTACTCTCTCAGACAACTCTACAGCGGTAACAAATGCTGGAGAGAATCTCAATAAGTTGACAATAGTGGTTGAAGAGAAAGCATCCAAAGCTGACTTGGAGAAGGTTGATAAAACTCTTGGTGACTTTGCCAAAGTTCTTGCTGACATCTACACAGACTACACCTCCCTCAAAACATCAGTTGGAAATCTTCAGGGAGATATGACTGTTGTAAAGACAGAAGTCAGTTCAGTAAAGACTGACATGAGTTCTATGAAGACTGACGTCAATTCAATAAAGACTGATGTGACTTCAATGAAGACAATGATGCAACAGATCCTGAACAACATGACCGCCCCTGCCCCTGCACCGACGCATTTTACTACGGCGGATTGTGCTGAACTCTTGAATATCACTCCTGCTATTACTGGCCTTGAAGACAGAGTAACAGAGATTGAAAATTATATGGGGATCCCTGGCCAAGAAGACAGGGAACCAAAACCAACTGCTGAGTCATCCCATTCCTCCCCTACTCATCATGAGGAAGGGGGGAAGAAGAACTCTGAAGACCTTCCCCATGATGAACTATCAAGGGGAGAAGACTGAAGACCTCACCCTTACTGAAGAGGGTGAGAATACAAATGAAGAAACAACCGTTGGACCTCAGGGAGATGAAAACCCTGAGGGAACCGAGAATCTTACCCCTGTATCTGAGGGGGAGCAACTCGAAGAAGATGCTGAAGAATCCGAATCTGAAGCTGAAGATGAAGAAGCCATCGACTTGTCTGATGATGAACCATCCTCTTCTCCAAAGAATGATGATGATGACGATGATGATGATGACTCCTTTATCGTCAAGCCTGCTTAAAGGACTACAGCTCTTAAAGGGATCGTTATAAACGAACCTTCAGGGGAGCGAACCAAATCAAAGCCTTCAGCGTCTGAAGCTGACAAGGGCAAAGGAAAAGGTGTCGCTGAAGACAATGACAATCTGACGATCTCGCTTCCAAAGCCAGTTTGTCAGGTAAACTAAATCTTCCTTACACTCATCCCTCCTCTATCTATACACATTCATCTCTCCTCTCCACAACTTCCATACACAACCACAGTCTTTCTCTCTCTGTTCTACCCAAGTTCTTACTCGTACGATCGATGTGTTTCAGCTAGTCCTCTTCCCTGTTTGAGGATATCGCTGAAGTTTCTACAGCTGCGACTTCACCAACAATAATCCCAGCTCCCAAAGCTGAAGAAATAATCCCGGTCATAGATTTGATCTCTGAGACTGATGAACCTGAAGAACAGATGCTCTCTCACAAAAACAGACCTTCCTTGGTTCCTCAAAAACCAAGTGAAGAGGATCAGAAAAGAAGAGAAGAGATAATAAAGAAGTTTGAGGCTTAGCGAATCATTCTGAAGCGTGATCAACTTCCTTCTATTCCTCCAAAGTTCAAACTTTCTCAAAAGGAATACAAGGATCACCTCAGAGCTGAACGTCTAATCGCTGAAAGAAGGGAAGCTGAAGAAAAAGACAAAAAACTCGCCATCCGGCTTACTCAACAATCAGTGAAAGACCCTAAGCTGAAAAGAACTCCAATCGAAGTTCAACGTCAGCTATGGGAAGACGCCAAGAAGATCGTTGAAGAAAAGAGAACTGTGTCTCAATCTACCTTAATTTGGTGTAAAGAAAAGGTACACTTCAGATATCGACCTTCCAGAATCATCAAGGTACTCATCGCTGGAAGATCAACCCTCAAAGTTTCAATCGCTGAAATCGAGATATTCAGAGAGAATGGACAGTACGAAAAATTATATGATGAAGCCATCATGAAGTACGGTCTCTCTGAATGGTTGGAGATTAGATTAGCCATCCAGAAGTCTCAGTCTAAGTACAAGGATCATGTTGAAAAGCTGATAAACAAACAGATCGACTTAGTCTCTTCTTGTGTGGATATTCCTCCTCCTCCTCTCGAAAGTCAGAAAAGAAGGGCCTCTGCAAAGAAAAAGTCTAAATCTTCAGATGATGGTCCTCAGATACGGAACGAAACAGGTATTGTTTTTTCTCTTGATGAAGTCATTGGTCCAGAACCTGACCTTTCTGCACTTGACACAACTCTTCCTCCTGATGAGACTTTCATCCCTGTGAAAGTCTTAAGCAAACCCTATGGGATAATCTTTATCGACTATGATGGACGAAAGCGTTTTCAACGTATCTATGAACTATCCATCACTCCCATCGAACAGCTGAAGGATCTCATCTACTGGTGTGATCCCATCGAACCCTTGATTTTTGAAGAAGCGCTGAACAAAAGGAATCAAGGAGTAAATGTCCCTCACTGGATGATTCCCACATCAAAGACCCTTGATGAACTTCTCATTAAGAAAGAACCTTTATAAACTGATAGGATCGCATCATTCTTCTATTGTATCAGTTATTCTTTTGTACTTGTAATTTATTTCGCTTGTACTTATAATCTTTCCACTTCCTTTTGTAATCTGATTCGAAGTTTAAAGAAAGATTTCAGCGAAAGTACTTTACTCCATCGGTACAGAAAAGATCCCAGAAAACAGTAAAGGGGACAAATATTTTATGAGTTATTTTTATCCTTATGTTTTCATTATATAGCAATTTTCTCTGTTGCTATGTCATAATCAAATAGGGGGAGATTGTTGATCCAAACCCTCAGTGATTTGATAATGACCCTCTCTTATATACTTAGTGAAAATTGTAAGTAAACAATATGTACAGAGTTTCACTGTCGCTGATAAGTACTAAGATCTTACAGTACCGCTGATAGGAACTCTCGCTCTTTAGATTAAACATTCAGCGAACACTGTTCACCATAATGCTCTGAGTCTGTTCAGTCCTTATGGTGATCGCTGATAAGTTTCACGTCAACATAGTTATGATCTCTGAAGACAAGTTTCACGTCAACATAGGTTCTACGCTGAAGTCGAAGATCAAGCTCAAGAACCAGCGACAAGTCTCCTAATGAACTGATGCGGATCAGCGAAGACTCAGATTTGTCCACTCAACGTGAAGTATTAAGTACAAGTCTTCAGCTATCGCTGAACTTTATCATTCGCTGATAAACAATGGTAAAGCGCTGAATCAACGAAAAGCTGATCATGAAGTCCTCCGTACAAAGTACTTTTGTCTTAACCACCCTTGCACGACTCCGTACGATATGTCAGAAAAGAACCTCCTTATTGTCTGAAATCGTACAACCACTCTGATACTACACTGTTCAAACATGCAGCTACTAAGGTTGTCTACAAAGGTCAATGACATACAACCAATCAGCTGCTGCCACGTGTAAAGTGTAAACTGCCATGCATTAAATGCATGCAGTATATAAGAAGGACTCCAGCTTCATTTTTGAAGCACTTGCTAACTCTGGACAAGTCATATTTCTTATCTTGTGATAGGTTATTATTAATAATTTCCTTCTCTTTCTTAGTGCAAGAAACTTATTGTTCTAACTTGTTTAGATTTAGGTTTATCCTTAATCTTGTTCCGCAACAAGCTGTAAATTGTTAATGATTTATCAATAAACAATTTAGAAAAGTAAAATCTGTGTTTGTATTCAACCCCCCCCCCCCCTTCTACAAACTTGTATAGCCCTTCGGGACCAATACTAACTTCTGTTGATGCTCCTGCACCAGTGCGTAAAGAGTCGTACATTGGATGTGAGCCAATTAATTTTCGTACGTGGGGATGCAGAGGTCCTTCTTCTGCCTGATCATCTTCTTCATCAGAGTCCACCTCTGAGACTATGACTGGTGGGGTTTTGGTGGTGGTTTTAGCCAAATCCTCTGGGCTTGCTCGTAGCACATCAAAACCAGGTTGGTTGAAGGGGTTCTGAAGTACCTCTGGTGTTGCAGACCGTATATTTTGTGGGGTTTGGTCATCCTCTTCCAAGTCAGAAGAGATTCTGAAGTTTGGAGCTTCTGTTGATTGATGGGAGAGGGCTTCTGCGTTCCAGCCAGAAGTATCTAGGGTATCGGCGATTTCAGGATGCTCAAGGAAGGAGTTGAAGTCTCCCTGATGGTCTGCAAAGTTGATAGGTGAAGGAGATTGCAGAGGTTGTTCATTGATTTCTTCGACCATTTCTGCATCCTCTGCGATGGTCTGCAGAGGGGTGTGAGGTTTCTTGGTCTTCTTATTGCTCCTTTTCCTTTTTGGCTTTGGGGCACCCTCCTCTGAAGATTTATGTTTTATTTTCTTCTTTTCTTTTGGAGGAGGGGGTTGTGCAGAGAATCCTGCTTCTGTTGCATGAGGAGGGGACTGTTGGGGTTGAGCAGCGCTGGTAGAGGTACCCTATGTAGTTTTCTTGTGGCCTTTCTTCTTCTTCTTCTTGGGAGTGGTGGTAGAGAACTTTCTCTTTTTAGCAGGGGAGAGAATTGCTTCCCTCTGAGCGTGAAAGTTCGCTTGTGTTTGTTCATGCTTAGCCAAGGCCACTGCCCATTCTTCATCTGTCATTCTATCTACAACCCTAGATCCTAAGGGGGCTCCTAGACGCGGGGGTGTCACAGGACTCGGTTCTGGAGTCCTATGATCGTGTATGTATTCTAACTTAAGGGTCTTGTCTGTAGCGTATCCCAGAAGTTTCTTTGGCAGAGGTCTGCAGAATGGGTATTCATCTTCGTGCTCTGTTGGGGTGTTTTTGTTCAGGGGATACATTCTGGCCGTTGGTCCCTCCATTAGCCATTTTTGTAGACAGAGCAGAGGCTCTAGTAGTACACCCAGAATACGTTGATATTGCAGAGGAGGTAGAGCATCTTTCGATCGTCCCTTGGCCTTCTGGCAGGAGATTCTGCGATCAATGGTGTTAACCATTTCTTGCATCATGAGGGTGGAATAGTCCAGAGGTAGATCATAATATACCCCGTACATTATGGTCATGATTTGGTGAGAAGTTTGGTCTGGACTACCCACTTTTTCTGTTAGGCACCGATTTAGGATGGAGAAGAGCGTGTTCCACAGAGGAGATAATCGATTTCTCCTGAAGTCATTTCTTTTCCTCAGGGTTGTGTTGTACCCCAACTTTTCAACAAAACGGCAGAGCTCTTTGTCTGTAGGTTCCTCTGCGTACTTCTTTATACCTAGTAGTCCTCTGGTTGGTAGGCTGAACTCCAATGAGAACATGGTTCTGTTGAATTTGAGTTCGAGGTGCTCGGATTTGTTTGGTTTGGAGATGTAGCCCTTGATTTGTGTATCTGCGAGGTCAAATCTGCTGCTCATCCAGAATTGATTTAGGTATCTGGCAGGGATTTTATTGACAGTTTTGGATAACATGGAGTAAAGGTAATGGTTTTCCAAAATGTGATGAAGGATGGCATGTGCTTCCCCAAAAGCGGTTTTTGAGGGAACCAGGTAGTAGTTATTGGGTTTTAAGGGAAGAACACTTTCAAAGTGTTCATGTGCGATGAAGTTTAGAAGTTGGGTTGTCGGAGCAAAGTCTGCTTCATCGCCGGAGTGGTCTTGTTCTAGGTTTCTGGCGATTTCTTGGTTTTGGGAGTTCTCGGAATGAGATGGGGAGTTCACTGGAGCATTGGAGGTTGAAGCCATTGGATTAATCTTGAAGAAAGAGAGTAGAAAATTGGAAGTTGCAGGTTATTGCAAGGTTCGCCGGAGAAGATGAAGAGAGTAAGTTCGTAAACGTTTAGAGGTAGTGGTAAGTTGGGTTTTATACTGAAGAGAATGGTAGAATATGAAGAGGTAAATAGGTGAAAGTGAATAATATTTGGGATCCGTAATTGAGTACATACGGCTGGTTCAACTTTCCAGTAGAACGTGTGCCACACACGTCCAATGGGAGAATGCCACGTCAGAACTGTCAGAATACGATTAGACGTCGTGTGCGGCCCATTAATGCTTGGCACGTGGGCATTTCTTCTTTGTGAGCTCTGTCACTCGCAGTAAATAACCCATATTGTTACAGAATTTCCATAAAAGGTCAAGTGTCAGAGTCAACAGAGGCTCTTTGGTGGAGTGAGCTCTGTGATCTGAAACTTGTCTTTTTGTCTCCTCTGATGCTTGCACCTTTACCAAAAACGTTTGAAAGATCATTGGAGAGGATCGATAGATCTTTAGTACAAAATTTTCATTCACAGAGGCTTTGAGGCTCTGTCGAGGCCAGCAGAGGCTCTGAGAGTGAAAATTTCTCATAACTAAAAATTTAGAGAACTTTTTGATCATCCAAGGTTTTCATTGTGTTAAACGCTGTTTTTAGGACATATTTGGAAATTTATGTCCTGGAAAACTGTTTTGGAAATGGATTTTGTTCGAGACATACTCTTAGAGTGTCTAGTTTGGGCGACAGAGACTATTTGGTGGAGTGAGCTCTTTGCCCATAAGACTTTCTTCCATTATCCTTGTGTGTGCATTTGTACGTACAAATCCTTAAAGAAGACATTTAAGGTTGATCGACAGAGTTTCCGTATGATATTTGCAGTTCTAGAGGATCCGGCATAGAGAGGCTCTGTTGAGCTCAGCAGAAGCTCTATGACCTTAAATTTCCCATAACGGAAGGCTCGAAAATCTTTTTGATCATTTCTTGTTTGGAATGTCTTAAACAGTGTTTATAGGACGTATTTTGAAATTTGTGTCCTAGAAAATTGTTTTCAAAAAGGATTTGTACGAGTTACTCACCTTTGGTTCTCCTTTGTTCTGTAAAAATACCTGACTTCTGTAGATATGGTTGATCATATCTCTTCTTTGGCTCCCCCTTGAATGATCAACCTCTGTAGATCAGTTCAAGGTCTCCTTCTGCTCCCCCTTGACCTATGCTTGAATCAAATGAGATAACTTGTGCACAGAACATATGTCAAGGTTATCAGAAGTTCTGTGGAGATTGTCATACTCTGAGCAATCCCACAGAAGCTCTGTTGGTTACAGAACTTTTGATGATTAAGAATTTACATACAGAAGAGTTTAAATATATACATATTTACAAGAAGATCAAATCTTACTTACAGAGGGTTCAACTCATGTTAATCATTCCCAACTTACTCACCAAGAAAAGTAATCTTTTCTCATCTAGTGCCTTGGTGAATAAGTCTGCAAGCTAGTATTCAGTGGACACAAAGTGCATTTGTGCCATGTTCAACATGAATTCTTCAGAAAGTGATAACGAATATCGATATGCTTTGTTTTTTAGTGTTGTACTGGATTGGCAGAGATTGCTATGGCACATTTGGAATCACAGAGGACGGGAATCTTGTATATGTTGTACCTATAGTCCTTGAGTTGAGTTTTCATCCACAGAACTTGAGAGCAACAGCTAGCAGCAGCAACATATTCCGCTTCTGCTGTAGATGTAGACACACAGTTCTGCTTCTTCGAAGTCCAGCTGACTAGGTTACCTCCCAGGAATTGACAACTCCCAAAGATGCTCTTTCGATCAAGCTTGCATCCTCTATAATCTGAATCTGTGTATGCCTTAAGACCAAAACCAGTGTTCTTCGGATACTAGAGTCCAAGATTTTTGGTCCCTTTAAGGTATCTGAAGATCCTCTTTACAGCAATATAGTGGGATTCCTTTGGGTTAGCTTGATATCTTGCACAGAGGCATGTGGCATACATTATGCCAGGTCTACTTGCGGTTAAGTATAAAAGGGACCCAATCATACCTCTGTAGAGTTTTCACTCTACAGATGTGCCATTTGGATCTGAGAATAATTTATTTCCAGTGGCCATTGGGGTCTTCATTACAGAGGCATCAGAGAGACTATATTTTGAAAGTATGTCAGAGACATATTTAGCTTGATTTATAAAAATTCCATCTGATGATTGTTTTACTTGGAGTCCGAGGAAGAAAGTTAATTCTCCCATCATACTGATTTCAAACTCACTCTGCATGAGTTTTTCGAAATCTTTGCACTGTTGTGCATATGTAGACCCAAAAATAATATCATCCACATAAATCTGTACAACCAGAATCTCATCACCTTTTCTTTTGTAAAACAAAGTAGTATCTGTCGTACCTTTGTCGTAATCATTATTGAGAAGAAAAGTTGAAAGCCGTTCGTACCATGCTCTTGGAGCCTGTTTCAGTCCATACAGAGCTTTGTCGAGATAATAGACATATTTTGGGTACTTGGAACTTTCAAACCCTGGTGGTTGTTGGACGTATACTTCTTCTTGGATTTCACCATTCAGAAAGGCAGATTTTACATCCATCTGAAAGACTTTGAAACCACTGTGGGTTGCGAAGGCTAAGAAGATCCTTATTGCTTCGACCCGTGCGACAGGGGCAAAAGTTTCATCGTACTCAATGCCTTCTTCTTGGCGATATCCCTTGGCCACCAATCTTGCTTTGTTTCTAATGACCACCCCATCCTCGTCCTTCTTGTTTCTGAAGACCCATTTTGTCCCTATGGCTTGTTTCCCTCGTGGCAGAGGTACTAGGATCCATACCTTGTTTCTCTCAAACTGTAGAAGCTCTTCTTACATAGAATCTACCCAGTTTGGATCATCTAGGGCTTCAAAGATTCTTTTTGGCTCGATCACACTGATAAAATTTGTAAAGAAACTAAAATTAGCAGTGACTGATCTTGTTTTGACCTTTTTAGAAGGATCACCGATTATAAGGCTTGGAGGATGGCTTTTCGTCCACTGTATTGTTCTTGGAAGATGGTCATTTGAGTCATCAAGATTAACTTCTGTGGTTGCACACTACGGTTCTGGTGCAACCTTTGTTGTTGATGGTACTTCTGTGCTTATGCTTGCTTCTTCAGCTTGTGGGAGGATTGGAATAAGAGTTGGAATTTGTTCCTCTAAGGAAGTAGAGACTGAGTCTTCGTTTTCCTCTGGTATTGATTCCTCTGTAGTCGCTGGAGTAGATATTTCAGGAGCCTCTGTAGTTGAATCCTTAGTTGTATTATCTTCAGCTTCTGTTCGCTCCCCCTCAGCATGTGCGTCTGTATGATTCACAGAAGAGGATGAAGTATTTAATGGACCAGTTAGAGATATACCTGACTCAGTCTGGTTTGCAGAAGATGTTTCTCCAGAGACTCTGACAGCTCCAGCAGAGGGATCAATATCATCATGGAACATCTCTTCAAATAGAAGATTTAAGTCTTCTTCTCTTGTCTTTGAGATGCCAGAGGATTCCTTCTTTAGACCGAGTTCTGAACTGATTTGTTCAGAAGTCTTTTGAAAGGAATCGTCAAAAGATACATTGATGCTTTCTACGATGGATCGAGACTTCAGAAGGTACACTCTGTAAACTTTTGAAGTGGCAGAGTATCCTATGAACTTTCCTTCATCTGCTTTCACCTCAAACTTTCCTCTTGCTTCTCTATCATTTAAGACGAAGCACTTGCATCCAAATACATGAAAGAATTTGATGTTTGGTCGCCTTTTGTTGATCAAATGATCCGTGTCTAGATGTGCCTCTTTACAATGGTTGATCGATTTTGGGTGTAGCATGCGGTTGATACAGCTTCTGCCCAAAAAGACATTGGTAATCCAGATGCTGTCAGCATAGTTCTTGCAGCCTCCACAAGCGTGCGGTTCTTTCGTTCAACCACGCCATTTTGTTGTGGGGTGCGTGCAGCAGAGAAGTTATGTGATATGCCTTCTTCTGTAAGATAGGTTTCAATGACGGAGTTTTTGAACTCTGTGTCATTGTCGCTTCTTAGTTTCTGAATCCTGCACTCATACAGAACTTGGATTCTTTGCATTAAATTTATCAGAATGTTTGGAACATCTGATTTCTTTCTGACAAATTCAACCCATGTAAATCTTCAGTATTCGTCGATCAAAACAAGTATATATTTCTTGCCACCTAGGCTCTGTGTAGTGATTGGACCGCAGAGGTCAACATGAAGCATGTACAGAGGCCTAGGGCAAGACACATCAGTCTTACCTTTATGGGAATCTCTTTTGAGTTTTCCCATTTCGCAAGCAGAGCACAAATGATCTTTATTAAACTTAACATTTGGCAGACCTTTGACTAGATCAAGTTTAACAAGCTTATCTAGAGTATGAAAGTTTAGGTGGCAGAATCTGTTGTGCCATAACCAGGCTTCTTCGCTTTTACAGGCTACAAGGCAGATCTTGTCTTCCTTGTTCTTGGCACAGAAGTTCATGAGGTAGAGATCGCTTCTTCGTTCGGCTCGCAGAAGTTCAACTCCTGTGTCCTCACCTTGTAGAGAACAGAAGGTTCTTTTGAACATTACGTCGAAACCCGTATCACAGAGTTGGCTAACACTGAGAAGATTGTGTTTAAGGCCATCCACATATGCAACTTTGCATACGGTTATGTTTTCCTTCTTGATGAATCCGTAGCCTTTTATATACCCCTTTTTGTTGTCACCAAAGGTCACAGATCCTCCATCGAATTTATCTTTGTAGGAGGATAGTAGACCTCTGTCGCCAGTCATGTGCCGCGAGCATCCGGAGTCAAGATACCAGATTGGCACATACTGCTTCTGCAAGACAATCAGAGAGTTTTAGGTACCCAAATCCAAATGGGTCCAGCTTTGTTAGGGATTTTCAAGTTTGCCTTAGCATTCTTGGGTTTGTTTTTAGCTTCTGCTGAGCCATTTTGTTTCTTCTTACCCTTGAATTTAGCATTCTTTTTGGGTATAGGGAGAAAACAGTGTGAACTTGAGAAGTGTTGATTTAATCGATGCCTGAGATCAAAGCAATGACAATAATGAATGTGCGAAGAGATTTGCTTGAACTTTTCATTGAAAACATTTAATGGGGGCACAGAGGCATTACATTCTATCCTAACATTTGACTTCCTATTACAAGAAGACCTATGTAGGCTAGATTGTTGTTTGCAAAATCCTTTGTTGAGAGCAGCCTTCTGTGGACCCCTTCTGTGGTGAACTTCTGCGGGTTTCACTGTCACAGAAGAAAAAGATTTGTTATTTTCAACCCATTTTCCCTTCTGTTGCCATGTTAGTTTTTCTTTAATAGGCTTTAAGGGTTTTGAAGTCTTTGAACTTGTTGAATTTTGAGAGGACGTTTTCTTTTGTTGTTTGATTTTTTCAAGCTCAAGAGAGGTTTTGGCTTGTATACACATGTCCAAAAAATCTGGACAGATAGGAACTCTTGTGATTTTCTCCTTGGGAGAAATAGTTCTATTAAGAACTCCAGAGGGTAGTTTAAAATCCTCTGAGTCACAAGGTACTATTTCTGACTTAGAGTCAGTCTCAGATTCGTCAGAGGATGAATCGTCCTCATATACAGAGGTTGAGTCACTTAATTCTCTTTCGATAGAGGCTGGATTTTCAGAGCATGTGCCATACTCGCTTTCTTCCTTTCTTTCAGGGATATCTTCTAAGTCAACAAAAGTTTTCATCAAGGTTTCCTCAGAGAGATTTTGGCCATTATTGAAAGTACTGGGCATTCATAAAAGTTGTTTTCACCGATTTCCAATAATTCATTTTCAGAAATATGAGCCAGTTTTTCTTCTGTTGAAGCAGGCAAGAACTCAGGTGCCTCTGCCGATAGTTTCTTCTCAGAATCTATAGTGCAGACAAGGGCAATCTGGGATTGAGTCTCGGGTTTACCAAACTTAAAGATTCCTATTTGATCTTGTGTTTTCAGATATTTCTTAGGTTTGGACGCCCTTTTGACAGAGGCTGATGATGGTAGATCTATGTTTTCAAACCACACATTCACCATCTTCAGAGGTTTCCTTCTGTGAGGTTCACCAGAGACTTTTCGTCTTTTGCTTACAGAGAGTAAATTTGGAAAACCGGATTTTCTTGTACTTCCAATATGAAATAGAGAGGACAGAGACTTATTTCTTTTGTTTCCAGTGTATGGATCTATATCACAGAAGCCAATTCCCCGTCTCCCTATTTGTGTATTAATTTTCTCGTACACCTTCTGTGCATCTTGATATTTCTTTATTAACAAATCTCTTCGGAGTAAATCTTGACAGAGGACTTCTCTTTCCTTTTGAAAATAATGTTTAAGATCTAGAATGTTCATTCTGTCGGTCTCAACGTCCATAAGTTCTTTAGATTTTGTTTTTAATGCAGAGTTAAGTTCAGAAATCTTTTCTTTCAAAGGATTTAGGTGTTTGTTCCAGTTTGTTTCAATTTCTTCCTTTTCTTGAAAGATTTTAGCCTTTTCTTGAGTGAGAAGTCTAGCTTCTCTCTCAAAGAAGGTAAGCTCCTTTTGAATACTTTCGCAGGTCTTTTTAAGTTCTGTGTATTCAATGTTTAGTTTAAGCAAATCAGCTTCTGCTTGACTAGAGTTAGAGTCAGAAGTGGATACCTCACTATCGGAGTCGGATGAGCTGACCTCTGCCATTCCACAGAATAAGGCGTTTTGTCGCCTTCGTCAGATGATTCGTCTGACAGCCAGTTCTCCTGATTCACCATTAGCGACTTCTGAGCATAAAACTCCGCTTTCTTTTTGTAGTAAGCAGAGTCCCTCTGTGGGCGGTTTGGTTTGCTCCTGCCGTCAGCGGCATAATGGCCTGTCTTGCCACAGTTAAAACATCCTTGGTTCTGGGAACCGTTGCCAGCTCTGTCGTCCGACCTCTGTTGGTCGACACCTCTGTCGTTCTTGTCATTTGACCCTTCTCTTCCACGATAATCTCTTCCATAGCGTTCATTACCTGACTTCTTCTGGTATCCTCTGCTGAATTCCCTGGTCAAAAGAGCTAACGATTTAGCTATCGAGGCCATAGTTGCCTCCTCTTCTTCCACCACCTCCTCCTCTTCACTATCAACGATCAAGATCTTCTTCTTCTTTTCTTCCACAACTTTCTCCTTTTTCGGTTTCTCTTTATCTTCTGTAGCCTTACCAATCAGCGCAAGAGGTGCACTGATTTGAAATTTTGCTTGTGCAATCTGAGGCTCTTGGGCTGCCAACGTTCCATAGAGATCTGACAGAGTCCAGGAGTCTAAGCCTGGATTTGTTTGCAGAGACATAGACAACTGGAGCCATTCATCATTGAGACTCTTTAGGAACATGACATTGTTTTCCTCAGAAGTTATGTGGATTCCGAACTTCTTGCACTTGTTGATTAGAGAGTTGAACCTATCATATGTTTTCTGCAGAGGTTTTGTCGGCAGAGCTTTGAATGCGTAGTACTCGTTGATGCATTGGGCTCTTCGGTTCTTTTGAGTTTTGGCCCCACCCTCTAGTTGTTTTTCCAGTTCCTTCCACAGATCGTATGCAGATTCACATGCATCTAAGGATTGGAAAAGGTCATTGGGTATGGCCATTATCAGAAGTCTCTTAGTCTTCTGAGCAACTTCATATTTTTCCCAATCAGGATCTGACCACTTGTCCTTGGTCTTTGGTTTCGTGTGCTCAGGGATTTCAGGAGTGTCGTCTGAGGCAGGTACACGGGGTACTGTGATCATTGGTACGAAAGGAGGATTGTTGATATAGTACATGAGTTCTTTGTCAGTACCCTCGAAGAAGTGAATCATTCGTATCTTCCATTAAGGGTACTCATCTCTGAGTAGTGTGGGTGGCTTGGTTAAAGAACCAGCGGTGAAGATGTTGTTTGTGTTTGTCATTTTGAAAGGGTTTGAGAAATCAAGAAAAATAGGGTATGAACAGTAAACCTTCAGAGAATGAAGTGGATGTTTCTAATGATTTTTATAAGCTTGAAAACCTTTGAACAATGCACTAAAATGGAGATTTAACCGAAGAAACAGATTCTGTAAGTTTACCAAAGTCGAAACAGGTCGAGAATGGCAGAAAAACAGATGCTGTTTTGAAAGATATGAAAAATAGGTTAAAAGTCCAAGTTTCTACCAAAAATCATTGTAAGTGAGGATCTCTTGATATAGAAAATCAAGAACCGCTCTGATACCAATTGTTGGTTCCTGTTTTGCTTAACAATGATGATTCTATCTAATAGTTCAAACAATATATATATAATACGGAAGCTTTTTAACAAACTAACAGATATAATGAGGTAGAATAACACACAATATCAAATATATGAAATGTAAATAACACAGATAAATAGCTCAATGATTCACTGTATTTGATATAATAAGAACACCAAGAACACCGAAAGGTTTGATAAGAATCTGCTCTAAAGGTGTGTGTGTCGTGCAAAGCTTAATAGAAGAACTCAACATGACTCTTCTATTTATACTACTTCTAAAGGGGACAAGATCTGGACAACAAGGACTGAAGGTACTAAAAACACTATTCAGGTACTGTTGATAGTACAACGTTAATTTAATGCGCTGGCTTCTACTAAGGCTATGACCCATCAGAGTTTGACACGTGGAGTTGTCAGGTCATGCCTTGTACGAATGATCTTGAGTATCTTCGTACAGTAGAAATCGTGAGTAGCACGATTGTCTTTGTATAGATCTTTGGTCTTTTATACCACAGAGGCTGTGTCAAGTACGACAGATGCTCTGTGGCCTTTTCCGCATTGAAGAGTCTTTAGGCGTTTCTTCACTTCGGTCTTCTCGGTTGCTCGGCAGAGCCTTTGTCGAAGACTTATATGCTTCTGTCTTCTCGGTGACTCGGCAGAGCCTCTGTCGAAGACTTCTATACTTAGCCTATTTTTCAATACTTCTATAATCATAAAGATTGGAGCTAACATCAACCATGTCCCTCCTTCACAGCTGACGACAGGAACTCCCTCAACATGGTGGCTGACTATGTTGTCAAGGCCTCTAATGCCATTTCCAACCTTATTGTTCGAGTAGAAGGTCTGGAAGCCGTTGCCACCGCCGTCACTCCTCCTCGCGTGATGACAAAGAAAGGGAGAAGAAGAAAAATGTTGATGACGAGCCTTCTCATGCTGAGTGGGAGGAGGAAGAAAAAGACACTGTCGACATTCCCTCTGATGGTGAAGAGGAAGAAAATAAAGAAGAAGAAGAAGAAGAATAAGACGACCTTGTTATCATTGATGATGGAAAGGATATCGGGTTTGTCGATAATGATGACAACGAAGAAGATGACGATGGGAGCTGGTTTGTTCCCAAATCCACCAGCATTCCCATCAAGGGAATCGTAGTAAATGAAGTAGGGGGAGAACCTCTGAAAATACCCCATCATAGAAGACCCCTCAATATGGCAGACAGAAAGGAAATTGACCCATCATAT
The DNA here is from genome assembly GCA_033807775.1 of Saussurea involucrata. Taxonomy (NCBI): domain Eukaryota; kingdom Viridiplantae; phylum Streptophyta; class Magnoliopsida; order Asterales; family Asteraceae; genus Saussurea; species Saussurea involucrata. The sequence continues at coordinate 54,363,280 of CM066314.1, read as the reverse complement.
CATTTGAAGAAACGGAAAATACCAAAAAGTTCGAATTCACAGCTAATAACATTGATTCAATATCCGCTGAGGGAAACCTAAAAATCGTACACACTTCTGAGGGGGAGCATCCTTCAGAGGTAAGTCTCTCCATTATTCCATTCTCCTTTCCCCCTGTCTTCACAAAACTCCTGATCCTTCATTCAAATCTACCTTCTTATGTAGACTTACCTAATTCTCCTCCTTCTTCCAGCCAGTTTTGTCCGCTGCTTGAGATCCCAGCTAAAAGTGATGAAGTTCCAATAACCAGAATAACTGTTAATGACTTAATAATCCCATTCTCTATTCCGATACTGAAGAAGAAGAAGACCCTCACGACCAATTCAAAGGTATGAGGATGAAGAGAAAAAGACAATAGCAGCTCTTGTCTCCCAGCAAGAGAGACAAAGAATCAAGATCCCTCCTCGAGCAAGCGCTGATCAGGATGAACTCGGATTCCTATGCCGCCGAAAAGGAAGAATCTATCAGAGCTGAGAAAGCTCTGGAAACATACAAACAAGATGTCAAACTTACTTTATCGATGGCTCAGAATTCTGTCTCTGATAGAAAACTCAAAAAGAATCCTATCAGAATTCAAGCATACTTATTAAAAGAAGCCGAGGAGGAAGCTCGAAAAGAAAAGACCTTCAAAGACTCAGAGATCGAATGGTGCAAAGGGAAGATTTAGAACAAACAACTTCCTGAAAAGATCACTGATGTGTCCATAACTGGGAAGACGAAGAAAGGCTCAGTGATGGTTTCCATAACCATCTTCAGAATAGATACCTCAGCTAAAACTATGTTCATGTCAAAGCTGGAGAACTTCGGATTCTATGTATGGCTGGAGATTAGAGATGTCCTTCAGAAATCAAAGTCCAAATACAAAGTTTATGTGGAAAACTTTCTGAACAAACTTCTCAATCGGATCTCAGCGGTCATAGAAATCCCTCCACTACCTCAAAAACCAGCATGTCAAAGAAAGCGAACATCTATCTCTGGAGAAGAACCTTCTTTCAGAAATGAAACTATAATCGAGTTTTCAGAAGAAGCAGTTTTTGGTCCACTGCCTGACCATTCATCGCTTGATCTTTCACTGCCAAGAGGATTCCCTTTTACTCCTGGTCAAGTGATAGGCGTCCCCTATGGAATCATCTTCTATGATCATGAAGGACAAGTCAGATTTCAGCAAGATTCTGAAATTCATCTCTGCCCATTGCCCATCTGAAGAATCCCATCTATTGGTGTGATATGATAAGGTTCGGTGTTTTTATCAAGTCTCATATCTACTTAGAGTGTAAAGCCAGAAGGAGAAGAGGAGAACAAGTGTCTGACTACTTAATCATAGATGAATAACCAATTGACGAAGCCTTAATCAAAGAATAAGATCTCTAGCTGATAGATTCCCATTTCTTCTTTGTAGTTATCAGTACTTAACTTTTAGTTCTTGTCTTGTACTTTAACTTATACTTGAAACTTTTAGATTTCCTTTGTAAAATCATTACGAATTAATGAAAGTTTTCAATGAAGTACCTTACTCCGTCAGTACTAGAAAGATCCCCAAAACACTAAATGGGACATGTACATTATGAGTCCGATGTATCCTTATGTTTTGACACTTAACAATTTTCTTATGTTGCTTTGTCATCTTCAAATAGAGGGAGATTGTTGATCCGAACTCTCTCAGTGATTTGATGACGACTCTTTAAATACTTAATGAAAGTTACATTTAACATCTTTATGTATTAGTGTTTCACAATCAGCGATCATAAGCTGAGTTTGTTCAGTGATCGCTGAGCACTTCCTATGTAATATTTTTATGTAATCTCTGAAGACAAGCCGCGCGCCAAAAAGAACTCATCGATGAAGTAGAAGACCAAGTTGATGAACAAGACATGTCTACTCATGATCTGAAGTGATATTCAGTGAAACCAAGACAAGTCTACAACGCGCGACATATGAAGATCAGAGCTTCATCGACAGCTGAGACTTTCGTCATACCTCACTGAAGAAAGACCATATCAGCGATCGCTGATCATGAAGCTTGTAGTTCAAGATTTGTTTGTCTTATCCTTTTGCACAAATAGTACGAAAGTACAAAAGCTAACTTGTCCATAATCGCACAACCACTCTGCCAACTACACTGTTCACCATGCGGCCTGTTGGGGCAAGTGTGCCACATCTCTATATATATTTATATATTTATTTTGATGATTCCAAACACACCGTATTATTGATTTTCTAACAATTTTATCCAAGTGTGCAGTTAATTGGACAACGCGAAGATTTTATCTGAAGAGTCCAAGACTGGTGTTTACGTCGTCATTATTTATATATATCTCATAATGATAAACACCCTAAAATAATATACCACTTGGATATTTCAAAAACCTAACCCAATACTATTTTTAAATTAATTAAATCCTTGATTTAAATTAATTTAGAAAAGTTTTAAATTTAAATTTAATTATTTAAATTAAATCAAAAGGAATGTGTTTGACCATTTTTGGGTTGTAAAAAAAACATACAGGTTTCCATTTTGAGCTCTCATTATGTTGGGTCAACATTTCTTGGGAAGACCATATGCATGATTTTTTTTAGCTCCCACATCCATCATATTTAAAATTTAATTATTTAAATTAAACTAAAAGAAATGTTGTTGACTTTGTTTGGAAGTATGGAAAAAGAATTCAGGTTCCACTTTCAGCTATTCACGTTCAACAAGGCATTTGTGCCTTTCACCCACTTTGACCGTTTGCTCTTCCAGTATAAATACATGAAGAATGGGCCAGCATTAAACACACCAATTCACCAATTAATCCCAGCATTTGATCAATACTCTGCTGCTTCTTTTCTCACTTAAATCACTTATTAAATTTATAAAAATATTTTTGAGCAAGAAATCTTGAGTTGATAGCAGATTAAAATCTCTCGATTAGTTGAATCAGCAACACAACTCAAGTGATCAAACTCTCTAAAAATATCCAAGTGATAAACATTATACAAGAGTGATTATTCATACTAAAATTATACACCTCTTGTAAGTGTTTGAATAGAGTGAGTGATCCATAGAAATCTCATCAACTGAAGTAGAGATATCCGTGATTTTTTTTGTATTAAGGTTTGTGTTCTACCGTAAAGAACACGTTCTTATTGGATCTCCGAGAAGTGTTTTTTTTTTCTCGAGGTGGACTAGCCAACCACGTGATTGGTGAACCACTTTAAAATATCGGTGTCAAGTATTTTCTTTCCCTTATCTCTTTACATTTCCACTGTGCATTTAATTATATCTGTTTATATAATTGTTGTATATTTATTCTTTTATACTCTGTTGTATTTGTACTGTCTTTTATACCGTATTTATTTATAAAAAGAATTTTTGAAAGTAAAAGTTTTTAAATACAACCTTACCCCCCCCCCTAGGTTGTCTAACAATTGGTATCAGAGCAGGGCTTTCAAAATTTTCTGCTTAAATATTTTTTAATGGCTCAACAAACTAATATTATGTTTTCAAAACCTCCTATGATAGATACTGAAAAGTTTGGCATTTGGGCCGAACTATTTGAATGTCACGTTCGTGGCAAAAATCAAAGAATTTGGGATATTATAGAAAATGGGAATTTTAATCCTACTATTGTAAAAGATGATCTTATTGTTGATAAACCTTTAAAAGAGTGGACTCCCGCTGAAGAATCTCATGTCTGTTTAAATTTTGAAGCTAAGAATATATTATATGCTGCTTTAACTGCTGATAAAATTGAAAGAGTGTATACATATAAAACTGCTAATCAACTCTGGGAAAGTTTAAACAACACTCATCGTGGAAACACACAAGTTAAAAGTTCTAAAATAAACATTTTAGTTCATGATTATGAATTGTTTGAAATGTCAAAAGATGAGTCAATCGACTCAATGTTTAAACGCTTTAACCTCATTATGACTACTTTGAAAGGATTAGGTCGCACTTATCCTAATGAAGATTACGTAAGGAAAATCCTCCGAGCACTTCCTTCGGAATGGATGGCAAAGATTACATCATTGGAAGACTCTCGTGATCTCTCCCTAATGAAGCTCGACGATCTCGTCGGCAATCTTAAAGTGCACGAAATTGCACTCAAAAGAAACAAAGATCGGGAGCAAGTAAAAAAGAAGTCGATAGCTCTTAAGGTCTCAACTCCAAATGACGAGAAGAAAAAGGAGGAAGCTAACACTTCAAAAGATCAATTCGATAAACTCGACGAAGTCGCTATGTTGGTAAGAAACTTCTCTAAATTTTTTACTAACAATAAATCTTCTAAAAATAGCAGATTTCAAAGGAACGGTAACTACCGTCGTGGCGGTGAAAACCGGAGTCGCAACTTCCATAAAAGAGAAGATAAAGTGAAGAAAAATGATGACTCGAGTGACGACGAAAAGGCCAAACCAAAGAGAGGTTATTGCTACTCATGTGGTGATAAAGACCACTATGCCAACGAGTGTCCTAAAAAGAACAAATTTCAAAATAAAAAGGAAAAAGCCTTCGTTGGAGGATCGTGGAGTGGAAGCGAAGAAGAAGACGAATATCAAGCTATTTGTCTTATGGCCGAGAGCGACGACGAGGTAAAATCTTGTTACTCAGATTACGCTAGTGATAATGAAAATGGAAATGATCTCGACGTATTATATGAATCATTCCATGACATGGCCGCTCTTGCAAATAGGTATCAAGATGAAATCTCAAAATTAAAAGAAACCGTATCTGCATGTGAAAAAAAAATTAATGACGGTAAACAAAAATCTGCAAATGATATGGATATAATTGCTAAATTAGAAACTAAATTAGGTGAAAAGGATTTTTGTAAATCTTGTGATATTCTAAATAAAAAAATTGCATGTTTAAATAAAAAGACACATGAAGATATTATATGTACAAAATGTGATATTCTTAAAAATGAAAATGCATGTTTAAAAGCTAAATGCGATTCATATGAAAAGGACAATCTATTAGCTAAAGCATTTCAAAGTAGTAATGAAAAAGTTCTTAACATGCTAAACATATCTAACCGTATAAAATGTAGAAAAGGTATTGGTTCCGATACTTGCAAAGAAAAATGTTCTTGTATGCAAATTAAAAGATATTATGAATCACCTAAAGTAAATACAAGAAATCGATATGTGCAAAAACCTCCGTATGTACCTAAAATGAATAATGTAAAATATATACCGAGAAAACCGTATGCTCACATGTATAATGATAAATATTCTAGACCTAAGAATAATGCGAATATAAATGCTTCCTTTTATGTGTATGATAAATACAACCGCAAAATTAAAATGGTAAATAAATGGATTCCAAAAGGAATGTTTAATAATGATAATCCTGGTGGTATGCGTTTATGGTTCTAAGTATGTTATATATATATATATTTTTTTAAAATCTATATATGATATATTTTCTTGTATGTATTATATATATAATATACTTGTGTATGTACTTTTAAAAATCTAGCATCAATATATTGTTTATATATACATACATACGTACTACATATATATATATATATATATATATATATATATATATATTTGTTTTGTTTAAATTTTTTTATTGTTCATATATTAGGTTTGACTTTCTATTTACTTATATATATACTTCATATATACGTATATCATACATATATATTTATATATATTCTATTCAATTCTTTTTGTCTTACTTATATATATAAAAATCTCTAAGTCCTTTATATATATTTTTTTTGGTTGTCATCATGAAACTAATTAAGAAGGACCCACAAGAAATGGGGACCATAAAAGTTACATCCTTATTATTGTAGATAAACCTTGATATGGACTGGATTCTCGATAGTGGTTGCACACGTCACATGACCGGAAACAGCAATCTTTTTTCATCATATGAGTCATGTGATGGTGGACAGGTAATTTTTGGAGGAAACTCAAAAGGAAAGATTATTGGGAGAGGTACAGTTTCTTGCAATAATGTTAAATTTCTTGATGTCAATCATGTTGATAATTTAAAATTTAACTTACTAAGTGTTCGTCAACTTTGTAAAAATGGTATAATCGTTATCTTCGAAGAAGATTCTTGTAAAATCTTGAAAAATGGCAAAGTTCTTTTAACGGGTCTTGTAAAAGGAAATTTATACATTTGTAAAACTCTTGTAAATAAAAATGTTTGTTTATCGTCCCTTTATGATAATTCTACTTTATGGCATAGACGTTTGGGTCACGCTAATCTTAGATTAATTCAAAATTTAAAAAATAAGGAGCTTGTGAGTGACCTTCCAAAATTAAAGTTTGATAATCATTTTTGTGATGCTTGTCGTGTCGGCAAACAACATCACGTTTCTCATAAATCAAAAAATATGATTTCAACTAAAAGAGTTTTAGAACTTCTACATATGGATCTTTTTGGCCCTATGGCGATTCAAAGTTTTGGAGGAAATTTTTACACTTTGGTTATTGTGGACGATTATTCCCGTTATACTTGGACTTTATTTTTGAGACATAAAAATGAGGCTTTTGAAAAGTTTAAAATTTTGGGAAAACGAATTCAAAACCAACAAGGTTGTACGATTGTTTCCATACGTACGGACCATGGACGTGAATTCGATAATGATGTCCAATTTGGTGCCTTTTGTGATAAACATGGTATAACTCATAATTTTTCGGCTCCTCGAACACCTCAATCTAACGGGGTTGTTGAAAGGAAAAATAGAACGTTACAAGAAATGAGTAGAACCATGCTAAACGAACATCAAGTTCCCCAAAAGTTTTGGTGTGATGCCGTTGCTACCGCGACTTATGTGCTTAACCGTGTCCTAATTAGAAGTATCCTAAATAAGACACCCTATGAGCTTTACCGTGGTAGAAAACCTTCCTTAGCCCACCTAAAAGTTTTTGGATGTAAATGTTTCATTTTAAACACCAAATCCTATCTAACCAAATTCGATGCCAAAGCCTATGAGGGAGTGTTCCTAGGTTATTCTTGGAATAGCAAAGCCTATAAAATCCTAAATAAGGAGACCATGGTTGTAGAAGAATCCCTAAATGTTAGCTTTGACGAGAGTCCTCCCAAACCGAGTGCACCCTTAGCAAATGACAATATCCGTGAGGGAGAAGTCTTAGCCCAACACCTTAGTACCTTGGATTTAGGTACCCAACCTTCTCCAAATAATGTTGAATCTAGTGATGCCCCTCCGTGTTTTATTCCGCAAGGTGTAGATGATCCTAACCTTAGAACCGCTCGAGGCCATCCCGTAGATCAAATTATAGGTGACCTAAACCAAAGGACAACTAGATCACAAATCCATACCCATTGTGCTTTCCATGCCTTTATCTCAACCATAGAACCTAAAACCATAGATGAAGCTTTAGGTGATGAGGATTGGATAATGGCCATGCAAGAAGAGTTAAACCAATTTACTAGGAATGATGTGTGGGACTTAGTTCCTTGCCCTAGTAGTCAAACCATTATTGGCACAAGATGGGTCTTTCGTAACAAGGTAGACGAGAACGGTGGAGTCACACGAAACAAGGCACGTTTAGTTGCCAAGGGGTACAATCAACAAGAAGGTATAGATTATGATGAAACTTTTGCACCGGTTGCAAGGTTGGAGTCTATTCGAATGCTTCTCGCTTTTGCAAATGCTAAAGATTTTAAATTATTTCAAATGGATGTTAAAAGTTCTTTCTTAAATGGTATTATAAATGAGGAGGTATACGTTTCTCAACCTCCCGGTTTTGAAAGTTTTGAAAATCCGACACATGTTTATAAATTGAAAAAGGCGCTTTATGGTTTAAAGCAAGCTCCGCGTGCGTGGTATGATAGATTAAAAACCTTTTTAATTAAAAGTGGTTATATTATGGGTAAAATAGATAATACTTTATTTGTGAAATATGATCAAAATGATATTGTGGTTGTGCAAGTATATGTTGATGATATTATTTTTGGTTCCACTAATGAAAATCTGTGTAATGAGTTTTCTGCGAAAATGACAAGCGAGTTTGAAATGAGCATGATGGGAGAGTTAAAATACTTCTTAGGATTGCAAATCAAACAATGTGAAACTGGTATTTTTATTAGTCAATCTAAATATTGTAAAGATATGTTGAAAAAGTTTAACTTTGAAAATGTCAAACCCGTTGAAACTCCAATGACCACAAACTTACAATTATCTCGTGACGAGGAGGGAAACGATTTTAATGAAAAGATTTATCGTGGTATGATTGGTAGTTTATTATATTTAACTGCTAGTAGACCTGATATTATGTTTAGTGTATGTTTATGTGCTCGTTTTCAATCCTCACCTAAACAAACTCACTATGAAGCTGTCAAGCGTATTTTTCGATATCTACGAGGTACTACTAATCTTGGTTTATGGTATGCAAAGAAACCCGAGTTAGAAGTAACGTGTTTTACCGATTCCGATCTTGGTGGATCTATTGTTGACCGAAAAAGTACTAGTGGGGTATGTGCCTTTATAGGTCTCTCACTTGTGTCTTGGTTCTCTAAGAAACAACAATCCGTAGCTTTGTCTACCACCGAAGCGGAATATGTAGCCGCCGCGAGAGCGTGTGCTCAAGTTCTATGGATGAAGCACACACTTACCGACCTTAAGGTACGTCAATCCAAAATTCCAATTATGTGTGATAACTCAAGTGCCATAAACCTAAGTAAAAATCCAGTTTTACATTCTCGTACCAAACATATTGAGTTGCGACATCATTTTCTACGAGATAATGTTCAAAAAGGCCACATCGTGCTTGAAAAAGTTGATTCTGAAGATAATTTGGCCGATATTTTTACTAAAGCCCTAAACAAAAAATCGTTCTTTAAATTAAGACTTGGTTTAGGCATGCTTGAGTATAACCCATGAGATAATGCTACTCCCAATTATATGCATATTTTGAGGGGGAGCATCTCTCGAGGGGGAGCATAGCGTCTTTCATGACCCTTTTTGCTTCGACAAACGGGGGATAGAAACCGCATATGCTCATGTTTAGCGGTTGTGTTTGTCATCATCAAAAAGGGGGAGATTGTTGGGGCAAGTGTGCCACATCTCTATATATATTTATATATTTATTTTGATGATTCCAAACACACCGTATTATTGATTTTCTAACAATTTTATCCAAGTGTGCAGTTAATTGGACAACGCGAAGATTTTATCTGAAGAGTCCAAGACTGGTGTTTACGTCGTCATTATTTATATATATCTCATAATGATAAACACCCTAAAATAATATACCACTTGGATATTTCAAAAACCTAACCCAATACTATTTTTAAATTAATTAAATCCTTGATTTAAATTAATTTAGAAAAGTTTTAAATTTAAATTTAATTATTTAAATTAAATCAAAAGGAATGTGTTTGACCATTTTTTGGGTTGTAAAAAAAACATACAGGTTTCCATTTTGAGCTCTCATTATGCTGGGTCAACATTTCTTGGGAAGACCATATGCATGATTTTTTTTAGCTCCCACATCCATCATATTTAAAATTTAATTATTTAAATTAAACTAAAAGAAATGTTGTTGACTTTGTTTGGAAGTATGGAAAAAGAATTCAGGTTCCACTTTCAGCTATTCACGTTCAACAAGGCATTTGTGCCTTTCACCCACTTTGACCGTTTGCTCTTCCAGTATAAATACATGAAGAATGGGCCAGCATTAAACACACCAATTCACCAATTAATCCCAGCATTTGATCAATACTCTGCTGCTTCTTTTCTCACTTAAATCACTTATTAAATTTATAAAAATATTTTTGAGCAAGAAATCTTGAGTTGATAGCAGATTAAAATCTCTCGATTAGTTGAATCAGCAACACAACTCAAGTGATCAAACTCTCTAAAAATATCCAAGTGATAAACATTATACAAGAGTGATTATTCATACTAAAATTATACACCTCTTGTAAGTGTTTGAATAGAGTGAGTGATCCAAAGAAATCTCATCAACTGAAGTAGAGATATCCGTGATTTTTTTTGTATTAAGGTTTGTGTTCTACCGTAAAGAACACGTTCTTATTGGATCTCCGAGAAGTGTTTTTTTTTCTCGAGGTGGACTAGCCAACCACGTGATTGGTGAACCACTTTAAAATATCGGTGTCAAGTATTTTCTTTCCCTTATCTCTTTACATTTCCGCTGTGCATTTAATTATATCTGTTTATATAATTGTTGTATATTTATTCTTTTATACTCTGTTGTATTTGTACTGTCTTTTATACCGTATTTATTTATAAAAAGAATTTTTGAAAGTAAAAGTTTTTAAATACAACCCTACCCCCCCCCCCCCTAGGTTGTCTAACACGGCCAAGAGCATGTCTTTGATAAAAGTCAGAAGCATTCACCCAATGAATAAATGACACGTGTAAAGTACCTCTAACATGCCTTAAATGCATGGGGTATAAATAGGAGTGATAACCTTTATTTTGAAGGGTCCTGAATCTCTTCAGTGTTCTTTGTAGAAAACCTATTTTCTACAAACTCTTTCTTTCTCTTTTCTAGTGCAAGAAAACTTAGTGATTTCTTAGTTTGTTTAGATTAGGTTTACCTTATCTACTTCCACAACAAACTGTAAATGGTGTTCTTGATTTTCTCTTTAATCAATAAACAAATTTAAGATGTGGAGTATAACCTTTAGCTTTAGTGAACATTCCGAATTTTAAGGCTTCTAAAAGATCGGAAGAGTTCATAGACTAAGAATTATTTGAGTCATGATAAGATGACTCATTAAAGGAAGGGAGTACAAAATAAGCAGGAGCATGAACATTTGAAGAAGAGTCAATGTCCATCTTTCCAAACCCCAGTCCAGATTTGTCATCACATGATATGTGGTCTTGAAAAATCTTTCTTAAATTTTTAGAAGAACTAGTCCAGTTTCTCACTATTTCTTGTTCCTTTTTAAAACATTACAACATTTTGTTTGTCTCTTTAGCAAGGGTGAAGTTTATAATTTTAAGATCTTCAAATTCTGCCTTAATTTTGTCAAAATGCTTTAGTTGAGAAATACATATATGGAGTAGAAAGGAAAGAGATTTTATCTGAGCATTTGTCTTTTTCTTTGCATCTTTAGTATCATAATAGTCAATGGTTAAGGAGTTAAATGCTTCAGTCTTTTCAGAGTCAGAGAGAGAAAGAGAGAAAAGGATGTACCTGTGATGAAGAGGATAAGGGCAATTGAGGGAGTGTGGCCTTCTGGATCATCCATGTCATTTATTTTTTCCATGAAGCAGACAGTTGAGGTGTCCTTTTCAGTTTCAGATGTAGGTTCATCTGCCTAGTCATGAGTTTTGGTAACCAGACCTTTTCCTCTTTTGGCAAGATTTTCATTTCTTTCCTTTTCTCTTATGTGTTTGGCTTTGTACTTTTCAGCCCGGTCAATATTTATAGAAGAGACAGATTGGCCGATTTTTCATGTGGGAGAGAGATTGGAAGCATCTGGCTTGGATCTGCTAGATTTTGAAGAAAATCGTCCAGAGGAAGAAGTTATGGGTCTTTCAACTCGTTTACTTTTGCACTTAGAGGCAAAATGACCCCTTTTACCACAGTTAAAACATTCCTCATTTGTTTTATCAGAAGATGAGTGTTTGGAGAGAAACGAAGAAGGTTTTCGAGTGAATTTAGATTTACCAAAGAAAAAACGAGATCTGGATTTAGAATGCTCTGCCAACATGTCCATTCCATCTGATAATTGGTCAACTGAAGTTTCCTCACCTTCATCATCAGCATCACTAAGATATGCCTCCGATTGGTCATTGGAGTCCTTTAAACTATAATGATCTGAGTCATCAAACAGGTAGGTGATTCGTGGAACACACACAGTTCTTTTGAAATAGTCACTTAAAAGAGCTAGAGGAGAGCTCTTTATTTCTTTGATGACAGACTTCCTTTGCAATCTAGTTTGCTCATAGTTAAAGAGAGTTCCAAAAAGAGCAGTGAAAGGCATGGGTTCAATATCCTTGGTAGTCTTGATGCATGTACATGTGTTTTCCCAAAAGTTAGGAAGGTAGTCCATAAATTTGCACAAGACTTCCTCATTATCATAAATGCGACCCAGCAGTTTAAGATTGTTAAGAAGACCGTTAAAGCGGTTATAGTAGTCTAAGAGAGATTCTCCTTTCTCATAGGAGAAAAGTTCATATTTTCTAACAAGAGCAATATTTTTTCTCTTTTTGACTTCAGTAGTACTTTCATAAAGAACACATAGAGTAGACCACAATTCCTTAGCAGTAGAAAATTTTACAAGAGAGTGGTAAACTTCATCAGGCAGAGAGAGGGCAATGATGGCTCTGACTTTAGTGTCAAGAGAGACAAGATGGTTGTCTTCATCAGTGTACCTACTAGGATCCCCTTTTGGATATATCTCCCAGTGGCTGCTATTCTTTCTTCCTCAGAAGAATCTTCAACATCCTCCTTTTCATCAACCTTTTGAGAGTTATTGTGATGCCAAACTCTAGGGACAATGGGTCCTTCGTGGAGAATGGAAATATATTTGTTGTCAAGTCCTTCCATGAAGAGCATCACCCGACTTTTCCACAGAGAGAAGTTATTGAGGTTAAACTTAGGTAGTTTGGCTATAAATCCATTATCGTATGATCCAACAAGAGAGTTTTGAGAAGAGCCATTGTTCATAGAGGAAGATGATGCCATTTCAGATCAAGTTTATTGAATTAAATTGTCCTGCTCCGATACCACTTGTTAGTCCCAGCTATGAAATAGCACACAGAACAAGTATTGTAGAAGGGGGGGGGGGGGGGGTTGAATACAATACACACAAATTTTACTTTAATTTAATTCTTTGTTGATATAAAATCAAGAATTACACACAAAACACTTTAATATTGTTGCGGAAAAGAACAGATAAAATCTATCCTAACAATCTTTCACAAAGTATACAGAAAACTTGACACAACTTGAACACTAAGACAAAATTATGAAGTTCTTGAAAGAGTAAAGATACATGCCGATTTGTTGTCTGATCACTTAGTAAAATCTTCACCTTTAAATACTTTCATGTGCTTTAAATGCATGCGACTCAAAACAAACAAATAAATCATGTAAACAAATGAACGAAATCATGTAAACATAATTGTATAACAATCAATATATATATATACAGAGAGAGAGGGGGGGGGGTTCAAGGAAAACCTCAAAAAAAACAGAAAATTGAAGAACACCTTGGTGGCCCTTCATCTGGACGGTATGCACTTGTGCATATAGATGAATTATGTTATTTTTTTGTTTTTATGCACAAGTGCATTATGCATTTGTGCATATGCACAAATGCATGTTACAAATTATATGTATGCACAAGTACATACCGTCCAGATGAAGGGCTAACAGAGTGTTCCTTAGTTTTCCGTTTATTTGAGGTTTTCCCCTGAACCTGACCCTATATATATATATATATATATATATATATATATATATATATATATATATATATATATATATATATATATTAAATAAGAAACTACTATGCATGACGTGTCATCTTCTAAAGGCTATGAACATCTCTATCTTTTTTCTCCTTTTTTCAACTTATTAAATGGCAATTAAGTTAAGTCTTTTATGCCCTTATAGACAAATTGTATGTTCATAATAAATGGAATTTTTTTTGGTAATTTTACATTCATCTTCACCTCTAATTCTTCATATGCGCATGGTAACCTTTCTAGCTTCCTTCTCTTCAATCTATATATATCTAAAAGTAAAATGTGGAATTGCTTATGTGGCATAATGAGAAGCCTCCATTCACATTTTTCTATTTTTTCATAAATTTGAATTTCTTTTTTAAAAAACTAGCTTCTCATTAAATGATTTTAACTTTTCATTTAAAATCTAATTTTCTTTATTATTTTATAATTATTTTTATTTGCACAACATAAAGACATCAACAAATATAATTTTTATTTACCTTACAATTTTTAATTTAACATCTAAATTTCTTTAATATTTTATAATTATTTTTATTCGCACAATGTAAAAACATCAACAAATATAGTTTATATTTACCTTACATCTTTTAATTTGATCAAACATTTTATTAATTGAATAAATCATCTTTTAATTAAATTTATAGGATTATAATCTATATATCTATATAAAGGAGAGTCATCAAAAGATGATATGGTATGTTGAGAGAACTTGATACTTTAGTTATTATTTTTTTCAAGTTTTTAAGTTATTTCAAAATAAAGTATAGTATTAAATGAATGAACATTTCATTTGCTTTTTACAAGTTTCATGTAAAATTTTATTATACAAATATACATGCTAATTTACATAATAAATCTATATAAATATATAGGCTAACCCGATTTGGCTTGCTGAATCGCCCAACGAACAAATCACCTCCTTGCTTTCTTAAACAAAAGCAGACCTGACGCGAATGGAAGGAAGCGAGCTCCTAAGGCATGCACAATTATCGGGCATCACACATTTCAGGCTTAACCTAAGCCCAATGGACCGGGGACAAATAGACAAATTTACATAAAAAATCTACATAAATAGAAATCAACAAAGCGAAAGTGACATCTTGACAGTGTTTATATCTATAAAAGAGTATCATAAAAATATGACGTGACACATTCTAATACTTAGCATGTCTTCTCCTATTTCTTATCATTTTTTTTATTTTTTAAAAGAGTAAATTACATTTTTGGTCCTTGTGGTTGCCACCTACTATCAAGTGTAGTCCCTATTTTAAACTAATTACAATTTTGGTCATCGTGGTTGTCATTCCATTTCAATTTTGGTCCTTAGACTAACTTCAGTTAAAAACGGACATCAAGTAAGGGGTATTTTGGTCTTTTTCATTTTATTTCATTTTCCTTAAAATAATAATTGAAATAGTATTATATAGTAATTAAATATATTTATATTTTAGATATTGTATATTCTACTAAAATATGTCAATATACATATTGTTTGAGCAAAATTTCACAGGTCTCGACCACGACCAAAGAAGGTAAGACGCATGTCATGAGTTATACCTTGTATTAAGATAAGGTCCCGACGAAGACCCAAAGAACCTCTGCCATCCCTCCTAAAAGGTAAGTCGAGAGTTCATCACGACACTCGACCTCGACGTCGCCCGTTCCGCACGACCGTCGCATAAAACCGTACGACCTCGACCGACTAACGCGTTATACAACTGTTATATTTGTTTAAGTGTTTAATGCAGGAGTCAAAGTCATTTACGGACAAACGGCTATAACCGACGAAATCAGTTATGAGCATCTAAACTCACATTGAAGACGACAACCGTTACAACAATCATCAAAGATCTTAATGATTCAATTAAAGTCATCCGAAGACTATAAAATCCCAGTTCAATCATCAGTTCAGGACATCTGATCAACACCGGATAACACACAGAGAGAGAGAGAGATAGAACAAGAGCATCGAACAACAGAAGCAAACACAAACACTCGAAGAATATTCATTCGAAGCAAAGAGATCATTCATAGAAGATCACTCTCGGCGCAAGACTCTCGCTCTCGACCAACAGTTTATACATAGTTTTCACACACGACGCACACTGTTTTTACATTCCAAACACTTGTACTTTACATTTCGAAGTCTTTCCTTCATTTGTATTGTAATATTTATACGATCGACACCCGGAATACCAAGGACATCGCCCCTGATTGGCGACCATAGTGCAGCGACGACATCCACTGTCGTCCGCAGGTTTTTTCCTCGTTGAGGTTTTTCCTGCGTCACCAAATCCTTTGTCTCGTTTACATTTTAGTCTTTGTCGCACGCCTTTGTCAAAAGATTCCTTTCTTTAGTTGTTAAATTCTACATCGACCTTAAGTTGTCCCTTTCGTGCGATTTTTGGCATTAACAGTTTGGCGCCATCCGTAGGACCCCATCTAGAGAAAATCTTCGACAAACGTGCGTCTTGCTAACGGTTTCTTGGAGTTTTCTTTGTTCTCTGTTGCAGGAAAATGGCAGCCCCTGGAGATCAGCAGCATGTCATTGCTCAGATGTACCAGGAGCTTGAAGTCGCCCAAAATCAAATCAACGCCATGGCGGAGCAAAGGCGTAGAGGAGCTGAAGAGATCGCAGGTTAAGGAATCCCTTTGGACCTCAGAGTTGTCCTAGGCCATTCGCTCATAATCTAGGTCCAGGATCAGGTCCGTTCGCTCAGAATCAGCATCCAGGTCCGACCATGCAAAACCAGCAGCCGGGACCGTTCAATCCAAATCCCCAGTTCGGGACGGTCCCTCCTCAGCATATAAGGCCACCACCCATGCAGAATGGATCGCAGCCATTTCAGAATGGGTCGCAGCCATTTCAGAACGGGTCGCAACCGTATTTTGTTCCTTTCAACGGAGATGCCAATGGCTTGTCGCATGTCAATGGCACAAGCTCAGGAATCAATCCGCAAGCAGGGGCAAATCTCAACCCCAATGACCCCATCGCCCATCGATTGAAAATGCTAGAAGATCAGAACGAGCACGTCCTATCTTTGCTCGCCAAACTGCCTGGGGCAGCCGTGCCCATCGACGTCGAGCCCGAATCAGGATTTCAAGCATCACTATTCATCGATGAAATCGCGACTGTCGAGGTCCCGAAGAAATACAATGTCCCCGCCTTCACGCCTAAGTACTCGGGAGTGACCGATCCGACAAAGCACGTCGCGCAGTATAAGCAGCTCATGTGGACGATCTCAATCCCACACATGTATCTGGAAGTCTGTATGTGCAAAAGCTTCAGTGCAACTCTCACTGGTCCTGCTCTCCAATGGCTAATCAATCTCAAACCCAAGTCCATTGGGTCGTTCGCTGAATTAGTCAATCAATTCTCCCAGCAATTCGCCAGCAGTCGCAAGATGGAGAAGCAGACCAGTGACTTGTATTACGTCGTGCAGAAGACCAATGAGTCTATCCGCAGTTATTTCAATCGATTCAATGCAGAGATGATCAGCATTCGCAATTGTGACATCAAGACCGCGATCGAAGCCTATAAGAGTGGTCTGGACGACAGTTCAGGTTTATACACTGACCTGACTAAGTATCCTCCGGAGAATTTCGAAGACGTCCGAGCTCGAACCCTAGCGTATATGAGAGTAGAGGACGACGCTGCCTTTTGTCGCAAGCACACCGACGACAAGAGGTCGTTAGGCGTAAAGAAGCCAAAGTTCAAGACGAAAGCGATTTCCAAAATGGAGCCCGCCCGCCAGATCTCGAACGCCCGATTCAAGACAAAAGCAGAGGCTAAGACCGCAACCAAATTTCCTCAATACCTCAAGATATCCTCTTACGGATTCAAAGGGTCCACTAAAGATTTGGTCGAAGCTCTGAAGACCGCCCAGGCAACTATTCGATGGCCAACGAAGTACGGTCAGGACGACACTAAGAAAGATAAATCTAAGTGGTGCGACTTTCACGTCGACCATGGTCACGCGACAGATGATTGCATAGCTCTCAAAAAGGAGCTGGCGTATCATGTCCCAAAGGGCAATCTCAAAGACATCATCGACGACGTCGTTACCCCAGCTAACGATGTTCGACCGTCAACCCCCGAGCATGCGAAAGTCGTTAATTGTATCACTGGTGGTTCCGACGTATGCGGTCTAACGTATTCCGCAGCCAAACGTCATGCCAGTCAAGCGCCTGACGATCGGCCTATCCCGCGTTCATCAAGGCCTAAAGGAGATTTGGAATTGGAAGCCATGAAAATCGTATTCGACCAAGACGACCTCGGCGACTCGTACCAGAAACACCACGACGGGTTGATCATTCAACTCACGGTTGGTAATTGTTTAACTCGACGAGTCTTGGTCGATGGGGGCAGTTCAGCGAACGTCATCTTCCTTGACACCATCAAGGCCATGGGAATCGATCGCTCGTAAATCACCTGATGTTCGACAACTTTGGTCGGTTTCAATGGAGAAGCGACGAGCACATATGGAGATATCATCTTGCCAGTCTACGCCGGAGGAATCAACAAGCAGACCAAGTTCAGCGTCATCAACTGTGCGTCGGCCTATAACATCATCTTAGGTCGACCATGGATTCACGAAATGAAAGCCGTTCCCTCGACATATCATCAGACCCTGAAGTTCCCTACGCCGTGGGGCATCCAGGAAATCAAGAGTGAGCCAAAAGTCGCTCGTGACTGCTATAAATCCACTCTGAAACCGCGAAAGTAAATCGCTTAGCAGATGCGGCATGACAGGTTCGTCCTTCTATCCTTAGAAACAAACACTTATGCTTCGTCTACAGGAATAAAACGACTGTATGGCCCTGTCGCGCAAAAACACAGTCAATGCACACCTAGATGGCATTTCCCAAGATCTCTGTGTCGATCCGTCATTTAAAACCTATCCTCTCCTAGAAAGAATAGGATATTAAATGACGGGGGGCAAATACTTCGTTAATTAAAGAGGAATCTAAGAAGGTACATTTCCTAATTTCTTTTTCTTCTTTCATACGATTTTTTCACGACGACGATTACTGACTTAAGCATCGGAGGGTCGTTGGTTAGCCAACGACCAACCTCTGACATTGTTTATTCCGCAGAATCGCACGACAATAATCAAACGACTCTAGTCTCGCAAGGTCAAACGACATAAACGATCAGGTCTATGACTTGATCATCCTTTACAGGGACACACTATTCAAATTCATCGCACGACTCAGTCGTACGATTGAAAAGTCTAACGATCTCATGATCTAAGTCTCTTGACTTAGAAAATTTTTATACTCTGATTGTATGCTTTAGTCGCATGTGCTTATGTTTATACACACGATTTAAAAGTCTTATGGCTTACGTTCCAGTTATTGTGTCACAATAGATGCCTAAGTCGCATGATTCCTTGTACCTTATAGAATTTAACAGTCGATGTGATGTTTGTTTGCCAAATATATAAATCGCAAATTCAAAAGAAGACCGAATTTCATTCATCAAAAAACTGTCAATTACAACGGTCGATAAATAAAAACAAAAAATTTTAAACTTGAGGAGGAGCATCAGTCGCATCCTTGCCTGAGGTCCCGACCTGAAGACCTCCATCCACCACCTCCTCCTCGATCTCCTTCTCATCGTCCGAATCAAGGTCTCTCACCGACCCGACGCCCTTCAAGTAAATGTCGAGCTCTTCCGACGCCGAAGCAAGAGGGTCCTTCCCCGCTAGATGTCGCCTCATAATCACTGCCCTAGCAGTCAGACGAGCTATGGCAAAAACAGACTTACCCTCGTCCTTAGCATCTTGTACATCTCTCTCCAGACCCTCTACCGTGGATTTGGAATCCTCAGCTTCCTTTGTAGCTGCAGCCAAAGATCCTTTAATCCACTCTATCTCCTCCCTCTGGTCGGCAATCATGGATAAGGATTGCGCTAAACGATGGCTGACATCATCATTCGCATGACCGACGACCTCTAAATGGTTTCGAGCATCATCCAGACATTTTAACAGAGCCTTTTCGCGCTCTGCGGTGACCTTCGCCCTATCCAACGCCGCGTTCTCCCTCTCTTGCGCAACAGACGTTAGATCCTTTATCTTCATCGTCTCACCCCGCAAAGCCAGGGAAGCCTGGAACGCCAGCAAAATCATAAGACAAATATTATATACGACACCGACAACGACAACGACACCGACAATGACAACGACAACGACAAACGAACCAAGTCTTGAAAGAAAGACTTACCATGAAAGCCAGCCCGGCGACATGAGCTCCCGTCTCCTCGATAGGAAACCCCACGAAACGCTCCCTGAAAGAAGGGAGCAGATATTTCCCCAGGTGAGGAAATAAGTTCGTCCCGTCTAGGACACTGTTGGCCATAAAGTCCGACGGCAATGTAAAATTTACCGTCGCGACCTTAGCCCCTCCCGTCGACTGATCCTTACCCTTGCCGGCCGAAAAAGGATCCGACGTGGCTGACGGGGACTTCGCTGTTTCCGCCGGAGGCGCAGAATTAATAGGCGTCGCAGCGATCGCCTCAGAAGTCGACTTCTTGGGCGATGCGACCTTCGCCTTCTCAGGCATAACGACTCTAGACGAGTCGCGAACTCCCGAAGATGGTTCCCTCAGAATCGTCGTCCGCGTCTTCTTCGGAACATCTAGACCAGCGGACATAAGCTTCTGCCTCTGCTCCTTACCCTTACGAGCAAGCTCGAGCTCAGCTGCTCTTTTAGCAGAGACACGCGGCATCCGTGGTTGTGACTCCTCTGAAAACCACAGAAGAATAAAAATTATGAAAATCAAGGGAAGAAGGATCGAATTAACACAGAAAGAAGTAAAAAGGT
Organism: Saussurea involucrata; assembly: GCA_033807775.1. Lineage (NCBI taxonomy): Eukaryota > Viridiplantae > Streptophyta > Magnoliopsida > Asterales > Asteraceae > Saussurea > Saussurea involucrata. The sequence continues at coordinate 54,342,993 of CM066314.1, read as the reverse complement.
ACGCTTACCAGTCATCTCTCTTTCTTCTTTCGACTCCCCTTCTTCCTCACGTTTCTCCCCCTGATTTTCTCCTAAGTATACTAAATCCTCGTCGTCGTCCACCAATTGTCGTACGACAAACGACCGTTCCTCGGCGCTAAACTCTAAGAAAGTGTCGATCTTCGCCTGAGAGTTGGCATAAGGCTTTACGTCCTCGAAATTTATGGCTGTTGACATACAAAAAATAAAAACCAAACAGGAAACGCAGACGACAGACGACAAAAAGGTACAAATCTCACCCGATGTATTCCAACTGGCCCTAATCCAATCACTCTCAGAGTCAAGGGTCGACTTACGGCCAAATGCGTATCGAGTCTTCCACCCGCGATCGTTTACAGCGGTCTTGAGGACCAAAGCACGATCACCTTTAAGCCTAGAGTACAAACTACAGCGATGACATCCGTCCTTCTTGGCTTGATAAGCCAAAAGGAGGTCGCGCACATTCATGGGAGACTCCCAATTTTTAGTGACACGCTCGATCACTTGTACCACTCGCCAAAGCTGGGGCATTAATTGGCCCGGTGCTATGTCAAATTCTAGCATAAAAGCCTTAGCTAGAGGTGAGCAGGGCCATTCAAAACCTATCTTAAAGGGATATTCATACATCACGATATACCCCTCAGGACATTCGTTCGATCGAATTTGACCTGGGCTGATCAATTCAACCCACGCAGGGAGCTTAGATAACCTCCTAAAGTCATCAAGATCCGACTGATCTTGAATATTGCTCTCAGGGTCCATCGACATCTCTAAACAGATTGGAGGGATCAAGGAAGTCGTACCTTATATATAAGCGCTCTAAGACCTCGAAAAACCTAACTGAGTCGCAGATTCTCGCAGGATTTGTGAATAAGCAGGTAAAGAGCAGCAGAAGATCAAAGGGAAATCATTGCTCAAAGACGTTTCGAAATCGTAAACCATAATAGACCCATTGAGGTCTCTATTTATACAAACGATCGAAACCCTTAGATGATCGCCACGTGCCCTCGTCCCTTCGTATGACCGCAGGGATCGTCGACACCTGTCAAAGACAGCTGGTAAGCACAATCGTACGTTAGTATGACATCACGACCTCATTTAATCTTCGACTTCTCGTTCGGTTAGAATTAAACCAATTCGGTTCCGAAACAACCAAGGTATTTTTAACGCAGAACCCTAAACACCCGACGAGCAAAATTTAAAATTCGAATTTGCCATCCTACTTTCAAATTTTGGGGGAAAACTGTTTGGGCAAAATTTCACAGGTCTCGACCACGACCAAAGAAGGTAAGACGCATGTCATGAGTTATACCTTGTATTAAGATAAGGTCCCGACGAAGACCCAAAGAACCTCCGCCATCCCTCCTAAAAGGCAAGTCGAGAGTTCATCACGACACTCGACCTCGACGTCGCCCGTTCCGCACGACCGTCGCATAAAACCGTACGACCTAGACCGACTAACGCGTTATACAACTGTTATATTTGTTTAAGTGTTTAATGCAGGAGTCAAAGTCATTTATGGACAAACGGCTATAACCGACGAAATCAGTTATGAGCATCTAAACTCACATTGAAGACGACGACCGTTACAACAATCATCAAAGATCTTAATGATTCAATTAAAGTCATCCGAAGACTATAAAATCCCAGTTCAATCATCAGTTCAGGACATCTGATCAACACCGGATAACATGGACAGAGAGATAGAACAAGAGCAGCGAACAACAGAAGCAAACACAAACACTCGAAGAATATTCATTCGAAGCAAAGAGATCATTCATAGAAGATCACTCTCGGCGCAAGACTCTCGCTCTCGACCAACAGTTTATACATAGTTTTCACACACGACGCACACTGTTTTTACATTCCAAACACTTGAACTTTACATTTCGAAGTCTTTCCTTCATTTGTATTGTAATATCTATACGATCGACACCCGGAATACCAAGGACATCGCCCCTGATTGGCGACCATAGTGCAGCGACGACATCCACTGTCGTCCGCAGGTTTTTTCCTCGTTGAGGTTTTTCCTGCGTCATCAAATCCTTTGTCTCGTTTACATTTTTGTGTTTATCGCACGCCTTTGTCGAAAGATTCCTTTCTTTAGTTGTTAAAGTCCACATCGACCTTAAGTTGTCCCTTTGGTGCGATTTTTGGCATTAACACATATCAACTACATATATAGATTAAATGCATCTAGGTGTAAATAAAGAAGATAGAAGCAGGGGATTAACCCAACATCATCGTCCTCATTATTTTCACCACCGTCGGTTTTCTTTCCATCCCCTTACCATCATCCTCATCGGAGCTCTGCATCACCACCGTTGCCATTCCCGTTCCCCCCTCAAGTCACAATCATCGAATCTTGCCTCCCTCTCTCTCTCTCTCTCTCCATGTGAATCTATGAACCCTAGCCACTTGCTTCACAACCGTTGACGTCGAGACCAGCCTTCGTCTTCACGTGAACTTTACAGTCCAAATTTGCTCTCAAATCTGTTGTTGATCGATGTAGTCTCAGGTCTCAAATCTGTTGTTGCATCGATGAAGAATCAGATCCAACGACGAAGTTGTTCACGGTGGATTAGACCTGGATCAATGGCCGGCATCGATGTTGCTTCAAACATGGTGGGCTTTGTAGTTTGAGGAAAAGGTTTATTCAAACTGATGTGGTTTTGTTCTTAGGTTTCCGTGTGCTGATTTTTGTTCTACAAGAAATAAGAAAATGAACAGTGGGGAAAAACCCACACTATTAAAGAAGAAACCACTATGCATGATGTGGCATCTTCTAAAGGCTAGGAACATCTCTATCTTTTTTCTCCTTTTTTCAACTTATTAAATGCCAATTAAGTTAAAGTCTTTTATGCCCTTATAGAAAAATTGTATGTTCATAATAAATGTGTTTTTGGTAATTTTACATTCATCTTCACCTCTAACTCTTCATATGCGCATGGTAACCTTTCTAACTTCCTTCTCTTAAATGTATCATGTTAACCCCCAACTTCTCATATGCTAATAACCTTTATAGCTTCCTCTTCTATTAAATTGTGGCCATCTCTTCTCTTTAAATGTAAAACTTTTACATACATCTTGCAATATTCCCAATACACTTCGATGTAAGTCTTTTTCATTATTCTTACGTGAGGCTAAACAATCTACCATGAAACTTCGTGTCCCACAAAAGATGTATCGTTTTTTATCATGTAGTAAAGACACCAAGTGGATCTACTTCAACACTAACTTTCTATTAGATTATGTTTCAAATATGCAAGAAGAACTATTGTAGTTCGCTTATGCATATTAATAGTTTCAATACCCGGTAAGAAAATAGTTTTTGGGTAAACGTCATTTGTTGTATTAGTTGAGAGTGTCAATGTTATATTTTTACAAACCTTTAGCATTTGAATCCCTTCTACAAATGTACGTCGCAAGGTATTCCGCAAGTACTACACATTTACTGACATCAACATTGAATCAAAAAAGATATGTGATGGAAAAGACTACTCAAAATATTTTATTACATAAATGGAAGAATAAGAGTTTAAACTACTTTCAAGGCTTGAAGGGATACTTATTTGATATGAGTTTAAATTGCATCCGACGATCTTCTCATAGTTGTTCAACATATCGCAACTCTTTTCTCTTTCTTCAACAACCAATATCACATTAGATTCTTCAATAGCAAAAGTAAATGAATTTGTCGCCAAGAAGAAAACCGAATTTTTATTATGATTATTTGATTGAATTTGTTATTTATATATGTTCTTGATATTCATTCAAATGTTTTTGATGGGTTAGTTTTAGAAGATGAAGATCGACAAAAAATAACTATAAAATGATATGAATGATAAAATATTTTAAATGTCCTCTATTTAATTGGAGTTAATGAAAATATTAAACGATTGTTAGTTGGTGAGACAAATATAAAGAGATTTCGAGATTTCGCAAACATGGAGAACAAATTTGGAGTAAAGGTAGTTTATGAATGGACAAAACTGAAAGCTACTCTTATATTTATTCCTTACAATTATATTTGTAACAATTATAGCATAACCAATATTGATCATGAATGGAATTTTGGTAATATCATTTAGAACAAATAATGTTTACGAACAACCGTGTGGAAGCTTAAAAGGTCAAGGTGTCAGCTTTGAATGATGATATTGAGATTCATATATGGATTGGTAGTAACACCCAAAATAAAGGAACATGTTGATACTTAGTTAACAAATGTTGTTTATGGTTCCGAAAAAATAAATGGTTACCATGGATAATCTCCTAGAAAAATATTGTATAAAGCAGTTAATAAAAATTGAAATCGTATCTTTTGAAAATTAGAACTGGATACTTAACTCTATTGTTCGACTTTTCCGGTTCAAGATAAATGTACTTTGAGAAATCAAAAGTGTTCACAAAAAATGAGATTGCATTTGCATGCATACCTTATTAGAAAAACGATATAAATGGTACTTGAATCAAAAGAGTTCCAATCTTTTGCTCGAAAACATGTCAACCAAGAGAAATCATTATCATTAGTTGTACTACATATTTTATTTTATTTTGATTGCACGGTCTATGACGAAGGTGGCTATATGGTCATGAAATTATACTTAGAAAAAAATCTTCTAATATATTGTGTTTTTAATTTATGTAATTGTTTTTCCCCTATTCAATTGACCAACTTCTTATGATGGTTTAGTATATTTTTCTTTTATGTGCAACTCATTTCAAAATTAGTTTAATATGTTGCAAAACAAACATTTATTTGTGTTAGGCCAAAACAATTGTTGATAGTGCATATACGTTTGCCACCACATATTTTTGTACAAATTTAATTTTTACATTGGAGCATTACTTTTATAAATGCGTTTAGTGTTTTACTTTGTATTCATTAGTTGTCAATGAATTAACAAATTATTATTCATCTCAATTTAATTACTTATTTTCTAACAATAAATTTTCGTCATCGCGCAACGCGCGATGTCACAAACTAGTGTAACTAAGGCAAAAACAAACATAAAATTTAAGGCAAATGACTAATATCAAATTTAGGGCTAATGACTTGCATCAACTTTACGACAAAGAAATAAATCATGTAAACAAATCAATAAAATCATGTAAACAAATCAGAAAAATCACTGATGTCATATAAGGAAGAATAATAACTGATTTTTAAGTATTACAAAAAAAATTCAAAATAAAAACCCATGCAAAGTATTTATTGTAAAATTTTATTAATTTTATTTCACTTTCAAGTTATTTCGGATAAAAATGTGTTGTTATTAGAATGAGACAAAAAAAACAAATTTAAGATTAATGGGTAAATTGGAAGAAAAATGTTATAAAAAAAACAAAAGCAATTTGGGATAATTGTAAATAAAAAATAGTTCTAGTTGATTGGTAAGATTTTGTTATTTTATAGTTGAGCTCTTGAATTCAATTTTTTTGTTGTATGTTTGTTTGTCTTTTTCTAGTAACTGAAAATTAAAATATTTTGACTAAAATATTTGTTGTTAACAAGATTTAAACCCATGATCTATGAAAAGGGAAGTTGCGCCACAACAATTCCACCAATCCCACACTCTTGTTTTAAGTTATGTTATAAATACATATAAGAACACATTTGAAAATTAAGAGGGTGCACGATACAACATGTAAAAAATTCCATTATGACAGATCGATCGAGCGAGGACTCGTACACCCCTTCCTTTGTGAGTAGGTCCGCCTGGGTGGCTCTACCATTAATTAAATTGATGACTGTAAACCCCATGGAGCATAAATTTGCACAATCAATGTTTGATATTCAAATATGTTACTTATTCGATGGAAAAGTTCTTTTATAATGAAACGTTTATTCAGATTTCAGGTTTCTATTTTGTGGAACACATTTTCATTGCTCTGTGATGACGTTTATGACAAAATATCTCAAATAAAAAAGTTTACTAATTTGTTTTAAAAAATGATTTCTCTGTTTACAAAGTAATAGTACGTTTTCCTTAAGACATGTCCACCGTAAAAACACCAAATTTTGCACCATCTTGATGTAAATAGTAAATCATCTCCAACATATTACACTACTTTTTACAAAAAACAAAACTAAGAATATTCCAAATATGTATATATTTTTTCATTAATCTCCTCAAATTTATTAAATTTATATGAATTTAATTGTTGTAGCCATTTTTACCCCCCCCCCCCCCCCCTCTTACGAATTTAGCCATTCTCTCTTTCGTTTGACGATTTTACCCATTATCCTCGTAAAACACCTCTCGATCACGATGTCCTTCAACAATTTCCCAAAAAATTACACTTTTGGTCCCTCGATCATGAAATCCAGGATTGTTCACAAACCTGGCCCCAAAACTTTCAAAGTTTACATATTTGGTCTCTCCCTCGTGAAATAGGTCCGTGATCACGAACCTGGCATTCTAGAGTGGCCTCCGATTTTTCAGTGTTTACATTTTCAGCCCCTGTTCATGAAACCCAATTGTTTTACAAGTTTTATGTGTTTTTCACGTGTTTTTTGCATGCCTTTCACGAACATACACTGTTTTTTTTCCACAATTTGTCTGATAATTGTAATATTTTCATTCAATTTGGTTGTTGCAATTCATTTCTTCCATCCCTCCTACATCTATAAAAACCAGTGAAATGCAAACCCTAAAACTTAATCACATCCATTGTTCTTGCTTTCTTTGTTCATCACATCCATGTTTCTTTCTGAGATTCATCTGAAAAAATGAGTTCTGGTGTTGAAAGGGTTAAGCTATTTTTGTTGCGGTGGTGAATGGGTGCAAGATAACAATGGGTGGGACTTTGCTTATTTTGCTAAGCATGGTGAAAATTGTCAGCAAACATTACACATCAGAAGTTGCTTGGTCATGCCATGCAAAAATGTGGAATCGAATGCTTTGTTGTTGGTGTAACCAAGTTAGTGCACAAGAATGATCGTTCAATGTTTCAGTTAACCGACGATGCAGATGTTTCTGGTTTTATGGAATTTGTAGCCCGGTCAGATAGACCTCTTGCACTTTTTGTGTATGTTGGTTCATCGATGTGCGACGAAGGCGATGACGAAGGTGATTCGATGGTAGTTCCAACAATGAAAACCGTCAGATCGAAGATCAATGTCAGAGTCAAGGAATGTATATTCCTCAACGGGAGCCTGATTCTCAATTTCAGCCTTCTTACGACCCAACCTTTATTTCGGAGCATACATATGGTCTTTATTACTATTATCCCGATTTTGTTTCGAGACGCAACAAGTAGAAGAAGGAGAAGAAGATGATGATGACGAAGAAAGACGGTTTGCTGGAGTTGCTGATGACGAAGCTCATATTTTCACAATGGGTCTATTTGATATTGACTTATCAGATACCGATAACAATGAGGATGAAGAAGGATAAACATATACCCCTTCTAATAAATCATTTGGTGAGTTAAATGATTATTTTAATATGTCTCCTCCCCTTCCAACCCCAGAGACGTATATACCAACCTATCAAATGGCACCTTATAATCGTAGTTCAAGAATAGTTGTCGGTCAGATATTTGATACGAAAAACCAAATGGTTATAGATCTCGGAAAAAAAGTTAGAAATTAAAGTGAGACACTTTGTTTATGGACGTGAAAAGGAATTACTAACAAATGATGCGTTCAATCCATTGCAGAAGCGGTTCAAATGGACCTCTAAGTCTCAAAAAATGTTGTGCTTCAGGAGCAATTCGTGAAGAAATTGCAAGGTTGATGAAATAATTGAGTGAAAATCAAGAAATGTAGAACGTAGGAAATGATAGATAGCAAGTTGTGAATTACTACTTCATCATACCACCTACTTATATTCGTGAAAAAGTAGCTTCGTAATCACGGATGTGGATTTGGTCAAAAGATTCGTCTGCAAAGGTCTGTCAGATTCGCCTGAAAAGGACTGAAAAAGGCGTCTAAAAAGGTCTGCAAGATTCATCTAAAAAGTACTGCAAGATTCTTCTGAAAAGTACTGCAAGATTCGTCTGAAAATAATTCGTATTAAAAATAACAAGTCATACCAACTTATTTGTTATACAAAATTATTTCATAACAAACGCATACTAATCAGTACAAAATAATTTAAATGTCAAACTCCGGCTACATGATGCTTAGGTTTTTGACAATCCCCACCGACTTCTTTTATGCTCTGATGAGACGATTCTGGAAGTGTTAAGCTTCACTTTCTCGTTGTACACTTCAATCACGGTATGGGCGTCAACATACTGTCATATATTGGCTACATCTTCATCGGTAGTCAATTCTACCAGTCCATTCAATAAGTCTGCATTCGGCCTTTTAAAATACAACCTATAATATTTTGGTTCATCGTAGTCTAGCTCTTTCATGATCCGGTGAAGCAGTTGCATGGAAAGATTGTCCACATTTAACATGTCAACATAAATTTCTAGACCACGAAAGTAATGTCTTCTAGGTGGTTCCGTGAAGTACCCTTGATGGTGGACTTTCATGGTGAACAATTGTGGATGTGCATATGTCCATGAACATTAACAATGTTAGCCTTAGACAAGATTTGACACAAGCAAAACCCAAAGAAACATACATACTAACTATATAACTATGTGGTAGTGGTTGGAAGCGATTGAGATAAACACCTAAAGCTCTAGACATGAAGATTTGGGAATGTCATGTAACAAGACGTGTACAATTTTTGCGTTAATGAATACTATGTTCCCGTTTATTTGTTTTATGACTCCTTTAACGTGGGGTATTTATAGCCAAAGGTAGATGCCGGTTCGCAATGAAGAGTATGAAAACGTGGAAAATGAGAAACTTGATTAGAAGAAGAAGAAGAAGAAGAAGTAGCCATTGATTTCTCCTTTACCATGTGAACAATAAAGCATGAAAGTGTACGGATGTTTAACAAGTATTGAGGTACCAAAAGAACACTTTATAAAAATCTTCAAGTACCCTACTTTGGTGATTAAGTTCTCATTCAAACGACGTCCGATGTGGACGTCCAATGTACCGAAACGAAGGTATGATGGAGGAGTACGCAATACCCTAATAATCTACATAATGTTAGACTGGATAAACGTCTGTAGTTTGTGTTCCAAAATGGAGTAATGTCAATTTTAACAAGTATTGAGGTAACAAAACACACATTATAAAAGATTAATGTTACATTCCGAAAACGTTTATGGACTAAATAACAATAAACAAAAAAACAACCTACTCATCTGGGGGGCTACTGTCATTGCATATAAGGCCTCCGCCATATGGTACCGAAACTCATGGTTGCGGCCTGGGTGGCATTTGGAGCACATGCTGGGATATGCTCATCAATCAACGTGGGTAGATTTTTACATACCCACACACCGCAATCTCTATGGGGCCCCGCCTGCTGTGGTGCATCATCTGCATAGCACCATTTGAAGTTTTTGCTAGCTATACGGTGAGTATCTTCCATCGCTTTAACTAACGGCGTCAGGCGCTTCACAAATATTTTCATAATCTCTTTAAATGGGGATTCATATATGGAGGGGAGAAGGCTGTCGTAAATAACCATCTCCATGGTATTCAGCTTCAAAACCCCGATCACACAATGATGGTCTGCAATGCTGATGAGAATGTAAACCTGAAATATTATAATAACATAAAAATAGTTAGTAACAAATAAGTTAAATAAAATACATGTAAAGTGATTTCCATACCCAGTCGGTTCATCCTCGTTACTGCCATTGCACATGGTGTACACAGATGGGACCCCTTGTCGGTCCTTGATACGCATTTCAAATAAATTACTAATCATCGTCGTCCACCTCGCTGCTTTAGAGCGGCCTTCAACGAGCATTTTGACCCAAAAGTCGACGTGCTATACACAAAACATATATTGTTAGACCTCTAATTAGAAATATATTTGATTATAATACTTTATTTAAATGTTAAACTTCAATACTAACCACGTCCTCTAGATTCCCTTTCTCCTCAAGTGCCAGCAGTATGCCTCACCACTTACTCGACATGGGAAATAGAGCATAGAATGGTCGGAACATCTCGAGGATCTCTCCTTTGTGGTATCGAGCAACTATCCGAGACACCAGAGCGTTCGCCATGTGCGCCACAGAAAATGGCACAGTGGAACCCATGACCGTAGATGAAGAAGGCAAGGTCTTAGTAGGTCCCTTTGCCTTCATCATTGCCTTTGTCTTTTTTGGAGGGAGCGGCGTGGACGATTTTTGTTTGGTCCATGGAATTTTCACCCATTTCCCAAACAAATTCGTCTGGCCCGGTTCTGCCACCTCTGTCGGGTCATCTACTGGGTCCTCCGGCAGGTCCTCCGGCGTCCTGAAGTGATCTCCAATGATGTCAAAACCACATGCCATCGACGGACCGCTAGACTGCGTTTGGAGGGTGTCGAACCCCGACCCCATCGACTAGAAGGTCGCAAACTCCAAGCCCGACCCCGAACACCTGACAAACAAGTCGTTGAACCCTTCAATATGTCCTTCGAATAAGTTGCTTGCAATCGTATTCAAGGCACCATCTCCAGACCTCGTATAAGCCATTGTGCCCTGAATATTCTACTTGATCTAAATAACTTACACATTTTCAAAAGATACAAATTAAACAAAGAGCACAAATAGATTAAAACATGTCCGACGGTATCGAACGCAAACTCGGTATAACCTGATGTCATCTGAAAATCAAGATTGATCATTTTCAGTACAGTTTCATCAGGTTCGCGATAAACCAAAACTACTAAAAACTTACATTTTGCGTGTAGGGTGGAGGTGTGACGTACGATGGCCCCGACATATCGGAGGTCGTCGTCATCTAGGGTACGTAACCCGATGGATCCGACATCCCAAACTGGGTGACATTGTTCATTATAAGATTTTCAAACTAAATAAAGAAAAAAAGAAGTATGATGAGTAAATTAGTATTCGTTGTGACTTACATGCTGCTGGTAAAACGTCGGTGTAGTGGTGAACGTCGCCGGTACAGCCTGCGAGTGTCCGGACCCATAAAGGAAGTGGGACGCTCGGAAACCCGACATCTAATACACGTATGGAACGTACTATCAATACATAAATTAAAACACCGTGGACGATAAATTAAGTTAAACACTAACCTGAAAACCACGAAACTGTTGACAAATGTCCTCGATAGCTTTTAGGCGTCTCTCGTAATCCTGCCGCCTCGTTTGATATGGAACGAAAGGCGGCATACCATGATGGGAGGAGCGGGGGGCTCATATCGATCGCTAACCCTTTCAAAACGCTGAGGTCCCACGTCATCTTGGTCGTCTTGGTCATCTAACGAGGACCCTGTGGAAGAACTGGAGCCAGATGGGGAGGGAGAGGGCCATCGGGCCCTATTCATCGGTCCCCTGCCCTCCTCACTCTGACAAAAGTCGAGGCTATCGTGATACCAAGCCTGCTGCTCGTCGGCAGGCATAGCCACAAGGCGCGAGTGCGGGTGAAACCTCGCCCAAATATATTGAAAAACATATCACAGTAAAATTGTAGGTCTAACTTAGTCAATATTGTTTAAGAACTCGAATTGGAAAGATAGTAAAATAACTTACATGCCCAACTAAGTTGAAGAAATCAAGGCAAGTATTCTTATTCAGGACCAGACCCCGGTCCCAACGGACTCCTCAAATAAACATGTCGTCGTGCCTGGTGAAATGCTCGAGGGATATGCGAAACATCTCCAAGATCCATATCTGGAATTACATAACAAAAACAAGTACGTAAAAAAGAAAACCAACCTCAAACGAATAATTATTTATTTTATACTACTTATCTAACCTTGAAAGGCGTATACAAACCCGGACATCGTCATCTTGTCTTTCTTGTCGGCGCGTATCCTTATGGCACGATGCATTTCTTTGAATGTATGTTCCCAGATGTGGGTACCCCACGGATAACTGCTAAATTCATGTAAGTCCTCGACTGCCCTAGCCCCTAGGGACTGTGTCGGTAACAAATCGAGAAAGCTCACGACCCATAAACACCAACTCCACCATCACCACTAAACACACACGAACAACATCCTCCCATTGTCTCGTATTGTACTGTACCGTATCAGACCAGATACATCTATTGAGTGAGAGAAAGGTAATATATTTCATTCTATTTTCTTAATTTTGATATTGATGGGGATCCCCATTCATTCCTAGATTCCCGGATTGATTGTCCCTACCTAACTACATGGTAGTGGTCTAGGGAGCACAATTGCTAGAGCACGGGAGAATGAAGAGTAATGATTTTAGCAAGAGCAGCCGGACGTACTACTATAGTGAGTCTATTGACTACTAGAGTAGAGTTAAGTCAAAAGGTATGGTATAGCAGCCTTTCCGAGTGAGCCTCTGGGATCTTCTGTAAACCCCCATGATATAGTAAAGGGAGGATATTAGGGGAAGCAGTGAGTAGAGATTCCCCTGCAGAGAGACGGATGAAGGAAGACCCTCACGTCCGGTTCGGAGGGCGGGGATATCCCAACCCTACTATCATTATGGCTTTGCAATGTTACTTGGTTCAACTCTATTTGTGACCTTTTCTCGTATGTGGGACTCCCTATCTTCTTGGGTAGATAATCGATCGTCTTTCATTTTGATAGTGAGTTGTTTTTTATAATAAGTCAAGTCAAGAATCATAATCGAACTGGAGGAGCTTGCCAGGATGGCTTGGTAAGAAAGCAAGCAGTTATGTAGGCGCCAACTCCCAGATCTTTCTCTTCTTTCCTTTTTATCATCAAAAGAAGATTATTGGATAGCTCTGCCATGTTGTTCTTCATCCGGTGAACCACGTATTTAATCTTCAACGCATCCGGTGAAGGGTCGTATGGAAAAAGCCTACTAACTAAGTTATCGCGTGGTAGGGGACGAATATAGGGTTTCGGTCCGAAACGGAGTCCTATCAAAAGACAGAACTCATGTCACCCAAAGCGGAGTGAATGCCCATACACATCAAAATAAAGCTCATCTAGAGCTGGGTTTTGGACCTGGACCTCCCTCTGTAAAAACATATGAACTAGCATGGGATCGCCACCAAGCATGGTAACGTCCAACCACGTAACGTAAGGTGTCCGTCTAAAGATCAAATCTTTTGCTACATTCAAAGCCAACTTAATATCGTTTACCATGGCAACGCGACTCTTGAGCGTCAAGGTTAGGGATGGCAAAAAACCCTGTCCCCGACGGGGATCCGACACTCGAACCCGGTTTGACCGGGGAATCCCCGAGTTGACCGGGGATGGGGAATCCCCGAATTTGTTAACCGGGGATGGGGGTGGGGATGGGGATACCTCTCAAACCCGGCCCCGGCCCCGAGTATTTAATATAAGTTTTTATATATAATATGTTTATATATATATATATATATACACACACACACGTATATATAACATAGTAAAATGATAAATCCGATGATATATATATATATAATATAACACACCAATATAATCAATCTTCAATTATGAGAAAACTTTCAAAATATATTATAGTATTGGTATTATTGTTCGGAAAAACTTTTAGTTATATAACGTTGATGTATAAAATATATAGTATTATGTATTGTAATTAATATATTTATTTCCGAAAAACTCTTTAAAAACACAACAAATTAAAAGTTGGTTAACTAAAGTTTATAAAAATACGTCATTCAATCGTGAAATTGATATTTATAAGGATATTATATAAACAAAATTAAGTTTTCTAAACGGAAAAAAATCCCCGATTCCTCGGTGGGGATCCCCATTCCCCGATGGGGATGGGGATGGGGAATGAATTTTGTTCCCCGACGGGGATGGGGGCGGAGATGGGGATGGGGAGTGGGGAGCGGGGATGGGGATGGGAATTGCGATCCCCTGTATCCCCGGCCCCGTTGCCATCTCTAGTCAATGTCGCGTAGAAAAAATTGTCCTACATAGTAATGCAGAGATGTTAAGGGACCTAAGTTGTAATTATGCAAAGTTCAGGGACCTAAGTTGTAATTATGGAAAGTACGGGGACCTAAGTTGTAATTCTAGAAACTTCAGGGACCTAAGTTGTAATTTTGCAAAGTTCAGGGACCTAAGTTGTAATTTTACAAAGTTTAGGGACCTATTGTGTAATTTACAAACTTCGGGACCTAAGTTGTAATTATGAAAAGTTCAGGGACCTAAGTTGTAGGTATGCAAAGTTTGGGGACCTAAGTTGTAATTATGCAAAGTTCGAGGACTGAGTTGTAATTATGCAAAGTTCGGGGACCTAAGTTGTAATTATACAAAGTCCGGGGACATAAGTTGTAATTATGCAAAGTTTAGGGACCTAAGTTGTAAGAATGCAAAGTTCGAGGACCTACAAATTTAGTAACAAATTTATGATTTTAACTTGTAAAAATGCAAAGTTCGCATGAACCGTTATGTGCATCAACATATTTTGCAGAAATTCGACGAAATCAAGTAAATTCATTTAGGGAATCAATGAAAATCCAAATGCAATGGACGGTTTAGATGAAGGTTGCACGGGTTGTAACCTTTTACTGGGTTGCAAATTAACTGTGCCCTATATTATATATATATATATATATATATATATATATATATATATATATATATATATATATATATATATATATATATATATATATATATATATGGCCCTTCTTTTGTTAACCACTCAATTAGTGTTAACTTTGTTAACTAATCTGGACCATTAATCATCAAAATCAATGGTTAAGATTAAATTGATTTTTTAATTCATAATTAAAATAAAAACACGGTTGATTTCATATGAAGCATATATGCACAGGGGTATTCTTGTCATTTAATAAATCTGGGTAAGTATCAGATAAGGAAACTATTTAATCAATTGCTACATTCAAGGACCTGATAAACTTATCTCTCCTTCATTTAGAAACAAAATACCAAACTTGACTCTCTCTCCAATCTCGATTCCAAAGAAAATCAACCAAAGAAATCGGTGGGCTAACATCAACAAAAATATTGCAATCGATTACAAAAAAATATATAGTGGGCTAAGATCAACAAGTTGATTCCAATCGATTCCAGAAAAGATAAAAATCGGGGATTTCAAAATCGTTACAAATCGATTCCATATCGATCAAAGCCAAATCGACACTAATCGATTCCAGAAAATTCGATTTCAAAACGATTCTTACACAAGCCGATTCCATACGAAGTAAAGCTTGAAGTAATTGCGGAAATCTAAGGTAAATGTTTAAAAAACTAGGGTTTTGAAATGGGTTTATGCTTGTAGGGTGTTAAGTTACGGAGGGCGGATGAAGGTGGATTTAGTGTTGAGATCGATTCAGGTAATGATAATGGAAAGTCGTTAAAGAACGAGACGAGGGTTACAATTTGGTCTTTGGATTTGGGGTCAGATTTGATTCGAGAAAGACTTGTAAGTTTAGGTTTGTGGATTATAGATGAGAATCCAATTGTAGATCTGTTATTGTCACCCGTCGTAGCGTTTTTCTTTTATTATCAAACGAGTCATTTGTAAAATCCGAAAATGGATCTAGATTTACGAGCATCTTGAATCTTTGAAAATGCATGTATAGATAAAGTTGAAGTTAATGGCGGAAATCAAAGGTAAATGTTTAAAATATCTTGAATCTTGTTGGTATGTGCAATTTTGGTATGTGCATATATGCAATTTTGAAGGGATGCATATATGTTGGGGCTGTAAAGTGTGCATATATGCAATTTTGATATGTGCATATATGCTGCAGGTGTAAAGTGTACATGTATGCATTTGTAATATGTGTATATATGCAATTCTATAATGTGCATATATGCATTTCTATGATGTGCATGTTGTAGGTGTAAATAGTGCATATATGCAGTTTTCATGTGTGCGTATATGCTTCAAATGTAAAGTGTGCATCAATGCAATTGTAATATGTGCATATATGCAACTGGCTGGTGTGCATATATGCATTTCTATGATATGCATATATGCAGTTTCATATCATGCATATGTGAAAATTTGGGGATATGCATTATGTGAAAGTAAATAACAAACAAAAACAAAAAATATTGGGATAATATTATGAATATGTCGAAACCAAAACAAACAACATAAACAATGCTAAGTTTGTTAACCAAACAAAAAATATTGGGATAATATTACGAAGATTAGGATGAATATTAAAATATAATATATCAATAACTAACAAAATTAGATAGGCGTGAATTTAGGAAATAATACTTACTGCAAATAATTAAAATGTTAATTTCCTATACTACCCTTGCATTAACCGTCCAATAAATATTAAAACCACCAATGTATCTTGAATCCTATTGGTCCACAATAAGTTAACAAGGTTAACACTAATTGAGTGGTTAACAAAAGAAGGGGACCCTATATATATTTAGGGGAGGTCTCAATTGCAAACCATACCATTCATGCAAACTTTACAAACCAATCTCAACCATCCTTTATTTTAATCCACGGTGATAGATTGATCGGTGGCAATTCTGTAAATAACATTTAATTGTTGTTTTTTTTTATGAATACCCACACGTCTTAAGGGTAAATTGGTAAAGTAAACCTTGAGACAATCATCTTCTAAAACGATGGCAGATAATCCGGATTCAAGTTTCCATTATTATCGGATATGAATCGTGAACGGTTTTAGGTGATCAAAATCAAATCAATGCTCATATTAACCTATCATCGTCGAGGAATTTCAATCCAGAATCAGTTGCAGCGAAGAAAAATGCATCCGAACAGAGGTAATATGTTCGATTACAATCAACTACCTATATTCATGATTCTCGCATTCTTGAAGAATAACTAACGATTTAGGGTTTTTTTCAGTGAGACGACCCAGTGAAAGGATAAGACTTAAAACAAGTTTCTCCAACTTCACAAACACGGCCAATAACCCTGTGGATGTAGACCTGGAGGAGTATAAAGAAATGAAAACCGAGTATACTGCTGTAGAATCAACCGAATGTCAATCACCTGTGCACAGAGAGAACAAATATGATGCAGGTAATTAAATACGATTATTGTAATGGTTTCGTTTTTGAATTTGGGAAAAATTTTAATCATTATGAAATTGATTTAAACAACTGATTTGGGGTTTAACAATAACTGGGTAATTGCAATCAGATTTGTGGTTTATGGCAAAGTTAATATAGTATACTGATTGTTTGCCATCAACATAAACTTTTTATACGACTGAATGAATGGATATATTGTAATAAGTTAGCATGTGAATAAATATTGCATTCATTATTAACATATAATGAACATAGAAATCATGAATGATCAATTAGTATGTGACTATAACATCTGTTCATGAATGTTATTTAGTTTGTCTCTTGAAATATTGAATTTTAAAGATCATGTTTAGTTATCATGTATTAATGTATGTCATATATTGTATATCACTAACTGGGTAATTGCAATCATATATTAACTTATTAATGTATACCATATATTGTATATATTAACTGGGTAATTGCAATCAGATTGGAGTTTTATGGCAAAGTTAATATATGATACTGATTTTTTTGCCATAAAAAAAATAATATTCGACTGAATGGATGGATATATTGTAATAAGTTAGCAATTATATGACTATTGCATTCATCAGTAACATATAATGAACAAATTAATCATGAATGATAAATTAGTATGTGACTATAACATCTGTTCATGAATCATAGATCTAATGGCTATTAAAATAGCAAATTCATTGTTTAACATGCATTGAGCGCCACAATGTGGATGCAGGGCCTATGGAAATATGGTGAGTAAAAAATATTCTAATGAATGAATAAGTATAGTGGAATCAGTGAGCATGTGAAGACAAATGCATTCATTGTTAACGTCTAATTATCATGTATTCATGAATGCTAAGAAGCATGATATATTATCCTGTATTCATGAATCATCATTTTTGCAAGTCTGTTAATGAATCACCAGTTCAGAAAGCGTATTCATGAATGCTCAATTAGTCTGTGACTATAACATGCATTCATGAATGTTAAGAAGCATGATATATTATCTTGTATTCATGAATCACCATTTTCGCAAGTGTATTAATGAATCACCATTTCAGAAAAGTGTAATCATGAATGCTAAAAAGATGTTCATTTCTAACATGCACACAGAAATACATAATCTGAATATTCTGTAACATTCCCCACATACAAAGACAATAAAAGATCTAACCATGATTATTTCACTGAGTTGGGGCCACACAGGGATTATTAGTGCAATGGTACTGTGCACACCATCACCGGGCATAAGAAGTAAAGGAAGAGGAATAAAGCGAAAAGGTATTGAATTTGCATTCAGTGCGATTGTAATTATAACAACATTAAACTTTGATTTCATTGTTTTCAGATATCGAAGGATTGTCCATAAGTGACTGTGTTGACGAGAAGGTGACATGTTTGTATAGCACTATTCATTAAAGTAAAATGTATTATCTAACAAATGAATGATGACATAATTAGGATTTTTTGAACAGCAGAGGGTGTGGAACTTCTGCTACAGGACCTGTCCATGAAAGATTCTAAGGAAACTTTTGTGAGGTTATTCAGATTTTTGCTTAACATTGATTGTTACATAAAGAATTTTGTTGAATTATTAACATTTGGTTATCTTATGTTTGGTTATTCAGTATTTTAAAACTTTTGTATTGTTATTCAGATTTTTGCTTAACATTGTTGATTATTGTTGAAGAATTAACATTTGGGTGTCTTATGTTTGGTTATTCAGTATACAGAAACTTTTGAGTGGTTATTGAGACTTTTTCTTAACATTGTTGGTTAGATAAACAACGTTGTTGAATTATTAACATTTGGGAGTCTTATGTTTGGTTATTCAAGCATTCAGAGACTTGATTGTGTTTTAAATTAAGTTTACTCCGAGTGACTAGTTTGGTGTTATATAACCTTGTGAATGATATAACCATCCATTTACAGATAAGTAAACTAATGAGGATATGAATATAGCAGCAACTCAAGACAAAAAAAGAGAAAAATGATAATATTAACATTCATTTACAGTGACAAAAAAACAACAACTACCACATCAAGTGTAACCAACTACTTCACCGAAACCAAAAACCCAGTTTACCTATACTAGAACTGCATTCATAACATTAACAAAACCCAACGGTTTCTATAAGATTGTAAATTTTTTAAAATGCTAGATTTTCCATTAATTAAGTTACTAAATACCTTAAACAACATATTAATCACAAAAAACAATAACCATACATAAGCATGAATGAAATCAAATAAACAAAATAAAAGTACCAACTGAAAAACAATGAAAAAATAATCCTTGAACAATAAATCTAAACAACTAAAGGATGTTTACTGAATAAACAAAAAACAAAACTAGGGTCGAAAAATGAAATCATTTGTATCTAGTTTGCTACAAAAAAAGTATCTAGTTGTAATTAGACCTTCACTATTGATTTTTTTGTTAGAAAGCCTAACATCAAACCCTGCTTTTTCAGCGTAACTCCTATAACACCTCTCAGCTACTATGTGATTAATGGAAAAATCACCTATCTTGGGTGTGCATTCATTGGGAACATCCGGCATGAAGAACTTTGAATCGTCAACATCTTTTAGACTTTCAACATCGTTTTCCTCTACATCATAAAAACACATTTTTACAAAGACTAAAAACATCAAAAATTACTAAAATAAAAAATCATACAAAACTTCGTAAAAAAAAACCAACACTGATAAGAGGGATATCTAAACATATGAATTCATATTCATATTCAACTTAAAATCGTCTTAAAATGTTTAAATAAATGAATTCACAATCAACCAATAAATCATAAAAAAAATAAAAGGAATTTCTTTTTACATACTACTTTGATATATAAATACCTCATCGATAAAATAACTACACCATTCAAGCAAACTTTACAAACCAATCACACCCATCCTTTATTTTAATCGACGGTGAAAAATTGATCGGTGGCAATTCTGTAATTAACATTTAATTGTTGTTTTTTTATGAATACACACACGTATTAAGGATAAATAGAAAAAAAAAACTTGGAGACAATCATCTTCAAAAACCATGGCAGATTACCCGGAATTTACAGTTTCCATTATGAGACAAGATTCATGAAATTAACAAAAAACGACAGAAAAGTTAAGTACCATCGTTACGTGCTTCAACATTATCTTCTTCATCTGGTTGCACGGCACAAGCCTGTGTTTTCACCGGAGAACATACGGAGTCGGTCTCAACGAACGAAGGCTCTTCATTACGAACACGCGAACATGAACCATATACATCGTTAACGGTTTCCTCGTTCATAGAAAACGAATTTTCCATTGATTCACAACAAAAAAACACCGGCGATAAGATGTATAATGCTATCAACGAAGTAGAGGCGATAAACTGTATAATAGTTCCAATCGATTATGAAGATACGCTTTTGCAATTGAAAATCAAATGGAAACCGAATCCCTATAATTCTGCAATTACCATTATCATTTAATTAGTAAAAAATAAATGATAATCGCCTGAATTACTAAATGACTAATCTATCCTTTTCTTTAATTACTTAAATTTAATTAGATCTAATGGCTATTATTGGTTTGCACAGTTTGCATGACCTGTGTGGTTTGCAATTGAGACCTCACCTATATAAGGGGAGGTCTCAATTGCAAACCATACCATTCATGCAAACTTTACAAACCAATCTCAACCATCCTTTATTTTAATCCACGGTGATAGATTGATCGGTGGCAATTCTGTAAATAACATTTAATTGTTGTTTTTTTTATGAATACCCACACGTCTTAAGGGTAAATTGGTAAAGTAAACCTTGAGACAATCATCTTCTAAAACGATGGCAGATAATCCGGATTCAAGTTTCCATTATTATCGGATATGAATCGTGAACGGTTTTAGGTGATCAAAATCAAATCAATGCTCATATTAACCTATCATCGTCGAGGAATTTCAACCCAGAATCAGTTGCAGCGAAGAAAAATGCATCCGAACAGAGGTAATGTGTTCGATTACAATCAACTACCTATATTCATGATTCTCGCATTCTTGAAGAATAACTAACGATTTAGGGTTTTTTCAGTGAGACGACCCAGTGAAAGGATAAGACTTAAAACAAGTTTCTCCAACTTCACAAACACGGCCTATTACCCTGTGGATGTAGACCTGGAGGAGTATAAAGAAATGAAAACCGAGTATACTGCTGTAGAATCAACCGAATGTCAATCACCTGTGCACAGAGAGAACAAATATGATGCAGGTAATCAAAAACGAAACCATTACAATAATCGTATTTAATTACCTGCATCATATTTGTTCTCTCTGTGCACAGGTGATTGACATTCGGTTGATTCTACAGCAGTATACTCGGTTTTCATTTCTTTATACTCCTCCAGGTCTACATCCACAGGGTTATTGGCCATGTTTGTGAAGTTGGAGAAACTTGTTTTAAGTCTTATCCTTTCACTGGGTCGTCTCACTGAAAAAAACCGTAAATCGTTAGTTATTCTTCAAGAATGCGAGAATCATGAATATAGGTAGTTGATTGTAATCGAACATATTACCTCTGTTCGGATGCATTTTTCTTCGCTGCAACTGATTCTGGGTTGAAATTCCTCGACGATGATAGGTTAATATGAGCATTGATTTGATTTTGATCACCTAAAACCGTTCACGATTCATATCCGATAATAATGGAAACTTGAATCCGGATTATCTGCCATCGTTTTAGAAGATGATTGTCTCAAGGTTTACTTTACCAATTTACCCTTAAGACGTGTGGGTATTCATAAAAAAAACAACAATTAAATGTTATTTACAGAATTGCCACCGATCAATCTATCACCGTGGATTAAAATAAAGGATGGTTGAGATTGGTTTGTAAAGTTTGCATGAATGGTATGGTTTGCAATTGAGACCTCACCTATATATATATATATATATATATATATATATATATATATATATATGTTAGAACGACGTAATTTATATCAAAATGATATTATATGTTGTACAAATATTTTAAAAACATTATTTATATAACTTATGCAATAAACATGTAAAATTATGATTTTAACTTGTATATATATTAGAACGACGTAATTTATACGATAATGATATTATATGATGTCTAAATATTTTACAAACATTATTTATATAATTTATACAAAATGATATTATAAGGTGTCTAAATATTTTACAAACATTATTTATATACAACTATCGTAAACTTAACAGATATGTATTTTTTTACCAAAAATCATAAAACTTAACAAATATGCATGTATAATTTTATACATTATTTAAGATAAAGATAACGTATACAAATATATAACAACAACCACATAACACATATGGATTTTTTTAACTATAAAACAACAAGAGGGTTACGAAAACTTACCTTACGAGCCACCGCCATGTTGCCCGACGTCGAAAAGCACTCACGAAGCTTGATGCAGTTTTAAAGTGCGTGGATTGCACGATAAAAACAAGAGAGTGGAGAAAGGAATGAGGGATGTGGGGACCAAAACTATGTTTTTATAAGGGTATGGGGGAGGGTTTTGTGGGGTTTGTGGAGCCGGTGGGTGGGGTATAAATAGGGGGGATCGTGAAGGTGGGGGTTGGGGGGCAATAATGAGGGTAGATCACAGGTTAAAATAGGGTATTTCACGAGTTAAATTGCTAGGGTTTACCCCAGTCCGCCACGTGGTGCGGCAACCTCGCGATCGCGAGGTGGGGGTGTTTGGTAAATAATGTTCACGAGGTAAGGACCAAAAGGGTAAAATCTGGGTTTCACTTTATCCCCAACCTCGCGATCGCGAGGTCCTTTCACGATTCAGGGACCAAAAGTGTAATTTTGGGGTATTGGCTGATGAAGGAGATCGTGATCGTGAGGGGTTTCACGAGGAGAATGGGTAAAATCGTGAAACGGGAGAGAAAATGGCTAAATTAGTAAGAGAAGGATCAAAAATGGCTAAAACAATTAAATTCCCTTAATATATTGTGTATTTTACCCGTAACTCTATTATCTTACTATTGAACTAAATTTACATTTAAAATAAATTCCTAAATCGATTATTCAAAACAAAACTTCATTAAGTCAAAAGTTATATCATCAACACACAACTAAAAATAAATATTTTAATAATCTTGGATACCAGCTTATTAGATTAGATTATTGGTCGGTATTATTTAAAGTAAAAATACATAAATCTCAAGAAATTGAATGAGTATTTTCTAAATGTTAAAATCTAAACAAAAAAAATATAGTGTAGGTGACTAGTGTTACATTAAATTTGACGTTTTATCATCATAACTTCTAAAATAGTGCATTAATTGGAAAGAATTGGGTGCAAAAAATAAGTATAGTGCAAGATTTGGTGCATTCATTAAAGATGGTCTTAGGTATTGTTTGGCATAAATAAACTAGCTTATAAGCTAGTTTATTGATAAGCTACTTGAATTAGCTTATGAGAAACATTTTAACATTTTTTTCAAACTATAACCACATTAATATTAATTATTCTTATTATTAGTTAAGGAAAAGTCCAATAAAACCCAATGGACTTTAGTATTAGGAATGATTAAGTCCTTGGACAATTTTTTTTGAACAAATAAACCATTGCACTTTTCAAAACCTGTTAAATAAACCATTAGACTTTCTAAAACTTGTTACATACTGTGAAATCCCAAATCTAGCAATTAATCAAGAATGATGTAGAGAGAGAATCTAGAGAGAACTTGTCATCCATATATTGATCTCTAAAGTGTAAATGACAAATGATACAAGAGGTTCTAGATTTGTTATGAAGTGTTATCTAACTATTGAACTAGACATGCCTATTTATACCCATAACATACAAGGTATAAAGGCAAAGCTAACTAATACAGTACATTGACTTTACAGTAAATCTTGAATACAACAATGCTCTAACAATCTCCCCCTTTGGATTCAAGATTTAAAAAAATATGACATCAGTCTTCAGCTCTTTGTAAAGTCAATCTTCTCCAACAGACACTCTATCAAGCCATCTTCAAGTCTTGTTCATGAAAAACAGATCTTTGTAGCTTTATCAGACTTTGACAAACAGTAACTTCTCGTAACCTTCTTGATGCAAGAACCTTAGTTCTCATAATAATCTTTAAGGATCCGAAATCATCAATTCGAATCATGAAGGGTTCGAAATCAGGGCAATTCGAATCATGTAGGGTGCGAAATCATGCCTATCTTGAATAAATGGAATTCGAAACCATCCATATTTTTGAACCATCCATATTTTTGAACTTTTAGGTGTAAGCGCATTCCGAGAACCACTCAGAACTAAGATAACCAAATTCAGCAACATTTGGACTTCACATGATCCTTCTCCCCCTGATCTTCAGTCTTGGTTCACGAATCTTTGACTTGAAAGCTCTATGACTTGAAAGTTCTTTGACTTGAAATATATTTGACTTGAAAGCTCTTTGACGTGAAATTGAATTAAACATTTATCCCCCTTTTTCGATGAAAGTGAGCATCATTATCATCGAAAACCTTCTTCAATTTCAGTCGTGTCTCTGAGTATTACTAACAATCTCCTCCTTAGTGGGTAACCTTGCTCCCCCTCAAAATAAGAATTCTGGAGCAATTTGTTTTCTCCCCCTGAAAGTATGCATATATTTCAATAACGATATTCATTTCAAATACAGTGCGTTAATGAAAACATTTATACAAGAAAAATAAAATTCATTGAACCACATTTTATAACTACTAACATTTGATCATTTGAAAACGTTACAAAAGAAATCCAACTTAATGAAGTTTAACAAATTTTTCAATCAACTGAAATCAAATGCATGTGTTTGGATTCAAGAACAAGTCATCATTGTATATCAAGTTATAAACGTTCAGTTTCAACCTCTTTATTAAATCTATTTGGTGTGCTAGCATGCGAAATATGATTAGCATCAAGCATATGCAATTCTAAAACATGTAAGAATACTTTGCTCAAGTCACACTATTTGTCCAAAATCAGAATTTCATAAATTTACGGGTTTATCGCGACTTTGTATTTTCCCAAGTTTCAAGAGATGTGTGCTCATTGGCATCTTTTGATTTTGTGCTCATTGGCATCTTTTGATTTTGTGCTCATTGGCATCCTTTGATTTTGTGCTCATTGGCATCTTTTGATCAAAAAGTTTAGTAAGAATAAGATACACCGTTAAACATGACTTTCTATCTGGTTCTATAGCAGGATTTGGGTCAGCATATCCCAGACCAGTTGGCCTTAGGTGCTAGGTGACGAGCACCCCTTAGAACTTAATTTCCCAAACCAGAAAGGCCACATCGATATATCTTAAACCCATTTGTACCAGTAGAACATGGCTTTCTATCTGGTTCTATTGCAGGATTTGGGTTAGCAGATCCCAGACCAGTTGGCCTTAGGTGCTAGGTGTCAAGCACCCCTTAGGACTTAATCTCCCAAACCAGAAAGGCCACAGGTACAAACTTTCAAACTAAATGATATTCTATATAAGTTCGGATTTCCATCACAAAATATGAATGATATCTCAATCACTTGGTTCTAAAACATAGTGCTTCCCCCATATTTTCGTTTCCATTCATCATTCTGACAAATAGGCTTTTTGAGCATTATATTCTATATTAGTCCGAATTTACATATCATTGAGCATTCAACATGATTTCATTCATGTTTTGCTGACCTTTCGATTTATTTCAGAAGTGAAAGTTGAAACAAATCTAATTCAGATAATACAAAAATACTTGTAAAATCATCTTTTAGCACACATTTAATTCATTGAATGAAAATTGAAAATTTCATCTCGTTGAAGTAAATTTGTACAAGATTCAAGTTTTCAAAGCAGTAGAAACAAAATATAATTCAATGTTACCTTTTACCACTTGTTCCTTGTATTAAAAAAAATATGATTGTTAAAGGATATCACCTGAGAAGTATGAGTTCTAAACTGATTTGTTTAGAAATCTTAGTCTTTGAAGTACGGGTTCTAAACTGATGTGTTTAGAAACCAAATAGTCGTTGAAGCACGGGTTTTGAACTGATATGTTCAAAAACTTAAAACGTTGACGCACGGGTCCTGAACTAATGTATTCAGAAACCAATATCTTTGAATCTCGGGTTCTAAACTGAAGTGTCTAGAAACCATAATTTCTTTGAAGCACGGGTTCTAAACTGAAGTGTTTAGAAACCATAGGTCTTTGCTTCCCCTTAATGGTACAAGTACTATTCTTCAAAAAAATCACCGCTTCTCTTCTGTTTTCAGTCATGTGTGTGGTTTATGTTTCCAAATCAGCACCACACATGATGAACCTACAAAACAGATTAAGCAGATTTTGGTACCCAACGAGACTTGGGTCCTAGTGTGTTAGGTGTAGATCTCTTTGAAGGAATACTATAAGTACCGTACCAAAAAGAAGTATGATTTTTATGCACAAAATCATTTGATCCACAGTAAGAACAACATATTTTCTTATGTGCCAACCTAATCAGATAATTTACAGAATGAAAAGGATTAGGTGTAGCAGAATATTTACCTTTTGGCGCATTGTTCTTCTTAGCATTTGTTGTGGAAGCAGATGATTTTGGTATTTCTTTCTTCGGAATTGTTGTGCCTTTAACTCTCCATTCCATCTTCACCCCCTTGAAGACTGGAAGTTCTTCAGGTTTGGAAGTATTAACTTTAGGCACATTTGAATTGTTATCTGATTTATCAAGAAGAGGATTATAGAAGAGATTTGTTGAACGAATCTGATCTTTTGAGAAATCAGTTGATCTATTAAATTGTTTAGAGGAAATGTTTTTAAAACTTGAACTTGAAGCAGTTTTAAAAGAACATTCAGAATCATTTGAATCAACAAATGGAGTCTGAAAGATAGAATTATGACTGGTCTGCTTTGAGACATCAAATTTAAAAATGACGTCTTCAAGTTCTTTAACTTTGTATATTAAAACATTTTTCTCTTTAGAAATTAGATCAAATTTCTTTTGGAGATCAGATTTGATCAACTGATCCTTCATAATATCAGCTGATAAACCAGATAATCTTTTGGTAAGATTAAGAATCACATCTTCAAA
This sequence comes from Saussurea involucrata, assembly GCA_033807775.1. Lineage (NCBI taxonomy): Eukaryota > Viridiplantae > Streptophyta > Magnoliopsida > Asterales > Asteraceae > Saussurea > Saussurea involucrata. The sequence goes on along the minus strand of CM066314.1, from coordinate 54,315,878 downwards.
ATATATGCGTTCCGATTCAAAATCTTTTTCCAAAAATTTTCTTTTATTAGCAATCTCTTTGAAAATTTCCATATTTTTCTTTTTAAGGGTTTTACTTTCCTTTTCAAAGAGATTTTTCTTTTCCGTGAAATCTTTTCTTTCCTTTTCCAAAAGATTTTCTAATTTAGTGATTTTCACGGAAAATTCAGAACTTTTAATCTCAAAAGATTTGCGTTCAGTTTCAAAACCAGCTCTTTCTTTTTCGAGCTTCTCTTTTTCTAAAAATAAAACTTTCTCAAAGTCAGAAACTTGTTTTGAAAGTTTTATACATTTCAGCTCAGTTTCTTTCTTTTCTTCAAAAGAAAAATTAGACAGTTTTCTCTTTAGCTCAGCGTTTTCACTGTCCAACGTTGTTCTTTTCTCTTGAACTCTTTTTAATTGATCTCTAAGGTATGAGTTCTCCTTCTCTCTCTTGTCTTCAATGCTCTTCAGATCAGCATTTTCACTTTGAAGAGTTGTTACTTTCTCTTGAAGTTTCTTGATTTGATCGTGCAGACTTGAGTTGTCTTTCTTTGTTTCAAGACCTGCAATATATACTTCAAGATTAGTAATTCTTTTGGTAAATTTAGCATTTGAAGAAGAAATGTCTAAAATTTGTCTCTTTAGATCAACATTTTCTTCCTCCATTGCTTTAATTAAAACAGGAAATGAACGATCTGAAGCATTATCTTTGACAATAGTTTGTTTCAAACTTTCATTATTTGATTTAACAAAGATTTGTGGAGTTGGAGGTATTTTTTTATAATAGTTTGTTGCAAAATTTCATTATTTGATTTAACAAAAGATTGCTTCAAATCTTCCCCACTAGAATTAATAATAGTTTGCTTCAAACTCATCTTTAATATTGCTAGAAAATGATCGTTCAGAAAATCAAGCAGAAAAATTTTTATATAAAAATTTTTCTTGAAAAGCTCTTAAAGTGTATGAAAAACACTATGGAAAAAATTTAGGAATAAATTTTTTTTTAAATCAACACTGAATTCGGATGTATAAGAGTTCGAAACCACGGAATTCGTATGCTAAAGGATCCGAAAACCTTGAATTCGGATGCTGAAGGGTTCGAAATCCCAAGAATTCGAATGTATAAGGATTCGAAATCAATGAATTCGAATGTAGTTGGATCCGAAATCAATGAATTCGAATGTAGTTGGATCCGAAATCAATGAATTCGGATGTAGAAGGATTCGAATTCAAGGAATTCTTATGCAGAAGGGTTCGAATTCAATCAATTCGAATGCAGAAGGGTTCGAATTCAAGGAATTCGAATGCAGAAGGGTTCGAATTCAAGGAATTCGAAACAAGAAGGGTCCGAAATCATGGGAATTCGGATCATGAAGGGTTCGAAATCACTCAATTCGAACTTGACAGGTTCGAATTCACCCAATTCGAACTTAACAAGGATCAAATTCTATCCTTGGTAAATCAAAACCAACTCAGATTTATCCACAACTTCTCAATTCGAATCTAACAGGGTTCGAATACAACTAAATTCGAACTTAACAGAGTTCGAATTCAATGAATTCGAAAGCTTCTTGAGTCGAATTCTATACTTGTGATGACCAAGACCACTCCGAATTCTCTTGAAAGATCCGAATTGTGTATGAATGATCCGAATTCACCAAGAATGATCCGAATTCTGCACTTCGAACACGAAAATCACTAAATCAGCCATAACTTTTTCAATTCTTGATCAATTGTTATGAAATTTGCATAGATTTGTTCGAAATTTGATTCCACACACTTTCTTAGTTAATCACAAATCCTAATTCGATCAATTTAATCGAATTATGATCCCAAATAGTAAGAAAATGTTTTCGAACAAAAACAGATATAAAAAGATCAGATCTGCAAATTCTGTGCAGATTTTGATATAGATCCTTGAATTAAAGATGTTCAGGGATGAAAATCGAGTGCAATGATGTCAAGAATCAATCCAAAAGATCAAAAAATGAAAAAGATGATGATTCTAGATGAACAGTAATCGATGAAGGGTAATAAATCATCATGAACAGTGATGAATGAAGGATCCGAAATCTTCAAGAACAGTGTAAAAATCTTCAATTTGCTCTTTGATCTGCTTGAATTTTCTGTTTAGCTCTGATACCAAATGTTAAATCCTAAATCTAGCAATTAATCAAGAATGATGTAGAGAGAGAATCTAGAGAGAACTTGTCATCCATATATTGATCTCTAAAGTGTAAATGACAAATGATACAAGAGGTTCTAGATTTGTTATGAAGTGTTATCTAACTATTGAACTAGACATGCCTATTTATACCCATAACATACAACGGTATAAAGGCAAAGCTAACTAATACAGTACATTGACTTTACAGTAAATCTTGAATACAACAATGCTCTAACACATACATCTTTATGACTTATAAAATTGGTTAATGTGTTAAATATGATTGAAAAAAATACGAAAAAACCAAACAAAGTTACATACTTTAAACTATTAATTAAGTCCTTATATTTTTTTTGAACGAAAAAAAAATACAATTTATAAAACGAAACGAATATACCATTTTCATTATTCTTCCCAAAACATATAGAAGTTGTATCCAAAACATAAATAGATGTACATAAAAGTTAGACATAGTTTACCAAAAATTGAACCAAAATATACCAAAAGTTGCACAAAAAATGCCACCAGTTGCACCAAAAGGTCTAAGGATCAACAATCAGACATATGTTCACTTGAATTATCGCTTATAACATGGTTAAGATCATCACTACAATCATCACTGCAGTCAGATGCCATTTTGTAAACAAGAATAACGACTTCATCACGATTACAAATTAAAACAAAATGATATCACTAAATAAAAGCATTACTGTAAAGATGTATTACCAATTCAACATAAACATTAACACATATAGGCTTTAATTATATATTGTTAGAGATTGAGTAACTGCAAATTGGTGTTGCTTTATACCATATAATTACAGATTAATTTTATATTAATGAATAAATGACCTTAAATGATATAAAGTGTAAGTATTACAAATAATTCGTACATATTTATTATATTTAATGATATAAGGTTAAATATAAAAGGGAAATTAATTAAAATACCATAAGTCAAACCAAGTGTTACCAAAATACCACAAATCTCTCCCACTTTGCAAAAATACCCCTTTTTCCGCGATGGGAGCCCGCGATCGCGGGCCAGGGACCATTTCTGACACTTTTTTAAACTTGCAGGGACCATTTTTGAAAAATAGTGTCCCGCGATCGCGAAGGAATCCCGCGATGGGATGTTTTTTTGTGACTTTTCAATTGCAAGAGACCATTTTTGAAAAATTCCAGGGACCATTTTTGAAAATTTCAACCGCGTTTGACCATTTTTGACCACTGTTCACCCGCGTTCGTCAAATTTGATGAATTTAAATTGGAATGTTACACTTTCAACCCCTATACTTATTTACTAAATTTACTTTATACATTTTACTTTCATTATTTTAATTTTACATTTAACACATATAATCGTTTATTAACTAAAATACGTTAAAAAAATACGTTTTAATTTTAACAAATTACACCATTATAATCGTCTCTTCGATACGTTCGAAATGAGCCCAATCTTGAATTTTTTTGGATTTATATATTTTAATATATATCATATACAGTTATACACTACATAAAAAAATATTTTTTATATTTAAAATTCATACCCTTATAGTTAATTATTTAATTTATGGTACATCTCTTATTTTTTTTTCAATTTTGTTTTACATTCCTACCGCATTAACATAATAATCATATATTAACTAATTCATTAAATCGTTTTAAATTATTATTATTTGAATGTGTTTATAGATATCGTGAATGGCAATAGGAGAAAGTTTCACGAGAAGAATATTAAATGGAGTTTTGACAAGTCGGTATCACTGGACTCATTTAAGAATTGTGAAAATGGGTATTTGGCGAATGATGATTCATGTGTGTTTGGAGCTGAAGTATTTGCAGTTACAGAGTATGCACAAAATGATCGATGTATTTCCAACGTAACTTAGATTAAAATTATCTCCTTCAGTTCAGTCCCGTCCCGTCTCATCCAGTTCAGTCCCGTCCAGTTCCGTCCCGTCCCATCTAGTATGCGTACCAAACGCTATCTAAGAGTACCGTAAATTAAATAATTAACTATAAAGGTATAAATTGTAAATATTAAAAATATTTTGATGTAGTGTATATGATATATATTAAAATATATAAATCAAAATAATTCAAGATTGGGCTCATTTCGAACGTATCGAAGAGACGATTATAATGGTGTAACTTGTTAAAATTAAAACGTATTTTTTAACGTATTTTTGTTGATAAACGATTATATGTGTTAAATGTAAAATTAAATTATGAAACTAAAAGGTATAAAGTAAATTTAGTAAATAAGTATAGGGGTTGAAAGTGTAACATTTCAATTCGAAATTGTGATTTTGATTTGAAATGTTACACTTTCAACCCCTATACTTATTTACTAAATTTACTTTATACCTTTTAGTTTCATTATTTTAATTTTACATTTAACACATATAATCGTTTATTAATAAATACGTTAAAAAATACGTTTTAATTTTAACAAATTACACCATTGTAATCGTCTCTTCGATACGTTCGAAATGAACCCAATCTTGAATTTTTTTGATTTATATATTTTAATATATATCATATACACTACATCAAAATATTTTTAATATTTACAATTTATACCTTTATAGTTAATTATTTAATTTACGGTACTCTTAGGTAGCGTTTGGTACGCATACTAGATGGGACGGGACGGAACTGGACGGGACTGAACTGGATGGGACGGGACGGGACGGAACTAAACTGAAGGAGATAATTTTAATCTAAGTTACGTTGGAAATACATCGATCATTTTGTGCATACTCTGTAACTGCAAATACTTCAGCTCCAAACACACATGAATCATCATTCGCCAAATGCCCATTTTCACAATTCTTAAATGAGTCCAGTAATACCAACTTGTCAAAACCCCATTTAATATTCTTCTCGTGAAACCTTCTCCTATTGCCATTCACGATATCTATAAACACATTCAAATAATAATAATCTAAAACGATTTAATGAATTAGTTAATATATGATTATTATGTTAATGCGATAGGAGTGTAAAACAAAATTGAAAAAAAAGATGTACCATAAATTAAATAATTAACTATAAGGGTATGAATTTTAAATATAAAAAATATTTTTTTATGTAGTGTATAACTGTATATGATATATATTAAAATATATAAATCCAAAAAAAATCAAGATTGGGCTCATTTCGAACGTATCGAATAGACGATTATAATGGTGTAATTTGTTAAAATTAAAACGTATTTTTTAACGTATTTTAGTTAATAAACGATTATATGTGTTAAATGTAAAATTAAAATAATGAAAGTAAAAGGTATAAAGTAAATTTAGTAAATAAGTATAAGGGTTGAAAGTGTAACATTCCAATTTAAATTCATCAAATTTGACGAACGCGGGTGAACAGTGGTCAAACGCGGTTGAAATTTTAAAAAATGGTCCTTGGAATTTTTCAAAAATGGTCCCTTGCAATTGAAAAGTCACAAAAACATCCCAACGTGGGATTCCTTCGCGATCGCGGGACACCATTTTTCAAAAATGGTCCCTGCAAGTTTAAAAAAGTGTCAGAAATGGTCCCTGGTCCGCGATCGCGGGCTCCCATCGCGGAAAAAAGGGGTATTTTTGCAAAGTGGGAGAGATTTGTGGTATTTTGGTAACACTTGGTCAAACTTAGGGTATTTTAATTAATTTCCCAATATAAAATATCCAATATTGAGCTCACTTTGAACGTATTGACGAGATAATTATAATGGTGTAACTTGTAAAAAACGTATTTTTGATATATAAGAATGTGAAGTGTAATGTTTTTTTCTAAAAAAATGTCTTCTAATTCATTTCTTTTTATAGCAAAAAACAATTACTAAACAGAAAAAAAAATATTTGAACAATTTTTTGGAACAAATAAGTCTTTAGCCATTCTAAAATTTGTTAAATAAACCATTGGACTTTTGGAAACCTGTTAAATACATCGTTAAAATTGTAATAAGGGTGTATTTAACATGTTTCCAAAAGTCCAATGGTTTATTTAACAATTTTTGAAATGTCTAAGGGTTTTTTGTTCCAAAAATTGTCCAATGACTTAATCACTCCAAACATTAAAGTCCATTGGGTTTTTTAGACTTTTCCCTATTAGTTATAAATCAATATTAACTATTAATTATAAATAAATATTAAGTATTAATTATTAATAAATAGTAATTTATAGCAATTAAAAATTATTAATTAGTTTTAATTATACATTATTAATTAATTTTGTTAGTCTCAGCTATGAAATAGCACACTGAACAAGTATTATAAAAAGGGAGGTTGAATAGAATACACAAAAATTTTACTTTAATTTAATTCTTTATTGATAAAAAATCAAGAATTACACACATAAAACTTTAAGATTGTTGTGGAAAAGAAAAGATAAAATCTATCCTAACAATCTTTCACCAAGTATACAGAAAACTTGACACAACTTGAACACTAAGACAAAGTTATGAAGTTCTTTAGAGAGAAAAGATATTTGCCGATTTGTTGTGTGATCACTTGGTAAAATTTTCAAAAAGTGTAACCTTGCATGGAGAAGTCTTCACCTTTAAATACTCTCATGTGCATTAAATGAATGAGACATTTGTCATGATGGGATTGAAAGTTCAGGTTGTCCTTGATAAAAGCAAAGTGTCATTTTTGTCTTATCATGGGACAGAGTTGACCTGCAAGCTTTGGTGTAGACTATTCCTGAAAAATGTGTAAAAAACCAAACAACATTTTTCTTTTTCTGGATCTTCAGAGAATGTCCTCATTAATATATGATATGGTGAAGATTTTCTTAGCAAGAAGACAAGGGAGGATCCTCCGATTTTGGGGATCCTACCGATTTGTCATGGAGGAAATCGGCAGGAATAACTTAGTTTGAGTTGAGAAGTTCAACTTCAATCCACATTGGTAGACTCACTTTCTCTTGATTTTGACTGATTTTTGACTTCATCGAACTTTGAATACATGACTAAGCTATTACAAAGAACCTAAAAATTATCTAAGTAAAAAAGATGTTTTTCAAAGATTATAAAGAAGACGGGAGGTCATTTTCACATTTTTGGTCACCCAACACTAAAGATGTTTTCCAATATTATAAATGAGATCATGGAGGTCATCTTCAAATCTTTGGTGACCCAACAAATTTTAACTCAATCAAACACTCTTAATTACATCAAAATATAGCCTTAATTACATCCATCAAATATACGATACGTTCATTTCAAAAACAGTATGTTCTCTTAATTACTTCAAATACATAACAAGTTCTTTAATTGCATCTGATACTTGATATGTTTTTTGAAAATAAAGCCTGTGAAGTAGTTTTTCTAGAATATTCACTACTAGAATTGAACTTTCACCGGCGGATTATCGACAAATTACCGACAGATTGGAAAAATGTCAACTTTCGTTGATTTCCGGCATAAATCCGTCACTGCATTTAAATATATTTCGATTACATTTATGATGGGTTTGTGGCGTATTATTTAATATTTAAAAAACTCCACCACAAAATGGTCTAATGTTAAAGTTAACTAAATTCTGCCACAAATCTTCCGCAAATTAAAAGAAAATCTTTTTTATTTTTCTTTAAAAATTGAGAAATAAAATTTGTGGTGGATCGTTGCCGGATGTGTACTCTATCGTAAATTCGCCGGTAGCTATAAAATCATACTCTTAATTAAAATAATAAAAGGAATTTTTATAATTATCAGCAAACTCGTGGCGGATTGTGTCTGCCACAAATTTTAAACCATAAGGTTACTATTCAACCAATTTCACCCGAAAGTACGACGAGGATGTCTGCTCCTATCCCCTAGTTGATATTGTTCTATGGCAACAGGTGGTTGGGGAAGCAAGAAAGAAAGACCGACTATTAGGTTATGGATACAACCAAGATCCCAATTGGATCTTGACCAGGACATCGCACATAACCCAAATGGTGCTTCTGATGTCCCGGTGTATACCTCTTTTTCTTTTGATGTTCATCTATTTCATTTATAATCTATACCATATTATGAAAATTCTATTATTGTTAGCTTGATATGTTAGGTACAAGTTTTCATGCAAATGTACAAACTTTAAAGCTAGAACCTTTCCCACGTTCTCCACCATGTTGATAATTAAATCATTTTTAATTTCCAAGTTACACTTTAGACCCTTATAATTAATTACTTATTTAATTTACTTTAAGTCTCTTACTTTTTCATTTTTTTTCTTTTACACTTTTATCATATTAACATAAATATCGTATATGAATTAGAATGCATTAAAAATACATTTCTTTTTTATAAGTCATACAATTATAATCGTCTCGTCAATACATTCAAAATGATCCCCAAGATTGAATATTTTTGGATATAATAATATTATTAAACATCACGAATATGTAACAAAGTAATTTATTTTACATTCATTACGCTTTTATTTTTCATTTTACACTTTTATCATATTAAAAATACATAACCGTAGATTAACTAAAATACATTTAAAATGTTTTATTTTTATGTTACAACTTATATCATTATAATCCTCTCGTTAATACTTTCAAAATAAGTTTGTTAAGTTATTAAATATTTTTAAATTTGATAATATTGTACAATGTCATAAATTTGTATGAATATATACTATACTATAATAGGTCTTAAACCGTTATGTATTATAAAAGTACCTTCCTCGGACATAATTTGACCTTATTGCAAGGTCTGAATTTTGAAAATGCTAGACCTGAATATTGTAAAAGACCTGCTTGAAAAAGCAGTTTGTATTGATCTTGACTAGTTTAAAAAAACAGCTTGAAAATTCGATTCTTTTGAACAAAAGCCAAGAACCTGGATTACGTGATTAGGTTGGGTTGTTTAATTTTTCTTTTTAATAAGAGCGGTATGTAAGCAGTGTTCTTCTTATAGAAAAATATTCACGAGTTAATTCCCATTTTATAAAAAAAAATATTGATATATTTAAAATCAAAAGCATGCATTTAAGTATTAACCGTAAATATCATTACACTTTATTGAGAAACACTTTTTGGGAAAAAAATTCCTCTACCGATGAACCACAAACTTCAACTTCAAAATACAGTTGCAACCAAGAATACAATTATTAACTTGTATTATATTCATCAATTTAAAAACTTCAACAGTCATTTTAACCATTGTGTAGAGGCCAACTTGCTTGCACCTCAATTTAGATACGATGACTATGAGGAAGATCCCCATAACAACATCATCTACTAATCATTTTGACACGTGGAAACATGTATTTCACAACCTTAACATTTTTGTTTTTTTATTCTATCTCGGATTGTACATAAAAATATAAATAAAATCAACATATATATATTTTATTCGGTATAAACCTATTTGTACTACGTATTTTTGCTTACATATATTCAAAATTTACACTCCACTAAATTGTACGAGTATACAACTAACATCGGAATGGAAAAAAGAGACAAAAGTGAAACATAGTTAACATTTTATGCATCGCACGCGTACCTTACTAGTTTTTATTAAAGATTCTAACATTTTCTTGTATTTGTAGTTTAACGAGTTATAGACCCAGGTCGAGGAATTGCTCCATCGAGAAGAGATATGCAGAAGAAACATAAGGTGATGATTGAGTTGGTGAAGGGGTTTACCCTGCCGCCACAATTTTAATATTTTTGGTGTCTACATAGATAAACTCTTATCACCGATTGTTCGTACTTTAACTTCGTTGGAACAATTCCGTGCAAACAATCGTATTGGATGTTTTAAGATCTTAGCAGTTTTTTCTAGTTTTGCTTTTAATTTACAGGATTTAAAATTTGTGAAATAAATAATTTTTTTTCTTGGTAAGTAAAAAAAAATCATAAAAATCCGTGGCAGATTTCTGGCGGATAAAATCCGTCGAAAACGGTCTATCCACAATAAATTTTGTCGGAAGTAGTGTTTTCCGACAAATGCTTAACTGGCTGGAAATTCACCTGGAATCCACCATAAACAGTGTTTTCCTCGAACTTTAAACGGATTTTTTCCGTCGAAAAACACCCCTGTTTAGTAGTGTTTGGATGCAATTTTTCATTTTAAAAAGAAGGGAAGTAATTTCAAATTTCATCAAATGTCACGTATATATAATGTACACACACAAAGATGGTTCAACTAATTAAGAACCACAAAAAACTAGGGCGCTTAAGAGCTTATCTATTTCTACCTAACAATTTTAATCCAATAACCCTAATTAATTAACCTTTTTAATTCAGCAAAAACAAAAGGTTAAATTGGTAATTAAGTAAGGGGTTGTTTGTTTACCTCTTAATAGTTCTATTAAGAGGCAACCTCTGAATCGTTAAGAGGTAAATCTTGTTTGGCAAAAAAAAATCTCCCTATTAAGGGTTCTAAAACCCTCTAAATGATTTTGTATATTGGGCCTCCCTTAACCATTCAGCACCCTGCTTTCATTCTAAACAATTACCAAACAACCATAGTTCATTTTGCACTATATCATAAGAGCCTCTTAATGATTCTGATCACTTAATCATTTTACACCAATTCATTCAGCAACTACCAAACAACCCCTAAATGCTTAATTAAAGAATTTTCCATATGATGTCTCCTACCGTAAGTACCATGCGCCCTTCCAGATTCTTTTTCCTTCTTATTTGCTTCATCTCATACAAAAAGCCAAAACCCTTTTTGAGTTAGTTTGTGTATGTAATTGTTCCATTTCTCTCAAAACCCACCGCAATTATCCTTTTTTTCCTTCTTATTTGCTTCATCTCTTACAAAAAGCCAAAACCCTTTTTTAGTTTGTGTATGTAATTGTTCCATTTCTCACAAAACCCACCGCAATTATCATTTTAGTGTGTGTATTTGTATGTGTACAACTATAACCTCTCACCTTTACTTTCCATCAAGAATGGTTGAGAATCCATCAAGACCATATTAAGAACCCTAGCCTCTAAGAACATATTGAGACCGTTCGATAATCCTTCGAGAACAATTAATTACCCATCGAGACCGATTAAGACCAATCGAGAAACCATTCATTATGTAGTGTTTGTTTGTTTTGTAAAACCATAACCTACCTCCTTCATCTTCCATTGAGAAACCATCGAGAACCCTTTGAGGCCAATCAGTAACCCATCAAGAACGATTGAGAACCAACTGACACCGATCAAAACCAATCGAAAACCCATAAAATCCAATCAAGAACCCAATAAGAAAAAAAAAACTAAAATATGTATTATTGAAACTATAGTATATTCATGATGAATAGCATGTATATTCATCATATCATATTTATTATACTGAGAATCTGCATTTATAAAAATATCATATTGATATATGAATGTTTGTTAAAACTGTTGTATACACGTGAACATACATGAATATTCATGATGAATATTTTAGTGAAAATGTCTATGATATTCTCCGTTACCCCAAAGGTCGCTTGCCACTCAAGAGTGTCTCCTCTCCCCAATTTAGCAAACTGGATAATATCATACTGATGTATGAATACTGAAGATTTGTTGTGTATATATGTGAACTTACATGAATATTCAAAATGAATATTACACAAATACAAGTTCATGTAAAAGACAGTTAAAATGAAAGAAAATACTATATCGAGATGGAGGTTAAGGCTATGTTTGGCAAACTAGCTGGTAACTGGTGAGTAATAAACTAGCTGATAAATAAGTCAAGTTTGACAAAAATTAGCTTATAAGCATGTAAAATGACCAAAAAGGATATCTTGAAAAATTATCAATTACAATATTTAATAATATAATTAAAACAAATTTATGACAATATAATATGTTAATTAATAAAAACAAGGTAGTACAAAAATTTTAATAATTTAATATGTTGTTCAAAAGAATTTAAAATTTCTTATTATATATATACTATAAGTTTTGAATTTGTTAGAACAAATTTTAGAAAAAATCTACATTAATTCATGATTTTAAATAACTGTTACTTATAATATGAAAAAAAAAATTGAATAATAATTAAAAATAGAGTGAATTGTGGATTTGGTCCTTATGGCTTTGTGTTTTCTTTGGCTATGGTCCTCATTCTATGTTTATTATAGATATAATTACTGTGGTATGCAATATATTGTGACTAGGGTCCCTAAAACACTAAAACCGTTAAGTTTTAAAAGTTAAAGACATCATGTGGTTTGCACAATATGGGTATAATTGTCAATTTACATTTCCCTTTTAATTATTTAAGAGTGGATTGTGGATTTGGTCTTGTGTTTGGATATTTTTTGTGACTAGGATTTTTATAGTATATTCATTGTGGATTTGATCGTTGTGGTATTTATTTATTTTGTCTTTTTCTTATAAAAAAATAAAAACAATACTTTTTTGGGAAATTAATTAAAATGCTAAAAGTCAAACATCTTGTTATTGAAATGCCACAAATCTATCCCATCTTACCAAAATGCCCCAAAAAGCCGCGGTGGGCCTCGCGATCGCGGGCCTCAGGCCCACGTGTCACCAAACATCGCCCAAATAGCCCGCGTTGGTCCCTCAAGAATGCCCGCGGTCCATCTTTTCCCCCTCAAGAATGCCTGTGTTGACAGTTTTAGTCCCTGCCCGCGTTGGGATCCCGCGATCGCGGGCTAACCCGCCACGCGTCGGCATGGGGTTAACCCTAAAAATCTTTGTGAGCCAAACCCTATCTCTTTCTCTTCTCTATCGCCGCACTATATAAGAGGGGTGGGGGGACCAAACCGGCCACACCCCATTTTTTTAATAACTCTCTCAATTTTTAATCAAACTCTCTCAATTTTCTCCCACTCTCTTAATTTTGTCGTGTGGAATACGCGTTCGGGTTTTGTGAAGATGTCTCGTATTACCTCTGTGGTATGTTTTCTTTATGTTTTTTGTTATTTTTTGTATGTTATTTTAAGTTAAGATATATGATTTGTATGTTGTTAGAGTGTTTATAACTTTTGTTATTATTGAATATGTTCTATGTTTAACATTTTTAAGATATATGATATGTATGGTTTTATGTTTGAATGTGATATTTGTATGTTATAATGTGTATGTTGTTATAGGAGTATTTTTATAAAAAAATTGTTAAGAGTGTGTTTTTATAAAAATAATTCTTAAAAGTGTGTTTTTATAAAAAAATTGTTAAGAATGTGTTTTTTTATAAAAAAATTGTTAACAATGTGTTTTTATAAAAAAAATTGTTAAGAGTGTGTTCTTATAAAAATAATTTTTAAAAGTGTGTTTTTATAAAAAAAAAATGTTAAGAATGTGTTTTTTATAAAAAAATTGTTAAGAGTGTGTTTTTATAAAAAAATTGTTAAGAGTGTTTTTTATAAAAAAATTGTTAAGAATGTGTTTTTATAAAAAAAATGTTAAAAATGTGTTTTTTTATAAAAAATTGTTAAGAGTGTGTTTTTATAAAAATAATTCTTAAAAGTGTGTTTTTATAAAAAAAATTGTTAAGAATGTATTTTTATAAAAAAACTTGTTAAAAATGTTTTTTATAAAAAAAATTGTTAAGAGATTGTTTTTATAAAAATAATTCTAAATAGTGTGTTTTTATAAAAAAATGTTAAGAATGTGTTTTTTTATAAAAAAAATTGTTAAGAGTGTTTTTATAAAAAAATTGTTAAGAATGTGTTTTTATAAAAAAATTGTTAAGAATGTGTTTTTATAAAAAAATTGTTAAGAATATGTTTTTTTTATAAAAAAATGTTAACTTAGGTCCCTACGGTTTTAAGAATGACAACTTAGGTCCCTAAACTTTTAAGAATGACAATTTAGGTCCCTAAACTTTTAAGAATGCCAATTAGGTCCCTAAACTTTTAAGAATGACAACTTAGGTCCCTACGGTTTTAAGAATGACAACTTAGGTCCCTAAACTTTTAAGAATGACAATTTAGGTCCCTAAACTTTTAAGAATGCCAATTAGGTCCCTAAACTTTTAAGAATGACAACTTAGGTCCCTACGGTTTTAAGAATGACAACTTAGGTCCCTAAACTTTTAAGAATGACAATTTAGGTCCCTAAACTTTTAAGAATGCCAATTAGGTCCCTAAACTTTTAAGAATGACAACTAGGGTCCCTAAACCGCAACATCTATATATAACACTATGATACATTGAAATAAAATAAACCGCAACATCTATATATAACAATATGATACATTGAAATAAAATTAACCGCAACATCTATATATAACACTATTATACGTTGAAATAAAATAAACCGCAACATTAAACCGCAACCTCTATATATAACACTATTATACGTTGAAATAAAATAAACCGCACTTTATCTATTTATAACACTATTATATGTTGAAATAAAATAAACCGCAACATCTATATATAACACTATTATACGTTGAAATAAAATAAACCGTAACATCTATATATATAACACTATTATACGTTGAAATAAAATAAACCGCAACCTCTATATATAACACTATTATACGTTGAAATAAAATAAACCACACTTTATCTATTTATAACACTATTATATGTTGAAATAAAATAAATCGCAACATCTATATATAACACTATTATACGTTGAAATAAAATAAACCGCAACATCTATATATAACACTATTATACGTTGAAATAAAATAAACCGCAACCTCTATATATAACACTATTATACGTTGAAATAAAATAATCCGCACTTTATCTATTTATAACACTATTATATGTTGAAATAAAATAAACCGCAACATCTATATATAACACTATTATACGTTGAAATAAAATAAACCGCAACCTCTATATATAACACTATTATACATTGAAATAAAATAAACCGCAACATCTATATATAACACTATTATACGTTGAAATAAAATAAACCGCACTTTATCTATTTATAACACTAACTATAACATCTGTGAATGACTATGTAGAGGGATTTCTTTAACATCGACTTGACGCTAAAGTGCAAAGTTGCCTACATCGAGGACTTAAGAAACCGCTTTAGGGGATTAGGTGATCGCGCGGATACCCTTGAGGTTATCTTTAGAGGGACACCGTTCGGGCCATGGATGGATGTGTCTTACTCTGCTGGCGACCCTACGCTAGTACACATGTTTCTACAGTTGGAGGTCGAGGACGCCAACGCTGAGCCGGAGGAGATGCATTTTGATTTCTTCGGCGATCGATTGCATTTTGGGCGTCGTGAGTTCTGTCTAATTACAGGACTACGTTTTGGAGAGGCTCCCCCCTTCCTCCCTTAGCAGACTGCTCCTTCGTTCCTAGGGTTTGGGGCATTTCAGCATCTCGTTTGAAGCTGAAGGCAGTCCGAGACATGATGAAAGAGGGCCTTAGTGCCCTAAGTGACGCCGATGCTGTCCGTGTATGCTTGGTGGTGATCGTGGATATGGGCTTCATGGGCCGTGAGTATAGCCAATATGCTTCCTCGACGGTCCTTAGGGCCGTCGAGGACCTTGAGCTGTTTAACAGCTACCTGTGGGGTAGCCATATCTGGACACATTGCTACTCAATCTTGCACCGAGCCATAAGAAGACGCGACTCCGATCGACATGGAAAGATGAACCTTTGTGGTTTTACATACGCCTTCAAGGTTAGATACGTAGTATAACAATTGTTAATAATACATACAACTGTTTGGCTTTTCTTTTTACGTACTTGCTCTTCTTGTCTAATTCCAGATATGGATCTTGGAGATGTTTCCCGCATCAATCCGATATTTCGTCAAGCGCGACGACCGAGTACTTAGGGGAACCCGTTGGGACAAGCGTGTTACCCTAAGTAGGTCGCTTTGGGTTCAGTTTTTCAATGAATCTAGACATGTAAGTTCTTTTACCATGTTTACAATTTGCATACGTTAGTCCCGATTTTTTTTTTTTATGTTTTATCATATATTTAGCTGCCACTCTGGCCTTTCGCTCGCCTTGAGCCTACTACCGACGAGATGGACACGGATTGGTACAGAGACAGCGTGGCCTTTATTGACGCTGAGGCGGCAAGGGCTCGACGTCCCTCTCCTTCCACATCTCACGAAGATGAGGAAGACGACGACAGGCCCCCTTCCGGTGGATATCAGCAACCCCCTTCCTCCTCCTATCCGCCGCCCCCTTCCTCCTCCTATCCGCGACCCCCTTCCTCCTCCTACCAGCCGCCCCCTTACGATCCATATCAGGCGGCCCCTTCCTACGGGCCACATCGTGGCTGTCATGAGTACCTGTGGGACTACGTCCACGGGCCGCTAGAGTCACGTGTAGAGTTTCTGGAGGGAGTCTACAGACAGTTTAGCGCTGTCCATGTTAGTGTTTAACTTAATTTGTTGGCCACGTTTATTTAGTTTGTATATTAATATTACGTTCTAAATTTGTTTTAGCTGTCGAGTACGACACCGATCCCCGCTCCGTTCGGACAGGGGGCACATGCGACGTTTGCCACCACATCCTATCCGTCATTCCCTGAAAATGTAAGTGACACTGAGTAACCATTATAGTTATATGTTTGTTCCTAAGTTTGTAACTCTTATAATGATCAATGTCACGCAGGCCGAGATGTCGGCGGTCGGGATGTCCCAAACGACGTTCGCCACCACATCCTATTCTACTATCCCGGAGAGTGTAAGTGACACTGAGTAATCATTATAGTTATATGTTTGTTCCTAAGTTTGTAACTCTTATAATGATCAATGTCACGCAGACCGGTGTAATAACCAGGTATTTTATCTAATTTAAAATTGGTATTTTATAAGTCTTTATTTTAGTATTTTATGGAGTTAAGAGTTAAGGGATAAGTTTTAATTTTTAATTGGAAGGTTGGGGATAAGTTTTGCCAAATGAGTAAAGCCTAGGGTCTATTTGGTCTTTATGCCAAACTTCTCCACTTGACCGACTCTAGTATATCAATTACCAGATGAAGTCTTCAATTAGTAAACAAAAAAAGAATATCCCAAAGTGTTTGTGTGTGTGAGTGAATACGGCAGAGAGAGAGAGAGAGAAGAAGAAGTTCGAAGAAAAAGAAGAATTGAAAGATAATCAGCTGGGATTTTAATTGGTGCAGTAAATCAAAGAGGTAATGTTCTTATTCAAACACTCTTTTATAAGAATTAGGTTTCTTTTGGATTTTGAGGTGAGTTTAGGTAATTTTAGATGAATTTGTGAATTTTAGTTGCAATTTAGAGTGTAAAAAGGGGTTTAGAACACTTCTGTATAATCTGGGTATAAGATGAAATTCCTACAACTGAACTGAACTTATCTGATAAAGACGATGAACAGTGTTTTTGCGAAAAGTAGGAATTCGCAAGCCTTGGTTGCGAAAAGTCCACTTTTCGCAAGCAGCTAAAACGCATAGTGAGGTTTTCGTATCTGTTGGTTGCGAAAAGTGAGGAACTCGCAACTGTAGGTTGCGAAAAGTAAACTTTTCGTAATAGTGGGTTGCGAAAAGTTGGGTTTTCCTGTTTATGTGTTAAAGAGTATGTATACTTTAATTTGTTTCAGATACTAAGGATCTGGGTTAAAAGATAATCTAAATTGAGGAAAGTTTGAAGGACCTTTGCTTAAAAGATCAGGTGAGTTTTACTTTAAAAAGTATTTTACTGGAATGCATTATGTGAATAACAAATATTTGATATGTGGTATGAATATGTCATACGTGGGTGATTATAATATATTGAGATATTATAATTACGTGAGTATTATATGATAATATAATACGTGGCCGGGCTTTGGACCGGTGTGATAAATTGGCTCGCAACCAATTGATATTGGCCATTGGTGGAGGGATAAGGTGGAATGAGACAGGTATGAGGAATAATTGTTAGTTGGTATTAACTTACGTGTGTGGTATGTGTATTTATATAAATAGTGTTTTATATAAATGAGTTTTTAATGAATTACAAATGTCAGGGATTTACTCACTAGACCCTTAGGTCTAACCCTCATTTTCTGCTTTAAAAATTATGTATTCCAGGTGGTGATTCCAGTAGGAACAAGTAAATAGAATACTTGTTGGCTAGCTTTGGAGAAGATTATCATCATGATACTACGGATGCTTTTGTAGTTATAATTTTTGTTATTACTATGTAATTCAAAGTGGATCAAGTTGTAATGAATTTTTATGTTCAGACTTTAGATGGGACCAAATGTGAAAGATGAAGTACTTTGTTGTAAACATGTTATGGAATGTATGTAATATGTATGTTTCGTTTTGTGGGATGTTACAGATGGTATCAGAGCCCTAGTTTAAGGGATTTAGGTATTAGTATCTGTACCTAGACTTAAACTGCATGTGAAGTAGGATGTCCCTAAAATTTTAGAACCTGGGGATACTAAGTATAAAAGGTAGAAGGAACATCATGTAAAGTAATTTCAAATTACACCAGGCCAGTGTAATTATGATCTTACAGGTACATGTTTGAATTGGAATATCTTGTTATATGGGGTATGTGCTTATGTGTATATTAACTTTGTTTGAATCCACAGAATGGCGAGTGGCACCAGACAAGGGAATTAGGGAAGTGGAAGGAATTCAAGTGGAGAGAATCCACCATTAGGAACAGGGGGAAGAGGAGGAGATCGTGGTAGAGGTCGAACCGGAAGGGGAACAAGAGGCCGAACTGGAGGTAGAACACAACAGCATGGTACAGAGTTTGTTACACGAGATGATCTGACTGCTGAAATGGGGAGATTACAGGATAGCATACAAGCCATGTTCGAACGTAATCGTCTTAATGAAACTGAAAGACCAGATCCGGAACATGAAGTGGAGATACCACTTACCTCTACTGTTCTACCGGTGATGAAAAGGTGTGACTATAAAATGTTTCGTAGTTGTAAGCCCCCTACATATTCAGGAGATCGGGATCCGGTAAAGGCGATGAGATGGCTGAAAGAAATCGAGGCTATCTTCAAAACGTGTAAATGTGTTGAGCAAGATAAAGTGCTTTATGGAACTGCTATGCTAAAAGGTGATGCCTTGTATTGGTGGGAAGCTCATACATAATCGAGAGGGACAGATGTATATACTACCTTTTCATGGGAGGAATTTGTGTTGGCATTCACAACACACTTCTGTCCACAAGCTGCGGTCAGACAACTAGAGGAAGAGTTTATGAATCTACAACAGGGGAACCTATCGGTTAGAGATTATACTGCACGATTTTTAGAAAAATCTCGTTTTGCAGGATATTATGTTGCTACGGAGAATATGAAAATGGAGAGATTCATCTATGGATTAAATGCAGAGGTTCGAAGATTGGTGACTGCCACAGGACCAAATACGTTTACGGCTGCAGTGGATGCTGCAGAAAATGTGGAAAGAGATAACAAGAGAGATGCTGGTGATAAGAGCTTGAGGAAAAGGAAATGGGAAGGACCACCACAAGATTCGAGGAAGCCTAGATTTCAGAGGTTTGACAACCGTCCGTCATTTCGACCAACAGAAAGACCATGTCCAAGATGTAATCGCTATCATCAGGGAAATTGCCAAGTAGAGTCGCGGGTTTGTTTTAAATGTGGAAAAACTGGGCATGTTGTTAAGGATTGTCGAGTCACACGATTTTGCTTTTTGTGCAATTCTCCGGATCACCTCCAATCAGATTGTCCGCGAGGTAGAATACAATCAGGGGGTACATCGGGAAAACCAGCCATTACTAGACCAGTGGTCCCAAGAATAGAACCGCCGAGAACAAGGGGTCGTACGTTCCAAATGACAGCTAAAGAGGCGGAGGAAACTCCGGATGTGGTCACAGGTACATTTTTCATAAACTCCACGCGTGCTAAAGTGTTATTTGATTCCGGTGCAAACCGATCTTTTGTGTCTCCCTCCTTTGCTGCTCACATGCATTTAGAGCCTAAAATGTTAAAACATGCTTTATTAGTAGACACATCAAATGATAACCAAGTGGCAGTTAAAGAGGTTTTTGATTGTTGCATGATAAATATAGAGGGGTGTGGAGTACCGATACAACTATTCCCAATAGAATTGATCGAATTTGATGTGGTAGTAGGAATGGATTGGTTAGCTGAAAATCGGGCTAACATAGTTTGCGATAAGAAAATAATCAACGTTGTTTTACCTGATAAGAGGGCAGTAGTGATCTATGGTGATCGTAAGAACCATCAGTCCAATCTAATATCTATGATAAAGGCCCGTAAATGTGTTAGTAAGGGTTGCTCGAGTTATTTAGCCTATGTGATAGATAGTAGGCCTGAAAAGATTAAGCTGGAAGATATTTCCATTGTAAGTGAATACCCAGAAGTTTTTCCTGAAGACTTGAATAGTCTTCCTCCTATTAGGCAAGTAGAATTTGGTATAGACCTGGTACCTGGAGCTACTCCAATCGCTCGTGCGCCGTATAGACTAGCACCTCCAGAAATGAAAGAAATGATGACACTGCTTCAAGATTTAACTGATAAGGGCTTCATCAGGCCTAGCTCTTCGCCGTGGGGTGCACCAGTTTTATTTGTGAAGAAGAAAGACGGTTCAATGAGAATGTGTATCGATTACCGGGAGCTGAACAAGCGTACGATCAAAAACAAGTATCCACTTCCAAGAATTGATGACCTTTTTGATCAATTAGTTGGAGCTTGTTACTTCTCCAAGATTGATCTTAGATCTGGCTACCATCAGTTGAAGGTTAAGGAGGAGGATGTTTTAAAGACTGCTTTTCGCACGAGATATGGCCACTACAAATTTTTGGTAATGCCTTTCGGTTTGACGAACGCTCCAGCCGCTTTTATGGATCTAATGAATCGGGTATGTAAGCCTTATCTCGATAAATTTGTCATTGTGTTTATCGATGATATACTTATTTATTCCCGATCCAAAGAGGATCATGCACAACATCTTCGTCTGATTTTGGAGTTATTGAAGAAAGAAAAGTTGTACGCTAAGTTCTCTAAATGTGAATTCTGGTTGCGGGAAGTTCAGTTTTTGGGTCATATAGTTTTAGAGAAGGGTATACAGGTTGATCCAGCGAAAGTAGAAGCAATTGAAAGATGGGAACCGCCGAAGACGGCAACCGAAGTGCGTAGTTTTCTGGGTCTAGCTGGATACTACCGGAAATTTATAAAAGACTTTTCTCGAATCGCGACGCCATTGACCAAGCTGACTCGGAAGAATCTGAAGTTTGAGTGGAAAGCAGAACAGGAAGAGGCATTCAGAATATTGAAGGAGAAACTCTGCAGCGCGCCGATATTAGCATTGCCAGAAGGTTCCGATGATTTTGTGGTCTACAGTGATGCTTCTAAGCTGGGATTGGGATGTGTGCTTATGCAACGTGGAAAGGTGATTGCTTACGCTTCTCGTCAATTAAAGGATCATGAAAGGAAATATCCTACCCATGATATGGAGCTTGCAGCAGTTGTATTCGCATTAAAGATTTGGAGACATTATCTTTATGGTTCCAAATGTCAAATTTTCACGGACCATAAGAGTCTCCAACATCTTTTTGATCAAAAGGAACTAAATATGACCCAAAGAAGGTGGCTAGAATTGGTGAATGATTATGATTGTGAAATCCTTTATCACCCAGGGAAAGCGAACGTGGTGGCAGATGCGTTAAGTCGTCAAGAAAGAAGCGGAACAATAAAAGCTATATCATTACGAGCTGAACTCCTTCCTAATATATTTGATGAATTGTTGAAATGCCAAATAGATGCTTATCAGGAGGAAAGTTTGAAGTCAGAACGGTTGGTTGGGATATCACCATTGCTTGGGAAAGATGACCGTGGGTTGTTGTGTTTGGGGAACAGGATTTGGGTGCCTCTTTTGGGTGGATTGCGTAATCGTGTATTACAAGAAGCTCATCAATCACGATTTTCTATTCATCCAGGTACAAACAAAATGTATAGAGATTTGAAACAGTTCTATTGGTGGCCGGGAATGAAGAGAAGTGTTGCTAAGTATGTGGAAGATTGTACTACCTGCAAGAAAGTAAAGATCGAGCACCAGAAGCCGTTTGGTCAGTTACAACGACTAGATATACCAATGTGGAAATGGGATCAGATCACTACTGATTTCATTACCAAGTTGCCTAGGACTTCAAAGGGATTCGATTCTATTTGGGTGATTGTGGATAGGTTGACGAAGTCTGCTCATTTCTTGCCGATAAAGGAAACTGATTCTTTGGAACGTTTAGCTAAATTGTACATTAATGAAATAGTAACTCGACATGGAGTTCCAATCTCGATTATTTCCGATCGAGATAGTCGTTTTACTTCTAGATTCTGGAGAAGCTTTCAAAAAGAGATGGGAACGCAGATAAAGTTGAGCACAGCATATCATCCACAGACTGACGGACAAAGTGAAAGAACAATTCAGACTTTAGAAGATATGCTCCGGGCTTGTATAGTTGATTTTGGGGGATCGTGGGATAAACATTTGCCTTTGATAGAATTTGCCTACAACAACAGTTATCATTCCAACATTCAAGCGACACCGTTTGAAGTACTGTATGGTAGAAAATGCCGAACGCCTCTGTGTTGGAATGAAGTGGGGGAGAAACAATTAGCAGGGCCAGAAATAGTACAGTTAACAGTGGATAAGATTACTCTGATTCGGGATAGATTGAAAACGGCTCAAGACAGACATAAAAGTTATGCAGATCGACGCCGGAAACTGTTAGAGTTCCAAGTCGGGGAATTTGTGATGTTGAAAGTTTCGCCCTGGAAAGGAGTTATACGTTTTGGGAAGCAAGGTAAACTCAGTCCGCGATATATTGGGCCATTTGAAATTACGGAAAGAATTGGTGAAGTAGCTTACAGATTGAATCTTCCGCCAGAATTAAGCAGAATTCACAACGCGTTCCATGTATCGAATTTTCGAAAGTGTTTGGTGACATCAGATCAGGCAGTCTCCTTACCAGATATCCAAGTTGATGAAAAGCTAAACTACGTGGAGGAACCGGAAGCTATAGTTGATCACAAAGTCAAGGTATTGAGGAACAAGGAGATTAGGCAAGTAAAGGTTCAATGGAAACATCATAGAGGTCAAGATGCGACGTGGGAATCAGAATCAGATATGAGAGCCAAATACCCTCATCTGTTCGCTTAATCGAATTCCGGGACGGAATTATTTTAAGGGGGAGATGTTGTAATAACCAGGTATTTTATCTAATTTAAAATTGGTATTTTATAAGTCTTTATTTTAGTATTTTATTGAGTTAAGAGTTAAGGGATAAGTTTTAATTTTTAATTGGAAGGTTGGGGATAAGTTTTGCCAAATGAGTAAAGCCTAGGGTCTATTTGGTCTTTATGCCAAACTTCTTCACTTGACCGACTCTAGTATATCAATTACCAGATGAAGTCTTCAATTAGTAAACAAAAAAAGAATATCCCAAAGTGTTTGTGTGTGTGAGTGAATACGGCATAGAGAGAGAGAGAAGAAGAAGTTCGAAGAAGAAGAAGAATTGAAAGATAATCAGCAGGGATTTTAATTGGTGCAGTAAATCAAAGAGGTAATGTTCTTATTCAAACACTCTTTTATAAGAATTAGGTTTCTTTTGGATTTTGAGGTGAGTTTAGGTAATTTTAGATGAATTTGTGAATTTTAGTTGCAATTTAGAGTGTAAAAAGGGGTTTAGAACACTTCTGTATAATCTGGGTATAAGATGAAATTCCTACAACTGAACTGAACTTATCTGATAAAGACGATGAACGATGTTTTTGCGAAAAGTAGGAATTCGCAAGCCTTGGTTGCGAAAAGTCCACTTTTCGCAAGCAGCTAAAACGCATAGTGAGGTTTTCGTATCTGTTGGTTGCGAAAAGTGAGGAAACTCGCAACTGTAGGTTGCGAAAAGTAAACTTTTCGTAATAGTGGGTTGCGAAAAGTTGGGTTTTCCTGTTTATGTGTTAAAGAGTATGTATACTTTAATTTGTTTCAGATACTAAGGATCTGGGTTAAAAGATAATCTAAATTGAGGAAAGTTTGAAGGCCCTTTGCTTAAAAGATCAGGTGAGTTTTACTTTAAAAAGTATTTTACTGGAATGCATTATGTGAATAACAAATATTTGATATGTGGTATGAATATGTCATACGTGGGTGATTATAATATATTGAGATATTATAATTACGTGAGTATTATATGATAATATATACGTGGCCGGGCTTTGGACCGGTGTGATAAATTGGCTCGCAACCAATTGATATTGGCCATTGGTGGAGGGATAAGGTGGAATGAGACAGGTATGAGGAATAATTGTTAGTTGGTATTAACTTACGTGTGTGGTATGTGTATTTATATAAATAGTGTTTTATATAAATGAGTTTTTAATGAATTACAAATGTCAGGGATTTACTCACTAGACCCTTAGGTCTAACCCTCATTTTCTGTTTTAAAAATTATGTATTCCAGGTGGTGATTCCAGTAGGAACAAGTAAATAGAATACTTGTTGGCTAGCTTTGGAGAAGATTATCATCATGATACTACGGATGCTTTTGTAGTTATAATTTTTGTTATTACTATGTAATTCAAAGTGGATCAAGTTGTAATGAATTTTTATGTTCAGACTTTAGATGGGACCAAATGTGAAAGATGAAGTACTTTGTTGTAAACATGTTATGGAATGTATGTAATATGTATGTTTCGTTTTGCGGGATGTTACAGCCGGGATGTCGGGGGCCGGGATGTCCCAAACGACGTTCGCCACCACATCCTATTCTACTATCCCGGAGAGTGTAAGTGACACTGAGTAACCATTATAGTTATATGTTTGTTCCTAAGTTTGTAACTCTTATAATGATCAATGTCACGCAGGCCGGGATGTCGGGGGCCGGGATGTCGGGGGCCGGGATGTCCCAAACGACGTTCGCCACCACATCCTATTCTACTATCCCGGAGAGTGTAAGTGACACTGAGTAACCATTATAGTTATATGTTTGTTCCTAATTTTGTAACTATTTTAATGATCAATGTCACGCAGGCCGGGATGTCGGGGGCATACACCTCGCAGATGCCGCCGTTCGCCACCACAGCAATCACGGACATCTTTGGCGGTTCGGCCGAAGACTATTATAGGCCGGAAATGCATACTGTAAGTTATTTTGGTAGTTTTGGTTTAATTGTGAACATTTCCTAAATTGTACTTAAAACATCTAATAACTTAATTTTCAGACGATGGGGTCTCCTATTATCTAGGATCACTTCTCGGAGCCAGAAGATGACCCGATGGAGGTTGTAGATCCACCACCACAGGTGACCCCGCTCCCTCAAAAGCGGTCGCATAAAATTTCACAATGGTTTCGTCACCCGTTTGGCCAACAAGGATCTACGACACCACCGGCCGCTAAAAAGCAAGCAAAGAAAGCGGGGGGAAAGAAGGGAGGAAAGAAAAAGGGAAAGGTGTCTTCACCGGAGCCTCAACCGGCATCGGAAATATTGAGGATGTGTCGGACTGGTCACCTCCCCCCCTTGATCTTCATCCCTCACTTGAACTTGGAAATCACCCCCTCGTTTTTCAATGTATTGCTGGCCGTTGAACCTTTGGAGTCTGACTTACTGGATGTGGTTAGTATGAAGTTTAACTATAGTCATATAATCAAATATAATTATTTTACATGTCTAACCATCTATTTTTTTATGTACAGCACATCGATTGTTGGGTCTCGCTGTTGCAAAGACATCGTGGAACAGACACGAGGTGGACCATGATGTTCAATATGTTCTTTCATTACTTGTTGATTGAGCATCTAGGTCCCGCCTCCGTGGTTAGATCATGCAATGGCTTGGAAGGGACCTCTTGGGCTCTCCTCGATGTGGTATGTAAATCGTTTTACTCTTATTTTATTTAACTTGTTTAGTTGCTAACTAAGTTGTCTAATACTGTAATATTTCAGGTGTACATCCCTATATGCATTAATCCCCAACATTGGCTGCTTGGAGTGTTTGAACTTGACGCTATGACCATGACCATATATGATAGCGACAGTGCCAGTCTCTTCAGACAGCAATTGGAAGAGCAGATGACAAAGTTTAAAGCTGTGCTATTTGACTTCTTTTGCCGGGTCAAGGATGATAGACGTCGCGATATGACAGGTGTCTTTCGCTATAAGTTCGCCAAGAATGTACCCCAGCAGGCCGGTATAAATGCGGATTGCGGTGTCTGGGTATGCCGTAATGCCCAAATGTTGATAAATAACAATGAGGTATGGGTACACCCTGACGAGGTCGGGGATGTTGCCAAAGATTTTCGCATACATATGGCGGAGTCCATTTATGAGCATTGTCAAATAGGGCCACGTTAGGTTGTTTATGTAACATTAAATAATTGTTATTTTTAGTATTAACTTATTTTGTTAAAGTATTGTGATTGACTTACTGTTTATTTCATTTGGTTTTTGCTAATTTCATCCATTTACTCAACTTTGAGTATCGATATCTCTTTCACGCATACTCCATTTTGGACGCATTATATATCATTTCGAAGCTCTCATTTAGGAGAACATAAACCTACTAAAAGTTAGTTATATATAACACATATATATAAATTTAAATGCGTCCAAAGTTTAGTAAAACCCATATTTCCAACACCTAGTAAGTAGGTTTATGAAACTTGCGATAATCCTAATACATAGATTATTGGATGAACAAGCATTTTTTTCTTGATTATTGGTGTATTGGTTCTTGTTGTCTGGAAGTGATTCATATGATGCAAAAGTTGGTATCATGTAATGTAGAACAGTATCTATATTATAGAAACTTGCATTTGACAGTACCATATAAATATTATCTAAATTCTCATTAATTAGCTATGTTTGACTACTTAAAGACCTTTATTCAAGAGCAGACGAATATTGCAGTTACTTTTTCAGTCGAATCTTACAGGTTCTTTTCAAACGAATCTTGCAGTGAACTATTCAGACGAATCACAACTTCCTATCTATCTTTTATACAAACATACTCTCGCTTTTCTTAACACAATGGATGGAGGTTCAAGATCAAGGGGGAACAGGTCGGCGAATGTGGCTGAAACTTCACGTTCGGGAGCCTACCAACCACTGAACGACGGAGCTCACCGGAGTACCTGGAAGGTACCGGAAACAGACGAGGAGTGGACAAACTGTGGGCGAACTGCAGCCGATTTTCCATTCACGCCTGAGGAGGAAGCAGACTGGGAGATGGCATCCGACAATTAATACTTCGATAATGGCACGAGAACCCCACCAATGTATGATTTTATGCCGACGGGTCTTCGACAAAGTCAACGAATTACTCCCGCAGTGCAAAAAGCCATTGATGAGGCGAACGCCGATATCAAAAAGGTAAAGGGTATGTGGAACCATAACAGGGGGATTCAGCAGGGGAAAATGGAGTATCTAGCGGAGAAGAAACGAGAACTGGCCATGACTAGGTCTCACGTTCGGCAGCTGCAACGAGAGATTAAGGAAGCTGAAGAGGAACTAGAAGAACTCGAATCGGACTACATAGGAATGGAGGACGTGATCAAGGAAAAGGTTAACTTGATCACAGGACTCCAGGACGCCTTCCAGTGATAGATTTCTTTGTTTACATGCACTGTATCCGTTTTGGTTGGGAAGATGATTTGCAATAATTTTTATATGATGTTGTTAATTAATTTCCTTGTTACATAACTTAAGTGAATTTCTATATTAAAAACATTAAAATGGAAAGGAAACAATACATTAAAAACCACATAAAATGATAACCTAAAAACTATAGGGACCATTAATGTTTTTTTAAATTTGCAACAAACTTCATGGACCAAACTGTAAATTCGAAAAGTAGCGGGTTAGCCCGCGATCGCGGGGGCCCAACGCGGGCAGGGACCAAAACTGCCAACACGGGCATTCTTGAGGGGGGAAAGCTGGACCGCGAGCATTCTTGAGGGACCAACGCGGGCAAAGTGGGCAAAGTTTGGTGACACGTGGCCTGGGGCCCGCGATCGCGGGGCCCACCGCGGATTTTTGTGGCATTTTTGTAAGATGGGAGAGATTTGTGGCATTTTGGTAAGTGATGGTCAAACTTATGGTATTTTAATTAATTTCCCTACTTTTATCCCCCCCCCCCCCCACACACACATATATATATATAACATCAAGATAAATAAAATAAGATTGTTATTTTTAAATAAATAATATAAGATCGTTATCCATACAAATTGTTATTTTGATGGGTTGTCTTTTTCAGGTGTAATGTTGGTTTTAAACAATTGTTATTTTGATGGGTTGTCTTTTGGGGGATGTAATGTTGATTTCAAACAATTTATTTTGATGGGTTATATTTTTTGGGATGTAATGTTAATATCAAACAATTGTTATTTTGATGGGTTGTCTTTTTTGGGATGTAATGTTGGTTTCAAACAATTGTTATTTTTAAATGCAAGTAGCTTTTTTGCACTTTAACAAATTAGTTTTTCTTGTACTTTATGAATAATGGAAGAAAAAAATTAAGAGAGATGATAGATGGGTTTTAAAGATGATGAGTGATGCATAGGGACCAAATCCATAATTCAGTATTCTTTGTTTTAAAAACGTATAGTTTAATTGAACAGGAATAGTAAATTGACAATTATACTCATGGTGTGTAAGGAACATGATGCCTTTAACATCTCAAATTTAAAGGTGTTAGTGTTCAGAGACCCTAGTCATAATATGTAACAACCGTTATCCTAAAATGTAAACTTTTGGATAAATTATGGTTAAAGTTAAGAAAAGAAGTTTAAGGGACTTGGGTGTAAATATTGAAGGGTATAAAAAAGGCAATGAAGGTGGTGGGAACGTATGCATTGGGTAACATTATGGAGTTGTAGTCAATGTGGTTTGGGAAATAAGGTATTTTTGCGTTAGACGTATGTCGTGTCGGTGGATGTGATCTTGAAATTTCATGTTATCCAGTGAAACTTATAACTGTGAGTTTATTAGGATATTCGAGGTTGACCTTGTGCTAAGATTGGTGAAATGGGTGGATATATATTTTTGAAAAATATTTTTGTGGTGGTGACGTTGGATCCGATAAAATTCCTTCTTTTAAGGAAGTAAAGATTTATGTGAAAGTCTTGTTTAGACGTGTTTTAAAACCGTGAGTCCAGGGATACGGACAAGCGGACAAGATCTGGTATAGTTGGTTGGAGAGATTACGAGTATATTATGCAAACTTTTTCCAACATAGGAAAGTTGTGGATTATCGAGGGGAAAGTTCGAGGGATATCGCAGGTTTATGATCTTGGTCAGAAATGGTTGGAGGATTAAGTAGAACCAAAATTGAGTAAATCGGAAAGCATGAAGCTTTGAAACTAAAAGTCGAGCTCGGCTTGATGCTGAACACACCCCGTGGTTTGAAGTGGTACATTTCGAGAGGAAAGAGGGTTGAGCCACTCGTTAGTTGGTCAGTTGTAGTTAGTCAAAGGGGTTAGAGAGTTGGTAAATGAATCGGATGTGCTTGATAGATGTGTGGGAATTCATATTGTGTTTCACGCCTCAGTTTATAGAGTGTTTGTTGGGAACTGGCATGCCTGCGCTTGGAGTGTGAATGGATAGGAAGTTGAATTTTATGTAAGAACCCGAAGCGATCGTCGATCGTAAGGTCAAGAAACTGAGGACTAAGGACATTAGTCTTGTGAAAGTGCATTGTAGATTACACAAAGGACAGGAAGCGACTTGGGAAGTGGAGACCGAGATGAGGACTAAGTACTCGCATCTATTTGACAAAGGAATTCCGGGGACGAAATTCTTTTAAGGAGGGAAGAGATAAAGCAGCTATAAAAGTTATGCTTGTCAATCGAGTAGGTGATTTTGGATTAGCTCCTAGGATTTCGGGTTGTTTTAGAATAAGGAATAGCCAACAAGGTATTCTTCTTTATTCTATTATACACTGATAGGCGGTTTACACCCCCCTAAATCTAACCGTAAGTGTACGGTGTCGAAATCAAGTAATAGTACTGAAAGTACGAGTATCGAACACAGGGAACTAGGAACTAAGTATCACAATGACTATAAGATCTATTAACAGAACGGTCGCAATTTTGAGTTGTTGGTATGAAACTAATTAATTGCAAGTAATTAAATCAAACACGAGACAGTAGACAACTTAGGGAAACTTTGGGTAGAGAAAACAGTTAAGGGATGGAAATCCTAAGGTTTTCACGTACAAATAATTGACTCAAAACAATTACCAGTTATTCCCTTTAATGAATACCCAATCTCTAAAATCACCGTTGTTCTTTCTCAAGCAACAACGGGTTTTATCTTGAAAGCACAAGTTTTATCTCTCGATCTCAACCTATGGAATTCAAAACACATTAAACTCAGGATTTTAATAGGACTAAGGCTTACTTGGTATATCTCTATCCAATTTCTCACCCTAGGCATGCAATTTCTAGTTCTAGTTAACAATTAATTCTCTCGAACTTAACTGAAAACAAACAAAACAATTGGAAGTTGGCCAAACTCACAAAAGCATTAAAACCCAAATCACATGCTTCATTAAATAGGCAAAACTGATAAAAGTCTCAAATCATCTGTTCATATGCTTAAACCAAATTCAAACCAACCCCCAACATCTAAAGATTAGTTCATGTTGGTGGTGGACCAAAACACAAGAAAGGGAAGATCAATAGTGTGTGAAAACATGATGATCGTAAACGTGAAGAATGTACGATGAACTCCCTTCTCTCGGCTCTAATCCGCTTCGCGTGGTGAACTTCTCCTCAACCGATCCTCTATCGTCACTCAAAAGTATGTGAAAAACCTCTGAAAATCGCCCCCAAGCTGCCTACCGTCGCGCGTCGAGAAGTGATAACCTAAAATCCGGAAAACGCAAAATATAGCAAACGACCAGAGACTTACGTGGTTTGTCCTGTGGCTTCAAATCGCGCATCAAACTGCGCGCTTTCCTGAAGTGTCCGGGTCAAGTTTGTTTCGTGGATCTGGGTCCAGGTTCGGGCACGGGTCTCGGGCTTGGATCTTAGGCTTCCGTTGGGCTTCGTTTTGGCTCTAATTTGGACTCTTTTCTGCTTCTTTTCTTGATGATTGCTGTCTTTTAGATTACCTGCACATTTCACTCGATAAACCATAAAAGTCCGCCTCTTTACTCTAACACAAGCCAATCTCATTAGTTTGTGAACCAAAAATAACGCCAAAAAGTGGCGTTATCAACAACCCCAAATCGAGCGTTGCTTATCCTCAAGTAAGTTAGAGATAAAATAGAATAAAAGCATATATCAGTGAAATAATAACTGCACAACTCTCAATCGGTACCACGTAATGCACTAGTGATTTCCACTACCCGTGAATGCTTGTCTCATCCTCGCCTCATCCTTATTCTGTCTGATCCATGGCCTTCCATTGTGAGTTGAACTCGTGACTGTTCCGATTACATTAAGGTCGTACTAAGTCCAAACATACTAGGGAAAACATTTCGCCTCGACCCTACCTCACGGGATACTCTCATTTCACTCTAACCTTGGTTGTCGCACATGTTGTCATGTATGAGGAAGTTATGTACAAGAATACTCGAAAATTACATGACAACTCTAATGAAAGACGCACAAATGTCCAAAAAGTTGATCTCAGAAGGGAATCAAGTAGCAAGACAGGGAATATTGGTAAAAGTGGTCATATACCCTAATCACATTTTCCAGAAGATCATCCAGGTCTTTACAAGGGTTGTAATGGTGCTATGGTTATGGCTAAGAAACGAAGGGTAAGCGGATCAAGAATCCTCGGTGTGTAAATCTTTAACAGTTCTGAACTTTCCTAGTTTCGCTTTCCATCATTTGGCCCTCTTTGTCATTGCTGGAGTCACTTTGACTCTCTTATTATTTACTGTAGATACTATCTAACTAACTGTATTTTAATGATTTTTTTGTGGCGCATCATTGGCCCTCTTTATTTGCTTGGGGCTGCATTGTCCCTCTTTTCTATCTATTATTCATTTTCATGACTGGCCTGTACTTTTTCTTTTCCGCTCTATCTTTTGTTGTTCATTACCGCTTCTGATTGACACACTTTCGGATAAGGGTTGGCTACGGCTTTTGGTTAGGGTTTAATAGTGGGTCTGAAATGAACGAGTGGTGAGTGTTTGGCTACAAAGGGGTTATGGGTACACACATAATGGGTCAAAATGTACGTTAGACAAAAACGGGTTAAAGTGCACACAATGCCTGGAATCATCTCTCTAGGTCCACACGATATGGTCTACTACACCCTTACCCAATATCCCGATGATCGTCTTTGCTTTTCAATGCAATATTATAGTGAGATCACTCTATAATCACGACAAAGAATTCAAAAAAGTGTATACGAATGGGGTGTTTAAATCCCTCAAAGTGAAAGGCGTCATTTAGGCTCAATTCTCGCTATTGGGTGGTCTCCACTAATGGTCACGTTACGATCACGATATTCTTCCCACAATGGTCGGTCTCAATCTTTCAAAACAAAAATTTAGCTACTGTGATCTAAACATTCAGAAGTGCAGGAAATCTACGTGCATATACGTGGGCCCGATTGGGCAACCCCAAACCTTACCCACACATTGTCCCCAATGTCTAAGTATCGGTGCAGGCGATACACAGATGTGACACGTATCATTGTGCAGTTATTGCAGTTATCATACAGGGAAGACACAGTGTTAACACGAAACAACAAAGAGATGGCCCAAAGTTTTTCAAATATGGCCACCCTAAACCTAGGCCGTGGCCTAGGTTTGTCAAACAAAGCCAACCCCAAACCTAGGTAAAACCGAGGTTTGCACAGGAGTGAATGTGAGTGTGTAGATGTTAAAAAGTGAGGCACCCCAAAGCTAAGTGAAACTTAGGTTTGTTGCATCTCGTTTAACCAATAAGGAAACAAAGCATCACACATTACTCGTTAACATACAGAGTTAGCACATACCTGTCTGGCCGGAAGGAGGTGAGTCTCTTAAAAAAATTGGAGCGACCAGTGGGAGACATCAGAGAAGATGGAGGGAGAATGCAAAAACAAAACAAATCCAATCAAAAGACGAAAGAAGGCAAAGAAAACGAAAAACACAAAGCAAGAAAGGGAAAACACTGCATGAAAACCACCCTAACCGTGTCAGGGGAGCCGCGCGGTTTGGGCCGCGGCCTGAAACCGCGTGGCATCCCGCGTAACTCTCTATTTCGCAAAAATATTCAGAGACCCCCGCGGCTTAGTGCGCGGCATGAACCCGCAGCTTAGACCGCGTAAGTCTTTGTTCCCTAATTTTTTTTGTAAATAAAATCACTCAAAAAACATAAAACAAAAAAGACGCAAACCTTGGTGGGTTGCCTCCCACCCAGCGCCTTGGTTTCGGTCGTGGCTCGACCTTCCTTCTGATCACCCCTTCGGCTTTCCTTGATTACCGGGTTCCTCTTCAACTTGACCTCGTACACTCTCGAACATCTTGAACGTTTCTTTTTCTCCACCAACCCTTAAGGTCATCTCGCCTTCTTCCATGTCGATAAGTGCCTTGCTCGTGGCCAGAAATGGTCTTCCCAATATCAACGGGACCTCCTTATCTTCATCGATGTCGAGCACCACAAAGTCTACTGGAAAGTAGAACTTATCGACCTTAATTAGGACATCCTCTATCACTCCATATGGATACGTTATTGATCTATCGGTGAGTTGAAGTGTCATGTATGTTGGCTTCACTTCCCCCAAGCCGAGTTTCCTGAAAATAGATAGAGGCATTAAATTAATACTTGCTCCTAAATCACATAACAACTTATCAAAACAAAGCTCTCCAATTTGTATAGGTATAGAAAAACTCCCTGGATCTTGAAGCTTCGGGGGAAGCTTGTTATGAATGATTGCACTGCACTCTTCAGTAAATACAATGGTAGCCTGGTGTTCAATTGCCCTCTTCTTAGATAAGATGTCCTTCATGAACTTGAGATATGTTGGAATTTGGGCAAGTGCTTCTGCAAATGGAATGTTGATGTGCAGCTTCTTGAAGATGTCAAGAAATTTATTGAATTGTCCCTCATCGTTATGTGCCTTCAATCTGTTCGATCTAACCTAGTGGTTTCGCTTTAATTCATTAACTATACGAAGATCTTATTTCTTACCTACTAGATCGATTGAAAGAAGCCTTCGGGTTACAGTCAACTCATAAAATACTCTCCTAAGGGGATATTCTTTCTATCCATAAACAGAAAGGGGGAGAGATTCTTGCTTTCCTACTTCACGGAAAGGGGTTGATAGTCCCGTCTGCTAGGCTTTTCCGAACTTCCCTTCGCCTTTCTATCTCTTAGTTAAGGGGGTTTCAGAGAATCATCCGAACGAGATACTTTCCTTAACTTTTCTAAATCGCTTATATTGAGGGTATGGAGCCGCGTCGTTCGATATGGCTTGCTAATGAGGGGGTCACCACTCCCTTCATTAGCGAACAAGTACAACAACAGCTCTTGACTGCCCGGCCTTGCGGCCTCACGAGGTACTTCTATATCGAAATTTCAGTTTCTAAAATCATAGGAAAATTCTTGGATAGCCCGTAGCGGTGGCACATACGGGTTGACTACCGGCTTTGATGGAGGTGTTACCTTTTTCTCCTTCGGCTCTTCCTGATCAACCATCTCACTAGAACTACCATCTTTCCGCTCAACATTTGCCTCCTTGATCATCTCCTTGCCACTTCGTAGATAAATGGCTTTGCACTCTTCCTGGGTTTTCCTTTCGGTTTGACTCGGAAATGTCCCAGGAGCTCGGTTTTGTAGGACTTCAGAAATTTGTCCCACTTGTCTTTTAAGGAGCTTAATCGATGCCGTATTCTGGTCAGTAGTTGCCTTGACCGTGTTAACCGTGCTTGCTAATTCTTCAACTGTGCTATCCATCTTGGTCATGAACTTCATCATCATGTCCTCTAGCCCCGATTTCTTCTCCCCGGACTGTCCCTCATCAAATCTCCGTTGGTTGTAACCTGGAGGACGGTAAACATTGTTAGAATTAGGAGAGTTAGAAAAGTTGGAATGATTACCTTGTTGTTGTTAACCGGGTTGACTCCATGAAAAGTTAGGGTGTTTCTTCCACCCCTCATTATATGTGTTCGAGAAAGGGTCATTCCTCGGCTGGTTGTTCCGGTTTTGTAAAAACTGAACCTGTTTAGGTTCTTGAGAAACGGGGGACACTTCTGGATTACCTCCCGTTAAATGGTTTGTGATAGCGGCTATTTGAGCTTTCATCACCTTCAACTCATCATTCTCTTGCACACTCGCAACTCTTCTAACTGCTGATCTTGGAGTAGAAAAACTATGTTCAGCCAGATTATCGATCAACTCGCATGCTTCCTGATATGTGTGTATTTATATACACTTTTATACCCATTGAGGACTTTAGTTTACCTTATTTTACATCTTTCCCAAGTAGATATTGTTGGTCCCAAATGGCTATACAAGTTTGTAGAAGGGGGGGGGGGTGAATACAAACACTAAGATTTTACTTTTCTAAATTGTTTATTGATAAATCATTAACAATTTACAGCTTGTTGCGGAAACAAGATTAAGGATAAACCTAAATCTAAACAAGTTGGAACACTAAGTTTCTTGCACTAAGAAAGAGAAGGAAATTACTAATAATAACCTATCTCAAGATAAGAAGGATGAACTTGTCCAGAGTTAGCAAGTTACTTCAAAATGAAGTGAGTTCTTCTTCTTATATACTGCATGCATTTAATGCATGGCAATTTACACTTTACACGTGGCAGCAACTCATTGGTTGTACGTCATTGACCTTTGTTGACAACCTTAGTAGCCGCATGTTTGAACAGTGTAGTATCAGAGTGATTGTACGATTTCAGACAATAAGGATTTTCTTTTCTGACACATCGTACGGAGTCGTGCAAGGGTGGTTAAGACAAAAGTACTTTGTACGGAGGACTTCATGATCAGCTTTTCGTTGATTCAGCGATCTATCATTCTATATCAGCGAATGATAGAATTCTGCGATAGCTAAAGTCTTGTACTTGATACTTCACGTTGAGTGGACAAATCTGAGTCTTCGTTGATCCGCATCAGTTCATTAGGAGACTTGTCGCTGGTTCTTCAGCTTGATCTTTGACTTCAGCGTAGAACCTATGTTGACGTGAAACTTGTCTTCAGGGATCATAAGTAAACAACTAACTTATCAGCGATCACCATAAGTACTGAACAGACTCAGAGCATTATGGTGAACAGTGTTCGCTGAATGTTTAATCTAACGAGTGAGAGTTCCTATCAGCGGTACTATAAGATCTTAGTACTTATCAGTGATAGTGAAACTCTGATACATATTATTTACTTACAATTTTCACTAAGTATAAAAGAGAGGGTCATTATCAAATCACTGAGGGTTTGGATCAACAATCTCGCCCTATTTGATTATGACATAGCAACAAAGAAAATTGCTATTTAATGAAAACATAAGGATAAAAAGAAATCATAAAATATTTGTCGATTTTACTGTTTTCTAGGATCTTATCTGTACTGATGGAGTAAAGTACGTTCGCTGAAATTTTTCTTTAAACTTCGTAAAGATTACAGATGGAAGTGGAAAAATTATAAGTACAGCGAATATAATTACAAGTACAAAAGAATAACTGATACAATAGAAGAATGAGGCGATCCTATCAGCTTATAGAGGTTCTTCCTTGATGAGTTGTTCATCAAGGGTCATTGATGTGGGAATCATCCAGTCAGGGACATTTACTCCTAGATTTCTTTTGTTCAACGCTTCTTCAAAAATCAAGGGTTTGAGATGCCGTGCCTGAATGTCATTCTTGAAGTCACACCAGTAGATGAGATCTTTCAGCTGTTCGATGGGAGTGATGGGAAGTTCAGAGATACGTTGAAAACGCTTTCGTCCATCCCAGTCATTGAAGAATATCCCGTAGGGTTTGCTTAATACTTTCCCAGGGATGAAAATCTCATCAGGAGGAAGAGATGTGTCAAGTGCAGAAAGGTCAGGTTCAGGACCAAGTACTTCTTCCATAGAAAAACCAATACCTGTTTCGTTTCGAATACGAGGACCATCTTCTGAAGATTTAGACTTTTTCTTTGCAGAGGCCCTTCGTTTCTGACTTTCGAGAGGAGGAGGAGGAGGAATATCCACACAAGAATAGACTAAGTCGATCTGCTTGTTTATAAGCTTTTCAAAATGATCCTTGTACTAAGACTGAGACTTCTGGATGGCTAATCTGATCTCCAACCATTCAGAGAGACCGTACTGCATGATAGCTTCAGCATAGAATTTTTCGTACGTTCCGTCTTCTCTGAATATCTCGATTTCAGCGATAGAAACTTTGATGGTTGATCTTCCAGATACGAGTACCTTGATTATTCTGGAAGGTCGAAGTCTGAAGTGTACCTTTTCTTTGCACCAGGCTAGGGTAGATTGAGACACAGTTCTCTTTTCTTCAACAATCTTCTTGGCTTCTTCCCATAGCTGACGTTGAACTTCGATTGGAGCTCTTTTCAGCTTGGGGTTTTTTACTGATCGTTGAGTAAGCTGGATGGCGTATTATCTGTCTTTTTCTTCAGCTTCCTTTCTTTCAGCGATTAGGCGTTCAGCTCTGAGGTGATCCTTGTATTCCCTTTTTGAAAGTTTGAACTTTGTAGGAATATAAGGAAGTTGATCACGCTTCAGAATGATTCGCTGATCCTCGAACTTCTTTATCATCTCATCTCTTCTTTTCTGATCCTCTTCACTTAGCTTTTGAGGAGCCAAGGAAGGTCTGTTTTTGTGAGAGAGTATCTGTTCTTTAGGTTCATCAGTCTAAGAGTTCAAATCTAAGACCGGGATTATTTCTTCAGCTTTGGAAGCTGGGATTATTGTTGGTGAAGTCGCAGCTGTAGGAACTTCAGTGATATCCTCAAACAGGGGAGAGGACTAGCTGAAACACAGCGATCGTTTGAGTAAGAACTTGGGTAGAACAGAGATAGAGAAAGAATGGGATAAAGTGTATGGAGGTTTTAGTGAGTGTAGAACTGATAATGTGTATAGAGAGGAGGGATGTAGTGTAAGGAAGATTAGTGTACCTGACAAACCGGCTTTTTAAGCAAGATCGTCAGATTTTGCTCGTCTTCAGCGACACTTTTTCCTTTGCCTTGTCAGCTTCAAATGCTGATAGCTTTGTCTTTGTCCGCTTCCCTGTAGGTTCATTTATCATAATCCCTCTAAGAGTTGTGGTCCTCTGAGCAGGTTTGACGATAAAAGAGTCATCATCATCATCATCTTCATCATCATCATTCTTTGGAGAAGAGGATGGTTCGTCATCAGATAAGTCGATGGATTCTTCATCTTCAGCTTCAGACTCAGATTCTTCAGCTTCTTCAGCTTCTTCTTCGAGTTGCTCCCCCACAGATGCAGAGGTAAGCTTCTCGGTTTCCTCAAGGTTTTCATCTCCCTGCGGTCCAGTGGCTGCTTCTTCAATTGTCTTCTCACCCTCTTCAGTAAAGGTGAGGTCTTCAGTCTTCTCTCCCCTAATAGATTCATCATGGGAAAGGTCTTCAGCGCTCTTCTCCCCCCTTTTTCATGATGAGTGGGAGAGGAATGCGATGACTCAGCAGTTGGTGTCGGTTCCATGTCTTCTTGGCTAGGGATCCCCACACAGATTTCAATCGCTGATAATCTGTTTTCTAGACCAGAAATACCAGGATTGATCTTCACGAGTTCAGCACGATCCGCCGGAGTAAAAGATGAAGGTGCAGGGGCAGGGGCGGTCGTGTTGGTCAGGATCTGCTGCATCATTTTCTTCATCGAATCTACGTCAGTCTTTACAGAACTCACGTCGGTCTTTACAGCAGACATATCTCCTTCGATTTTGCCAACCGATGTCTTCAGTGTTGTGACCTCGCTGGACATGTTGTTAACTGAAGTTTTGATGGCGAGGTAGTCTGTGTAGATATCAGCGAGAACTTTGGCAAAGTTGCTGAGCGTTTTATCAACCTTCTCCAAGTCAGCTTTGGAGGCATTCTTTTCGACCACGGTTGTCAGCTTTGTGAGATTCTCTCCAGCGTTTGTTACAGCTGAAGAGTTGTCGGAAAGAGTAGTTGTGAGACCTGTCAGCGTCGTCTCTATTGACTTCAGAGAGGCGTTGATGTCTCCCAAATTAGGACCTGTAATATATAAGAACTTGTGAACAGAGGAAAGCACAGAAGTTTGGGGTTCAGTTACATTGTATAAGGGTTGGTGTATACCTGCAGGAGGATTGGTGAATGCATCAAAATCTCGGTGTCCTGAGAAAAGTTCCATGTCGTCAGCTAAAGTGCGTGGATGCATGGTCATCGCTGCAGGTCCTACGCCCATCATTACTTGAGTGTCAGCTTTAGCTTCTGGAGGAATGACAGGTGCTTCAGTGATAACTGGAGTAGAGTCCAATTGAGTAGAGGGAGAAGCGAAGGTTAAGAATGGAGGTTGGGTGCGGATTTCAGCGTTGGATTCGCTGAGAATCGCTTCGTCAGTCTTTTGAGAGACTGAAGGAGGTTGGGTAGATTCCAAGTTTGTAACCTCAGCGTTTAGAGACGCTGAAGCTGGGATAGAATGGGTGGCTTGTTCAGCTGTGGCAGAGCGTACCACTGAACGTTCCTTCAGCTCTTTGAGATGAGCTGAGGAGTCTTCAGCAAGAGATTGGTGGGGTTGCTCCTTGGTTTTCTTAGTTCTTTTGGAACTAAAATGGGTGGAGGAGTGTTTCCTTTTAAGAGAAGGAATGGAGGTTGCAGCATGGGTATCAGCGGTGGGTTTGTCCGCTGAAGGAGCTGCAGAAGTTGAAGAAGTCGGGTTGAGAAGAGTTAAAAGTGTAGAAAGACGTACCTCATTCGCCATTGGCTTGAAGTCGAGAATCTTAGGGCCAACCTGAGAGAGTTTCAGGTCACCCTCTTTTGGTTAGCTGTCCTTCAGGCCTGTTTGGAATACGGCGCTGATGAATCGAGGATAAGGAACCCATGGAGATCTGTCAGCGGCGGAGTCTACTCTGAGTACCAGATCATCGTAGATTATCGATGCCCAGTCTATATGTAGACCATTCAGCAAGGCATATCCCATTGCTTGCTGAGGCTGAGCGGCTTGATCAGAGGAGTCGGTCTTTGCAGTCATGCACCTGATTAAGTGAGCGAAGATGAAGTTCATTTCGCTGGGCATTTTAGACTTTTTGATGAGGGTCAACTTCTTCTCGGGCTTCTTGTCCCTCCCAGTTTCCCATACATAGCCCATTGCATCGAAGAATGCCATGATAGCTTCCTTATCTAAGTGTTTCTTGTGGTCAGGGAGAGGAACAAAGGGTTTTTCTTTGGTGGCCAAGGGAAGGTTCAGGGCTTTGCGGATAATGGCAGGTGTAATCTTCATGGTGCCATAGTCAGTATCGCAGAGGATGCAGTCAATTGTTTTTTAGGAGTCTTTGGTTGATGGTAGCTGAGAGTGTCTGGCAGAGTAACAGAATTGGGATAGCAGTAGCTGATGAGCAGGAGGTGTTATGGTTAGGGCTGTGGATAGACAACAATTCTTCAGGAAGTTCACAGCATCATCTAGGTGTGTGACTTGCTTTCGAGGAGGAAACTCGAGAAGCGCATAGAGGTTATTTGGCTTGGTCCAATCTAGCTTGTCAAGAGAGAACTTGACTTGAGGAGCCTTGATGATATCCAATTCCTCAGTAGTATTATCAGCAACAATGTTCTCAGCGATGGTGTTCTTGGAAGTGGAAATGTCAGTAGATGCCATTTTCTGTATATCAGTTCAACCAAAGATTAACAAATAAGAATAATCTTAATGTGGAAAGATTTTCCAATAAGATGGTTCGAATTTTGTCCATTTCATTCAGACAAAAATGGCTTAATGAAGATTAGGGTTTTTCTTGTTTTTGAAAAACGAAATGCAAACCCAATGAAAATCATGTTTTCCAGTTTCTTTTGAGAATAAGGATTCTGGAAAAACGAATGAAGAACAAGTTTAAGATTTTGCGTTTAAACTTGAAGAACAACCATGAAAGGTTGTGTTCATAAAACCATGAAAGAAATGATTTCATTTTAAAAGGTTCTTTTGTTTGATCTTGTGAAAACAAAGAGAAGATCATTAACAAGTTTGAAGAAACAGGTAAAATAAAAGAAGTATTAACCTGGTTCGATTAAGAAGATGAAGTTCTTAAGTTCTTGAAAAACTTGAGAGCACAAATGCAACAATAAATTTTCTTTTTCTTGCTTGGAGGAGAAGTTCGCGTAAAAGAAAAATATAAACCCAGAATGAGTTTATATAGTGAGATTAGGGAGAGAGAAAATCTTGAGCGGGAAAAGATTTTCATCATGACACGGACACATGTTTGCATTTGATTGGAAGGTAAACGAAACGTGCAAACGTGTGTCAGAAAGAAGAACGTGCCAGGGCTTATCCGTTGCAATGACGTCACAACTGTCCTTTCATATTCTTGGATGTCTCTGAGGTTTTGGAAAAAAAACTCAGGGACACTTTTGAAAACATGAAGCACGGAATAGAAATATCAGTTGGTTTTAGAAATTTCAAAGTATCGCTGAGAAGAGAAATTCAGCGATGCAGTTTGTTTTGAAATCTTGCATTTACATGCGTTTGTCAGAGAGAGAAAAACATACCTTGATATCAGCGAATCAAGTTTATTCAGAGAGAAGATGATAGAAAGGGTTTATACAAATCGATTTTATCCTATCGCTGATCAAATGTGAACCGCTGAAGATTTTACTCTTCAAAGTTCAGCATTCCAAGCTCGCTGATGAGAAAGTTGAATCTTGTCTCATCAAGAGGTTTGGTGAACAGATCAGCTAACTGATAATCAGTTGGGATAAAGTGAAGTTCTATATCACCATTCATCACATGATCTCTGATAAAGTGATACCTGATTTCGATGTGTTTTGTCTTTGAGTGTAGTACTGGATTATTGGCTATAGCGATGGCACTTGTGCTGTCACAATAGATTGGAATATTTGAGAGCTGAAGGTCATAGTCCAGTAGTTGATTTCTCATCCACGAGACCTGAGAACAACAGCTTCCAGCGGCTACATATTCAGCTTCAGCTGTGGAGGTGGACACCGAGTTTTGCTTTTTGCTTGTCCAACTCACCAGCTTTCCACCCAGGAGCTGACATCCTCTTGTGGTGCTTTTCCTATCCAATTTTCATCCTGCAAAATCACTATCTGAATAG
Source organism: Saussurea involucrata (assembly GCA_033807775.1). NCBI lineage: Eukaryota > Viridiplantae > Streptophyta > Magnoliopsida > Asterales > Asteraceae > Saussurea > Saussurea involucrata. The sequence continues at coordinate 54,273,657 of CM066314.1, read as the reverse complement.
GAGATTAGATCGAATCCTGAGTCTTTGGGATACCAAAGACCTAGATTTGCAGTACCCTTAAGGTATCGAAAAATTCGCTTTACAGCGGTCATATGAGACATCTTAGGTTCAGCTTGATATCGTGCACACAAACAAGTTGCGTACATAATATCGGGTCGGCTAACTATAAGATACAAGAGAGAGCCGATCATCCCACGGTACAGCATGACATTAACAGGAATACCCTTAGTATCCTTATCTAGTGTCAGCGGTGGTGCCATAGGGGTTTTCATAGCTGAACTTTGAGTTAAGTCGAATTTCTTCAGCATATCTTTAACATACTTTCCCTGATTAATGAAAGTTCCTTTTTCAGTTTGCTTTATCTGAAGACCAAGGAAATATGTTAGTTCACCCATCACGCTCATTTTATACTCATCTTTCATTTTATCAGCGAAACGAGTACAAAGATCAGGGTTAGTAGAGCCAAATATAATGTCATCAACATATATCTGAACAAGAATGATATGACCTTTTACCTTCCTGAAAAATAGAGTTTTATCGATTTTACCTCGCTCAAATTGTTCAATATGGAGATAAGTAGATAGAGTGTCATACCATGCACGTGGAGCTTGCTTCAAGCCATAAAGTGCCTTATCCAGTTTATACACATAACTTGGACGCTTAGGATCTGAGAATCCTGGTGGTTGTTCCACATAGACTTCTTCATTCAGCTTTCCATTTAGAAACGCTGACTTAACATCCATCTGATATACTTTGAAGTCTTTGTGTACAGCGTATGCTAAGAATAGACGAATGGATTCTAGTCTTGCTACTGGAGAAAATGTTTCGTCGTAATCTATGCCTTCTTCTTGTCTGTATCACTGAGCAACAAGACGAGACTTGTTGCGGGTTACAGTTCCATGTTCGTCCAATTTGTTTCGATAGACCCATTTAGTGCCTATCACTGTCTTGTCAGTTGGTCTTCGAACAAGTTTCCAAACTTTGTTTCTTTCGAATTCAGGCAGCTCTTCTTGCATGGCGCTGAGCCAGTTTGGATCTTTGAGGGCATCATCTACTTTCTTTGGTTCAGTCAGAGAAATAAAGTTAACAAATAAACAAATATTACCTGCACTTCATCGAGTCTGAATACCAGCGTTTGGATCACCAAGAATTTGATCAATTGGGTGATTTACAGTCCATCGCTGAGCCGGAGCGTGAGACGTTGACTCAGCCTGAACTGGAGTAGCTGAAGATGAAGCTTCAGCAACTTCTGGAGTATCAACTAAGAGAGGAATGGTTGCAGTTGTCATTATATTCACTGATTGCTGAGAAGTAGATGGAATGTCTGAGACATTTGGTTCAGAAGCAGGTATAGTGTTTATAGGAACAATTGAGACCCATGATGTTTCAGCTTCACTATTCTGCATATTTGGGATGATAGTAGGACTATCATCTTCAGCTGTATGAGTATTAGGAGTGGGAATATCTTCTGATTCACCAAGATGAGAAAACATCCATTGATTCAGTTCTTCAGTATCAGCGGACGGTTTAGAGTTCGCTGAACGGGATTCGTCAAACGTGACGTGAATTGTTTCTTCAACAGTTTGGCTTCTTCGATTGAAGACTCTGAAGGCTTTGGAGATTGAAGAATATCCAAGAAAGATTCCATCATCAGCCTTAGGATCAAACTTTCCAAGGGTATCTCTGTTGTTCAGTATGAAACACTGACATCCAAAGATGTGAAGAAAGCTGATTGAAGGCTTTCTCCCATGAAAAAGTTCATAGGCTGTTTTATTGAATCTTTTGACTATCAGCGACCTGTTTTGCGTAAAACAAGCAGTGTTGACAGCTTCTGCCCAAAATTGAGTAGGCAGGTGAGAATCGCTGAGCATTGAACGTGCAGCTTCAATAATTGTTCTATTTCTTCTTTCAGCGACTCCATTTTGTTGCGGTGTTCTCACTGAAGAAAAGTTGTGAGAAATACCCTTACTCTCAAAGAAGGAATCAAGAGAACTGTTTTTGAATTCAGTCCCATGGTCACTCCTTATTGAGCGAACGGTCAAGTTGTTCAGGGTTTCCATCTTTCGAACAAAGGTGATGAGTTCTTCAGGGGTGTCACTCTTGGAACGGAGAAACATAACCCATGTATAACGAGAGAATTCATCAAATATGACCAGTGTATATTTCTTTCCAGCGATGGATTGTTTGTTAACAGGTCCAAACAAATCCATATGGAGAAGTTGCAGAGGAGATGACACTGAGGAGACTTGCTTTGACTTAAAGCTTGCTTTGGTCTGCTTCCCTTTCTCACACGCTGAACATAAAGACTCTTTGGCGTATGAGTGCTGAGGTAGACCAGTGACTAACTCTTTTGAAGAAAGAGTGTTCAGTGTCTTGAAATTCAGATGAGAGAGCCTCTTATGCCATAGCCAGTTGACATCAGATGAGGCTTTTGAGAAGAAACATGAGTTCTCAGTGGTTGTTGAGTCCATGTTTATTACATAAACATTTTCCAAACGATAACCGCTGAGAGCTATCTTCTCCTTTTTGTCAGTGACAAAGCAGGATTCCTTGGTAAAGATTACCTTGTTATCCTTGTCGCAAAGCTGACTGATGCTTAAAAGATTATGCTTCAGCCCTTCAACATATGCGACTCTTCTGAAGGTGGTTGTACCATTAGAGAGTACACCAAACCCTCGGGTATGTCCTTTTCCATTTCCTCCAAAAGTCACAGAGGGACCCTTCTCTTCCTTGTATTCAGAGAGTAGGCTTTTCTTTCCAGTCATGTGTCTAGAGCATCCGCTATCAAGATACCAGATACCCTTCTTAACCTGCGTCACAAAGGAAGATTAGTTTTTCTTGGGTAACCACTTAACCATGTGTACACGTTTGTCAGTGGAAGTAGTTGGAATGGAAGGTTCAGCAATCTTCGCAGCATTTGAAGATTCAGCTTTGTCAGTCTTCACTTTGGTTAATTTCTTAACCTCAGTGGTCTTCTTTGCCTTGGGGTCAATCTTCACCTTAGCTATCTTTTCAGCTTTGGTGGCTGTGGGGCACTTACTAGCAATATGATCAGTGAGTCCACAGTGATAACATTTCCTATAACTAAAAGTAGTTCTAGGACCATTTGAATGCTGAGCTTTAGATTTTGAATTAGAAGTACCAGCACCAAGTAAGCTGATGGCTTTTGAAATGGGAGGAACATTCAGTTCTTCGGATTTCTTACCAGAGACATCCACTCTGAGTAGATCCAGAGATCTGATTCCTTGATCCAGAGGAATGAATCACTAAGGCTTTAGAAGCATTCAGCCTAGGTACTATGGTACCCTTCTGAGGATTTTGGTAAATAACAATTCCTTTACCTTTATCTTTAAAGACAGAGGTAGGTTTTGGATAAACCATTTTCTCTTTACCTTTTGAAGAGGTAGAAGTTTCCTCAGAGATAGGCGGTCTGGACGAGGAACACTGAGAGGATGAAGTATCAGCGACTGAGGATACGAAAGTTCCAAATAAGAGCATGAAACGATCGGTGGTTGGTTCTAGATTATCAGCTTTGTAACCAAGACCACGTTTATCACTCAGGGGAATCTGAGACTTAATTATCTCAGTGATCTTTGTTGAAGAATTACACCATCCTTCAACAGTAGCTTTTTCAGCCCTTAAAGCAGAGATAGAGTCTTCTCGCTCGATTTTGACTAGCTGATTTAAATGCACTTGATCTTTAAAATATTCTTCAATTTTAGAAAGTTTTTCTATTTGAAGGTGACAGTTTTTGAGCTGTTCAGTGAGATCAAGGTTTTGATTTTCAACTACAGTTTTGCCATTCATGGCTTCATATAAACTTCTAGTCAAGAGATCGATTTACGAATCCTATCAGCTTCATCAATATTTGCAATATTTGTAAAGAAGGAAGGTGATACCTGAATAGCAGAGGTTGAAGTGGAGGGAATGTTTGAGCTTTCTTCCTCATCTTCAATCTTGGCCATAAGACAGAGATTGGCTTCATCATCTTCGGAGTCAGATGATGATTCTTCTTCATCAGAGGCAGCCCAATCATAAGCCATCAGGCCTTTGCCTTTCTTCTTAAAGCTTTCAGCTTCACATACTTTTCTTTCTACTTAGCGTATTTGTCATCTTTATTCCTGGGAATAAAGGATTTCTTGGGAAATGCCGAGTTTCTCGAAACTTTCTTAGACCTACACTCGTTAGCGAAATGTCCAATCTTTTCGAAGTTAAAACAAGTAGCAATAGCCTTATCAACAATAGCTGATGATCTTGGCTTATCATTAATAGAAAGGAGTTTGTTCTTTCTGAACATTTTCTTTTTGGCGAATCTCCTGAACTTTTTAGTTAGAAGAGCCAAAGATTCATTATCATCTGAAGAGTCAGATTCTGATGACCTTTCAGAGTTACTTTCTAACTCAGTGATAGTGACCGCGGGTCGCTGAGTAGAAGGTTCCTCTGAGATTAAGGCAACATGGGTGCTTTTGGAATCTTTTACAAGATTCTTCTTAAGATGGCTCGATTGCTCATGATTCAGCATCGTGCCATATAAGGTAGCAAGGGTCATTGATCTTAGATCCTTTGATAGCTTGAGACACATAGAATAAATGTCCCAGCTTTCAGGTAAACATTCTAGAAACTTTGTCAGCACTTCAAAGTTAGAATATTCCTTACCAACAGTTTTTAGATCTATTATTAAGCAATTAAAACGTTGGTGAACTTCCGAGAGAGTTTCATTCTTACCACAAATGAAACTTTCGTATTGTCTTACCAGGTTGATCTTTCGAGAGTCCTGGACTTCAGACGTACCTTCATACTGAACACATATTGTGTCCCACATGGCATTTGCGGATTTCAGGTTCATGACGGAATGGTAGACTTCGTCAGGAAGAGCCATGGATAGTATGGATCTGGCTTTTGTGTCGATAGCCACTTTCTTCTTATCTTCGTCCGTCCACATATGAACTTCCTTGGGTATCAGCCTTTCTGGAATAGCAGGTCTATTCTCAGCGCCTGGTACTGCAGCATCGATTCTTACAGGAATATATGGGCCGTTTTGAAGATAGTATGGCATAGTAGGGTCTACACCTTCTAAGAAGAGAATCATCCTATTTTCTCATAGATTAAAATTATCTCTGGAGAATCTAGGGGGTTTAGCAAGAGAACCATTGTCGATATAGTTTGTGTTTGTGTTGGCAGTCATTTTCAGAAATAGCAAGGAAGAGAAATCTTAGTATAGATTAGATATTTTTTATTAGATTAAACAAATCTGCTCTGATACCACTTGTTGGTCCCGAAGGGCTATACCAGTTTGTAGAAGGGGGGGGGGGGGGATGAATACAAACACTAAGATTTTACTTTTCTAAATTGTTTATTGATAAATCATTAACAATTTACAGCTTGTTGCGGAAACAAGATTAAGGATAAACCTAAATCTAAACATATTGGAACACTAAGTTTCTTGCACTAAGAAAGAGAAGGAAATTACTAATAATAACCTATCTCAAGATAAGAAGGATGAACTTGTCCAGAGTTAGAAAGTTACTTCAAAATGAAGTGAGTTCTTCTTATTATATACTGCATGCATTTAATGCATGGCAGTTTACACTTTACATGTGGCAGCAGCTCATTGGTTGTACGTCATTGACCTTTGTTGACAACCTTAGTAGCCGCATGTTTGAACAGTGTAGTATCAGAGTGGTTGTAGGATTTCAGACAATAAGGAGTTTCTTTTCTGACACATCGTACGGAGTCGTGCAAGGGTGGTTAACACAAAAGTACTTTGTATGGAGGACTTCATGATCACCTTTTCGTTGATTCAGCGATCTATCATTCTATATCAGCGAATGATAGAATTCAGTGATAGCTAAAGTCTTGTACTTGATACTTTACGTTGAGTGGAAAAATCTGAGTCTTCGCTGATCCGCATCAGTTCAATTGGAGACTTGTCGCTGGTTCTTGAGCTTGATCTTTGACTTCAGCGTAGAACCTATGTTGACGTGAAACTTGTCTTCAGGGATCATAAGTAAACAACTAACTTATCAGCGATCACCATAAGTACTGAACAGACTCAGAGCATTATGGTGAACAGTGTTCGCTGAATGTTTAATCTAACGAGTGAGAGTTCCTATCAGGGGTACTGTAAGATCTTAGTACTTATCAGCGATAGTGAAACTCTGATACATATTATTTACTTACAATTTTCACTAAGTTTAAAAGAGAGGGTCATTATCAAATCACTGAGGGTTTGGATCAACGATCTCCCCCTATTTGATTATGACATAGCAACAAAGAAAATTGCTATTTAATGAAAACATAAGGATAAAAAGAACTCATAAAATATTTGTCCCTTTTACTGTTTTCTAGGATCTTTTCTGTACTGATGGAGTAAAGTACGTTCGCTGAAATTTTTCTTTAAACTTCGTAAAGATTACAGATGGAAGTGGAAAAATTATAAGTACATCGAATATAATTACTCCATATTGTAAAGTCTCTGATTGAAAGCATTATATGGATGACCAGTTGAAATCATAAACATCTCTTTTATTATCTATTGATTTCATTGTTCGTTGCACGGATCTGGAACTCACAATTGGTATCAAAGCAGACGGACAGTATTAATTCAAAGTGCTCACATTGAATTCTGGTAAGTTTTCTAGTTTTCACGTCTGTGTTCTTATTTGCATATCAAAATTTTGATTCTGGTAAAATTGATCGATTTCGTTTATTGGGTTTTGTTAGTATCATTGCCATTAGTGATTCTGCAAATTTTCATATCCTAATTCGATCGTTTGAGTGGTTTATTAAGCAAATTAAGTTCAAAAGTTTTAAGTGTGTTCTTGAAAAAAATCATATTTTTTACCATCAAAACTTGTTGTTTTTGCTTCAAAATCGATTTGGGTAGTGTTATTTCTGTGTTTGGTTGTGTTTCTAATCATTCAGGAACGTTTTTGAGCAACCCTAGTCGATTCCCAATCGATTTGAAACCTACAACCGCTGTTCCCGGATAAACCAGCCGCACTTTCCATATAGTAGTAGTACTTTCCGGACGATTGTGTTCCTTCTTTTCGGGTACGTCTATCTTTCCGGGTAGGTCTTCCGGGTACGTCCTTTCCGGGTAAATTAGTTCCGGAAACCCAAAGTTCCCGGTAACCAATCTTCCCGGACAATCCAGCATCCGGAAAGCGTTTTCATCCGGTAAGTTTTTACTTTATTGATTTTATTCGGACACTTTTGCTATCCGGTAACCTTTGTTATCCGAAAACCTAAGGCTGTCCGGAATACTTGTGTTATCCGGAAACTTAGTACATCCGGATTCTTTCAATCTTATCCGGATTCTTCTGCATTCTTGAACTGTTTTCACTAAATCTGATCCGGACACTTCCAGATCAGACTTCTTATCCGGATTCCTATCCGGTAAGTTCATTTCAGTAGAAATCTTACCTTTTCCTAGTTCAAATCTGTCATAGAACCTGTGTTAGGATGCCACTCATAGTGCCTTGCCTTAGGTTTACACTTTGAATCAATCAATTCGTCTGACGATCACTCCGTTGCAACCAAAGATGTCTTCTCACGACGCTCTTGCAATCGGTACCGACACCAAACCACCTTGCCTCTATCAAGGTGAGTACAGCCAGTGGCGAGATAGATTCATGATCTTTATAGAGTCCAAGGACAACTACATGTACATCAAGAGACCTCTTGAAAAGGGTCCAATCCCTTGGCCGATGAAGACCATAGCAGCAACTGCAAATGCTGAAGCTCGTCGTGAGGAAAAGACTCTAACCGACATGACCGAAGATGAAAGAGGCATGATTGAAGGTGAAAAGCATGCAAAGAGATATCTTGTTCAAGCCCTCCCCAACACGATCTACACTGCCATCGATAGTTACAAAGACACAGCAAAGGGCATGTGGGATCAAGTGGCCAGAATGATGCATGGGAGCGATGCTGGAAATCAACTGAAGATCAACAGCGCAATAACCATGTTCGATGGTTTCAAGCAGCGCGCCGGCGAGTCTCTCACCCAGGCCTATGAACGTTTTTTCTTACTTCTTAATGAATTGAACAAGAATAAGATCACTCGCTCCAACACGGAAAACGCGCTCAAATTTCTCAACAATCTGCTGCCAGAATGGAAGGTGTTTGCTTCTCATGTCAAGCACAACAACTTGATAGAGAACATTGGCATCAATGAACTTTATGAGATGCTTCTTCAAGACGAAGATGAAGTGAATGAACTTCTAAGCGAGAAGAAGACTGCATCAAAGCCAGCTGCTGATCCTATTGCACTCATGTCCTCCAAGCAAGGGAAATCTTCGAGCCGTCACTCCAAACGTGCTCAAAAGAAAAGCTTTTCCGAATCTGAAGAAAAAGAAGACAGTGACTCTAATGATGAAGTATCTGACTTCAAGAAAGCGATAGCTCTGCTCACTAAATCTTTCCAACAACAAAAGTTCTATAAGAAGCCTTCGTCCAATAATCAGCGCTACTCCACCTCCTCCAACAAGCGCCATGATCATCAGGACAAGTATGAGGGAAAGAAGAAGGCTGATGAGCAAGATAAGTTAGAGAAGAAGGAGAAGACGGAGAAAGTAGAAAGTAAGAAGAAAGATGAACCAGTGACATGTTACAATTGCGGAAAGCTTGGTCACTTCGCTAAAGATTGTAAGAGGCATATGGTAAAGAATTCTCATTACTATAAGGCTAAGCTTGCCTTGATTGAGCAGAAGGAAGCTGGAGAAGCTCTACTTGTGGAAAACGACTACTGGTTGGGTCGTTCTAATGATGAAAGCGATTCTGCTGGTGCTGATGCTTTCATGGGATATCACTCTCCAGCCGATGAAGAAAAGACAAGTCAGGTATGTGATTCTAGCCAACAAGATTTCTTGAATCAAATGCAATCTCTTACCGCACAGGCAGATTCTTTAAGGCCACCTCTAAAGAACAAAAACTTGAGATTAGATCTCTAACCGAAAAGCTAGATGTTCAAACAAGAATAACAGAAAAATATAAGTCTGAGAATGCTAATTTAAAAGACAAATGCAAAAATCTTTCAATAGCACCTAAGGACTTACGGGCCAAATTATCTGATCTTCAGTCTCAGTTTGCTCAGTGTTTGAATGAGAAAGAAGATATTGTTTATCAATGTTCTGCTCTTCAAATTCAGCACAAGGAGTTTGTTGATAAAATCACCGATCTTGAAACAAAACTCCACAAAAGAGGTCAAACCGATCAAACCATCTTTATGAATAAACCCAAAGAGTTCACGTACTTTAACAAAGAATGGGGAATCGGATACGATAACCCACACTATTTGAAAAAGGGTATTTACAAAACACCTACTTTGTATGATTTTGGTTGTTTTGGGTTAGATAAAAAGTATCCGGAATATGCCATTCAATGGACTGGTCCTCTTGAACCTGAAAAGGAAGAGGAAACCAAGGAATATAAGCGCACACACAACCGAGGAATACAACTTCCATTTTGTTATGAACCTTTAAATTATTCTTATCAAAAGAACAAGAAGTATCTCTCGAATGACTACTTCGACTGCTACAAGGTTGCAAAGCCCAAGGATTCCTCCAAAAAGGATGAGGTCCAAGCAACCGCAACCAAGACTAAGACGGAAGAGTTCAAGCTCTATGTTCCCCCTCTCATCTTGGAAGCAAAAATAGTCGAGTTGGAGGAGTCACTCGAGAAAGAAAGGTCAGTTTTTCAAAAGGAGAAGAAAGCGCTTATCCAAGAACTTGAGAATGTTAAATCAGTCAAAACCGAATTTGTATCGGATGAAGGACAGGAAATCCTTCGTGGAGAAATCACCAAACTCACATCAAAACTGGCTGCCTTGGAAACATATGCGATGCAAGAGTATACGAGAAATGGTCAGCTCCAAGAGCAAATTGACCAACTCCAATCTGAAAAGCAGATTTCACCCGAACTTTCCTCAAGTTCCACTGATACGTGCAAAGCTTTCATAGGCAAGATTTCTACTTCACAAGACGGTAAAGACTTTTAAGACGAAAGTGTTTTAAGGAATTTGAACTCTGATTTTTTCTTAGCTTCCGCACCAAATGTTGGTCCCGAAGGGTTATACAAGTTTGTAGAAGGGGGGGGGGGGGGGGGGGGGTTGAATACAAACACACGATTTTTACTTTTCTAAATTGTTTATTGATAAATCAAGACAATTTACAACTTGTTGCGGAACAAGATTAAGGATTAACCTAATCTAAACAAGTTAAGAACACTAAGTTTCTTGCACTAGAAGGAGATAAGGAAATTACGAATAATAACCTAACACACAGATAGAAAGAAGAAGATGGTCCGAGCACATTTCATTTCTGAAGTAGGGTTCTTCTTATATACTGCATGCATATAATGCATGGTAGTATTGCTTTACACGTGGCAGCAGCTGAGTGGTTGCATGTCATTGACCTTTGTAGACAACCTTAGTAGCCGCATGGTACACAGTGTAGAATCAGAGTTGTTGTACGATCATAGACAAAAAGGATGTCCGTTCTGACATTTCGTACGGAGACGTGCAAGGGAGGTAAGACAATAGTACTTTGTAAGGAGACTTCATGATCAGCTTTTGTTGAAACAGTTCTTTATCAGCGAATGATAAAGTTCAGCGATTGCTGAAGTCTTCTACTTGATACTTCACGTTGAGTGGACAAATCTTGGCTTCGCTGATATCCGCATCAGTTCATTAGTAGACTTGTCGATGGTTCTTGAGCTAGATCTTCGACTTCAGCGTAGAACATATGTTGACGTGAAACTTGTCTTCAGGGATCATAAGTAAACAACTAACTTATCAACGATCATCTCATAGACTTAACAGGCTCAAAGCTACTCGATGAACAGAATTCGCTGACTATTTAACTTTCAAGAGCGAGAGTTACTATCAGCGGTACTGAAACAGTCTTAGTACTTATCAGCGATAGTGAAACTCTAATACATATTGTTTACTTATTATTTTCACAAAGTGTTAAGAGAGGGTCATTATCAAATCACTGAGGGTTTGGATCAACAATCTCCCCCTATTTGATTATGACATAGCAACAGAGAAAATTGCTAATTAATGAAAACATAAGGATAAAAAGAACTCATAAAATATTTGTCCCTTTTATTGTTTACTGGGATCTTTTCAGTACTGATGGAGTAAAGTACATTCGCTGAAATTTTTCTTTAAACTTCGTAAAGGTTACAGAGGGAAGTGGAAAAATCACAAGTACAGCAAATAAAATTACAAGTACAAAAGATGTAGACAGATAAAGATAGAAAGAATTACAAGTCGATCCTATCCGTCAAAAGGTTCTTCCTTGATGAGAAGTTCATCGAGGGTCTTTGATGTGGGAATCATCCAGTCAGGTACTGTTACACCTTGATCCTTTTTGTTCTTTGCTTCTTCAAAGATCAGGGGCTTGAGGTGACGTGCCTGAATGTCGCGTCTGACTTCACACCAGTATATTAGGTCTCTGAGCTGTTCGATGGGAGTGATTGGAAGCTTAGATATGCGTTGAAAGTGTTGTCGTCCATAGCAGTCTAGAAAGAAGATGCCATAGGGTTCACTTAAGACTTTTCCACGGATGAAAGTTTCACCAGGAGGCAGGGAGGTGTCAAGTACTGAGAGGTCAGGGTCACAACCAAGTACTTCTTCGCGTGAGAAACCTATACCTGTTTCATTCCGTATAGGAGGACCTGAGTCTGAGGTTTTCTTTTTCTTTGCAGAGGCCCTTCTTTGTTGAGGTGGAAGAAGAGTGGAAGGAGGAATATCCACAGCAGAAGAAACCAAGTCTATCTGAGAATTTAAAATTTTCTCGACATGGCTCTTGAACTTTGAGTGAGATCGCTGAATGTCTAATTTCACTTCCAACCATTTAGAGAAACCAAATTTCTCTAATGAAGTAGCGTAGATGGTTTGCTTGGTTTTGTCTTCTCTGAATACGTCAACTTCAACAACAGGAACGTCTATAAACGTTTTTCCTCTGATATTTACCTTGATGATTTTGGATGGTCGAGATCGATAGTTCAGCATTTCTTTACACCATTCCAAAGTCGAATCAGATACTTTAGTCTTTTCTTCAACGATCCTTTGGGCATCATCCCATAGCTGACGTTGGACATCAATTGGAGTTCTTTTCAGCGCGGGGTCTTTCACCGATTGTTGGACAAGCTGGATGGTGAGAGCCTTATCTTTTTCTTCAGCTTCCTTCTTTTCGGCGAGTAATCTTTCAGCTCTTAAATGATCCTCATATTCTTTCCTTGATATCCTGAACTTTGTGGGAACAGGGATTTTGTCACGAGGAAGAATGATTCGCTGATCTTCAAGCTGTTTGATCATTGCATCTCTCTTTTCTTGATCCTCTTCACTTACCTTTTGAGGAGCCAAGGAAGGTCTGTTTTTGTGAGAGAGCAGCTGTTCTTCAGGTTCATCAGTCTCAGTGGTTAAATCCAAGACTGGGATTATTGGTGTAGTTGTAGGAGCTTCAGCGGGATCCTCAAACAGGGGAGAGGACTAGCTGAAACACATCGATCGTTTAAGTAAGAAAAGTTGGGAAGAAAGAGAAAAGAATAGGGTTAAGTGTATAGAGGTTTTATGGAGAGGAGGATTGATATTGAGAAGGGATAGAGGAGGGATGCAGTATAATGGAATAGAAAATATTGTACCTGACAAGTTGGCTTAATCTGAAGGATAGCCAGATTGCCTTCTGCAACGAGGCCTTTGTTTTTGCCTTGATCAGCTTCATATGCTGCAGGCTTTGTCTTCTTCCCTGATGGTGCGTTTATTGAAATCCCTTTCTCAGGGACCTTCTTGGGCTCAACGAAGAAGAAGTCATCATCATCATCGTCATCATCATCATCTTTAGGGGATGATGATGGTTCTTCATCATCGATATCGATGGGTTCTTCGTCTTCAGCTTCTTCTTCTTCTTCAGACTCGACCTCATCAGCGTAAGGTACGCTCACATCAGCAACGGCTTCTTTGTGTTGCTCTTCGAGTTGCTCCCCCTCAGATACAGAGGGAGATTTCTCAGTTCCCTCAGGGTTTTCAACTCCCTGAGGTCGTGAAGTAGAAGCAGCAGTTTCATTTTTCTTCTCTCCCTCATCATTATGGGGAAGGTCTTTAGCTCTCTTCTCCCCCTCTTCCACATTATGAGGAGGGGAGGCAAGAGGAATATCAGCAACACCAGCAACAACAGTAGTATGAGGATCACTGTCTTCTTGGCCAGTGAGTCCCATACAAAGTTCAACCGCTGCTAATCTGTCGTCGAGGCCAGATATAGCAGGGGCGACTTTCCGAAGATCTTCTCTATCGGCCTGAGTAAAGTGAGACTTTGGAGCATCCAGGCGATTGAGTATCTGCTGAAGTAGATCTTTGACCGTCGTAACCTCACCCTTAAGAGTACCAACCTCTGTCTTCAATGATGTGACTTCATTGGACAGAGTGGTGAAGTTTGTTGCGAGGGTGGTGTTGGTGAGGTTGAGATTGTTGACGTTTGAGGAAGTTTTAGCGAGGGTGGTAGCAAAAGTTGCAATGCTGCCATATCAGCTTTGGAGGCTTTCGTGTCAACAACCTCGGTCAGCTTCTTGAGGTTCTCCCCAGCGTCTGTAACCGATGAAGAGTTGGTGGAGAGAATGGTGTTGTATGATTCCATCTATGTTTCCAGGGCCTTCAGGGAGGTGTTGATATCCCCCAATTTAGAACCTGAAACAGTTATTAACTTATGAACAGAGGAAAGCTCAGAAGTTTGGGGTTGAGAGAGAGAAGTGTTTCGGATAATGTGTAAACCTGCAGGCGGGTTGGCGAAGTTGTCGAAGCCTCGTAACCTGAGAAGGTTTCATAGTCGTCTTCAATAGTTCCCTAACGACTGGAAGTACCTGCAGGTCCTGTGTTTTGTTCTATCATCCTCTGAAGATGTTCAGCAGTAGTGTCGTTGAGGAAGATATTTGTTGAGGAAAATAGGGGAAGAGATTGAGTGACCAAAGGAGAGGTGGGAGGAATGATGGTTGAGAAAGTGGGTTGGGTGCGGGGTTCAGCGTCGGGTTCGCTGAAAATCACTTCAGTCTCTAGAGGGGTTGAAGGAGGTGGGTTCAGTTCCAAGTTTATAACTTCAGCGTTTAGAGACGCTGAAGCTGGGATGGAAGGGGTGGCTTGTTCAGCTGTGGTAGAGCGTACCACTGAACTATCCATCAGCTCTTCAAGATGAGATGTGGAGTCTTCAACATGTGAATGCTGGGGGGGTTTCTCCTTGGTTTTCTTGATTCTTCTGGAACCAAGTTGGGAAGTAGATTGTTTCCTTTTTCGAGAAGGAGTGGAGGGTGCAACTTGGGTATCAGCGGTGGGGATTTCCACTGAATGAGCCGCAGAAGTAGAAGAAGGAGGATTAAGAATAGATAAAAGAGTAGTAAGACGTACCTCGTTTGCCAGCGGCTTGAAGTCGAGCACCTTAGGGCCAACCTGAGAGAGTCTCAGATCACCCTCTTTTGGGTATTTGTCCCCAAGTCCAAGTTGAAAGACGGCGCTGATGAATCTGGGATATGGAACCCATGAAGGTCTATCAGCCATATCTACTCTGAATGCAAGATCGTCATAGATGATCGAGGCCCAGTCAACATGGAGACCTTTCAGCAGTGCATAGCCCATTGCCTGCTGAGGTTGTGCAGCTTGATCAGAGGAGCCACTATTTATTGTCATGCAGCTTATTAAGTGTGTGAAGATGATGTTCATCTCGCTTGGCATTTTGAACTTCTTGATGAGGGTCAGTTTCTTCTCAATCTCCTTGTCCCTCCCTGCGTCCCATGCGTAACCCATTGCATCAAAGAATGCAGTGATGGCTTCCCTATCAGCATGGTTTTTGTGGTTTGGCAGAGAGACAAAGGGGTTTTCTTTGGTGGCAGTGGGTAGGCTGAGTGTTTGCCTGATAATAGCAGGGTTGATTTTGGTAGTGCCAAATTTGGTGTCACAGAGAATGATATCAAGGAGTTTCTTAGGGTCCTTTGAAGAAGGAACCTTAGTGTGTCTAGCAGTATACCAGAACTGAGATAGAAGAAATTTATGGGCAGGGGGTACGAAGGTTAAGGCTTTGAATAGGCAGCAGGTTTGAAGAAAATTCACAGCATCATCCAGATGTTTAACTTGCTTCTTCGGAGGAAAATCGAAAAGCGCATAGAGATTGTTGGATTTTGAGAAGTCTACTTTCTCAAGCGTGAACTTTACCTGAGGAGCCTTTGGTAGATTCAGTTTCTCCGTAGCAGGAGATTTCTCAGCGGTAGGAGCAGCAGTAGAAGATGCCATTTCTGTTTATCATATCAACCATGAATCATAGAAAAAATAGTCTTAATGTGGAAAGATTTTCCAATAAGATGTTTTCGAAATTTGTCCATTTCATTCAGACAGACATGTCTTAATGAAGATTAGGGTTTTCTTGTTTTGAAAAAGAAATGCAAACCCAGTAAAAGTCTTGTTTTCGATTTTCCTTTAGATAAGGATTCTGGAAAAAACGAATGAAGAACAAGTTTAAGATTTTGAGTTTTAAACTTGAAGAACAACCATGAAAAGGTTGTGTTCATAAAACCATGAAATAAATGATTTCATTTTAGAAAAGTTTCTTTTGTTTGATCTGTGAAAAGCAACACGAAGATTAGAAACAAGTTAAAACAGGTAAATATTGAGAATATTATCCTGGTTGTCGAAGAAGAAGATGAACAGTTTTCTGGAAAAAGCTCGAGTTCAATAAGCAACAGTAAATCTTTTCTTTCATGGAGAAGAAGTTCACGTAAAAGAAAAATATAAACTCGAACTAGTTTATATAGTGAGATTAGAGAGAGAGAAAAACTAGAGCGGGAAAGTTTTTCATCATGACACGGACACGTGTTTGCAATTGATTGGATGGTAAACCAAACGTGCAAACGTGTGTCAGAAAAAGAACGTGCCAGGGTTTATCCGTTGTGATGATGTCACAAATGTCCTTTCATATTTTAGGATGTCTCTGAGGTTTTGAAAGCTCAGGGACTATTTTGAAAAACATGAAGCACTGAATAGAAATATCAGTGTTAGTTTAAGAAATTTCAAAGTATCGATGTTAAGGAAGAGATATTCAGCGATGTGATTTGTTTTGAAATCTTGCATTTATATGCGAATGTCAGCGAGTATAGAGAGAACATACCTTGATATCAGCGAATCAACTTTGTTCAGAGAGAAGATGATAGAATGGGTTATATAAGTTGGTTTTATCCGATCGCTGATCAAACGTGAACCACTGAAGAATTTATTCTTCAAAGTTCAGCATTCCAAGCTCGCTGATGAGAAAGTTGAATCTTGTCTCATCAAGAGGTTTGGTGAACAGATCAGCTAACTGATAGTCAGTTGGGATAAAATGAAGTTCTATATCACCATTCATCACATGATCTCTGATAAAATGATACCTGATTTCGATATGTTTGGTCTTTGAGTGTAGCACTGGATTATTGGCTATAGCGATGGCACTTGTGCTGTCGCAATAGATTGGAATTTTCGAGAGCTGAAGGTCATAGTCTAGTAATTGATTTCTCATCCACAAGACCTGAGAAGAGCAGCTTCCAGCAGCTACATACTCAGCTTCAGCAGTTGAGGTGGACACTGAGTTTTGCTTTTAACTTGTCCAACTCACCAGCTTTCCACTTAGGAGCTGACAGCCTCCTGTGGTGCTTTTCCTATCCAATTTGCAACCTGCAAAATCACTATCTGAATAGGCGATTAGATCAAACCCTGAATCTTTGGGATACCAAAGACCTAGGTTCATAGTACCCTTAAGGTAACGAAAGATTCGCTTTACAGCGATCATATGAGATTCCTTAGGTTCAGCTTGATATCGTGCACACAAACAGGTTGCGTACATAATATCGGGTCGGCTAGCTGTAAGATACAAGAGAGAGCCGATCATCCCACGGTACAGCGTGACATTAACAGGTATTCCATTTGAATCCTTGTTTAGTGTCAGCGGTGGTTCCATAGGAGTTTTCATAGTTGAACTCTTAGTTAAATCGAATTTCTTCAGCATATCTTTAACATACTTTCCCTGATTAATGAAAGTTCCTTTTTCATTTTGCTTTATCTGAAGACCAAGAAAATATGTTAGCTCACCCATCATACTCATTTTATACTCTTCTTTCATTCTATCAGCGAAACGAGTACAAAGGTCAGGGTTAGTAGAACCAAATATAATGTCATCAACATATATCTGAACAAGAATGATATGACCTTTCACTATTCTGAAAAATAGAGTTTTGTCGATTTTACCTCGCTCAAAATTTTCAATTAGGAGATAAGAGGATAGAGTGTCATACCATGCACGTGGAGCTTGCTTTAAGCCAAAAAGTGCCATATCCAGTTTATAAACATAACCTGGACGCTTAGGATCTGAGAACCCTAGAGGTTGTTCCACATAGACTTCTTCATTAAGCTTTCCATTGAGAAATGCTGACTTAACATCCATTTGATATACTTTGAAGTCTTTGTGTACAGCGTATGCTAAGAATAGACTAATAGATTCTAGTCTTGCTACTGGAGCAAATGTTTCGTCGTAGTCTATACCTTCCTCTTGTCTGTATCCCTGAGCAACAAGTCGAGCCTTGTTGTGGGTTACAGTTCCATGTTCGTCCAACTTGTTTCGATAGACCCATTTAGTGCCTATCACTGTCTTGTCAGTTGGTCTTCGAACAAGATTCCAAACTTTGTTTCTTTCAAATTCTGTCAGCTCTTCTTGCATAGCGTTGACCCAGTTTGGATCTCTGAGGGCATCATCTATTTACTTTGGTTCAATCAGAGAAATAAAGTTAACAAATAAACATATATTACCTGCACTTCGTCGAGTCTGAACACCAGCGTTTGGATCACCAAGAATTTGATCAATAGGGTGATTTACAGTCCATCGCTGAGCCGGAGCATGAATCGCTGACTCAAATTGAACTGGAGGAGCTGAAGATGAGGCTTCAGCAACTTCTGGAATATCAGCCAAGAGAGGAGTAGGTGCAGATATCATCACATTCACTGATTGCTGAGAAGTAGATGGAATGTCTGAGACATTTGGTTCAGAAGCAGGCATATTGTTTAGAAGAACAGCTGAGACCCATGAAGTTTAAGCTTCACTATTCTGCATGTTTGGGATGATAGTAGGACCATCATTTTCAACGGTATGAGTATGAGGAGTGGGAATATCTTCTGAATCACCAAGATGTAAAAACATCCATTGATTCAGTTCTTCAGTATCAGCAGAAGGTCGAGAATTTGCTGAACGGGATTCGTCAAAGGTGACGTGAATAGTTTCTTCAATAGTTTGTCTTCTTCGATTGAAGACTCTGAAGGCTTTGGAGACTGAGGAGTATCCAAGAAAGATTCCATCATTATCCTTAGGATCAAACTTTCCAAGGGCATCTCTGTTGTTCAGTATGAAACACTGACATCAAAAGATGTGAAGAAAGCTAATTGAAGGCTTTCTCCCATGAAAAAGTTCATAGGTTGTTTTATTAATTTTTTTGACTATCAGCGACCTATTTTGCGTAAAACAAGCAGTGTTGACAACTTCTGCCCAAAACTGAGTAGGCAGGTGAGAATCGCTGAGCATTGAACGTACAACTTCAATAATAGTTCGATTTCTTCTTTCAGCGACTCCATTTTGTTGCGGTGTTCTCACTGAAGAAAAGTTGTGAGAAATACCCTTACTCTCAAAGAAGGAATCAAGAGAACTGTTTTTGTATTCAGTCCCATGATCACTCCTTATTGAGAGAACGGCCAAGTTGTTCAGGACTTCAATTTTCCTGATAAAGGTAAGTTCTTCAGGTGTGTCTCTCTTAGAACGGAGAAACATTACCCATGTATAGCGAGAGAATTCATCAACTATGACCAGCATATATTTCTTTCCAGCGATGGATTGTTTGTTAACAGGGCCAAACAAATCCAAATGGAGAAGTTGTAGAGGAGATGACACTGAGGAAACTTGCTTAGACTTAAAGCTTGCTTTGGTCTGCTTCCCTTTCTCACACGCTGAACATAAGGACTCTTTGGCGAATGAGTGTTGAGGTAGACCAGTGACTAACTCTTTAGAAGAAAGAGTGTTCAGTGTCTTGAAGTTTAGATGAGAGAGCCTCTTATGCCATAACCAGTTGACATCAGATGAGGCTTTTGAGACGAAACAGGAGTTCTCAGTGGTTGTTGAGTCCATGTTTATTACATAAACATTTTCCAAACGATAACCGCTGATAGCTATCTTCTCCTTTTTGTCAGCGACAAAGCAGGATTCCTTAGTAAAGATTACTTTGTTATCCATGTCGCAAAGCTGACTGATGCTTAGAAGATTATGCTTCATCCCTTCAACATATGCGACTCTTCTGAAGGTTGTTGTACCATTAGAGAGTACACCAAACCCTCGGGTATGTCCTTTTCCATTTCCACCGAAAGTTACAGAGGGACCCTTTTCTTCTTTGTACTCAGTGAGCAGGTTCTTCTTACCAGTCATGTGTCTAGAGCATCCTCTATCGAGATACCAGATACCCTTCTTAACCTGCATTACAAACGAAGATTAGTTTGTCTTGGGTACCCACTTAACCATGTGTACACACTTGTCAGTGGGGGTAGAAGAGGAGGTGGAAGGTTCAGCAGTCTTCGCAGCATTTGAAGATTCAGCTTTGTCAGTCTTCACTTTGGTTAATTTCTTAACCTCAGTGGTCTTCTTTGCCTTGGGGACAATGATCTTCACCTTAGCTATCTTTTCAGCTTGGGTGGCTGTGGGTCACTTACTAGCAATATGATTGGTAAGTCCACAATGATAACATTTCCTATAACTAAAAGTAGTTCTAGGACCATTTGCATGCTGAGCTTTTGATTTTGACTTAGAAGGACCGGTACCAAGTAAACTTTTGGTATTTGAAATAGGAGGAACATTCAGTTCTTCGTATGTCTTACCAATAGTATCCACTTTGATTCTAGGAGTAGATCGCTGAATAGATCCACGCTGAATAAATCCATGGATCTTATTCTCTGAACCAGAGGGATAAGTCACTGAAGCTTTAGAAGCATTCAGCTTTGGTACAAAGGTACCCTTCTGAGGATTTTGGTTAAACGCAATTCCTTTTCCTTTATTTTTAAAGACTGAGGTAGGTTTTGGATAAACAAATTTCTCTTTACCTTTAGAAGTTAAGGTAGAGATTTCCTCAGGGATAGGCGGTTTAGAAGAGGAACACTGAGAAGAGAAAGTGTTAGGGATAGAGGATACGAACATTCCAAACTTAAGCATGGAACAGTCAGTGGTTGGTTCTAGAGTATCAACTTTGTAACCAAGACCACGTTTATCACTCAGGGGAATCTGAGACTTTATTATCTCAGTGATCTTTGTTGAGGAGTTATACCATCCATCAACATTAGCTTTTTCAGCTTTTAATGCAGCGATAACTTCTTCGCGCTCGATTTTGACTAGCTGATTTAAGTGAACTTGATCTTTAAAATCTTCTTCAATTTTAGAAAGATTTTCTATTTGAAGGTGACAGTTTTTAAGCTGTTCAGCGAGATCAAGGTTTTGATTTTCAACAACAGTTTTGCCATTAATGGCTTCATATAAACTTCTAGTCAGGAGATCGATCTTTCGAAGACTATCAGCTTCATCAATATTTAAAATATTGTTAAAGAAGGAAGGTGATACCTTAGTAGCAGAGGTTGAACTAGAGGGAATGTCAGAATTTTCTTCCTCATCTTCAAGTTTGGCCATGAGACATAGATTGGCTTCATCATCATCTTCAGAGTCTGATGATTCTTCTTCGTCAGAGGCAGCCCAATCATAGTCAGTCATAAGGCCTTTGCCTTTCTTCTTAAAGGTTTTCAGCTTTGAATACCTTTCTTTCACCTTTTTGTATTTTTCATCTCTAGTCCTGGGAGTAAAGTTTTTATTGGGAAAAGCTGAGGGTCTAGAGACTTTCTTTGACCTGCACTCGCTAGCAAAATGTCCTATCTTTTCACAGTTATAGCAAGTAGCAGTAGCCTTATCAACAGGGGTTGATGATCTTGGCTTGTCAGTAATAGCAAGAGGTTTGTTGTTCTTGAAATTACTCTTTCTAGCAAATCTCCTGAACTTATTAGCCAGGAATGCCAGAGTTTCATCATCATCTGAAGCGTCAGAATCTGATGAACGTTCAGAGTTAGTTTCCAACTCAGTGACAATGATCGTAGATCGCTGAGTGGAAGGTAACTCTAAGAGTAAAGCAACAAGGGTGCTTTTGGAATCCTTTACAAGATTCTTCTTAAGATAACTCGATTGCTCATGATTCAGCATCGTGCCATATAAGGTAGAAAGAGTCATAGATCTAAGATCTTTGACAGCTTGAGACACATTGAATAACTGTCCCAGCTTTCAGGTAAACATTCTAAGAACTTTTTTAGTACTTCAAAGTTAGAATATTCCTTACCAACAGTTTTAGATCTATTATTAAGCAGTTAAAACGTTGGTGTAATTCAGAGAGAGATTCATTCTTACCACAAATGAAGCTTTCGTACTGTCTTACCAGGTTGATCTTTCGAGAATCCTGGACTTCAGAAGTACCTTCATACAGAACACAGATTGTGTCCCACATAGCTTTTGAGGTTTTCAGGTTCATGACTGAATGGTAGACTTCGTCAGGAAGAGCCATGGAGAGTATGGATCTGGCTTTGGTGTCGATAGCCACTTTCTTCTTATCTTCATCAGTCCACATATGAATTTCCTTGGGAATCAGCCTTTCTGGAATAACAGGTCTATTCTCAGCGGCTGGAACTGCAGGATCAATTCTTATAGGAATAAATGGGTCGTTTTCAAGATAGTAAGGCATAGTAGGGTCTACACCTTCTAAGAAGAGAATCATCCTATTTTTCCATAGATTAAAATTATCTCTGGAGAATCTAGGGGGTTTTCCAAGAGAACCATTGTCAATATAATTAGTGTTTGTGTTGGTGGCCATTTTCAGAAATAGCAAGGAAGAGAAATCTTAGTATAGATCAGATATTGTTTATGAGATTAAACAAATATGCTCTGATACCACTTGTTGGTCCCGAAGGGTTATACAAGTTTGTAGAAGGGGGTGGGGGGTTGAATACAAACATACGATTTTTACTTTTCTAAATTGTTTATTGATAAATCAAGACAATTTACAACTTGTTGCGGAACAAGATTAAGGATTAACCTAATCTAAACAAGTTAAGAACACTAAGTTTCTTGCACTAGAAGGAGATAAGGATATTACGAATAATAACCTAACACACAGATAGAAAGAAGAAGATGGTCCGAGCACACTTCATTTCTGAAGTAGGGTTCTTCTTATATACTGCATGCATTTAATGCATGGCAGTATTGCTTTATACGTGGCAGCAGCTGAGTGGTTGCATGTCATTGACCTTTGTAGACAACCTTAGTAGCCGCATGGTGCACAGTGTAGAATCAAAGTTGTTGTACGATCATAGACAAAAAGGATGTCCGTTCTGATATTTCTTACGGAGACGTGCAAGGGAAGTAAGACAATAGTACATTGTAAGTAGACTTCATGATCAGCTTTCGTTGAAACAGTTCTTTATCAGCGAATGATAAAGTTCAGCGATTGCTGAAGTCTTCTACTTGATACTTCACGTTGAGTGGACAAATCTTGGCTTCGCTGATATCCGCATCAGTTCATTAGTAGACTTGTCGCTGGTTCTTGAGCTTGATCTTCGACTTCAGCGTAGAACATATGTTGACGTGAAACTTGTCTTCAGGGATCATAAGTAAACAACTAACTTATCAGCGATCATCTCATAGACTGAACAGACTCAGAGCTACTCGATGAACAGAGTTCGCTGACTATTTAACTTTAAAGAGCGAGAGTTACTATCAGCGGTACTGAAACAGTCTTAGTACTTATCAGCGATAATGAAACTCTAATACATATTTTCACTAAGTGTTAAGAGAGGGTCATTATCAAATCACTGAGGGTTTGGATCAATACCAAATTCCCCAAAGCACACGAGCACAAAGGGTTCCTCGCCTTCCTCGACCGATCAAAGTCATGTTATTCCGAATGTTGATTTTTCTGAATATATGAACTCCGAAGGTAATTCTGATGGAGAGTTTGAGTCGTTCCCTTTCGACAAACCTCTTCCGAGCCATACAGATTTTCTATCACCAGTAGTCAATCGACCGGTCAATTTTCTATAGGGAACTTGTGCTAACACAAAGGCCCCAGTTGTGATTAAGATCGCCAAATCTAAACCTGTTTCTCAAAATCAATCACAGCCGAGGCAAAAGACTGAGCGATTGCCTATCAAAAATCTTGTTCCTTCAAAGGTCACTGATCATTCTGTCCCTGTTACTACAGATAAAAATGGTCGTGCAAAACAAGAAAAACCCAAGTGGTAAACAAGGAACCTGTCAAGGATGCTGCATCAAAGTCCTTTCCCACTGCTTTTAATTCTAGGATAAACAAAGACAATTGTGCTTGGAATCATTGGAGCCGTTTTGAAGTTTCTTTTCCGATTACAATTAATTCCGTTCATCAATTGATTTAGTTATCGCGTAATTGTTTATGTTGTTCTAGTTGTGATTGGAATGATTTTGATGCAATTAACTTAATTGATTGGTTTGGGTCATATCACATGTATAATTCGACACCCAAACGTAAACCCCGTAATAACAAAAGAAAATACTATAAACAACGGGGTTTCCAATCAGAGGATAAACCACAGCGGGAGACCAAACCCATTCCAAAACGGGCTTCTCCTACTGAGGTTAAACTGGCACCCAAGAGGCAACCTGCTACAAAACATGTTCCTCCAAAAGGTGTAAATTCTACACCTAAGAGGCAACATGTGCCAAAACCAGTTACTCCAAACGGTGTACAATCTCCACCTAATGGGAAGTCTATGTCAAAGCAAGTTCCTCCACGAGGTGCCAAACCTAACCCTCCGGGACCCAGACAAATATGGGTACCCAAGGTCCGCTAAACTTGTTTTGCAGGACGGTCATGTGTCGTACTTAGACCCTGGATGCTCCACACACATGACCGAAAGGAGGGAGCTGCTCACGATCTACAAGGAACAATATTACGAAGACGTGAGGTTTGTCTATACCTGTTTTTTTTCTTTTCATGAGCTGCTCATGTGTTTAGGGGTAGCATGATCAGCCATCAGGTAAGTTCATTCTACTGTTGAGGGGGAGCGTCGCACATAATTTTTTTAACTGATGAAAAGTTTTTTTTGTGTGTGGATACTCCCGTGTGCATTTCACACTTCAGGCACAATCTGAGGGGGAGCATATCACTTCATGCTCATCATTTGAGGGGGAGCATATCAATTCATGCTCATCATTTGAGGGGGAGCGACACAGTGTTTTTCTTTCAATGTCCAAAAGTTTTTTTGTGTGTCGGACTCTCCAATGCAATATCCGAGGGGGAGCAAGTTTTCCCCATTCTCAGTTTGAGGGGGAGCGAGAAATAAATGTTTTTCAAAATCCTAAGGGTTTTATAATTTTTTTGTGAAAATGATTTATTTTGAAGTGTCCAGACACCCATCTATCCGGATGACTTTCTGGACCGGATGGGTACCCGGGTTGCCTATCCGGGATTCATGGGTCGACATATATATATATATATATATATATATATATATATATATATATATATATATATATATATATATATATATCATCCGGGTTTGTTCATCTCAGTTATCCGGACATTCGAACTAAAACCCTAAACCCTTCGTGTTTCTCTCTTGCTCGGCCTCACTCCCCATTCTCGGATTTTACTCGCATCTCGTTCCAACTTCAGGTATGCTATTCGACTCTTCATATCCATCATGTGTAGTCAAGTTTTGTTCACTTCACACCTCAAATCGACCCCTGATTTGGTCGATTTCACGACATCCGAATACCCTTTTTGGTTTTCCTCGATTTTGAGCTTCATAGGAGTAGTACATAATGCTTTAGACAACCTAGCATTCGTATCTTCTACATTCGTCACTCCTGCTATGCTTTAACACCTGGTTGGGAATGTATTTTGGTCGATTGGTGTTTCTGACTTTCGTCCGGACACATTCATTGTGTCCGAGAACCTTCATAATTAAGATGTTTTGTCCGGTAAGCTTTATACTTATAGATATTTTGTCCGGTTTCATTCGTCATCCGGAAACCTAGTTGTTCGGAAACCTCAGGGTTTTCGGTAAGTTCAACTACCGGATTGTTGAGTTATCCGGACTCCTCTTTGACCGGAAACCACTATCATTCGGAAACCTATTTATCCGGGGTGTCCAAGTTATCCGGAAACACTCATGTCATCTGGATTCCTTTGGTGTCCGGATACCAATTGACCGAAAAGTCGTGCATGTCATAGCTTTGTCCGGATACCGTGTGTTGTCCGGAAAGTTCTGTCATTCCATTATTTTATCCGGACACCCCTGGTTTGTCTATCCAATACCTGTTCTATCACTATCAGTCCTCAATTTGTCTCAAATTGAGCCATTTATCGCTAAGGTACGTGCCGATAATTGTTCTTCCGCCTAAAGTACTAACTCTGGTTATTTTACAGATATCTCATGGTGGATCAGGAGCAAAATCCTCCACAACATCTGGAAGAACAAATTCCTCAAGTGAAATTTATAGACGAGGCAGCTGACAACGCCTTACTCGAACCTGACCATGGCACGGAGATAGAGCCAAACAACCATCACCTGGACCCGGCTCAGTTCTGTCCACAACCACAACATCGAGTACTTGTGGATATTCTGATGCGTCACCCTCTCCGTGAGGCCCTTACCGCCACTGCCGATGTCCCGTTGCTGTATGTGCTTCAAGTATGGTTCTCTGCCCAAGTTATCACGGCCGGTAATTCACAGACAATCACCGCTCAAATCAACAACCAGCAATTCACGCTGACACCTGATTCTTTCCGCCGACTTCTATCACTACCAGAAGCCAACGCCGGCGGACATCAAGGCTATGACCCCGCGGTCAACGACGATACTCTTTGCGCCCAAGTCCGAGCTCTTGGATACAACTATGCTCTCAACCGTCCTTCCGCGTTCAATCGGAAATTCCTGGCCCCCATCTGCTACACAATGTTCACGATTCTGAACAGGTGTCTTTCATCCAGATGGAAAGGTATCGATCAGTGCACCGACGATTTCTTGAGACTATTTCATGATGCGTGCTACAACCGCCACGTCGACGCTGCAATGCTCATCTGGCAGGAGTTAGTTACCGCTATTCGTCACATCAGAGGGACAAAGCAAAAGAAGTTCCTCCCCCACCCTCGTTTCCATTCATTGGCTGTACGACAACATACGGACGCCAATCCGGCCATACCGCGACGCCTAAACCATCCGGTATGTCCTCCTCATCACCTGCAGTATATGGTCATTAGAAACTCGTCCAACGCCATAGCCATGCCCTTACCTGAAGCCTTTCTGGCTCACGCGGATCCTACTGCCATGAGTGTAGTAGCATATAGGGAAGCGTTAGGGAATCCCATGGTCCAGCCAGCGCCGGAAGGACCTCGCTCGGGACATAGACCCGAGAGATGTGAGGGTCCGAGAGTAAGAGGAGGAAGGGCCCGGGCAGCAGGGGCTCCCGGGTGGGGTGTGTTGCGAATACGTGTGAGGGGAACTGGAGTGAGTGATGCAGTGGATCCGCGTCCCAGCTCTAGCCAACAACCCATTATCCCTATCACCCGACCAACAGGCGAAGCCGGAGCATCGTCCTCACGACCGATGCTTCAACATGACTCCGAACCATATCTTTCCGACCTGCCTTCACCATGCCCACATGTTGAAAACGTGGAATCTGACTCCACGCAATCCGATACGGACCGTCACATACGCCTGAAACTAATACCTCACGGTATCGGACCTAACCCGGACTTCATCGAAGGAATCCCACTTGATTCACCTACCTCTACTCCCCAACATGCTATGGGAGATACTAGGACACCCGAGGGAATTATAGGAGACGAATTAGATCATGTGAGAAGGAGGGAAGTGTGTTCGAAAGCGAACCAGGAAAGATTGAGCCGTAAAGATAACGAGGCTCCTGAGCGAACCCAACCGAGTGATATCCGGGTCGCCACATCTACTATCCCGTCTCATTTGTTGGGACAGGATATTGAAGAAGCCTCCGTAGACCCAGCGGAGCAATTGCACAACCCCCTTATCCACTCATCCGTCTCTCAAAAAACGGATGTTTCAGTTTCTCACGGGGATCAAGCACAACTTCCACCGGTCTCTCACTCAGAGAGTGCTGGTGTTGAAATAAGAGAACAGCAACCCCCGGTCTCGCCTTCATTTCGTGCACAATCGAGTCTAGAGCCGTTTGAAATTGAACATTCCTCGCCTAGGACACATGATGAGGAACACCAAATCGAGACTCTTCATGACTCAATCGGAACGCCAGACGGAACACGAGGATCCGACGGAAATCCTACCACGGCTATCCCTGCGCCAACCGTGAACGTAGGTGGCTCTGCCTCTAAGGTAGATGCCTCAACGGGTGTTCTAAGTGACCCCGGTGTTACTTTACCCGACTTTGTGTCACAAGGGTCCCTGGACAGCACCCTCAAGGCTGTCCGCGAGGCAATGGAGCAGCACATGGCCATCGAGCTCGCCAAAATCAAGAGCTTAATCAAAAGAAAAGAAAAGATTGTCGAAGCTGAAACTGCCCCTACACCTCCACCGGCCCCTGCTCAGCCTACCTACTCGGTGGACACCCTCAAGACGATGCTTCTAGCCCAATTGCTCCAACAATCCGAAACCGACGCCTCTACCGAAGCAGACCTGCTATCCGTTCTGAAATCACAGGTCACTGCTCCTTCATCATCCATTACCACTCGCTTGGATACCATTGACTCGACTCTTAAGGACTTCAACCAAGCGCAAGCACGATGACCAGGATGATCCTGATCAACCGAGACCGCCCTGATCCTCACTGAAACGACTACTATGGTTCAACAGGAACCCTCAACTGCGGCAACAACATCAGAAGCACCTGAAGCCGAGTTACCTTTAG
Source organism: Saussurea involucrata (assembly GCA_033807775.1). Taxonomy (NCBI): domain Eukaryota; kingdom Viridiplantae; phylum Streptophyta; class Magnoliopsida; order Asterales; family Asteraceae; genus Saussurea; species Saussurea involucrata. Next base: position 54,245,650 of record CM066314.1, on the reverse strand, counting down.
CCGAGATGGTAATTGACATGGATATCTCAGATGATGAAGACCCGACGGTTGAAAAGCCTAAGGGAACAGAACATGAACTGGTTACTTTTGACACATCAGTTGAGTCTACAATCAACCTGATAGATCCAGACTACGAGACCAACCCGAAAACCGAAGATGGATGGTATGAAAAAGTCGCCAGTGCCGCAAATTTCCAGGTTAATTTGGTCTTCCCTACTGATTAAGATGACAATGTATACTACGATCAGTTCCTGCTCCAGAATTTATATGGAACCCCCGTTCACTCTCCTCAACCCGCTGAAACATCAACAAGACCTGAAACTACAACTGCCGATATTCCGACATCTCCTCAGCAACCGATAGCTTCTGATCTCCCACCTCCTCAACACCAACAAATCCGTTGGGAGAAGATCACGATATTTATTCCTCACCTGGAGGAATCCCTGAAGAAGTTGTTCGTTCACAAGCTACGCCCACCTTCTGCCTTGGTATTTACAATTCTAACCCCGAATACCAACGCCGGTACGTAAGTGCAATGAAGCGGTGTCTACCAGTTAGCCAAGTACGAACCAAGCATTAGATCACAGAAGTGTTAAACATCGACTCAGACCGAATCATGAAAGTTGTTTATCCTGTATTCACCGTCAGACGCGAAGATGGGAATGAATGGAGATTTTCTGAAGCCGACTTCCAGCACCTCCGACCGTTCGACTTCTACGCTATTCTGAAAGACCTTCGTTCAACAACTATCCGACCGCTTCCAGTTACAAAGGCCCTCGAAGCTGTTCGTCGATTCCTGGTCCGTACTATTATGATGTCCTATCTCACGGACTTCCAAATGGCAATCGAGAACAGGGCAAAGAAGGTAAATCTGATAAAGCCTGATCTGCAAGCTCCTGAATTGAAGATGTATCCCGAGAACGCTCTGCTTCTTGAACCTGAATTTGGGATAGTCTACATCAACGAACAGAAAGAGAAAATATTTCTGCGTTTCAGTCATGTAGACAGATTCTGCGACGGCACGCTTTTCAAAGTTCAAGATGCTCTTCGAAAGATCATATCTCACAAGTCCGAAACTCGAAGGCTTTCGTATGTTCCCAATCCAGAAGAAACAACTGCTCGGAAAGCCTTGGAAATGGTTGAAGAACGCATCGACTATCGCTGTGCTATCAGAATGTTCGAGGTACACTTCGCGCTACGAAAAAGATATGTTGCAAACTGGCGCCAACTCGAAATTCAATTCAAAGGGGGAGATTGTTAGGGTCATTTATTGTTGAATTAAAGTTCAAGGGTCTGTATTGTATTTCTTTATTTTGAGTCTTGTTAGTGAACGGGTCGTGGGCTTGTTAACCATGGGCCCGCCATATATATTGTATTAGCCTTAGAAAAATAGGTTAGTTGTTCATTTGCTTTCCCATTCCATATTGTAAACTCTCTGATTGAAAGCATTATATGGATGACCAGTTGAAATCATAAACATCTCTATTATTATCTATTGATTTCATTGTTCGTTGCACGGATCTGGAACTCACAGATATTGAGTCTTTCAGTCTTATTTTACACCTTTTCTTTAGAATGGAGCTAGGATGTAGTTTATGGAATAATCCTATCTTTTTGGTGAACTTTTGCTGATTTCTATGTTGCTACAGCAGGGGATGCTACAGCAGTAAAATTGGCAGGCATGGCTCAATCAAGTTGGATGATTTTATTTTGTTGAAGAAAGATCTCAGGCATCTTTTAGTACACTCTTGGGCAGAAGTCAACCCTAAAGATACCCCTGAAGATGCCCCTGAGGATGCTTCCTAAGATAGCCTTTTGTTACTTTACTTTATTGTACTTAGATGCTTGGTTATTACCCATTGGGTTTAACCACTTTTGTACTTCCTAAGCATCTTTTGATTCCTTGCTTTCTAGTATAAATAGTTTAGATTGTCTTTCATTTGAACTCAGCTTCTACTGGAACAAAGTTTGTCCCAAGCTTTGTTACCAAGTACTTTACATTTCAATTGCAATCTTTTAGTTACAAGTCATTTCGTTTCTGTCTGTTGCTATAGCAACCTTTACTACTTTCTTTACTTTCTGCACTTACATTAAGTCATTTACATACATGTCATTTACTTTTAAGCATTTACATTCCAGTATGGTAGGCTAAACACCATAGTGTGGGTGTAAGTGAAGGTTGGCAGATTAAGCCAAGTGTCTTTGGACATTTGTTTGCATTGATATTTTACTTTACTATTCATAAACAACATGAATACTTCATCCAGTAGTCTTTGACAAATTGACAAGTGTTATTCTATTTGGATGAGTTGGACTCAAAATGGAGACAACGCAAGTGTTGATGTTGGTTGTGTTATAGAGACTATAAAGAGTTGCTTCAATCCTTTGGGTTGACAAACTATATGGAAAGAAAGGTAAGATCCGACTAGTAGGTTCTTGCTGCACTTACCAAGTGCCCACCCTACGTAAAAAGTCTAATCTGAACATCCCTTGGAAGGCCATTCAATTCAGTAGTATTGCAGGAGTCTTTGCTGCAGCACCCTGGTGTTTGCTATAGCAATGCCCTGAGCACTTTGTTAGCCCAAATCCAACCTGATCTTGCACCCATACTATCTTTAATTTCTTGTTATTATCTTTCAGTACTTTGCTTTCAGTTACTAAAAATCTTGTTACCAAAATCCTACTTTAAGAACCAACTTGTGGTTACTCTTCTTTCGTTAAAAGTCCCTGAGGTACGATATCTGGTATTACTTACCATTATTACTTGCTTTGGACGACACTAGTAAAACATGTATACTTGCATGGGTTGCTAGTTGTTGTAGCCTTTTTGGGGTTGCATTTCATCCCGACCAAGTTTTTGGCGCCGTTGTCGGGGACTTTTGCCAAAGTAGGTTACTTTAAGTTGTTTGAAAAGTTGATTTTTACAATCTGTGTTTTTGTGGTTTATGCCAAGACTACCTCACGGGGCTGTGTTTGATCTTGATCTTGACATTGAGAGAACTTTCAGAAGGAGAAGAAGGATACAAAGAGCTTTGCTTCAAGATCCTCCTATTCCTGCTGAAATGGCAGCACCAGAATCCAACCCTGTGGAGGAAGTTATTAGGATTGCTAACTCAAGAAATGGTGGCATTATGGACTATGCTATTCCTATGCTTGCCCAGTTGCACACAGGAATACGTAGGCCACATGTTGAGGGTGACCAATATGATCTTAAGCCTATTATGTTTCACATGTTACAAACAAATGGTCAATTTCTGGACTCCTTACTGAGGATCCACATTTGCACCTGAAGAATTTTATGGAGCTCACTGACTCTTTTTCACCTTGGTGGAGTATCTGTTGAAGCCTTAAGGCTGAAGTTATTTACATGGTCTTTAAGGGATAGAGCCAAAGATTGGTACAATTCTTTAGCTCCTGATTCAATCACAACTTGGAATGAAATGGCTGAAAAGTTTTTAAGAAAATACTTTCCCCCAACCAGGAATGCCCAATTTAGAAATGAAATTTGTCAATTTAAACAATTGAATGGAGAGGCAGTTTCTGATGCTTGGGAGAGGTACAAAGAGTTACCAAGGAAATGCCCACATCATGGCATTCCATATTGCATACAGCTAGAGACCTTTTACAATGGTCTTGATTTGTCAGCAAAGCAAATGCTTGATGCTACTGCAGGTGGAGCCTTTATCTCTAGTACCTACACTGATGGTTACAATATTTTAGAAAAAATTGCCAACAATAGTGGTCAGTGGATAGATCCCAGAGCAATTGTTCTCAGACCAACTGTGGGAATCCCTGGAACAGATCCTATTACTGCTTTAACTGCTCAGTTAACAGCCATGAACACCATGTTGCAAAACATGAATGCTCCAGCTGCTAGTACTGTTGTTGCAGTATATGTCTCAGAGTTCCTACCAGTTCAGTGTGTGTACTGTGGTGAAGGTCATATTTTTGACCAATGCAGCCTAAATGTTGAATCTATGAATTACATCCACAACAGACCTAATCAGTTTGGTAACACTTACAACGCCAGTTGGAAATACCATCCAAATTTTTCTTGGCACATGCAATGTTTGAATCCGCCAGCTGTGAAAGATCAGAAGCAAAATTTTCAACCAAACCATCAAGGTCTGTATCAACAAGGTCCACCTACCTACCAAAAGCCTCCTAACCAGCAAGGTGAACAACCAGCTTCCTTGGAAGCTGTGCTGAAAGGTTTTATAAACCATACCACTTCAGCCATGAATCACCAAAATGCTACAATCAAGAATTTGGAGACTCAAATAGGACAAATGACCATAGAGTTGAGACACAGACCAAATGGAACACTGCCTAGTGATACTGAAGTCCCTAGGAATGTGGTCAAAGAACAAGTGAAAGCTATTAGTTTAAGGAGTGGAAAAGACTTAGTTAACAGTGGTCCAAAAGAACCAAAGACTGTTATACAGCCCATCACTAAGAAGAGTGCTATAGCAACACCACATGTTGCTGTAGCAACACCCCCTGTTGCTGTAGCAACACCCACTGTTGTTCTTGAACCAGTGGTGATTGAAGAAACTGTGACCATACCACCTAAATCTGACTATCCGTTACTCTTTCCAAGTGAGGTAAGCCCCAATGCAAACAAGAAAGATGTTGCCACAGATCTAACACCATCAAATCTTGTTGCTGCAGCACCTGACAGACCAATAGAAGTAAAAACCCCCACTGTTTAACCCATACCAAATCCTAAGAAGGCAGTGATTGCTCCTGTTCCACCTTACATTCCTTACTCACTGAGGTTGAGGAATCAACAGGACGAAGTTCAGTTTAAGAAGTTTCTGGATGTATTCAAGCAATTGCACATTAACATCCCATTGGTAGAAGCTATTGAAAATATGCCTAGCTATGCCAAAATTTTGAAAGATATCTTGAGTAAGAAAAAAACTCATAGAATATGAAACTGTTGCCCTTACAGAAGGATGTAGTGCCCTTGTTTCCAATAGACTTCCCCCTAAAATGAAAGACCCTGGAGTTTTGTAATTCCCTGTTCAATAGGTGGGAAACATGTAGGAAATGCTCTATGTGACCTTGGTGCTAGTATAAACCTTATGCCCTTATCCATTTTCAAAAATCTAGGGATAGGAGAGGCTAGACCAACCACTGTTACTCTACAGTTGGCAGACAGAACCATAGCATATCCTAAGGGTAAAATAGAGGATGTTTTGGTACAAGTAGATAAGTTCATCTTCCCAGCTAATTTCATAATCCTTGACTTTGAAGCAGATAAGGATACACCTTTACTCTTAGGAAGGCCTTTCCTTGCCACTGGTAGAACCCTCATTGGTGTCCAAAAGAGAGAGTTGACCATGACAGTGAACGACCAGAATGTTACTTTCAATGTTTTCAATTCCATGAAACATCTTGATGAAGTTGAGACATGTTCTATGCTAAGCACCATTGAATCAATGTGTCATGAGGGAGCCTTAGAAGAGATTCTAGGAACAAAAAGTGAGCAGTTGGAAGAACTTGAGGATAGTGATAGTGAGGAGGATAATAATTTAGACAGTAGGGAGTTGCTGCAGCATGCTGCAGCATTCGAGCTTTTGGAAGAAGAGCCCACACACAAAACCCCTTTACCATCAATAGAAGCACCACCAGATTTGGAGTTGAAACAATTACCTGACCACCTTAAGTATGCATTCTTAGGGGAAGACAGTAAGCTACCTGTGATCATCTCAGCTTCTTTGGAAGCTGAGCAAGAGAAGAAGCTAGTTGAAATGCTTCAATCTCACACCAAAGACATAGGTTGGACCATCTCTGACCTTAAAGGTATAAGTCCATCCATTTGTCAACACAAGATAATCTTGGAAGACAAAGACTTTACCTCTGTAGAGCCTCAAAGGAGATTGAACCCTGTAATGAAAGAAGTGGTCAAGAAAGAAATCCTAAAGTGGCTTGATGTTGGATTCATTTACCCTATAGCAAGTAGCAATTGGGTAAGTCCTGTCCAGTGTGTTCCAAAGAAGGGGGTGTCACTGTGGTAGAAAATGAAAAGAATGAGCTAATCCCAACCAGAATAGTGTCAGGGTGGAGGATTTGTATGGACTATAGGAAGCTTAACAAAGCAACCCACAAAGACCATTTCCCTTTGCCATTCATAGACCAAATGTTGGATAGACTAGCTGGAAAAGAATACTATTGCTTTTTAGATGGCTATTCAGGGTATAACCAGATTGCTATAGCACCTGAGGACCAAGAGAAAACAACTTTCACTTGCCCTTATGGTACTTTTGCCTTTAGGAGGATGCCCTTTGGATTGTACAATGCACCAGCCACATTTCAGAGATGCATGATGTCCATTTTCTCTGATATGTTGGAAACCTCTATGGAGATTTTCATGGATAACTTTTCTGTCCATGGATCTTCCTATGAGGATTGTTTGAAAAACTTAGAACAAAGCCTTAAGAGATGCGAGGAGACCGATCTGGTTCCAAACTGGGAAAAATGTCATTTCATGGTAAAAGAAGGCATTGTTTTGGGTCATGTGATTTCAAAAAGGGGAATAGAGGTAGACAAGGCCAAACTAGAAGTCATTGAGAGTCTACCTGAGCCCACAAATGTTAAAAGTATAAGAAGTTTTCTTGGACATGCTGGATTTTATAAGAGGTTTATAAAAGATTTTTCAAAAATTTCCAAACCCCTCTGTTTATTACTTCAGCATGACCAACCATTTGATTTCTTCAATGAGTGTAAATTTGCTTTCAACACTTTGAAGAAAGCACTGATTTATGTCCCTATTGTTGTTACTCCTGATTGGACAAAACCTTTTGAACTTATGTGTGATGCAAGTGATTGGGCAGTTGGTGCTGTTTTAGGCCAAGTTAATGAGAAAATCTTCCACCCAATCTACTATTCCAGTAAGACTCTAAATGAAGGCTAAATAAACTACACAACCACTGAGAAAGAACTTTTGGCTGTGGTTTTTGCATTTGAAAAGTTTAGATCATACTTAATGGGTACTAAGGTCATTGTTCACACTGACCATGCAGCCATCAAGTATTTGATTTCCAAAAAAGATGCCAAGCCAAGGTTAATAAGGTGGGTTCTTTTGCTTCAAGAGTTTGAGATTGAAATAGTAGATAGAAAAGGAGTGAACAATCAAGTTGTTGATCACTTGTCCAGGTTAGAAAAAGGATACTCAAGCACTGGTGGGATCAATGAAAAGTTTCCGGATGAGCAGCTCTTGATGCTGTAGCATCATACAGCCTCCTGGTTTGCAGACATTGCAAATTTCTTGGCTGTTGGGATCATTCCACCAGATTTAAACAAAGGCCAAAAGAAGAAGCTAATCCATGATTCTAAGAACTATATTTGGGATGACCCCTTTCTGTTTAAGGTAGGGGCTGACCAGATCCTAAGGAGGTGCATACCTCACCAGGAAGTGCCTGCAGTGCTGCAGCATTGTCATGTTGCTGCATATGGTGGCCACTTTGGTGGCCAAAGAACTGCAGCCAAGGTTCTTCAAGATGCTGATAATTTTGTGAAGAGGTGCAATGAGTGTCAAAGGGTTGGATCCATCTCCCAAAGACATGAAATGCCCCTCAATGGCATTCTTGAAGTAGAAATATTTGATGTATGGGGAATTGACTTCATGGGTCCATTTCCCATGTCTGGAAACAATCAGTACATATTGGTAGTTGTGGATTATGTATCCAAATGGGTAGAAGCCACAGCCTGTCACACCAATGCTGCCAAGACTGTGGTTAAGTTTTTGCATAAGCACATATTCACAAGGTTTGGTACCCCTAGAGCCATGATCAGTGATGAGGGTGCCCACTTTGTGAATAACATGATGAAAGGAGTTCTGGAAAAATATAACATAAACCATAGGGTAGCAACAGCTTATCATCCTCAAACTAATGGTTTAGCAGAACTTTCCAATAGAGAGATTAAAAGCATTCTAGAGAAAGTGGTAAAGCCAACAAGGAAGGATTGTTCCTTCAAGCTTGATGATGCTTTATGGGCTTATAGGACTGCCTATAAGATACCCATTGGAATGTCCCCATACAAGTTAGTTTTTGGGAAAGCATGCCATCTACCACTTGAACTAGAACACAAAGCCTTTTGGGCTTTGAAGGAGCTGAATTTGTGTCTTAAAGCTGCAGGAGAGAGAAGGAAGCTACAAATTAACTAGCTTGAAGAATTGAGATATCACTCATATGAAAATGCTAAAATTTACAAAGATAAACCCAAAAAATGGCATGATAAGAGGATCTCACAAAGAGAAATTGTAGCTGGCCAAAACGTTTTACTCTTTAACTCTAGGTTGAAACTTTTTCCAGGAAAACTAAGATCCAAGTGGACAGGGCCATTTGATGTTCATAAAGTCCATCCTTATGGAGTGGTTGAACTCATTGACCCCAACAATGGATCCATTTTCAAAGTAAATGGTCAAAGAGTAAAGTCCTATCATGAAGCTGCAGCAGCCAACTCCATTGGTACCACATCTGTGGTACAACTCTCTCAATCCTAGAAGTGATCTCAGAGGCTTGAAAAGAGCCTAACCATGTTGTAAATATGTAAATACAGTGGTTTAGTTTAGTTTTTGTTTCTGTTTCAAAACATGAAGTTTCAAGGTTTGAAAATTTGCTGGAAAAGGTTCAGTGCTACAGCAACATTCATGTTGCTATAGCACTCTGCAACCAAAACCCCAACAGTCTTATCAGCCGAAAAAGTGTACTTTTTTCTGTAAAGATGCTCTTCATACTGTGCAAATAGTAGAAAGCTATCATATGTTTTGAGTTCCAATAAAACTTTTGAGTACCTAGTTTAATTTCTAACTAGCCCTGGTTAGTTTTGAACTACATCTCACTATTCATTTTCCATTCGGTTTCTTTCTAACCAATCACCACACGATCAGCCCTTAACCCCTTTAAAATATTCAGTGTTATTTTGCAACTTGCAGCTTAAACAGTGTTTGCAGGGGGACTTCAACTCTTATTATGGGGAGATTGAAGACTCAAGCGAAGAAAGTCTTGAGGTCGGTGAGTGATCGTGAAAGAAGACGAAGCGCCAGAAAGCAGAGCATCGATATGGAATCAAGCAGAAAGCCTTCTGACGAATCCAATACCAAGGAGAAATCCCCATCACCTTCTCCAAGCATTCCGCCATTGAAGAAGCAGAAAACAGGGGATGGAGAGGCAAGTAAGCAACCTGAAACACACACTTCATCAAACTCTGCTTCGTCTACTTCTGCTAGCCACAAATCCCTCACCATAGACATCAACAAAGAACCCCAATCTCTCACCAACGAAAACCCACAAATACTGCTGCTTAGTGGTCGATTCCCACTCACTCCTAGCACTCAACATACACATTCTGAAGACCCATCTCAGCCCACTCCTAAAAGTACAAACCCATTTGCTGAAGATGCGGCTGAAATAGCCCGCATTTTAGGAGAAACCCCAACCAAAACCATAAATCCTACTGATCCCAAGCCATCAACCACCAAAGCACCCTCTGTGCAGAGTGAAAGTGCCATTCCTGAAACCAATCCAGAAATGCACATGTCTGAACAATCACAGCCTCATGAAAAGGAGACTGTGATTATGACCAAGGAGGAAGAGTTGAGGAAGACTATGGCTGACAAGAAAGGGAAGGGGAAGAGTACAGAGGTTATGGAAGTAGAAGAGAGCTCAGAGGAGGAGAGTTCTGAGTTTGATGATAGCAGTGATGAGGATGTTGCTGTGAGCAATGCAGAGATTGCTGCAGCAACAGCAGAAGATGAAGATATTCCATTAGTTGACTGGTTGAAGACTCCCAAGAAGGGGAGTGTGAAGAAGAAGAAGAAGATACCCATTTCACCATCACCCAAACAAAACAAATCCAGAAGATAGAACACCTCTTTTGGAACTTTTAGTTGTAAAGAGGCATATGAGCAGTTTGGTATGCTTGCTGCCAAAGAAGATTTAGTAGACAAGGGATTCAGTCCAGAAACATTAAGGGACAACCCTTTCATCACCAACACCATAAGAAAAATAGGATGGGAGTTGTTCTGTGCAGCCCCAGGTGGATACAACCTTTCCCTCATCAGGGAATTCTATGCTGAGATTACTGCATCCACAAGCCAAACTGTGAGGATAAGGGGGCACTGATGTGTCTTATGATGCATATGCCATTGACAACATGTTTGGCATAGTGTCCCCTGTTTCAAATGATTACACGAAATTGACTGATAAAGCCACAGAAGAAGAAGCCAAGAAGGTGTTGAGCACCATTGCTCAACCTGGTGCTTCATGGAAGAATAGGTTGTTTAGAACAATGCATAGCAAGGACCTGTTGCCCGAGGTCAGTGTCTGGTTCTACTTTCTGAGGTACACATTCCAGCCCACAACCCATGATACAAGCCTAACCTTTGAAAGAATGATACTTCTCTACTGTATCATGGGTGGTAAAAGATTCAGTGTGGGGGAGGTTGTAAGCAAAAGCATCAAGTCTTGTGTGGAAAAGATCAAGGGTGATCTTTAGCATCCGTCATTGATCAACTCCCTACTCAACCGAGCCAAGGTAAAATCTCTTGCCACTGATGAGATTGTCTCGGGAAAGGCAGTGATAGAAGCCCAGACAGTCAAGAGAGTTCCAAAAGGCAATGACAGAAAAGGCAATGAGACAGAATGCCATTGCTGCAGCATCACTCCTGGATGCTGCAGCAACTGCTGCAGGTAGTTCCAAACAATCACAACCACCAAAGAGCTCACATTCAGTCCCAATAACAGAGAAGCTGGAAACCCAATCCTTTGTGTACTTAGCCACCCAAATTGCAAACAACCAGGAAACTCTCTTGAACAAGCTGCAAGAGAGGGACCTGATGTGGATGACCCTCTTGGCGGCCAAGATTGCTGAAAGTGAGAAGAAAGTGCTGTCCTGTTTGAAAGAACAGGATAAGGCTGTGCAACATGCAAGAAAACTCACTGCCCTGCACAGGCAATACCAGATGGCAAGAGAGGGGGTCATGGAAAGCAAGTGGGCAACAGATCATCCAGAGGAGTATGCAAGCATTGGTCCTTATTTAGAAGAGCTGCTGCAGGAGGCAGAGAAAATCATCCCCAGTGCTGCAGCAACACCTACTCCCAAAGAGTAGGCAGGTCCATTTCTATACCTTAGCTCCATTAGTAGTTTTTATTTTTATGATTTTTTCAGTTTTTAGAGTCTGGGAAGTTGTCAAGTATTTCAGTTTTTGAGTCTTATGAGATTTGCACCATCACAAACCACATCCCATGGTAATTTTCATGATACACATCCTTTTCAGTCCTCAAGTCTAGAACCATGCTCATCCACCTGGGAAGCAACTAGACAGCATTGTATTTTTAGAAAGTGATTTAGGCCATTCTTTCACATTCACAAGACACTTATACCCTTTGCACCCTTAAGCCATAAAGATTACTGACCTCAATGAGAACATTGACATTTGCAAGTGTGGGGGAGGGGTATACTGATTCATGAGCACAAAACAGCCCATAGGGCAGAAAATTGCTCCAAAACAAATTCAAACACATAAAGGATGAATCAGTGGTGTCCAAAGTCAAAACAGATAAAACAGATAAAATATGCATAGCATATATACTGTTTGTGCATTAAAGATGAAGACTTGATGGCTGAAAGAACACCATGAGCTACAAATCCAAATCACCCAAAAAGTCCTAAAAATTCTGAATTAACAAGGCCTTGATGTCTAACAATAGGAAATGAGTATTGGCTTATGGAATTGAGAGAATGATGAGGGATGGACACAGAATTATGCATGGCTATGGTCCTGTTTTGGTTTCTAAATCTCATAATCTGTTTATTTTTCATTTTCACCTTTTAAATTATTTTCAATTTCTCATTTGAGTCATTTTTAGTTGTCATTTTGTTTGCTTGGGGACAAGAAACAGTTCAAGTGTAGGAGTGTGATAAGTGTGTATTTATATACACTTTTATACCCATTTAGGACTTTAGTTTACCTTATTTTACATCTTTCCCAAGTAGATATTGAGTCTTTCAGTCTTATTTTACACCTTTTCTTTAGAATGGAGCTAGGCTATAGTTTATGGAATAATCCTATCTTTTTGGTGAACTTTTGCTGATTTCTATGTTGCTACAGCAGGGGATGCTATAGCAGTAATATTGGCAGGCATGGCTCAATCAAGTTGGACGATTTTATTTTGTTGAAGAAAGATCTCATGCATCTTTTAGTACACTCTTGGGCAGAAGTCAACCCTAAAGATACCCCTGAAGATGCCCCTGAGGATGCTTCCTAAGATAGCCTTTTGTTACTTTACTTTATTGTACTTAGATGCTTGGTTATTACCCATTGGGTTTAACCACTTTTGTACTTCCTAAGCATCTTTTGATTCCTTGCTTTCTAGTATAAATAGTTTAGATTGTCTTTCATTTGAACTCAGCTTCTACTGGAACAAAGTTTGTCCCAAGCTTTGTTACCATGTACTTTACATTTCAATTGCAATCTTTTAGTTACGAGTCATTTCGTTTATGTCTGTTGCTATAGCAACCTTTACAGCTTTCTTTACTTTCTGCACTTACATTAAGTCGTTTACATACATGTCATTTACTTTTAAGCATTTACATTCCAGTATGGTAGGCTAAACACCATAGTGTGGGTGTAAGTGAAGGTTGGCAAGTGTCTTTGGACATTTGTTTGCATTGATATTCTGCTTTACTATTCATAAACAACATGAATACTTCATCCAGTAGTCTTTGACAAATTGACAAGTGTTATTCTATTTGGATGAGTTGGACTCAAAATGGAGACAACGCAAGTGTTGATGTTGGTTGTGTTATAGAGACTATAAAGAGTTGCTTCAATCCTTTAGGTTGACAAACTGTATGGAAAGAAAGGTAAGATCTGACTAGTAGGTTCTTGTTGCACTTACCAAGTGCCCACCCTACGTAAAAAGTCTAATCTAAACTTCCCTTAGAAGACCATTCAATTCAGTAGTATTGCAGGAGTCTTTGCTGCAGCACCCTGGTGTTTGCTATAGCAATGCCCTGAGCACTTTGTTAGCCCAAATCCAACCTGATCTTGCACCCATACTATCTTTAATTTCTTGTTATTATCTTTTAGTACTTTGCTTTCAGTTACTAAAAATCTTGTTACCAAAATCCTACTTTGAGAACCAACTTGTTGTTACTCTTCTTGCTTTAAAAGTCCCTTAGGTACGATATCTGGTATTACTTACCATTATTACTTGCTTTGGACGACACTAGTAAAACATGTATACTTGCATGGGTTGCTAGTTGTTGTAGCCTTTTTGGGGTTGCATTTCATCCCGACCACTTCCTCATAAGACTTATCCATTAGGGCTCCACCCGATGCAGCTGTGATGTCGTTTTTGAGCTGCGGGTAAAGTCCGCTAAAGAACGTTTGGATAATGACCCAACCTTGCAATCCATGATGAGGGCATTTCTTGATCATATCTTTGTACCTCTCCCAAGCTTCATACAATGTCACTTGATCCCATTGAGCAAAATGGGTGATTTCAGCCATAAGTTGGGCGGTTCTGCTTGGTGGGAAGAATTTCTGGAGGAAGGCGGCTTTCAGTTGTGCCCAGGTGGTGATCGAGTCCGGTTGGATACTTTCTGTCCAAGTTTTGGCTCTGCCTTTGAGTGAAAAGCTGAACAGCCTCAGCTTAATTGCATCCTCTTCCATCCCATTGATCTTAAACGTGTTGCAAATCCTCTCAAATGCACGAAGATGTGCATGAGGATCTTCTGTCGATGCTCCTCCATACTGATTTTGTTGTACCATCACGATGGTACACGGTTTGAGCTCAAAAGAGTTCGCCCCAGTAGTGGGCGGTTGGATGCCTATGTGTGCGGCTGCCACATTCGGATCGGCAAACGACCGCATAGGACGGCTCTCAGGAGGAGCTTCATCCCCCATCTCGATCTTCAGCTGTCTTTTAGCTTTAGATTCTTTTCGTAACTGGGGCTTGGATCTTAGGCTTCCGTTGGGCTTCGTTTTGGCTCTAATTTGGACTCTTTTCTGCTTCTTTTCTCGATGATTGCTGTCTTTTAGATTACCTGCACATTTAACTCGATAAACCATAAAAGTCTGCCTCTTTGCTCTAACACAAGCCAATCTCATTAGTTTGTGGACCGAAAATAACGCCAACAAGTGGCGTTATCATACACGAATGCAAGATATTCTATTTAAGGTGATCCACTCTTTCTATGCAAGGAGAGGAACACCAAACACATTTGGAGGCAAAATGAATTCCAAGGTGTTGTAACAACCGTTATCCTAAAATGTAAAATTTTAGATAAATGTGGTTAAAGTTAAGAAAAGAAGTGTAGGGGACTTGAATGTAAATACTGAAGGGTATAAAAAGGGGAATGAAATCCCTAATTTGATGTCATTGTGTATTTGTGCGGCTACAACCGAGAGCATAGAAAGAAGAGAAGGAAATTGAAAGCTTGCAAGAAGTCTTGAAGAGTTGCTTGGGAGAAATCCTTGCAAGTAAGTTAATCATCCCTTAGTAGCTACCTAATGCTTTGCGTGTGTTGATTTGAGAACGAGAAAACACATGACTTTTAGCGTGTGTTCTCAACTTTGGAAAGTATTTGATTTGGCTTAATAATGGGGTATTATTAAGCAGAAATCGACAATAAATAGGCGTAAACTTATAATGTGATACCCCAGATAAGTATTGGAATTGGTTTGTGACAAAGAACCCTTGGTTGAAATCAAATAAGGTAGAAATTGGGTTTTCTGTTCGTCTATCTGGAAATCGCAGCATCCTGAGGAGTTATCCAGATTCTATATCCCCAGATGGGGATATCCGGATCTCGTATCCCCAAAGGGAGTTATCCGGATGAAGTTGTCCGGGTGAGGTTTTCCGGATGAGTTTATCTGGATAAGGTTGTCCGGATTGTATATCCGGAGGGGGATATCCGTATTCTATATCCGGAGGGGGATATCCGGATTCTATATCCCAGGAGGGAGATATTTAAGAAACTTATCACTCTTGTACGTTTGGTCGACTTGTAGGGGTTCGGCTTGTTTGGGAGTGAGACGTGGCGTATGTTGATTTCCAGCAATCAGGTGAGTTCCCTTACACCCTTTTTGGTGCAAAGATATGATAAACGTTTTTCGATTCTAATGAATATGGTATGAGATGCGGGCATGTTTCATATATAAACTCTTTAGAAATTCCTCGCATAAATGATATGTTTTGGAAATGTTTACTTCACATGCTACAAACTGTTTTATAATGATGCATGCATTGTTATATTATTCCTTGCCTTGCTTGTATGTTATGTGGAGTTGGGTTGCACAGTGGGATTAGTGTACCTTGGAATCTAACGATCCCTTGGGAGTTAAAATATTTACTCGATGTGCACGGAATTCGTTTCCTACACATGAGGGAGATGGAGTCTGCGTGGGCCCCGAAAGCAAGAGGGGAGTCTGCTTGGGCCCCGACCGTGGTTGTTGATGGGAGTGTATATGGTCTATGAACATTGTGCAAATACCCCTGTTTGTTATGGAATTATTTGTTGGGCCTTATGGCAGATAGAGCAATGATTTTCTGCATGATTTTGTATAAACTGCTTTTCAGAGGGAATTCACTAGACCTCATGGTCTAACCCTCGCTTTTCCAAACTAAAACCGTTTTCAGGGAAACACGTTAGTGGTGCTTCGTCTAGGGGAAAAGAGAAGGTTCAAAGGTAGAGATGGAGGGATCGAGTTTAGAGCATTATAGCTCTCTCTCTAACTTAGCGTGTTAGCTTAGTTAGTTTCTTGGTTGTGGAAGTTTGTTTCCGCTGCAACTTTTGTGACTCTGATTGGGATATTTTGTTTTGTATTGGGACCTGTTTGGGAAGTTTTAATTATATTGTTTGTTTTAGAATTTGTGTTGTTACAAGTGGTATCAGAGCCATAGTTTAATGGATTTAGGCGACCGGAAGGGCCTAAACTTAAACTGTGGGATGAGAGACACAACCGAGATATAGGATGCCTTTAAGAAATATCACTCTAGGTGCACGAAAGATAAGGTAATGAGAACTGCCATGTAATGTAAATTTACATTACATCTGGCCAATGTAATTGCGAGTTTACAAGTACATGTATGTGCTTAATTGCCTTATTATGCGAAGCTGTCAATAGAGTGTTGGTTATATGTTGTTATTTCTGTTCTCGTCATGTATGGAAGATTTAAATTGTTGAGACAGTCGATGGAGGGTGGTTGAATGGAGTAAATTCAAACCTTGCGACGATAGCAATGGTTTTGTTGTGATGTGTGAGGTCGCTCATGGTGTAATTGATGACACCCGCTAAAAGGAGTATTGTTCAGGGCGGTAATGGACCGACTAAAGGTATAACTTCTTGGGTTCGAAAGGGATGAATGACGTATTAAGGGTAAGCTCTTTTAGTCAAGCGGTGTAGTAGAAAGGATGATGAAGGAAATATACCAGTGTTGGATCGAAGTATGAGTATGAGTAGAACGTGATATAACTAGTAGTTTATCGACCTTAAAGGTCAAAGACTTGAAACCGCATGATTTGTGGATCATTGGTTTATGCAAAAACTGTGTGGAGTGGTCAAACAGGTGGGTTGTGAAGCACCTGTACCACAAGTTGTTGCGAGGGTGAGAAAGCAACCGTTGGTCAATGGTAGAGTGTCAGTGACAAGTTATTTTGAGTACAACGGTGGACCTTGTTAGAGTAAATAGCCTTCAATTGCATATTAAGTTTCATGAATTGTGTCTTTAAATGAGTTACATGAGCTCTTGCATGTTAAAAGCATATATACGAGAGTAACGAGTTTCTTGTTTTGGAAATAAGTCGATGCGTGCAACGTGAGTTTAAAGAAAAAGATAAACTTGTTTACGTTGCACGATGAAAGTTTGAACTTAGTGATTTGTGAATTATTTCACCCTCTTTCATGTTGGGATAAAATTCGTTGTGAAAATCATGAAAACGTTTGACTGCAAAGTTTTTATAATTGAAATGCGTATTAGCACGTTGTTAGCATACAAACGAGTGTGGTAGCCGATTGACTCACTCTGTGTACGTAGTTTTGTACAGAAAATTTTCTCGCCGTATTGGAAAAGTTTCATTTGATACATTTTTGTTCGTGCCAATATTGGCTTGGGTGGGCAAAGTTGTGTTTGACGTGGGGTTGCATGTGGACGATCCTTGAGATCGCGGTGTTTTACGATTCAACTTGAGTGGTGTTTTGCCATGCATACTCGAGCTTGTTCCATGATATTGTACCTATCAAACTTTCAAAGGCTTAAGGTGATTTAAAATCATTGTATCATCATGCATGAAGACTATGAACTCGTTAGGTCATGGGAGATATTACAATTAAGGATTTGGAAAAACGTTTCGAGTGTGGAATGTGTCGGTGAATTGTTTTCGTCGATTCAAGACCTTGGTGTTCCCATTAGGAAAGAGTGGTGAATAACGGAAGTCTCATGCATTGGCTATAGTGATGTTCGTGATAGTGTAGCGTGGACTCTTATGTAAAAATCTAAGGCATGGTTGTTTGTGGGTGGTTATGTCCGAAATGGAGATCGAAGTTGCTGAGATGCTTATAATAGTAGCACGTTAAAGGTACCTTGATGAAATGTTATCGGCTTTGAGCCAGAGCATTGAGGCGGTCTTGTAA